>JAOANR010000006.1:2502032-3182032 GCA_030278955.1 Hygrophila difformis | reverse complement strand
ATTCTGAACATGATAAGGGCATTAGGATAAACCTTTTTAGCCTTCTTGTTGGCCTTAACCCATACTTCTATCCCTAGTTTTCCACTTTGAGCCTTTTATCCATTTTCTTTGTTTATATATAACCCTTAGCCTATTAAGCCTTTTCTTTTTGTCATACCATTGCTTTCGAACCCTAGTGATTGAAGTACTTTCATAAGTCATTATGGTTGAATTTTTGTTTTGGTTGCGAAAAAAAAAATTAAAAAAAAATAAAAAAAAATAAAAAAAGAGCTTAGAAATTGTGTTCTTTTGGAATTCTCAAGGTATTTTGTTGGATTCTTGTAGTACTTGGTCGATTGTAAAAAAATGTTTGTATATTACATATTCCCCTAAAAAAAATAATAAAAAAATTTTAAAAAAAAAATACAAGAGCAGTGGATGGATATAGCTTGACAAGTGTTCCTCTGACCTCAGTGTTATGAACATAGAGTTGAAGTTCCGTCTGCGCTTTTCAGATTATTGAATTCCTCTAATAAACATGTCTAAGCTATTGAAGTTCACGAAAAAAAAAAAAGAAAGAAAAGAGAAAATAAAAGGGGATATATGTTTGGCAAGTTTTGTTTTTGTTTGGTTTATTGCTTGGGAAATTTTGGGATTGTTTGAAAGTTGTATATAGGATGATCTTTTGGTTTGTTTATTTTAGAAAACCTTGGGAGGATAGAATAGAAGTAATTTTTGTTCTTTTGAACCTCTTAGTTTTGTTTTGGTTTGGCAACCATGATGTGCTATGAAGTTTTCTATGATGACTCTTTGGAAGTACTTGCATTCACTTTAGCCTTTCTTTTCCTTTTTCTTCCTACCCCAACCATGGCCCCGTTATTACCCTTTGTGAAAGACCCTTTGATTCTTAATGTTGGATAATATATCTTTGCATGGGAACTGTGATTTTCATTCAAGCCTATGGGATTGTCATTTTGATTTATCACTTGAGTGCTTATTTGTTCAACCATACTTGATATTGAGAGGAGTGCATACACTTTATCCTTGGGAATTGTTGGCTTAATATGTTTGATGTTGGATTAATTTGATTGTACTTGAATGGACTTGTTGATTTTAAACTCTCTATGATTTAATTTGGTTTCTTTTGACTCTATGCTTGAGGGCAAGCATACTTTAGGTGTGGGGGAATATTGAAGAAAGCATTGGTCTCAAAGCCTCAACAACCAAACCTGCAATAATATTTTTTATAAGTGTACGGATACCATAAAATTATAGGATTAAGTTTTATATCCAGAATCTGGACCTCGGAAGTGATATGGTGTTTACATTAAAATGCTATGTATCATTTAATTATTATATTTCCTTTCCATTACAGCAGTTATCATTAAAATGGCAACAAATCATTAATTGTAATTAATAAATAATGTTGTGTTTTTACTTGTTCTTTAATCCATTCATTACTAAATAATTGTATCTTTCAGCTCAATTTTAATAACCAAAATTTATATTAATTAACTCATGAATTTACTTGGTTCGAGCCTTTGTGTATGCAGAATTCTGCTTTGGGAGAGACAACCCTTCAATGCCCACCCGATCCTCGAGAGATTAGTCTTAGGTCCAATGTGACCTGGGGATACTCCAGTATTCACCTAAAAAAAACTCATGAATTTACTTTTTTTTATCATTCAACAAAACTCTTTCGTACTACATCCGTTCAGTAATGTTTTTGACGTTTGATAATGTTTTACTATTCACATCAGACTTTCATTTAAAGTTTTATCATATTTATATAAGTTAAAATATAGCCAAGTGGGATCTTGTTAGATTCGTCTCGTCGTGTAGTTTTTAAAACATCAAACTTTTAGAATTTTTACTTGTACCAAACTTAATTCATTAATGATTTAAAATGCGCATTGAACTGCGTTAAAAGTGAGTCCGTAAAAAAGATATAAAAACAGAGGAAGTAATTAATGTCAATAAATAGAATTTATATAAATAAATGGTAATATAATAAAAACATAACATATCTTATCTATAATTACCTACAAATAACAACTATATTGTGGAACATTTTTTAATTACCTACAAATAACAATTATATTGTGGAACATTTTTTAGTATCTAAAAAACTACTAAAAAGAAATGGAGGGAGTATATTTATAATAAATACAGTATATTCTATTTAAATAAGTAGAATATTTTGTTTAATCATATATTTTTATATGATTGAGTATACATTTTTTTACTACAATAATAGTAGAAATTATATTTTATTAAGAAAACAATTATTTTAAAAAATATATTCAAATGATATGATTTATCTTTTAAAATCAATTAAATTATTATTTTATTAGTTAAAAATTAAATACTCGTGTGCGGATGAAAGATCGGATTAGTTAATAAATGATTGATAACAATATCCATGGTTGTGATGAACAAAAAATCCTCAAAGTGGTTGGGATTTTTATGAACATTCATGCTAATAAATGATTGATAACAATACCCTCCATGCAAGCCATCCATTGGATTTTTTGAGGATTTTTTGTTCAATGTAGTTGGGATCTTCATGAAATAAAAAATCCTCAATGTGGTTGGGATCCTCAACGGAGGATATTGTTATCAATCATTCATTAGCCTGAATGTTCATGAACAAAATAAATTTTTAACTTCCAACCTGAATGTTGAAGTTTTCATTCTCCATCGCCCCTTATCCAATTATCCATGTCCTTTATTTTTTTTTGTAGTTTGTATGATATGGGCTCCGAACACCATATCTTAGTCTGTATCTGCTGTTGGGCAAAAAAAATACTCTTCTGTACTGAAAAGTGAATTCAATTTTCTACCCCATAATATACCAAGTCGGATATGAAGACGGCTACAATTTCGACTAATTTGTTACGTATAAAATGATATTGACCCAATTTTTTGGGGGAGGGGGGAGTGTGGCATTGGCATATCATATCAACCGATCATTCACTGCATTGAGTATATATCATTGTCAAAAATAATTCTACCTATCTAGAAAGTCTATAGTACCAAACCGTGGCAGAAATATTGACAATACAACCAACAGTTTTAGGCAGTAAACCTCTCGCGAGCATGGCCACTGAGAATACTCGAATCCAAAATAAAATAATAAAATACAGAGTCCACCTAATTTTGGATTTTAGGGCTTTTGCAATTTTATTCCGCAGCTCAAAAAGGAAAAGTGGAGCACCAATCTGCAAAAATTACCCAATATTTTAAATTAAAGAGAGAAAAAACCCCAAATGGAAGCCACAGCTGTGCTCATCCTCACCGTATTCTCCATTTCCGTCGCAATTTCTCCAGTTCTTTCTTCCAATCCATGTAAACCCGATTCCTGCGACGCCAATTTCGGCCCGGAGGTCCGCTTCCCTTTCTGGCTGAGGGGCCGGCAGCCGCGCCGGTGCGGCTACCGGGGGTTCGACCTGCACTGCAACGTCGTCAACCAGACGATCCTTAAACTCCCAGAATCGGGCGAATTCGTAGTTGACCACATCGATTACACCGCCCAGGCCGTATTCATCAATGACCCGGGGACGTGCCTCCCCAGGCGGATCCTGAACTTCAGCCTTGCCGGCTCCCATTTCCGCGGCGCCTATATGCGTAATTACACTTTCCTCAACTGCTCCTCCGACTACATGGACTACGAGCACGCGCCGCTGTCCTGCCTCGGTGGGAAGAATTTCACTGTCTTCTCCGTGAATTCGCACTCGCCGGAGGCGCAGGTTCCGGAGTCATGCCGGTCGATCGGGAGCGTTATGGTGCCGCTGGAGTGGACTTTCTCGCAGTTCTATTGGTCTTCGATGGATTTCCGGGAGGATCTGGAGATTGTTTGGTCGGAGCCGGCGTGCTCCGGCTGCGAAACTGCCGGTGGGGTTTGCGGGTATGAGGGGGATCCGGAATCCGATCCAAACCCACAAATTGGATGTTATATGCCATCGAAATCAGGTAACTTTCTGATCCAAGTTCATTTTTTTTTAAATAAAAAGCGAAATCATTGATTGAAAGAGTAAATGCTGAATTGATTCCTCTGGAAAAGTATACTATCTCCATTACGGCATATGTTCAAAAAGCCACACTTTGATTTATCTACAGTTTAGGTTTTAGAATGCCATGAATTAGGTCAAAAGTTTGAATTAAGAAGGGGTCGGGGCAACGTGCCTTGATTGGTACTTATCGCAGAGCAAAATGTACAAGTAGCAACCCTAAAAGACATACTACTACAAAAGAAAATGGCCATTTATATTAGGCCAAGAAACGTAATGGCCCCAACTTCCCATTGAAGCACTGTGCTTAGTGCAGTGGGGTAGTATTAATTTACGTTCCCAAAGGATTTTCCGAATCAGAGGGTAGTGGCCTCTTGGGAATGTAATTGTGTTGAATTTTTCATCATTTTTCCTCCTACTATTTTACCAACAAGTGACAGTGATTTGTGTTGTAAGTAACAAGAAAGTTTGGGTTTGAATGAATCAATAAACAGGAAGACAAAAAATAAAATAAAATTGTTAGTTTCTTCTTGAATCTAATTGCAGAAATAGTCATCATGGAATTAATTCAATTGTATGCATTTTTTGACTTTTTGGGTCTACTGCAGGTCTTCCAAGAAGTGCCAAATACGGCATTATTATTGGGGTTGGTATACCGGGGCTGGTATGCATCATTGGCCTAGTATGTTATGCTTTCGGCCTAATCCGCGCATTTACCAATCGACGACGACACTACGACAGCTCCAATGACCTCCCGATAACAATTTTCAACGACCGGCCCACTGTCAGGTCGGTCAGTGGTCTCGACAGGCCAACCATCGAGTCATACCCAACAACCGTGCTGGGGGAGAGCCGGAGGTTCCCGAAGCAGGCGGCCGACAGCACCTGCCCTATTTGCCTATCGGATTATGAGCCTAAAGAGACCTTGAGGAGCATTCCTGAATGCAATCATTATTTTCACGCAGATTGCATTGATGAGTGGCTGAAGCTCAATGGCAGCTGTCCTCTGTGTCGGAATTCGCCCGAGAGCTCAGTCGGGACTCCTTGTTTTTCCATGTCTTCAGCTTCTTCTTCATCTTCCACGTCGCCGTTGGATCATCGTTAGGAATGCTTTTGTCAAATGTCACAATTTTCTTGTTGACACCGTTGCAGTTTTGCTCGGGATGATGAATGTGGCCGCGGCCCGTCTGGGTTTGAGGATGTAATAGAATTACTCGTCACTCAGCAGATTTGTATACCCAAAAAGACTTTTCAAAAAAAATATGTGAGTAATAAAAATGATCTGTATATAAGTATACAAAATTACAAGTTACAAATACCTGTTGCCAGTTTGTGCGTGGAATGCAAATTTGCCATCAAAAGAAAGGGTGATTTTTCACGTTTTAAAATTGAGCCATTTCTAAAAAATATATATCTACTATATCAAAATTTTAAGGCCAATATCAAAACTTATTTTTGGCAAAAAATGTACTATAATGTTAGAAACAATTCTTGCCCTTTTAAAATATCATTCTAAAAATTTTTCCCCTTTCAAAAATATGTTTTTATTTTCTTCTATATTAAATTTTATTTATTATTTTTTATTTAACATAACCTAATATTATTATTATTTAATTATTATGCTTTATTTTTAAATTTAAAAAGTTTAATTTAATTCTTAATGATATTAAATTTCTTATTTAATTTTATTTGACCATTTTTATTTCATTTTAATCAATATTATTGTATTAAATTTAATTGAATTGCATTTTTTTACTTTGTTTTTTCTAATAATTATTTTATTTTGTCTAAGTTTTCATATTATATTTTCAATATATTTTTATTTAATTTAATAATTCAGTTGTTCTTTGATTATAAATTAATCTAATTAATTTTCTTTTATTTAAGCGAAGAAAAGAAATTAGGGACCAAAATATATTATTTTGAAACTATTGGGGCAATACGAAAAGTTTCAAAGATTGTGTCATTAAAAATATTTTAAAAGGCAAAGTTGTATTTTCTCTAATATGGAAGAGTTTTGAGGTCAAATTTTTTTTTTGGTCAAAAATTAGTTTAGATACTAATTTTTTTTTTAGTAAAGATACTAATTTTAAGATCTTAGTATAATTGAAATCTATATGTTTTTGTAACTTAATTTTAAGAAATGTGTGTTTGTATGGTATGAGCTCCCACTATCATTTACTAGTCTGTATAACAAAAAAATAAAGTTTAAGATTTGTGTTAAAAATTCACCAAATTAACCATTTAGTAGACATGGGCTTTTCATTTGCCACTTAAAATGCTAGCCTAAATGGAAAACCTAGTTTGTATAGTCTGTGTTGCAAAAAAAAAAAAAAAGTTTAAGATTTGTGTTAAAAATTCACCAAATTAATCATTTAGTAGACATTTCCCTATTTGAGAATTAACTGTTATCTTTTAACTGATTATGTGAGTAATAATTAGTTAAAATTAGCTGTTTGATAATTTTGAGACTAACTTTTTACCTAGAATAAGCTAAAATCTAAAATGCTGCTATTTGCAGCGGTTTCAAAACGAGTTGATTGAACACTATTTTATGTTATTTTATCTTTTTAAATAAACTATTTTACTATATAAATTAACTATGTTTTGCCTAACAGGGCCATGGGATTTTCATTTGCCACTTAAAATGCTAGCCTAACAGGAAAATCGACCCCTGCAACATAACGGGGTTGCGGGTAGAATGATTTTGGGCCACCAATAAATAAAGCAATAACGATATTATAGTATTTTCTTTAAAAAAGAAAAAGAAAAAAAAAAGAGGAGTATAAGAATGTTAGGCGTCAACCTGATTGTGGTTTTTTAATTTGTTTGCTGAAAGAAATTGATTTTAACTTCGCCCGAACTGTGAGTAAAACCCTTAAAACCCTAGATCACTAACGTCTCTTGAATTTCTCCGATCTCGGAAATTTTCAATCTTGATAATACTTTTGGAGTTAATTTTCTTTTGACGGGATCCGAAATCTCTTTTGGAAGGGATTTTATTCAAATCGTATTTCGATCTGTTTAGTTCTTTTAAATTGGGCTTCTGGTTTATCCCCTTTTTTTCTTGTAGGAGGCGATAAATGGCTTATAGGCGGAGCATCACCGCTCGAGCGAAGCTCTTTTATCAACAGCAGCACCGAGTTGCTCCTTCGTTCTCGCATTTTCATCGCGACGATAATCATCGTGAAGAATCGAATCCCAATCCTGTTTTTAGGAATTCTGAGATTCGCAATTATTTCCAGCATCGCTTTGCTAGTACCGGGAAAAATTTTAGCACTTTCAATGGTGCGCGGAATTTGTTCCAGGACAGGAGATTTGCGATCTCAGCGGTCTGTGGGACGGCTTTCGATAGGAACTTTTCTACCAGGGCTGGAGATGGGGCGGCTGATGAGCTTGAGATTTTAACTGAAGTGGTTGATGCGTTTGGAAGCAAGGCTGCAGAGGTGGCCGTGCAGGCGGGCCCTCAGGCGAGTGAAGTTGCGGTTGCAGCAGCAGATTCGTATCTTCCTGTGGCGGCACTCCAATACATGATTGATTACGTTCATACTGTCACGGGATGTCCTTGGTGAGGATATGAGTAGTTTTAAAGCAAAGATCCGATGTTCAAGTTGGTTGCTGTGTTATTTATTTATTTTGAAAATATTGTTTTGAGCTTTTGACTAATATTCTGATCAAGTTTCTTGATATGATAAATAGAATTAGCTGCACGGTTGAGTATGGGACTGGCTAGAATGGAGTGAATAACTGTATATGTATATTACTCCTAGAATGTAGACTTTCTCATGATAATGTCTCTTGATATGTGATGTTTAAATTAGACTGTTTTCCGTGCTTTATTTTCCAGCTAACGGTCTTAAGGGTTCACAAATATGATACTGTACTTTCTGTTTAGGTGGGCATCAATTGCTTTGGCAACGCTCTTGATCCGTTGTCTTCAGGTTCCTCTTATTATAAATCAGCTGAAAGCAACTTCTAAATTCACCGTAAGTTTTTGGCACACTTTTCTTTTGTATTTTTTGGGCTTTGTATTGTCACCAATCACTTTTGACTTGGTCTGAATGTCTGATGCCATCGAAATCTATTGATCCTGTAAACCCATTTTGTACATGTATTTATGATTTTATGAGAAGGCACTGTGAATTAGGGTTATATCATTTGTTCCTTTGTGAGGGACAAAATTTTGGCCTCCTCTCAAGCCACAAGCTTATGAATTAGGGTTATATCCTCTTTTTAAAAGATATCTAATTTTTTTTTAATACTTTTGGAAGGAAATGAAACTTGAGAATCAATGATAAAATCTTTGCAGTTCCATTCTTGGGGTATTTCTTGGTGCATATTGTTATGGGTTCATATGTCATTCAAACACAACAACCTACTTTTTTGCAACAGTATGGGATAACTTGCTCCATGCAAGTTGATGATTTTTTTTTCCCTTGACTTTGATGGTTGTTTTGAATGTATTGGCATTTGATTTTGATCTGGACTTTGAAGTTAATCTTGGTTTACCGTTTACATTGGAACCAATACATATCTACTCTCTCTCTCTCTGTCTCTTCTTCTTCTTCTTCTTCTTCTTCTTCTTCTTCTTCGTTTTTGGTTTTGTAAGGGTGAGTTAGTTAGGATGCCATCATAGTTGATCAGTAATTTGTACCTCCAAAATAGAACTAATCTTAATAACATCTCATTTGATCTATTTTATACATGTTCTTTTTCTTTTTTAATATAACTTTTATGTATTTTTATTATTAACATTATATAAAAATGAATAAAATAATATGTATTTATATTTTTTATATTGAATTTATTTATAGCATTCACACATTCTTGTGCAGCTTTTAAGACCAAAATTAGAGGCAATCAAGGAAGAAATGCAAAATCAGGTATGAACTTCATGCTCTTGTTTCTGCCTTTTCAATGGTTTGCTCCATAATATCAACATGCTGACTAGTTACTCGTGTGAAGATGCTATTCACATGATTACATTCTAATTGGAGCTTAAGCTATAAATGTTGTCTTAAATTTGTGATCTTCACCTTAGTATTTGATTCTATTGCTTATTGGTAATTGTTTGATAGGGCATGGATCCCCGTGCTGTGGCAGAAGGTCAAGCAAGAATGAAAAATCTATTCAATGAGTATGTCTTCTTGGCTTCTTGTATTAACATAAGTGCCTGTGCTCACTGCTTGCTCAAGCTTCCTACAAGATTATTGTTGGTGCCAACATCATGCAAATGTTTGTCTCACTGTATGATTAAAAATATTAATTGCATGTCAGTATTATGTTTGATCAATTCAAAGATTCTCATTTATTTAAATGTATCTCAACTCTTCTTATAATTCGTTTAGTCAGCATTTTTTCCCCTACTGTCTTCCTCCCCCCTTTTTAATACTTCCTCCGTTCCTAAATAAGTGCTACGGACCCACATTTCACGCAATCCAATACACGTTTTTAATCCGTAATAACTCAAATTCCATACAAGTAAAAATTATGAAAATTTGATATTCTAAATCTGTGCGATTAGACGAATCCAACAAGATCTCACTTGACTATATTTTATCTTATATAATTGTATTAAAAAGTCGAGTCAAAGCTACTTAATGAACAGTAACAAATGTCAAAACGTTCCTTCCATTTAAAAAGGAACGGAGGAAGTATGCACCAAGGAGTTCTCTTATGGCATTAGGGCTTCTAGAGGTTTTCAATATTCGTAACCAAACCATTTTGAGTGTATTTCGATTATTGTTTTTATCTATCAGTGCTACATTTGGGTCTCTTGTATTCATCACTTATTTGATCTAGTTCTGTAAGCCTAATAAATCTATTTGTAACATTTTCATATCAACTATACTACTTCTTGTTTATAATTTGCACTTGCTAGTTCGTTTAATGGGTGCTTGTTTACTATGTGGTAGTATTTCCTTAATTCATAAATGGAACTCGTCTTTTATGATGTTCAATGTAAATTCGTAATATGCTCCATCTTTACCCTTATTTTCTTTCCAATATAGAAGTCTTTCCATTCTTTTTTCCTTTGCATAATAGAGTGTCATGAGCATTTTATAAACCTCGTTAATTTGCATGGGACAACCTTAAATTGTTCACATTTATGAATGAAGGAGACCATCAGTTTTAATATTGATAGTTTTTCTATTTATACTTGTATGACCTATTCTAAAGGTTTTGCCCCTTTCAATTATCCATTTAGTTTTTTTCTAGATTCATCTCCCTCAGATTCTGCTCTAAAGTTTGATTAGCCAAAATTTCTTTTCTAACTAACAAGTTTGTAAGGTTTATGTCTCAATGGGTTTTCTTAAGAATCCCCTATCTATATAGTGGGACTTTTGCTTAATCTGCATAATATCCAAGACATTTTAAAGATGCATCTGTTTTTCCTAAGACAATGTTATGACCCGTGTGTTCCATATTGCTAAGGTGGAATTTTTTCTTGGTTTTGAGCCTAAGTCAATCCCCTTTGTTGGTATGGGGCTAGGGCTGATGATATCAATAGAAAATGGCAGATTTACTCCTATTATTTTAAATTTTGTTGATTATTTTGGAAAAAGCTGATACTCACCCATCCCAAATGAATCTCATCAATTTATTGCTGAACAGCATTGTAAAATACTGGTGAGCAACGCTTATATGGTATATTTGGTTAGTTTGAGCGTGCTAAATAATTGAATAAAAGAAATAAAAGTAAGATTGTATGTTTGCGCGTGTGCGCACACACATCATTTGTGTTAAGGCAGTGAACAAAAGTATGCTAGTTCTCTCCCAAATAATAGATTAATAGTTAAATATTTCATGGTACGTCTCTTGAAGGTTATATTTAATTGCAGTTGGAGAGATCATATTTCATCAGTTATCATACTCTCTCTTTGGCTTGGCAAACTGTTATTTATTTTTTATATTTATTTACTTATTTTTAACTTTGGAGATAATTAAGGTGGATATGCCAAATTCTATCTTAATTTGCAGATATGGTGTTACTCCATTTACCCCCTTGAGGGGGCTCCTAATATCGGGCCCGGTTTTTTGCTGTTTCTTCTTTGCTGTAAGATGATGTTCCTCTTATATTAAGATTTTTATGCATTACAATATTATGCCCTCTCTAATTTTTTTTCTCTGAAGTTCATTATTTCATTTATCTTTTTCTTTTTCTGATTGTCATTTTATCTCATTATTATGTGTTGTAGGTTAGAAATATGGTAGAGAAGGTTCCCTCTTTTAAAGATGGTGGGATGTTATGGTTCACGGACTTGACAATTCCAGATGGCATGTATGTGTTTCCTGTTTTGACAGCATTCACATTTTGGATTACTGTGGAGGTCAGCTACCTTTGTTTCTAAGCTTACTTATGATTTGATGAGAATCTCGTTATAAATCATGCCACTGTTTATTGTGTGCCTATTCCTCTCAGATCTGATTGCCCCGAGTTTAGGTTTTTCTTGTGTAATCTCAAAACTGTCAATCTTTGATCATTGTTCTTTTTTCAGTTGAATGCCCAAGAAGGTTTGGAAGGCAATCCAACTGCTAATACAATCAAGAATGTGTCGAGGGGATTTGCAGCACTGTCAATTCCTTTAACTGCCAGCTTCCCAAATGTATGCTAATTATAACTTGTTAGTGTGGAATTTGCTTATACTGCATAAACATTCTACTGCACATTAGATGCTCAGGTTCTTAATTGATTTAATTCACTTTATTTAAAACTGCTTTTGTGAAATGAGATTGCCTTTTTCCTGGGATATCTTAAGGTTAGTGAGCATCTTAATGAGTTGGTCATTGTCCCTCTTAACTTTAATGTTTGTGTACAATGGAAGACCTCCAACCTTCCAGGAAATTTGACAAATATTGTACAACACATATGTTATGATTCTGTCTATAGTTCTTTTATGATGGATCTCCTGTAGCCTGTCCTGTCATTAAGATGCATGCACAATTGCTCTACCCATCATAATGTCCCAAATTTGACCGTGTGTTCAATTTATGTAATGTTCAGAGTCAAATGATTAGCCAACATGATGCTTTTTGCCGAAATTTCTTTAGATATTTCATTTATTCTATAACTTTAGTAATTTGTAAATCCGGTTGTCCCTCTGAAGAATTTAGTAAAGATTTTAGAGAGTGAGTCAGTGAGATCATCCCACCTTGTACTTTATGTTGCTAACTTCCCATGTTCATAAATTTTATCTTCCCGTTTATGCAGGCTATATTCTGTTACTGGATTACATCCAACCTGTTTTCTCTTTGCTACGGATTAGGCAAGTCTTGTTGGTTTATCCATTTACCGGACTCTCTCTTCTGATTGGGTAGGTATTGACATATTGTGTTGTGTTTTCAGTTATGAAGAAGCCTGAAGTGAAGAAGCTTTTGGGCATACCAATAATCCCTGTGACACCACCTTCGGACTCATCCTCAACTGGTCAACAGCCCGGGTTCTCATTTTTCGGAGCTATGAAACAATTTGCAGATGCCCAGGCAAAGCAGTTAGTAGCATCATCCCAATCCCAATCACAGCAGTCTTTGTCGAAGCCTGCCGAAGCATCACCAAAGCCTTCGAGCGAAAGAATCCCTTCTTCTTCCGTTCTTAATCAAAGGATTAGAAGTTTAGAGAAAGAAGTCAAAGGAAGGAAGAGAGGAAAGAAAAGGTAATTAATCAATACATAGGTAATTGATAGTGGGATGATATTATGGGAAATTCGAATAATGGCATCATTCCGAAAGGAGTGGAATTTTTGTGGAGTACTAATATTTAAGTGTTATAGAAATAACTATCTTTATTTATGTATGTGTACAATAAAATGGTATATGGCTTATTAGCTTGTGTTTATAGTGGAAGTATTGTAATGGAAATTGGGATTAAATGGTGAAAGAAAGGAAGTTTAAAGGTGGGATAATAAAATGGATAAAGTGTAATAATTATGGCTATGAAATGAAACAAGTATTAAGCTTACATAAAATTTTTCTAACTTAACTTCTCAATACATTACATAGGCTATTTATAAACTTTTTTTATCCTCTCACTATTTACTAACCTCATAATCAAGGCATATACATTTCAAGACTTTCACATGTCTAACCTTATGATCAAGGCATGAACATGGATGTTGAACACTAGACATTCACATGTTTTGTTTACATGCATAATACTCCCCCTTGAATGTCGTCAATACGAAGAATATGCCTCGTTAAAACCTTACTTTGAAAAAACCCAGTGGGAAAAAATCCAAGTGAAGGAAAAAGAGTACATTATTCTTGTATCAGATGCTCCCCCTGATTTGGACATCATTTTAAATCTCGAAGCCGCCGCATTCCAATTTTCTTCACGAGCTTCTCGAATGTTGCAGTCGGCAATGCCTTGGTAAATAGATCCGCTAAATTATTTTCTGATCGAATTTGTTGCACATCGACTTCACCATTCTTTTGAAGATCATGAGTGTAGAAGAATTTTGGTGAAATATGCTTCGTTCTATCTCCTTTGATATAACCCCCCTTTCAACTGGGCTACACAAGCCGAATTATCTTCAAATAAAATTGTTGGGGGCATTTGTGGTTCAATGATTAAACCACAACTCTTCAATATATGTTGAGTCATTGACCTCAACCAAACACATTCTCGACTTGCTTCATGGATTGCTAATATTTCGGCATGATTAGAAGAAGTAGCAGTTAGAGTCTGCTTCATTGACCTCCAAGAGATAGCAGTTCCACCACACGTGAAGATATAGCCTGTTTGAGATTTGGCTTTGTGTGGGTCTGATAAATAACCTGCATCGGCATAGCCAATTAACTCATGTCGAGAGTCTTTTGGGTAAAATAACCCAAGATCAATTGTTCCTTGGAGATAGCGAAAAACATGCTTTATGCCTTTCCAATGTCGTTGAGTAGGGCAAGAGCTGTATCTTGCGAGTAGATTGACTGCAAACGAGATATCAGGTCGCGTGCTGTTTGCAAGATACATTAACGCACCAATTGCGCTTAAATATGGGATTTCTGGGCCAAGTTGCTCTTCATTATCTTCTTTTGGCCTAAATGGATCCTTTGCAGGATCAAGTGTCCGAACGACCATTGGATTATTTAGCGGATGAGCATAATCCATTCGAAATTGCTTTAATACCTTTTGCGTATAAGCTGATTGATGAACAAATATGCCCATTTCCAAATGCTCAATTTGTAGGCCAAGGCAAAATTTCGTTTTCCCGAAATCTTTGATTTCAAACTCCTTTTTCAGATATTCGACCGCCTTTTTCAACTCTTCAGGAGTTCCAATTAGATTTAAATCGTCAACATAGACTGCGACGATCACAAATTCTGACCCATTTTTCTTTATAAATACACAAGGGCTGATCGGGTCATTTGTATAGCATTCCTTTATCAAACTTTCACTGAGGCGGTTGTACCACATTCGGCCAGATTGCTTGAGCCCATACAACGATTTTTGCAATTTGATGGAATAATTTTCTCTGGGTTTTGAGTTGCAAGACTCAGGTAATTTAAACCCTTCAGGTATTTTCATATAAATATCATTTTCCAATGAGCCATATAAATATGCAGTAACAACATCCATCAGCCTCATTTCGAGATTTTCTCGTACTGCTAGACTCATTAGATACCTGAATGTTATTCCATCCATAACTGGGGAATATGTTTCCTCAAAATCAATTCCCGGTCGTTGTGAAAAACCTTGGGCTACAAGCCTTGCCTTATATTTGGCAATTTCATTATTTTCATTTCTTTTTCTCGCAAACACCCATCTGTAGCCAACAGGCTTCACATTTTTTGGTGTTTGGACAATAGGGCCGAATACTTTTCGTTTATTCAGTGAATCTAGTTCAGACTGAATCGCATCTTTCCATTTTGGCCAATCATTTCTTTTCCGACATTCTTCAACTGATCTTGGTTCAGGATCCTCGTTATTTTCCATTACATCGAGTGCAACGTTGTATGCAAAGGCATTATCAACGTTTGTTTCTTTTCGGTTCCAACATTTCCCAGTATTGATATAATTGAAAGAAGTTTCAATAACTTCATTTTCTTCTGGGTGAATATTTTCAGGTTCAACCTTTTCGGGGGTTGAATCAATTTCTCCTTCGGGAGTATCATCTGTGATTGATTTATCACCCATATGGATAATTTTCTTCTTTCGTGGATTTTTATCCTTGGAACCCAAAGGCCTACCACGCTTCAGGCGTGCAGTAGGTTCATTTGCACTTGGAATTTGCCCTTCTGGGACATTTATATTGGCTGGTGCATTTGCTGCATCATTTATATATGATTTTGTGACTTTAGCAGCATCATTAAAAGCATCGGGTAATTGATTTGCAATTCACTGCAAATGCACAATTATTTGAACTTCAAGTTCGCATTGCCTTGTACGAGGATCAAGGAAATCAAATGGACTTTGCCAAGATATTTCCTTTTTCAGTTGATCATTTCCTCCCCCTAATGTCGGGAATTGAGTTTCATCAAAATGACAGTCTGCAAATCTTGCAGTAAATAAATCACCCCGTTTTTGGCTCAAGATATTTAATAATCGAGGGTGATTCATACCCGACATATATGCCCAACCTTCTTTGAGGTCCCATTTTTGTGCGTTGTGGTGGCGCAATCGGTACATAAACCGCACACCCAAAAATTCGCAAGTGGGATATATTGGGCTCCTTTCCAAACACAATTTGTGTAGGGGAGTAGCTATGATAGCTTGTCGGCCTTATTTTCACAAGTGCGGCTGCATGCAATATAGCATGCCCCCAAGCAGAAACAGGGAGTTTTGATTTCATTAACAAGGGTCTTGCAATTAATTGCAATCGCTTAATAAATGATTCTGCCAGACCATTTTGCGTGTGCACATGAGGCACAGGATGTTCAACAGTAATTCCAATCGACATGCAGAAATCATCAAATGCATGTGATGTATATTCTCCAGCATTATCAAGGCGTATTTTCTTTATCGGATGATCTGGAAACTGTGCTCGCAATTTTATAATTTGTGCAAGTAATCTTGCGAATGCCAAATTGCGAGTTGATAATAAACAAACGTGTGACCAGCGTGATGACGCATCAATTAATACCATAAGGTACTTGAAAGGTCCACACGGTGGATCAATAGGTCCACATATATCGCCTTGAATTCTTTCTAGGAATGTAGGGGATTCAATTCCCACTTTTACTGGAGATGGTCTGGTTATCAATTTCCCTTGTGAACAGGCTGCACAATTGAACTCATTTGAGTTCAATATCATTTGCCTTTTCAATGTATGGCCATTTGAATTTTCAATAATTCGCCTCAGCATTACACTGCCAGGATGCCCAAGTCTATCGTGCCAGGTAATAAATTCACTAGTAGCTTTCAAGCCTACTAGGTTATGTATTTCTGCGGCACATATTTTTGTATAGTATAAGCCAGAGGAGTAACATGGCAATTTTTCATTCACAAATTTTTTTGCCATTTTCAATTCGAGTTATCAAAAGATACTCGTGATCTGCCTCTTTTGAAGTTTCAATGTGATATCCATTTTTTCGAATATCATTGAAGCTCAGTAAATTTCTTCGAGCTTTGCGTGAGAACAAGGCATTTTCAATTGCCATTTTTGTCCCTTCAGGGAGAAATATAACAGCTCTACCGGAGCCTTCAATGCATTTTGCATTACCGCTTATAGTTTTCACTGCGGTCTTTTCCAATTTTAAATTGGAGAAATAGCTTTTGCTTTTCAAAATGCTATGCGTTGTTGCACTGTCAATGAGGCAGATATCATCTCCGACTTTTGAATTTCCAGCATCCATTTCTTTACAAGAATATAAGAATGTTAATAAACATCAGCAATATAAATATTATTAATGCAAAAGCATATTTATATTATACATGGATAATAAAAGGGAAGTACAAGATATCATTATTTATATTAAACAGGAATTATAAAAGATAAGTACAAAATATATATATATATATATATATATATAGCTATATAATATATTATTTGGTAACAATATCTGGCTCAACAAAATCATCAGCTTCCAGGTGCGTGATATTATCATTTAATATATCATCATAAGTATCATCGTGGGCATTATGGTGTGCTTCAACACCTGGTCTTTCTTTTCGTTTCGAGGCCTGATACAGTTCAGCTAAGTGTTTAGCTGTGTGGCATGTTTGAGCCATATGGCCTTTAATTCCACAACGATCACAAATTTCATCATTTTGTTTATGCTTTCTTGCATAATTTCTTTGTTGTGGTTTGTAAGGCCTTCTGGTATCATATCTGCGATTTTGCTCAAATCGAGGCTTATTTCGATAATTATTTTGACGAGATGATTCACCTCTGCCTCGATTGTGATACCGATTTTGGCCACGATCATCATTTTGATTTTTAAAGTGCCCATGATCATGCACATATTTCGATGATTGAGCCGCGTTCACCTCAGGGAACGGTTTTGCACCTGCGGGCCTAGATTCATGATTTCTCAACAACAATAGGCTGTTTTGTTCAGCCAATAATAAGCAGGTGATAAGATCAGAATATCTCTGAAAACCTTTTTGACGGTATGTCTCACTCAATACTGAGTTTTTAGCATGAAACGTAGAATACGTTTTTTCAAGCATTTCTGCTTCAGAAATTTTTTGCCCACATAATTGCAATTGGGCCGTAATTTTGAACACAGCGGAATTATATTCCCTGACTGTTTTAAAGTCCTGAAGTCTCAGGTTTGTCCAGTCATCAAGGGCTTTTGGAAGCACCGTCTTTTTAAGATTATCATATCTTTCTTTCAGCTTTTCCCACAATGCCACTGGGGATTCCACAGTCACGTACTCCATTTTAAGTGCCTCTTCGATATGATGGCACAAGAAAATCATGGCTTTTGCCTGATTTTGATGGCTGGGATTTTTGCCTTCAGCAATAGTATCTTCCAGACCCATTGAAGTAAGATGCATTTTTACATCTCGGGCCCAGGACATATAATTGCTTCCTTCAACGGTTAAGGGAGCAAATTCCTGCTTTGCAAGGTTAGCCATAATCTTATTGAAAGTTTAGAAATAAGAGATTATACCTCAAATGATAATCTGGACAGAGTCTCCTCGTGCTGATAACGTGTTATAGAAATAACTATCTTTATTTATGTATGTGTACAATAAAATGATATATGGCTTATTAGCTTGTGTTTATAGTGGAAGTATTGTAATGGAAATTGGGATTAAATGGTGAAAGAAAGGAAGTTTAAAGGTGGGATAATAAAATGGATAAAGTGTAATAATTATGGCTATGAAATGAAACAAGTATTAAGCTTACATAAAATTTTTCTAACTTAACTTCTCAATACATTACATAGGCTATTTATAAACTTTTTTTATCCTCTCACTATTTACTAACCTCATAATCAAGGCATATACATTTCAAGACTTTCACATGTCTAACCTTATGATCAAGGCATGAACATGGATGTTGAACACTAGACATTCACATGTTTTGTTTACATGCATAATATTAAGCTAGTTTTATTTTTTTTTCCCCCTCATAATCTTGTTATAGCATTGTCATATAAAGTCCCATCACTGTATTGTTTTTCAAAATGAGGACCTCTGAAAATGGCATTTGATGAGGACCTCGGAAAATGTCATTTGGCATTCCTTTTACTGCCACGTCTTTTTTACTGTTGGGGTTAGTTATTTAAGTTTAGGGTTTTAGTAGTATTTAATAATGTCAATTTTATATACTTCCATCCGTTTAGTTGTTATATTCTCAGGATTTCACAAATCCAAAATATATTTTTAACGCATAATATCTGAAATTTTAAAAAATTAAAAATTATAAAAATTTAATAATCTAAATCTATGCGATCAGACGAATTCAATAAAATTTGATTTAACTGTATTTTATTTTATATAATTGTATTAAAATATTAATTAAACATAACAACTAAAAAAATTGGAGTTAGTATATACTCCTTCATTAATAATTAATGTTTGCATTTATTAACTCATAAATTTCAATTTTACTCTTACTAAACTTATTTGTAATAAATATAAAAAATTAACATTTATGTAAAATAGAGGGTAATATAGTAAAAATATAGTATAACTATCTAAAAATGACAATTATTGTAAATTACTTTTTTAATTTTTAAAAATACAACTTAAAAACAACTGGGAGTATGTATTTGGATGGATAATCAACCCAACCACTCTCCTCCCCTTTATTCAATTTCTACCTGTATTTTGCGAAAAGTGCCTTCAGCAATAAGTGATGCTTTAAATGACAATGAAGATGCACATGCATGACAATTTGTCGCATTTTGGTTGGACCAGTTACTTCGCTTAAAGTTGGAGCTCGATAATAGCGTATTCATTTTCTTTTTTTCTTTTTTCTTTTTAGTTGTTTTTTTTTTAAATTTAATTTTATTTTATTTTTTTTATCACTCAAACGATAATGGTAGTATGAACATGTTCACGAGTCACGCGTAACTTGGAATTCGATGGGTATTAACAACCCATCAGTTTCCTTCGGGGGCAGCAAAGAACGTCACGTCCCATTCTTTTTATTCAAGCAAGATATAATTCATTGTATTCTCAATTCTAGTAGGATCACTGAGCAGATATATCTAACTAGTAATAATCCAAATCAATACTAGAGGAAATATTTTCCGGCTTCAAGAAACTATCTAGAATCAGCAAGCTAATCTATCAGAGTCAGGGGTCAGAGACTATTGATGACAACCTAAAGTGGGCACATATGATATGCATTGCTCCCCCTTCCATGTATTAGGAACACTCACTAAATCTGAATTATTGGTTGATTCAAGACAAAAAAAAAAAAAAAAAAAAAAGAAGATTTGTGGTGGATCAAACAATGGGAAATTACAAACACGATGGCACCCCAGGACCATAGACATAGGCGATCAGCTGACAGCCTGTTGTTATTACACTCATACCAAGTCAAACCAATTCAAGACTTTACCCAATTACCTTAATTCTATGATGAATTTAATAACATCATTGGCTCCCTTTTTTTCTACTTCTTTATTTTTAAGATACGAAACCTATTGGCAATGATTTTTTTTTTTTTTTTTTGCTGAACAGCCTATACAGGCTAGGAAAGTGGTGGGAGTCCATGTCACACAATTACAAAGGGGAAAATGGGGAGGGATAGGGGCCGGGTGGGAATCGAACCCTCAACCTAAAGGTTGAGAGCCGGGGCTTAACCACTTGGGCTAAGTCCCAATCCCCAATTAATATAATTATTAGTATTTCTCAATTAATTACTCATTTGATAACACAATTTATTAGTTATTTAATTATTATATATACGTAGCATATATGTAAACAGCTCTTGACCATTGGGCTGTATATGTGTTTCTAATCTTTGAATTGAATGCAGATATTTTAACTCCAAAGTTGACGATGCTTAAAAAAATGAAATTATATGCTGACCCATGATGAGGTCACGACTATTGAAGTTTAAATATTTTCAAAAGGAAAAATAATGCAAGCTATTAGTCATTATTTTGGCCTGAACTTCAGATCAAGATTGACAAATATGTACACATGCACCAATATGCATGTAGGATTTGTGACAACTGACACTGTGTGTTCCCAATAATAACGTAGAACTCGAACACGTACTACGGCCACGTGCCCCACATAATCCGACGTGTCCGACTTCAAGTGCCAGCATTTATAATAAAGTACTAATCTCTACGGTTTTTTTTTTTAACTTCACCCATCCTGCACTGCACGCAATCCAATGCACATTTTCAATCATCAATATCTCATATTATATATAAGTAAAAATTATAAAAATTTGATATTCCAAAACTACGTGATTAGACGAATCTAACAAGATCTCACTTGACTATTTTTTATATTATATAACTATATGAAAAAATTGAATTAAAGTTACTCAATGAATAGTATCTACTATTCTAATGGTGAACTTAAAAAAAAAACGGAGGGAGTATTATACTTCCTCCGTTTTTTTAATTAATACATACCCACATTTCACGCAATTAAAAATGTATTTTTAATTTTCAATAATTCAAATTGCGTATAAGTAAAAATTATGAAACTTTAATATTTTAAATCTATACGATTAGACGAATCTAACAAGATTTAACTTGATTATGTTTTGTCCTATATAATTGTATTAAAAAGTCGAATCAAAGTTACTCAATGGACAGTAACAAAATTCCTACCGTATCAAATAAAAAAGAACGGAAGAAGTATTTAAATAAAAATTAACATTATATTTTAAGTAAATAATATTTTGTTTTGTGTCACGGGTATTTTATTATTTATTATTATATTTTTTGAAAAAAATGAGTGATAGAAGTTTATAACATACTAATTAAAAATGAAAAAGCCGGTATTTATTAAATATTTTATAATTGTGAAAGTTACCGTACCAGTACTATAACTTTTACATTAAATAAACGTAAAAGTAAAAATAATTGTCGTAAATTACAATTATTGCATATTGATATTGTAGTAGTATTAGGCAAAGGTTGACTGAAACGCTGAAATTAATAGTAGTATCAAGTAGTATTTGATTAAATTTAATGGTCATTAATATTTTAATGCAATTTCCCTATGGATTGTATTTGTAGTTCTGTACAGCACCTTAAACAACACATGACGATAAAAAAAAAAAAAAAAGTTATACAATGCAAATAGTTTTATAAGTATAAATAGTCTATTTTCTTAGAAAATATTTAGAAAATATAGATGAAACCATGTAAATCCATAATCCATGGGCTGTATTTGGTATTTTGGTGGACTTCCCATTTTTAACTCATATAATTGTTTTTTTTTTTTTTTTGGTAACAAGGACGTTGCGAAAACGTCGGCAAAGGAGAAAGCTAAAAAATCTAAAAAAAAAGGGCCAACCAAGGAAGGCTCAATCACGAAGAAACTAGACGCCTATCTGATCCGCCGTGAGGAGTGGCAGCACCTCATCCGGGGGATAGGCCCATGTCGTAAAGAAGTCAACCGAGCGCGCTCCACGCTTCGTCATCGAGTGTGCCACCACATTACCTTCACGCAAAAGGTGAGACCAATAAAAGTCCGGATGCTGTGCTAAGAGATCCGAGATATTAAGAACCAGAGGCCGGAGCAAATGTTCATCCGTCGTGCCCTTCTGAATCAGGTGAAGAGCTTCAAGAGAATCAGTGAAGCAAAAAGCTTTATCAATACCTAACGGAATAAGGCGTTTCACACCATTAAATATTCCATGCAGCTCGGCTACAAGATTTGTGGTCGAACCCACCGAACCCGAAAACCCCTCAATCCAAGTGCCATCAGCATCACGGATCATTCCTCCAAACCCCGCCGCTCCCGGGTTGCCAAGAGAACTACCATCAACATGTAATAACGTTCCCGGGCAACGAAGAGGGTTCCAATATACCAGCCTAGAATTGATAATCTTGAGATTACGATTGAAGGCTTTGCAAAACAGATCCCCCAGGCATTTAGCTTCACAAACCGTGGTGGCGATGCTGACCTCCTTCCCCCTAAAACATTTAGCATTCCTTTGCTTCCATATGCTCCATAACATGGCCCAATGGTGTCCTGTCCACTTCCGACATATGCGTTTGAGAGCTACACCCGCCGCTTCACTAGCATCCGGCCAAAGGGACGTGGCAGTGAGACCTAAGTAGCCCCAACAACCTACCCGCCCAACCACAATTAAAGAAGAGATGGCGGGCAGTCTCAGGTTCACTCGAGCGGATGGCACACAAGTCCGATTGTGCTACACCCCTGGAATGGCGCAGCACCTTAGTTGGCAAGGAGTTATGAGTCATCAACCAAGTCAGGAACTTTATCTTCTCCGGGCCTTGAATCCTCCATGTCCATGCTCGATGGTCATCAGTCTCCATACCTTGTCGAGACAGTAGCCAATTATAGCCTGAACGAACAGAATACTCCCCATCAGGAGACACCTCCCCTCCCCCCTCCCCCCCCCCACCGCCAGCAGTCATCAACCGAAGGGTGGAGAACGAGGGGACCATATCGCTGAACCTCCTCCTTAACTTGAGCTGGAACTGGTGTATACAAGGATGACCAACTCCACTCTCCATTGTTGTAGACGTCCTTCACAGTAAGCTCTGTATCTACCACATGAACATAAGGCACACTCGGCCCAAACTGTCCTTTACTGAGCCATAGATCAAACCAAAAGTTGCAACTCCCACGCCCTATACGAATGCGTAGACCATCAACCAAAAATGGCGAGACCTTGAGAAGGGCTTTATAAAAATCCGAGGTACACACACGGGTGATGAGAACACCCCCCCCCCATAGCGATACTTTTCCATAAGTAATTGAACCCAATGTTTCGTCGTAAGAGACCGAAGATCCATGAGGGGTTTCCCAAGCATCGCGATATTCATATCTCTGCAAGATCGAATACCCAAACCGCCCATTTTTTATTTTTTTTTTTGCGCTGCTACCTTACCCCATCCAACCAGAGGAAGACCACAACCATCTTTATTTATCCAAATGAAATTCCTCACTTGCCGATCGACTTCATCACAGATTATAGTAGGAAGCCATGCACATTGCATGACATATGTAGAGATGGTCGCCAAGACAACCCTTGCCAAAGTAACTCGAGCGGCTTTATTCAACATCCCACGCTTCCACGTACCAAGTGCATGGCGAATCTTATCTAGCAGAAAAGTATAGTGTGCCCGAGACGCCGCTCCATGATAAATGGGAAAGCCCAAATATCTCCCTAGCGACGGAGTAAATTCAATAGTAAGGATTGAAGAGAGCTCTACCAAACGTGTAGGCGGAACGGACAATGAGGCATAAGCAATGGACTTGCGAGCATTAATCTTGAGGCCTGCCTGACAAGCAAAGCTGGAAAGAACTGCATCCACGCATTGTGTACTTTCAATCGTTGCTTTGGAAAATAGCAGAAGGTCATCCGCAAACATGAGATGGGATAATGGTTCTGCACCTCTGGCAAGTGTAATCGGCACCCAAGCGCCCTCTTGGACCTTGGAGAGGATGGTTCGAGAGAGCTTTTCCATGATGATGATGAACAAATACGGAGATAGTGGGTCGCCTTGACGGATACCTTTAGCTGGGGAGAAGGGTGGAAGAGCCTCTCTATTCTAAATGAGGGAATAAACCGGCGAGGAAACACATAACATGATAATTTGAATCAAAGAACCAGGTAGAGCCATATCCATGAGGCAGCCTTCAATAAATTCCCAGTTGACATTGTTGTATACCTTCTCTAAGTCAATTTTAAGATGGAACTCCGGAGCCGCGCGGTGCCGGATTCTGAATGAATGGACCACTTCTTGGATAATTATTGCATTATTCGCCGTCCCCCGGCCTGGAAGGAAAGCATACTGAAAGGGACCAATATATGAATTAAGCAGCGGCCGAAGACGGTTCACTATCACTTTAGAAAGGATTTTGTATAGCACATTACAAAGGCTAATCGGCCGATACTGTCGAATCTCAGTCGGAATATCCACCTTCGGAATTAAGCATATGAGGGTAGATGCCACGTGGTCATCAAATCTGCCATCAACCCATCACACATAGCTGCTTGTACAAATTTCACAACCTCCCCGCCAACCGAAGTTCAATAAAGTTTATAAAAGATTGCCGGGAACCCATCAGGACCGGGAGCCGCTAATCCTTTCAACTCCTTCACCACCTCCTTAACCTCATCTATGGCCACGCCCCTCCCTAGATGCTGGATGTCCTCTAGGGGATCCAAGTGCGTTAACTGAATGGCTGGGAGCGAGGTAGAAGCCTCAAGACCGAACACCCCACGGAAATAATTCAATGCATGTGTTTTCAAGATGGATTCGTCAGTCTCCAACCTGTGATCAATATTCAGGCCAACAATTTGGCTTCTTTGTCTCTGAATCTTGGTCTTGGAGTGGAAATACCTGGTGTTCCTGTCGCCACAAGTAACCCATTTTTCCCGGGACTTTTGGAACCACAATAATTCTTCTATTTTAAGCACCTCATCCAACTCATTCAATAATTCCAGTTCGAGCCTCTGCATGCAAGCAGAATCAACTCTAACCATGCATCACCGCACTCCTGCTAGTCTACGAAGAAGCCATTTTTTCTTCCTGCCAATATGTCCAAAAGTATTAATATTGAAGTGAAGAGAAGAGTCCTTCACCTGCCGAAGTTTGTCAGTAACTGACGAGCCACCAAGGTGCCAAGCAGTGTCCACAAGCACAGGAGCAGAAGGCCATTATGATCTTGCACGCCAGGCAAATTCCAACCGGAAAGGTTTGTTGACAGGCCCGTTATTCCCTCGCGAGCACCGGAGCAAAAGGCCATTATGATCAGACGTTCGTCGAGGTAAGACTTCAACAAATCCATTAGGGAAACTTGACATCCACTCGACATTTGCAACCGCTCGATCTAGTTGCTTTCGCACTAAAGGCCCCCCATGTGTATTCCGTTGCCAAGTAAATGCATCACCTATCGTGTGGATATTGTTTAAACCACAATCTTGGAGCATATTCCCAAAAACCTCACATTGGCGATCTTGCACACCTATGCCAACAGCTTCTGAAGGGGAGATGACATCATTCCAATCTCCAATAGCAAGCCACGGTCCATATATAAGATTAGCCATTGCACCCATATCTCTCCAATCATCTAGCCCGTCGCTGGGACGCAGGTTAACATAGATGGCAGAGAAATACCAATAATGACTTCCTTGTTGAACTCGAAAGGTAGCACTCCTGCTGAAAGTAGCTATATTAGTGAATGTGTAGGGAAGACCCATACAGACCAATACCCACAATCCGCCTGCTTGACCTACACATTTAATTATATGGAGAACATCGTAATCCATTCGATAGAAAAAAGGCCGAACCGCATCAAAAGGCCCCTTTGGTTCCATGATCACCAGGACCGAGGGTTTTTGATGCCTTAAAACATCGGCTATGTGGCGATGAGTATTCCTATGCATGGCACCACGTATATTCCATGCTAGGATCTTGAAGTCTCGGAATACTATCATTGGGAAACCACTCCAGGGGTTTCCGGACCACCACCGCCGGAGGGTTCCTCTTCCATGTCATCGTCTTTCCATTCTAGAGCCAAGAAGCTGTTAGACGTCGTGACAGGCAACTTGGGTTGCACGCTGATGCGAGGCCGTTTCCCTGGCACCCTATTCGGAGGATCAGGTAATTCCTCATAGCACTAGAAGACACTCTAGCAACTACATCAGGTTTATCCACTGCCTTCGTAGGAGGGGGGACCTGGGGGCGGGCAAGGGCGGAAGTACGGGACTGGTCCGGTCTGCCCTTCAGATCTTGCTTAGGATTTTTAGTCTGACTAATCCGAGTGTCATTCCGCTTGCCCCTTTTCTTCTTAGGGCAAGGCTGGCGCGTCACCATTGTCCACTCACCATGAGTGGCAACCAAAACCTCCGGCTGAGGGAGATTTGTTTCCATGGGATCCGCCTGTTCTTGCACTGGATGACCATCCTCATCCACTGTCGATTTTCCTTTTGGTTTCACGGTAGAATGGGTAGCATGAGCATTAGCCTCATGCACACAACCCTGGTTACCAGGGTCAAATTTACCACAAACAGTACATATATTATGCAACCCTTCATAAGCAACATTATGCCAATACCCGTTCACGCGGACTTTGCCAACAAGCGGTTGTGTGAGATCAATCTCGACACAAACCCTCGCAAACTGTCCTCTGCTCAGGGTGGATGTAGTATAATCAACTCGCTTCGCTCGACCAATCAAGTTGGCAATAATAAACAACGCATCCTCAGTATAGTATACCGGATCCAAATCCAAAATTCGTGCCCAGACCGTAGACTTGGTGTATGTAACCGAGGGTGCAAGGAATTCCTTCGACCATGGGACAACTGCTACATAGTGGTCGAAAACAGACCAAGGCCCCTTGAAAAGAGCCGTCTTTCGATCTTCTTCAAGACTAAACTTCGCCAAAAAGTGCCCCTTAGCTGTATCCAAGAGGACAAATCTCCAATAGGTTTCCAAAGTTTAACAAACTTTTCTTGCAGAAGGGGTAAGCCAATTCTCTTGCCGAAGACCTTAACAACCAGCGCCTCCTGGAAGGGGGCACACAGCCGATCCATGGCTTCATCATTAAAGTCCATCGTGGGGAGTAAAGGATTGCCGTTGTAAAAGACCGTATCGACTAGTTCCGTGATATGCTTGCAAGGAGTAGACAAGGGGTCCTGCGGTTGAGAACTCTCACAAACAATGTCCCTGAAGGTTGGCCGACGCGACTCCGAAAGATTCGCTGCATCGGGGGGCTCCGGCGATGGTCGAACAGGAGCCGTTGGGGGAGCCGGGGGGAACGCGGGAGAGACGACATAAACCCTAGTTTGTTTCTATGTATATAACTCATATAATTGTTATATGTATGAAAATTGGAAATTTTAATAAGTATATGTTATGGATTCATGCATCTACAAAAGTAGTCAAAGTTGGATGCCTTCTCTTTTATAAAATCTTTTTATATTCCCTACCTAATGGCTGCTAACTTGAGTATAAATATAACATTGTAGTGTGGATGAAAGTGTGATTCAATAATTCATTTCTTTGATAGCTCTTCTCTCCTTCGTCTACTACTGCATCTCATTCTTTTCATACTTTTATTCCTCCATTTTCTTTGCTTCTAATACTCTTGCAGAAACATCATATATATATATACACACACACACATATAAATAATAACCTGAAGTCATAAATTCTACAACACGTTATCAGCACGAGCTCTATTAGAGTTTGCCAATTCTACCAAGGTTTTGTTGGAGTTCTGTTGAAAATTTAATTCATACCGGGGTTCTGCAAAAATTTTTCAAATCCGGAAGAAAATCACTTGAGGTAATATATTACAACTATTTTCAATATCAATTATGACTAACTTTTCAAAACAGGAATCTATGCCGTTGGAAAGATCCGGGGATTAATTATTTATCTTGAAATATGGATATTAAGATTTATTTGGAAACAATGGGTCTAGAAAAGACCATTATAAAAGAAAATACGGCCACAGGCCTAGACCGCAGAGAAAAAAAAAATACGGCCACAGGCCAAGACCTAGAAAAACAAAACGGTCAAAAGATCATATTGGTCTATATATGGGAAATAAGCATTTTGCCAATTCTTATTTTTGATAAGAGATAGTGACAGTTCCCTTAATGTGGGGGCAAATGGCAGCTCTTTGATAAAATAAAGATTTTTGGCTGAAATTCCAAATGCGAGGCATCATAATGACTGCAAGACTATAAGTCTGTAAATGATATAAATCAGTCATGTTCAGAATAATGTCACGATTGAGATATGTGACAATATATTAATAAAAATGACATTAATACCAACATAGTCCATAAATCTTAGTTCGGTTATACCAACAGATTTCGTGGGTCTTTAGTTTGGTGTGTACTGACAGAGTCAGATTCTTAAATGGCAAAATAATTGCCAGAAATTGTGCCTCTAAAAGGCGAAGCAATTGGAGAAAAATGCTATCAATATGGCAAGAGGACATAGTCTCATAATTTGTCGTACGACTAATGAATTGGTACTAGTTACCGAGAATTATTGATACAATAAAGCAAATAAAGGTTGAAATAAACCTTGCTAAAGTACGACAATATAAATATTACAAAAGGCCATTATTGATATGCTAAATATATCATCGAAAGATGTACAAATTTCTTCAATGATACAATATTATTTAAATACTGCATTACATTTTATTATATTGTTTTTATTACGCTTTGAATTTTTTTTATTTTCTGCTATATTATTATGCATTGTGTTGTTTCACTTATATTTAATCTTGATTTAGTATTAATTATATCTTGTTTTAATTACAGCAAAATGGAGAATTATAAAAATGATAATATATGTCTTATTGATAGTGCTTCAACGCACACAATACTAAAAGACATAAGGTATTTTTCCAATTTAAAAATGGGAGATACAAACATAAACACAATATGTGGTAGTGCAAATATTATAAAAGGAATTGGCACAGCCAACCTTATTTTCCCAGAGGGAACAAAATTGATTGTGAAAAATGCACTCCTATCTCCAAAGTCTCGAAGAAATTTATTGAGTTTTAAAGATATCCGAGAAAATGGGTATCATCTCGAGACATCGACTTCAGAGAATGTCGAATAT
Source organism: Hygrophila difformis (assembly GCA_030278955.1). Lineage (NCBI taxonomy): Eukaryota > Viridiplantae > Streptophyta > Magnoliopsida > Lamiales > Acanthaceae > Hygrophila > Hygrophila difformis. Next base: position 3,152,885 of record JAOANR010000006.1, on the reverse strand, counting down.
TTATTAATTACAAATACCACTCATGGTAAGAAATATATATTGGAAAAATTGCCAGCTCTGTCTTCTGGATTGTATTTTTCAAAGATAAATACAACTGAAAATTATCACTTAGACCACAGGTCTAATATTCCCCAAATAAACCAGAGGTTTATTGATGGCCAGAGGCCCACTAATAAACATCATCCCAAAATAGACCAGAGGTCTATTGGAAGCCATAGGCTTACTGATGAATATATGATATGGCATGATCGTCTAGGCCATCCCGGCTCTACAATGATGAGGCGAATTATTACAAATAGTTATGGCCATTCATTAAAGGGACAAAAATTGCTGCAACATAATGATTATATATGTGTTGCTTGCTCTCAAGGAAAATTAATTTCCAAACATTCACCAACAAAAGTGGGAACTGAAAGCCCCAGTTTTCTTGAAAGAATTCAGGGTGATATATGTGGACCTATAGATCCACCATGTGGACCATTTAAATATTTTATGGTGCTAATTGATGCTTCAACACGATGGTCCAATGTATCATTATTATCATCTCGCAACCATGCGTTTGCAAAATTACTTGCTCAAATTATTAAATTACGAGCACAGTTCCCTGATTATACAATAAAAAATATCCGATTGGATAATGCTGGTGAATATTCATCCCAGAGGTTTGATGAATACTGCATGTCAATTGGCATAACAGTTGAGCATCCTGTTGCTCATGTCCATACACAGAATGGACTTGCTGAATCGCTTATAAAGCGTTTACAATTAATTGCCAGACCATTATTAATGAGATCTGGATTGCCATTGACAGCTTGGGGGCATGCAATATTACATGCAGCAAAATTGGTGCGGTTAAGGCCGACACATTATCATGAATACTCCCCTATACAATTAACATTTGGGCATGAACCCAATATATCCCATCTCAGAATATTTGGTTGCGCTGTGTATGTCCCGATTGCACCACCTCATCGCACAAAGATGGGTCCCCAACGTAGATTGGGAATATATGTCGGGTATGAATCACCATCGATTATTCGATATCTCGAACCATTAACTGGTGATTTATTTACTGCGAAATTCAAAGATTGTCATTTTGACGAATCTCATTTCCCGACATTAGGGGGAGATAGAAATCAATCAAAGAAAGAAAAAGAAATCAACTGGAAAACATCATTAGATTTCTTCGATCCTCGTACAAATGATTGTGAACTAGAAGTACAAAGAATTGTACATTTGCAGAGTATTGCAAATCAATTGCCGGATGCATTATGCGACTCTAAAAGAGTAACTAAATCTCATATACCGGCAGCAAATGTTCCAATAAAAATTAATGTCCCAGAGGGACCAATTACAAGTGCCAAAGATGAATCTACTGCACGCTTAAAGCGTGGTAGACCACCAGGTTCAAAAGATAAAAATCCTCGAAAGAAAAGAGGATCACAAATCATTGAAAGTGACAAAATTACAGAAAATATTCCAGAGGAAAAAGACGCTCTTGAAGAGCAAATAGCTCCAGATGAGCAGGAACTTGCAGCTCCAGAGGAGAATGAACTTGAAAATAATGAAATATCAATCAATTTTGTCACAAGCAGAAATGTTTGGAATCGAGATGCAATTATCATAGATAATGTATTCTCGTACCACATAGCACTTGACATCATAAATGATGACGAGGATCATGAACCAAATTCGGTTGATGAATGTCGGAAAAGAAAAGATTGGCCAAAATGGAAAGATGCAATCCAATCTGAATTGGATTCCCTGGCTAGACGAAATGTGTTTGGACCGATTGCCAAAACACCAGAAAGTATAAAGCCAGTTGGATACAGATGGGTCTTTGTCCGAAAAAGAAATGACAATAATGAAATTGTCAGATACAAAGCGAGATTAGTTGCCCAAGGGTTCTCACAGAGACCCGGATTTGATTATGAGGAAACATATTCCCCCGTAATGGATGGAATAACATTTAGATATCTTATCAGTTTAGTAGTCCATCAAAATCTTGAAATGAGATTGATGGATGTTATTACTGCGTATCTATATGGAAATTTAGATACAGATATCTATATGAAGGTCCCAGAGGGATTAAAAATGTCAGAGACGTGTGAATCAAATCCTAAACATATGTATTCCATCAAATTACAAAAATTCCTATATGGACTGAAACAGTCTGGGCGAATGTGGTATAACCGACTCAGTGAGTCATTGGTACAAGAGGGTTATACAAATGACCCAATCTGTCCATGTATTTTTATTAAGAAAAATGGACAAGGGTTTGTAATTATTGCAGTTTATGTTGATGATCTCAACTTGATTGGAACTCCAGAGGAGCTTCAAAATGCTGTTGAATACCTGAAAAAGGAGTTTGAAATTAAAGATTTTGGTAAAACCAAATCATGCCTTGGTCTGCAAATTGAATATTTAAATGATGGAACTTTTGTTCATCAGACAACTTATACTCAGAGAGTATTAAAGCGATTTTATATGGATAAATCACATCCATTGAGTACTCCAATGGTCGTAAGATCACTTGATATAAAAAAGGATCCGTTTAGACCACAAGAGGAAGGTGAACAAATTCTTGGACCAGAGGTCCCATATTTAAGTGCCATAGGTGCTTTAATGTATCTTGCAAACTGCACTAGACCAGATATATCATTTGCAGTAAATTTATTAGCGAGATTCAGTTCATCTCCTACAAGACGACATTGGAATGGAATTAAACATATATTTCGCTATCTCCAATGAACTATTGATCTTGGGTTATTTTACCCAAATGACTCTCGACATGAAATAATCGGCTTTGCTGATGCCGGATATTTATCAGATCCACATAAAGCCAAATCTCAAAGTGGCTATGTTTTTACATGTGGTGGTACTGCAATTTCATGGAGATCAATGAAGCAGACTTTGACTGCTACTTCGTCAAATCATGCTGAAATTTTAGCAATACATGAAGCCAGTCGAGAGTGCGTATGGTTGCGATCTTTGATGCACCATATACTGAAAAATTGTGGCATAGCTACTGAAGAAAAGATACCCCCAACAATTTTATACGAAGATAATGCAGCTTGTATAGCACAATTGAAGGGAGGGTATATTAAAGGAGATAGAACGAAACATATTTCACCAAAATTTTTCTTCACTCATGATCTACAGAAAAATGGTGAAATAGATGTGCAACAAATCCGTTCAGCTGATAATCTTGCAGATTTGTTTACCAAGGCACTACCAACAGCAACATTCGAGAAGTTGGTGAAAAATATCGGGATGCGCCAACTATAGAATCTCAACTGGTGATTTGATCAGAGGGAGAAATTAATATATAAGAATTATGTACTCTTTTTCCTTCACTAGATTTTTCTCCCAGAGGGTTTTTATCTAGTAAGGTTTTAACGAGGCATATTCTTTTTATTGAAAACATCCAAGAGGGAGTGTTATGGATTCATGCATCTACAAAAGTAGTCAAAGTTGGATGCCTTCTCTTTTATAAAATCTTTTTATATTCCCTACCTAATGGCTGCTAACTTGAGTATAAATATAACATTGTAGTGTGGATGAAAGTGTGATTCAATAATTCATTTCTTTGATAGCTCTTCTCTCCTTCGTCTACTACTGCATCTCATTCTTTTCATACTTTTATTCCTCCATTTTCTTTGCTTCTAATACTCTTGCAGAAACATCATATATATATACACACACATATAAAGGAAAAAATGCCAAAATGGTGCCATAACTTTTCCCATTTTCCAATTTGGTGCCATAAGTTTGGAGTTTTCTAATTTGGTGCCATAACTTTGCTAATATTCTCCAAAATAGTCCCATCAGTCCTTAATTACCCACATTTGCTTATGTGGCATGAGATTAATGTAAATAATTAATTTACTAGTGCTATTTAGGTGACACTAAAACATTGACTGAGTTTAATCTACACATATGCATACTTTCTAGCTCATTTGGTGTGTATTTGCAGAGTACGAAGGACACCTTTAAATCAGAAATAGGGTCAAAAAGTGTCCACATATGTAAGTCAAACTCAGTCAATGTCTGTATGACACCTACATGGTACAATTAAATTAATTATCTATACTAATCTCGTACCTCGTCGGTAAATATGGTGATCAAGGCAAGATGAGACCATTTTAGAGAATATTAGCAAAGTTAAGGCACCAAATTAGAAAATCCAAAACTTATGGCACCAAATTGAAAAATGGGCAGAGTTATGGCACCTTTTTGGCATTTTTCCCCACATATAAATAATAACCTGAAGTCATAAATTCTACAACAGTATAATTATAATATAGAGAATGAAAAATCTCGGGCCAATAAATGTTGACTGAATGATATGAACATTAATGCTAGTAATTTATTTCAACTTTACAGTTTATATGTGAAATTATCAAATCTATCTAATATTTATAATAAACAATAATATGGGCAGATGACCTAAGTCCTAACCCCCACATCTTTGCCAAATAATGAAATTGCCTATATTACTGAATTAATATTATTTCAAATATAAATTTATTTTTATATTATTAAATTATATAATCATTTTTATTTCTAATGTTTCTTATTATTAAAAAAAACTTCTGTTTTAAATATTAAATAATTGAATATATATTTAATACTACCACATATATATATTTAATACTTACCTTCTTTTAACAATTTATTATTTCAAATGATTTATGGCTATTTATATAGATAAAGTCAATTAATTGTATGGACATGTTAAGCTAAAAAAATTGTATGGACAAAATGTTTTAGGAAGGGGACCGAAAATTCAGCGTGAATTAGGTGAAAAAAAATGGTGATATTGATGGATAGATTTCTAAAGGGCCAGGGGCGTGGAAGTCCCGGGTGGGGCCCACAAAAATTATTCAGAAATCTGGAGCTGTGTTCAGTTTTCTTCTCCTTTTGTGAAGAGAGTGTCGTGCTGTAAACTGTATATTGTTATTCATTCTCGCTGCTTCTTCCTCAAGTCAATTTACTTAGACGTCTCTCCTGCACTCTTGCCTTTGCTCCTACTATTCGCCTGCGTAACAGAATCCATCAGCTGCTTTTGCTTAACTACATTTTTTCTGTGGACCGGTGCTTTGCTGCTTCTGCGATGCCCAACCAGAGTTATATTGTGGAGGTGGAGCCTTCAAGGCCTGCTATCGATGGGAAACCGTCGATTGGACCGGTTTACAGAAGTGTATTTGCTAAGGATGGATTTCCCGAGCCGATTCCGGGGCTTGACTGTTGCTGGGATATTTTCCGGTCAGATTTATTTATTTGTTTGCCGTGGAGTTACTTTCTTTTGATTTCGTGATTGATTTGTGTGTGTGTGGGGGGGGGGGGGGGGGGGTGTTTTGGAGTAGTTTTGTTGAGATTGATATCTTTTATGTTTTGACAATTGATTCATGTGCGGTTTTTAATTTATGAATTTAGTTCTAGTTTTTTGCCTTGTGCTGCTGGTTTGGCTGTGCAAGTCAACGTTTCTGTTTATGTTAGTCGATGAACTTATTCAGAGATTGGTGTTCGTTTGTGCTCGTGAATATTTTTAAAGATATATATATTGTATGTATATGGACATACGTATATATAGGGAAGATGATGTTATGCTTGTTGAATTGAATCTGATTACGGTGGATGTAAGCATCAAAAGATTCTTCTTCATGTTTTTGGGTAAAGTTATCCATACATATAATGCTTTCTAGTTATATGAACAAACAATATTGAATGTTTTTACTATTGTGTTGACTCGTGACCTATACTGCAAAACTAGCAATTTCTAAACTTGTTACTCTGAAGATTTTTATCCAATTTTTACTTTAAAAAATAATATAAGCAGAGTATACTTTGCAGCATAAGAAAACTAGTTGGGCTTATTAAATGCTAGAAAACGAAGGTTGATGACTCTTAAGAAATTACACCTTGTTTGGATTATAATGTGATTTGTAACTTTTGGTGAACTGTTAAGAAAGTACACCATGTTTGGATTATAATGTGATTTGTAACTTTTCCATGCATATTTTTCAGTGTTTGGTGATGTCAATACTTCCTTCACACCGGATCATTTTCTTGAATCTGGCATCTGGGTATTCCCCCATTGTTTTTTTACTAAGTGTCAATGCTGAGTATTGATTGTTCCTTATGTGCACAGCTTATCTGTAGAGAAGCACCCCCATAACCGAATGCTTGGTCGTCGTGAAATTGTTCATGGGAAGGTATTATGTTTGTGTTTCATGACTATCATTTCAAGCATACAACTTCAAAATTGGTCTCATTCTCTCTTCTTTATGCTCTTCATATCTTACCTAGCTTGTATCACTTTCTTATCAGGCTGGAAAATATGTATGGATGACTTACAAAGAAGTATATGACATCGTAATCAAAGTTGGCAATTCAATCCGCAGTTGTGGCATAGAGGAAGTGAGTAATGTGATAACTGCTCTGACTTTATTTTTTGCTGCCATTTTTCTTCTCTAATCCAATTAAAATGCAAATAACTGTATGCTTAACAGTTGAGGTTCTCTAATCCATTTTTCTTCTCTAATCCAATTAAGGTTCTCTTGATGCTTCACAGTTTTTTTTTTTTTTTAAAAAATCTTTTCTATGGGTTCGGGCGGACTCTGTACTTGAGGGTAGTATAATGACTTGTGACCCTGATATAATTATAATAATTACTAACACTAAAGCTCAATCTAAACAAAGTCTGCCTCAGGAACACTGCCACAATTTTAAGCTTTGGGTTTAGAGTCTCCTAAACCTTTTCCATGCTGTTGTTAAAAGTTTGGCACTTGCACTTTGTGCTCTTGTATTAAGTAATCTCAGTGAATTTCTATCAACTACTAAATATGCAACCTTTTGCAGCTTTTACTTAATTTTAACATGTGCATGTGCTGGTATATGATGACTTCTAGGTTCTTAGTTGTGACTGTATTAATGCCTTGATTATATAAATGATGTTATTGTATTTCACTCTCTTTATGACTAATAATAACAGGGAGGGCGATGTGGAATTTATGGGGCTAATTCTTCAGAGTGGATTATGAGTATGGAGGTACTAATAATTCTGTTTATTAGTGTATGTATACATATAGGATTGTTTCCTTCTGTGCTGTTTGTTTATGTAGCTATTACAACAATTGGACCTTTGCATTTCTTGTGACATTACAACTGAGTTGGAGAAGATGTCAGAATTTTATTTCTCTGGGCTATGCATGCTGTCTGCTCTCCATATTCATATTAGATGCTAGCCTATCAGTATGTATCTGTTGAAGATATTTTATGATTTACACCACTGAACTTTTATATAGTAATTTGTCATCTCACTCATGTCATGCCAAGGTTTTTGCATTTCATGCTTGTGTTTTCTGTAGTTCTGTTTCTTTCATCTCTGCAGTAATGCACCTCTCACCTTTTAATTTTTCACCTATCACTCTGTTTTCTTGAAGGGCTTGTAAGAGCTTCTATATGAACAAGTACAATATGTTGGGATACCAAAGTGTTTGCATTCTGTATATTTCATCATCCTTTTTTTAAAATAAATAAATATTTTTAGGCAATTTTATCATCTCTTTTTCTACTTTGCTCCCTAAATATTTTCCACCATTTTCATATATATTTGCTTATAGCAGCTTCATTTTAAAAGTATTAATCAATTATCGATAGATATTTTTATTTTTGAAACTAATATTGAAGTTGCACCTGGAACTAAATAAGATAGTTGCTCTCTTATTACACTCTATTTTTCAATCATTGCAGGCATGTAATGCTCATGGTCTCTATTGTGTCCCGTTATATGACACCTTAGGTATGCATGGCTCCTCTGATATTTCTTTATTTAGTTTGTCGCACGCCCTGAAAAAGACAATTCAAAAGCTTTTAAGCCATTGTAATGGACTGGAGGCATCTGTGTGCAGTGTCAGCACTACAATTTTTGCATTATTTTTTGATTCTTCACTGTGGCTTGTTTTTAGGTGCTGGGGCTGTTGAATTCATTATCTGCCATGCGGAAGTTCCACTTACCTTTGTAGAGGAGAAAAAAATTTCTGAGGTGCGAATTTTAGAGTCTGAAGGAAACTACGCATATTCGTTGTTATAACCATTTTATATTACTATGCCAGTAAGTATCTGATGACTGATATATATGAATATGATATTGTGTTTTCAAATGTGTAATGTATGCTACATTGCACTTTTGGATTTGCAGCTGCTTAAGGCGTTCCCTGGTGCTGCGAAGCATTTGAGAAGTAAGCATTAAATACTCTGTGGAAGCAACATGTTCCTTTAGATAATTTTTTGTTGATTTTAATCACACGCTGCATATGCTACTCAATTTCAGCAATCGTAAGCTTTGGGAAAGTTACTCCTCAGCAAAAGGAAGAATTTGAAAAATATGACGTGGTTATATATTCTTGGGATGAATTTTTGTCATTGGTAAGATGCTGATATAGCCTAATATTTTCTTCTCATGTGACTTGGAGCTGGATTATCTGATGAGTTATACTCGTGTATGAAATCCAACAGTAGTGATTATCCATTGTGCCTGTTTAATTCAAATTTCTTTTATACAGCCCCTTTGCCAATTTTATCTGCTCAAGTGATAATCAACACAATTGAGCCATTTAAATTTACCTTAGAACATACATGACACATTGCTTGATCCTTACAATTCCTCCAAACGAAACCATAGCAAATGTATTTTAGGGGACATGTATCTAAAAGAAACAATCATTATTGAATATACTACATGTGCTGATGTGCTACAATGTTTATATCTTTCTTCCCTTGGCAGCAGTATGTTTGATATTACTCACTGGATTCTGTCCTTTATTATCTACAAAGAAAAGCTATAATTTGTTTGCTTTATCCTTGTCCAGGGCGAAAACACACACTTTGATCTCCCCCTGAAAAAGAAGAGTGACATTTGCACAATCATGTATACTAGTGGAACTACTGGGGACCCCAAAGGAGTCATGATTTCAAACAACAGCATTGTTACTCTGATAGCTGGTGTGAAGCGTCTGTTAGGGAGTGTTAATGAATCAGTGAGTTTATTTCTCTTATATTTTTTGTATTATAAATATAATAAATAATAAATGCATTGGATTCTTGTCTAAAATTTTAAGTTTGTTTGTTACTTCACAGCTGACAGAAAAGGATGTCTATCTCTCATATCTACCTTTGGCACATATATTTGATCGTGTCATTGAAGAGTGTTTCATCAATCATGGAGCAGCAATTGGATTTTGGCGTGGGGTATGCAGGTTTTCTATGTGTTTTTCTCATTGGAGTTGCAATGCAGCATTTTGATACTATTTTATTCTCATAATCACAGGATGTCAAGTTATTGGTTGAAGATATTGCGGAGCTGCAACCAACTATTTTTTGTGCAGTTCCTCGTGTACTGGATAGAATATATTCAGGTTTGTTTCTATTGTGATGTGATTAGCTTATATTAGTAATAAGTTATTGCATCCTCATCTTTTGGTCGTGCCATGTGTGGGTTATAGGGAGTATCTTCTCTTAACTCTTAGGGGATCGTGGTTCCCCTGTAAGACATACTCCAATATTAGCCAATGGATTCATGAGATTGCTTGTCAATTCAAATTTATTCAGGCCCGCATGTCAACCAACAATGTTGTGTCTTTTTAGGAGTTTTATTTTTATACACATTGAATGGTTTATTGCAATTGTTTTGGTCGAGAAGTACCGAAAGGTTCTGTTACACTTCTGGATCTTATTTTAGACATTTATATTCTCATTTATTTGTTCATACAGGTTTGCAACAGAAGATTTCTGCAGGGGGTTTCATTAAGCAAACCATGTTCAACCTTGCATATTCTTTGTAAGTTATTATCAACTATGGTTTACTCTTTGTAGAAAAAAACAGAAGGATAAATGTCAGTTTACTCTGAAGTGTATTCTTTATTAATCTGACTGTTCTTGTAGCTACCTCAATGTTTAAATGTAAGTTCCTGACTTGGGTCAGGATTATATTCTGGACCATAGTTCTGAAATTTTCACCTGTTAACTACATAGTTTTACCTGTTATGAGCTCTTTGTTGGTGACATTTTCTATTTAATACCAGTAAGAGAATTTTTTCCAACTTGTTTTGTTTTTGTTAGGAAATTACGAAGCATGAGGAATGGCGCTAAGCATTCAAAGGCTGCTCCACTCTGTGATAAGATTGTTTTCAGTCAGGTGTTTTTTTTACTCTACTGCAATTCTTCTGTATTTCCATTACCGTCAAGATATTCAGATTTTAACAGTGAACTGTTGTCACTCGTCTGGCATGTTTCATCAGGTAAAACAAGGATTGGGGGGAAAAGTAAGACTTATTCTATCTGGAGCAGCACCTCTTGCTTCTCATGTGGAGGAATTTCTGAGAGTTGTGTCTTGTTGTTATGTTCTTCAAGGCTATGGTAGTATTGTCTTTTTGTTTGACATTTCTTCCAATGTTTTTCGGTTGCTATTCTTTATTAATTCATCTATGCATCATTTTGGTTTCTTCTGGAGATGAGGTCATTGTTCCATGCAATGTTTATTTTCCTTTTATTTTCAGTTGATGAATAGTACTTCAATTGTTTTCATCTTGCACTGTTAAAAAATGATGTGACTGATTTAACTAAAGTCAGTAATGAATCAATACTGTATGATACAGTTGGTGGGTCTTTGACTTCATCCCATTGTAATGACCATTTTTTGTATTTACTGATGATGGCTGATTTATATTTTCTTTGATTCCCCTTTTCTTTTGAAGGTTTGACTGAAACTTGTGCCGGTACATTTGTTTCAATACCCGATGTTCTGGATATGCTGGGCACAGTGGGTCCTCCCGTACCCAATGTGGATGTTTGCCTAGAATCTGTTCCTGAAATGGGGTATGATGCCGTCTCAGGAACACCCCGTGGAGAAGTATGTGTAAGGGGGGATACTTTATTCTCAGGGTACTATAAACGCGAGGACCTTACCAAAGAAGTATTTATTGATGGCTGGTTTCACACAGGTTGCACTAAGGCATGCAAATGTCATTTATTTTAATTCAAATTCGTTGTTAGGCTCCTGATTTGTATTTCATTCTATATTTTCAGGTGACATTGGCGAATGGCAAGCAAATGGGAGCTTGAAAATTATTGACCGCAAGAAGAATATTTTTAAACTATCACAGGGAGAATATGTTGCTGTAGAGAATCTGGAAAACATCTATGGTCTTGTTCCTGGGATTGACTCGGTATGTACGTATTATCATATATAGCAATTACTTCTTCGTCTTGTCCAGATTTTTCTTGTGTCAAGTCCAATGTAATCGGAAAATATATGCAGAAAACATTTTTGTTCCCAAGTACTTAATTTGATACGAGTATCCGACTGAGATTGCTGAAAAGTCGTGTATATATCTCCCACCTTATCATATTGGTGAGCAAGCAGTTCTATGATATTCATATTACAAATTTTGTTGTTGCAGATATGGATTTATGGGAACAGCTTTGAGTCTTTCCTTGTTGCTGTTATTAACCCGAGCCAGCATATATTGGAGCAATGGGCTGAACAGAATGGCATATCTGGGGATTTCAATGCCCAATGCCAAAATCCTCAAGTAAAACAGCATTTTGTTGCTGAGCTGGCAAAACTTGGAAAAGAGAAGAAGGTATTTTTCTTCTCATCTCATCCATACTTGTTATTACCCCATCATTTACAAACTCCTTTCTTAATCCTTTTCTTGGCACACGCATGTTTTTGGGAAGCAGGCATCGAGTTTCTATGCGTATGTTTCACCCTGAATATAATTGATGTTTCCTTTTTGCAGTTGAAAGGTTTCGAATTCATTAAAGCTGTGCACCTTGATCCTGTCCCATTTGACATGGAACGCGATCTTATCACCCCAACATTCAAGAAGAAGAGACCCCAGCTGCAGAAGTACTACCAGGTCTGTTATCTCCGACCTTTCTTAATAAAATTATGCGACATGCCTCCCAAACCTTTTCAGCACTAGGTTCAATAAGTCGATGTTTTCATTCATTCTAGCACTAGTCAAATTGAATTTAATTTTATTACTAGTATAACACATGGCAATTGGTAAACATCCCACCCATTTTAAAAGATGATTCCATCGTTGCTCATAATCAGTAAAAATAACACCGTTCTTCTTTTCAATTCGTTCGTTCACCTTCAATTTTCAGTTAGAATTTTTTTTCCCTCATCTACTGGCATACGATGTGCGGTCATTGCGCCTCATCTTACCTGTAAGAGTGCACTACTAATTAATCCTTTTTATTTTATTTTAATTTTTAATGGTTGCAGAACATAATCAACGACATGTATCAGAGTGGGAAATAATCAACGTACTCGGTGAATAGTACAGAAGAAAATGTCACATCACCTCAACAAACAGTATTAATGCTGAAGGCAGGATTTTCTTAATTCGATTGGGGGGGTACACACTTTTCTCAACTCTGAATGACCAAACCACAAATTAAATCTTTTAATTGAGTTATTTGTATACGTATGCCCTTACTATGGCGTCTACTCTTGTGTCAGGTTTATAATACAACTAAACAAATTTAAAATCCTTTTAGGTTTCGTGGTTTCGGAGTGGAGGATGCTTTAATTTGATTATATTCCATTCGAACTTGATTTTAACTTCTGATCAACGCTAGTGTTGTGTTGCTTTCATCATTTTAGCCAGCACACACACTCTAAACATATACTACTATATACTCCATATTGTACTATTTGGGTGAATTAGTTGGTATTTATATTTATTTAATAGTATAATAATACTAGTATTTTACAGGAAATATGAGCTAGGTTGCTATGAATCAAAGCAATTTTTTTAGATGCTGATCGGAGATCACTATTGATTAGGCAAGTTGAGATGTAACTGATCTCCTTTATAGCGTGTGGACTCCTTAGAGAGCATCCTCAACGCCAGTGCACTACCCTTTGATGGTGCTCTGCAGCCACCCCAAAAATGTGGTGCCCATCTACTACAAATATAAATATATATATATATATACATACATACATATATATTTTGAGATAATTTAGAAGTATGGGTATTTAGAGCTAGCGTTCTACCGTCGACGGGAAAAAAGGAAAAAGATTTTAGGTTGTTTGCTGATATCATGACGGAGAGAAAATGATAGAAGAGTAGTGATCAATGCTTGGGTGCATCATGCATGTTAAATGATTTATTTATCCTTCCTCTTCTGGTGCATGGGCATGTCCGGTGAATGGTGATGAATTGTCACGGTTCGTCTCTTGAGATTGCCCCTACGGAAGCAAGATTGCATGTTGTGATTCTCTTCTTGTACACTACTGCTTGGAAAAAAGGCCAATATAGTCACTTTATTTTAACAAAAAAGTCAAATCAGTCTTTTTTTTTATATTTTTTTGCCCAATTGGTCCGCTTCATATACTAATTACGTCCCAATTGGTCCTTCACCCACTAATTATGCCCTAATTACATATTTTTAGCCAAATTAGTCCTTTTTTTTTTCTTCCAAAAATCTAAATTGGTCCGTTATTAATTTTTGCCATCTTTCATGCAGTCCAATGCACATTTCAAACCACTAATAACTCAAATTTGATATAAGTAAAAATTCTAAAATTTCGATATATTCCCTCCATTTTTTTTAGTAACTACATTATCTAATTTGCTACTATTCAGACACTTGTTTTGACTTAAACTTTAAACATAGATATACAAGTTAAAATGAGCTAAGTAGAATCTTGTTAGATTCGTTTCGTTGTGTAGTTTATAAATATCAAAATTTTAGAATTTTTACTTATATTGAATTTGAGTTATTAGTGGTTTGAAATGTGCATTGGACTGCATGAAAGGGAGCAAAAATTAAAAACAGACCAATTTAGATTTTTGAAAAAAAGGACTGGTTTGGCCAAAAATATGTAATTAGGGCATAATTAGTGGATGGAGGACCTATTGGGACGTAATTAGTATATGTAGCGGACCAATTTAACAAAAAAAATATTTAAAAAAAGACTGATTTGACTTTTTTATTAAAATAAAGGAATTATATTGGCCTTTTTCCCAAGCAGTAGTATACAAGAAGAGAATCACAACATAGATATAAATATTTTTAAACTTTATAACAGTAATTGTTATTTCTATTTCTTTATTGATGAAGGAAAAAAATCTGAGGTGAGTGAAGGATAGAATAAGGGCACAAAGTTTTATGGAGTTTGCATTAATTTGTTAGTAATAATCAATCTGTGGGCTGTTGGATGTGTCTAATTTTGTGGGGGCTTGATTCTACTCTGCCCGCCCTTTCAGGCTTCTAAAGAGACTAAAATCTAATTATATGCCACTTCTCACTTCTCAGCAGTCAAATTTGTCCTCAATGAAAACCATCCAAGCCATGCATGAGCTGTGCCTCCTCATAACTTGTACTACTACTAGTGTGTTTTACTATTTCGGTACAACTCACTTATTTTGATAAATGATAAAATAGATTTTTCTGTTCCATCACTCCATGCATGTTCGGTCTTTACCAACATTGAAACCTCAATACTAATACCACGTCACACTTTCACGTGGACGACATGTCCATATATACCCCTGTATTGAAAAATGGAGGGAAAAAAAAAAAGAAAAAAGCTAGCTATACTCGATGTTATAAATAATTTTCATTCTAAATTTTGAAGCAAGTTCATGAATTCTACTCTATAGAGGTATTAATAAGATATAAAAAGTCTCATATAATATGGGTTTTTATATATTTGTATGTATGCAGCTGAGGATAGAACTTGTTGCAAATTATAAGTTGGTGATGAATACAATCGAAAAACATGATGACATTGATTAATCATGTCATGGCTTATAATGCAGTGTAAGCATTTTTATTGTAATGCACAATAAGTGATGGTACTTAGTATTGGCACATTGATTTGTACTTGTATTATTAAATTTTGTCATTATTTTAGTTTTTAGATGATTTTTAATCAATGTATATAGTTTTAATTTGGCGATAAAAATAAACATATGTGCAGTGGTAGGATGCAACATTAATTTTTTTTTTTTAGAAAAGTAGATTAGAGACAGATTGAGAGTGGTTTATGGTTATGGGGTTCAACCCGCTCCTCCAAAGGAAAAAAAAAAAAAAAAAAAAAGGTGTAATAACTAATAAAAGGGGTGAGTGGCAATGGCCGCAGTTTCCCCAGGAAGGAAACATCCACATAGTTGTCCTCCGTCAGCCACGTGTCCATAATTCACTTTTATGGAATACGGAGTACATACAATGCATGAACGCCGTTTTGGGTTTTCTTCAGAATTCAGTCAGGAGTGGGTGAAGAGCCGCCGCCATTTCTGATTTGATATTTGAAAGCTGTGAAACCCAGAATTAATGGATATGGAACCCAATTAAGAAATGACGGAACCCCACACCCACACCATCATCCCCATCTCTATGAACGCGGGTGGTAAGAAAGCTCGCAAGGCCCGCCTCCGCAGGCTCGAGCTTCTGCGGTTGCGCTCCACCGCGTCGCCTGCTGATCACTCCCACCAGGATCCTTTACTCGCCACCGCCGACAGCGGCAAGCCATCCGATTCCTCCTCTTTGGAAGAAGTCCAGGGTTCCGCCACGGGCTTGCTTTATGGACACGTTTCCGTGATGGGTCGGCGGAGAGTTATGGAGGATACCGTGACGGTGGCGCCTCTAGGGTGGCTATCCGGGGAGTACTCTTTCTTCGCCGTCTACGACGGCCACGGAGGGGCCAACGTCGCCGAGAAGTGCAGGGACAGGATGCACAAGAGGCTCGAGAGGCTCGTGGACAAGGCCATGAAGCAGCCGGAGGCAAAGGGGTGCTTAGTATGGTCCGAACTCATGGCCGACTGCTTTAGCACTATGGACAGGGAGCTCACGGCGGAGGCGGACCAGAGTGAACTTGGAGGAGGAGGAGATTGGACGACGGAGGGCGAGAAAATGATTGGGTCGACGGCGATGGTCGTGGTGGTCGGGAAGGAGGAACTGGTGGTTGCCAATTGCGGCGATTCCAGGGCGGTCCTCTGCCGCGACGGCGCCGCCATACCTCTGTCGCGTGACCACAAGGTGATCTGTAACCACTTTTTCCTACTTGGCTGGCTCCCTATATAATTGTCAACCATTCTCAAATTCAATTCAATTCAATTAGAAAATTGATGTAAAATGTGATTATTAATAAACTAAAATTGAATAATTAATAGCCTCAGCCAGATAGATCTGACGAGAAGGAAAGGATCGAAGCTGCGGGAGGAAAGGTCCTGAATTGGAATGGCTGGCGAGTCCAGGGAGTTCTCGCAACTTCAAGATCCTTAGGTACATACATTTGACCTCAAATCCAGACTCCACGACTGACGCCCCTCCATTACCTGTTTGTTCTTCATCATCATCTAATTTCACTCCTCCACATTGACTCCACAGGCGATCATTGTCTGAAGCCATATGTAACATCAGAGCCAGAGGTGACCGTGGTGCAGAGAACAAACACAGACGATTTCCTCATCATAGCTACTGATGGTTTATTTGATGTTGTCCCCAATGAGCTCGCGTGTGAATTAGTGAAAAGGTATCTGAATGGTGGCCCGACGACTAACCCCCACACATCACAGCAGATTTGTGGTGCTTCCGCGGCGGCGGCGGCATTGGCTGAGTTAGCCATGGCTAAGGGAAGTAAAGACAACATAAGTGTCATTGTTGTAAAGCTCAAATGAAGTTTTGTGTTGGGGTTTGGTGTTTAATTTGCTGACTTCCTTCCCCCTTTTCAATTCCCAAATTACTTTTAAGGTTGTAAGAGTTGCTGGTCTGCTGATGTACAGCTTGGTTTTGGTCTTCGATTGCTCAATTTGCTTTGCTTTTGTTAGGGTCAAAGCAGGTTTAATTTGTTGTGTGCATAATGTATATAAATGATGTCTGAGAAGTAAGCAATCCTTCCTTGGGGAAGCATGAAAGATATACACACTATTATAACTCAGTTTTTGCAAACTGTCTACATATATATATATATATATATATATATATATATAATATTCAAATGAGAAAATGTTGTACAGATTATAACACCAAACACAAAAGATGGAATCAAACCAAAGGGACAGACAGCCACACAAGCCTTCTATTTTCTGAGAAGAACAAATAATTAAGCAAAATAAGACACATACATTACACTCCCACACTCCTGTAAAGGTAGAGACAAGAAGAAAGAGGATGAGCTCCTGTTTTAAATCCGTCTCTTCACTCCTTTCTTCTTCCCCAATTCTCAGATCCATCAATATGATGACAAGGGAAAATAAATAGTGCCCGTCAAGTGTGAAAAATATAACACTAAAGAGGTGTATGTAATAGCTTTTCTTGGTGTCGATGTTAAGCACGACTGTAACTTGTCACAGAGATCAATGCTGGAGCAGCCGAGTGGATATACACAAAATCGACACTTTTTCCAGCGCCCAAAGAGTTGAGCCATGGTGGGAAGTAAAAAGAATCACCATACTTTGTGAGACCCCATAGAGGGCCATACAGCCTGCTTATGTAAAGCTTCAAGTTTCTCAAGTTGTTGTAAGATCTATTTGTGATTGTTGCCCTGTATCTGTAGTAAGTTCTCCCATTCAGAACCCATGAACTTGTCACCCTCTGACTGATCCCAATTGGGCTTGCTGATCTCACTGCAATTCAACAATATCAATTAATTAAACATGATTTTTTTTCTTTATTTAGAACACTTCCATTCCTTGAAATCACATATATAATGGCTGGTAAGTTGTAAGTACTAATTGATACCTGGAGTATGATTCACTGCTTGCCTTGCCCTGGTACCAATTGGTCTGAATGCAGGCAGCTCAACTGAAACCAATGATGCAATGACAACATTAATAAAAAAAAAAAAAAAAAAGAATCAAATCAAAATTGACTCCAAATACACATAAATTGGATACTATTATGAATTATCATATCCTCCTAACCTGGAAGGAGCTGATTGTAGCCCCTGTGACCTCCATTAAGCCTTGCAAGAACACCCAACAATGGAGCATTGTTATAAGTAGCAGGCTCAGTCTGCTCATAATTATCCCTCTGATCCGCAAAATTATCGTAAGCATCAGGGCCTCCAACGAGGGCGCCTGTGAGCTGATTCGGATCACTGGCCTTCCTGCCGAACCAATTTGCATACCCTCCTCTGCAGCTGACGAACGAAGGGTTCACCTTAACCGACACGATTGAGGCCCCCCTGTGATGCACCTGTTGGGGATAATTGTTGCCATATCCAACCATGTAGCTGGTGGCTCGGGGGTTGTCTCCTAGAATGTAGTCCACCTGAGACTTGGCAAAGGCGAGGAGCTCGGCAGGGGCGACGTTGCCACGTGCACACTGGAGAGACTTCCCAGCAGAGGATAGGTAATCCGAGTAGACTGTCATGAGGAACGAAGCACTGGTAACAAACTGCATATTGTTCCAGCTCTGCTTGTAGATCAGCCCTCCTGGCGTCTTCTGGACATTGGTGTTGCCCTTGCCCAGAACCGAACACATGAAGAACTCGGCCTTCTCCTGGTACTGCTCGAAAACCGGGGTGTATCGACCCCCTTTCCCTGCCATCAAGAACTTGGCGACCAGCGTCTGAACGCCGGCGTATTTCACGTCCCAACCGAATTCAGTCATGCCCCATCCTGTGCCTCCGAGGGAATCGCCATTTCTGCCGAGGTAATCCAGGTAGTACTGATTGTTCGATGCCTTGTAAAGCCACGCGGCGGCCCAAAGCAACTCATCGGCGTAACCGCTGACGGATCGGTAGTACTTCTGGGCGACGGTGATGCTGGCGTCGTATTTGCCCCTGAACTTGTCCGCAAAATCGAAGAGCTGAGAACGAAGGGGTAAATATGTAATTAGACAAACCTAGTCAAAATTAGGGGTGTTAATGAGCCAGGATAGTTCGCGAACAGTTCGAGCTCGGTTCGGTCAAAGTTCGGTCAAAATTCGACTCGAATAGGCTCGACTCGAGTTCGAGTTCGACTCGAATAATTTACAAACCAAGCCGAACACCTTTGAGTTCGGCTCGAAAAGAAGCTCGCGAACAGGCTCGTGTTTTATTAACTTATAATACAAATCTCATACAATACATGTCTTTTGAAATGTATTGTACTAATACTATATTTGTTTAGACTTTAAAATAAATAAAATAAATTTAGAGTGTATGACTATTTTTCCGACATGTCTACCCAATGCAATTACTGCATCTCCTTTTAAAGGAGTGTGAAATGAAAGAAGTATTTATTTATTAGTAAATATATTTATTTTTATACATATATATATTTATTAGCAAATATAGAGGTTATATAAAACATTAAAAGTTAAAGTATGTCTGGATCAAATATGACATAATTTTATTGGGATAGATGGAATAATTTTTTAAATTATAAATATATTTTTAAAATTATTTAAATATATAGATTATAAATAAAATATACATAATTTATATGCAATATATATTAAATATAATTTTTTTATAAATTATGTGAAAATGAAAAATGAGACTGTTCGAGCTCGGCTCGATTTCATCAAAGCTCGGTCAACGCTCGATTCGAAATAGCTCGGTCAATGCTCGGCTCGGTCAAAGCTCGGCTCGAATTCTTACGAGCTCAAGCCGAGTTCACCAGTGTTCGGTCTCAGTTCGGCTCGTTAACACCCGGTCAAAATCAAGCAACCGTCACGTGACTCGTTTCACGGTTTCAGATCTGGACGACGCACCTGACTCCGTTTCACTACTATTGTACTCGTAATAATTTTTATATTAGCGCCGACAAGTTTTACGGTGATCATGAATAAATGTAAACAGTAAATATGAATTATGTGGTTAATTAATTAATTTCTACCGCTATGGATATCAATGCACGGACAACGACGGGGGGCTGCTGAAAAGCTGAGCGTAGTAAATACTAGTAACTGCCTAATAACTGTAAAGAGCAAACCCAACCAATTTCGCTAAAACAGGAATGAGGAGGAATTAATTGAGTACCTGGTATGCGTGTCTGAGGAGCTCCGCCGAGTAGGAAGGGTTGTAGCGGCGGAAGACGATGGAGGCGGCAGCCATAGCGGCGGCGGTTTCGCCGGCGAGGTCGGATCCCGGGCGGCTGGGGTCAATTTTGTAAGCGGCTCTGGAGGTGGTCATATCCTCCGGCCTTTGCCAGCAGAAGTGGTCGGAGTCTCCATCTCCGACCTAAAATCACAAATGACATACGACTAAACAAACAGATGACAGAATGAATGAATATCTGAAATTGTGTGTTTTGGAATTGTGATGTTATTTACCTCTCCATAGAGCACGTAAGGGTGGGGGTGGGCTTTGATGAGATAATCAGTACCCCACTTGACGGCATTGAGGGCATGCCCAAGTTCGGCCCCCATTTGGTTACCATATTCCAGTATGCTCCAAGACATCATAGTGATGGTGAATGCCATTGGGAGTCCAAATTTAACATTGTCCCCTGCATCATAGTAGCCTCCCACCAGATCCACCTGCACAAAGGATTTCAACAACAATTAGCCCCAATGTAGCATCACTGCAGAGTTTTTAAACATTGGCTTGAGGAAATGTGGCGAGAAGAAAAAGAACAACAACAACAACAACAACCACATTGAACATACATACATACCCCACTGATTTTTCCATCACTGAGGCCAGAATTACCCCTCCACCTCACCCTTTGGTTACCGGGCAAGTAACCAGATCTCTGGGCTTCAAAAAACAGGAGGCTCTTGCTTAGGGCTTGCCCATAATCATGCCCTGCAAATGCTGCAGGAGCAAGAATCCCGACGACCAAAAACAGGGGAGCCATTGTAAAACAGAGCCCCATTGTTTTCTCCATTGAAATCTATCCCAAACCCAAATTGATGAAAGAACCTCAAAAAAGTGGTTAATGGGTATTAATATACAAATTTCTTTTTCTTTTTTCTTTTTTTTTCGTTATCTCTCTTTTCTGGTATTGTATAAGATGCTAAGAACTCATACAGACGTATAGAATTCCCTTCAAGAGAATTGAAGGAGAAGAGAGGGGGGAAAAGGGGATTGTGGGAGTGAGAAGATGCAATGCCAGTATATATGGAGGGAACGGGAGTGCAAACTGGCATTGGCCCAATTGTTAATAGAAAAAAGGTAGGGGATTAATTAATTAATGCTGCAGCTTGATTTCCTTGTTTTAATTTGTTTCCTGAAATTTATTTATTTTTGGTTAGGAAAAATTAGGAAGGATGAAAGAAAATAGGGTATAGGGCTATAGGGCATGTGCTTTGGTTCTGTGCTTTTGCTCGGAAGGGTCTGCGCTTTGTCCTTTTGTACATTTGAATGAAGGTGCAAATTGTCAAAAGAAATAGCTTTGCTGCAGAGTGTGATCAGTAGTTCTATATTTAATGGTGCTTTAATTAAAGAAATTTTTTTATTTATAGTACTCCCTCCGTTCCTTTTTAATTGTCTCTTTCAGCTCAATTTCAAT
Organism: Hygrophila difformis; assembly: GCA_030278955.1. Lineage (NCBI taxonomy): Eukaryota > Viridiplantae > Streptophyta > Magnoliopsida > Lamiales > Acanthaceae > Hygrophila > Hygrophila difformis. The sequence continues at coordinate 3,131,412 of JAOANR010000006.1, read as the reverse complement.
AACCAATGTTTGCATTAATTAACTCATAAATTTACATTTTTACCCTTCAACTAAACTCATTCTTAATAAATGTCAACAAGTAGCATTTATGTAAAGTGAAGGGCAATATAGTAAAAACATAGCATAACTACCTATAACTACCTAAAAATGACAACTATTTTGGAACACTTTTTACCCTCTAAAAAGACAACTAAAAAGGAACGGAGGGAGTAATTCGTTTCAGGTCATGGGACAAGCTACTTGCAAGATTTCTGAGGTTTTGGGAGTTACCAAAAGCAGTAACAAGAAATGGATTTGAGCCAGGTGCAGCAACAAAAAGATTATTCTGGTTTGTGTCTCCATGTCTGAATTACCCGTTATGCCCCTGAACTTTATCAGCATTGTCAGGGTTGAGTGGCTGGGAAAGACAATGTGGTTCAAAGGTAATAGTCTAATACTCCTCCAATAAATGGGAGGGGAAATTCTTAGTATCCATATTAAATAATTTTGAAAGTCGAATGCCAAGAGAGTTAAAATGCTTCTACAATCCCAAATTTGTAATCTCTTTTATGATGATTAGCAATTGCATGGTGAAAAAGGAGTTTATTAAATGAATTGAGAAAACGCCAAATAAAAGTGGTTAAAAAAGGGGGACCACAGAAACAACACAAAAGTGTTCATAACCGCAATCAACGGCCTTGGGAAGTAATTGAAATCACTCTTTTTTTTTTCTTTATTATTTTTTATTTTGTGGTGTGTGCACTTTTAAAAAAAGCAAAGTGGCATATCCCGAACACGACGACAGCCACAGGGCATCTATCTCATCAGTCATCACAATTTCACAATATCGCCTCCTACTAGTATTTAGTATTAGTTCATGATAAGTCAAAAAAGGAGCAGGTCTCCGCGATTACCGCCTGTCGCCGGTGTTGTCACGCCGACGGCACCATACGGGACCGGCGCTTCTCCTGTTTCCCGCAATGTTTTTTCACCGTCGGTTAAAAAGAAAAGTAGGAATACTAGTAGTATATATGCAACCTGCTGGGTGGGTTGCTTTGTTGAAAGCGACACTTAATTGGTGGATTCTAAAACCCTCCTCATGTGGGGGCTTCTTTTTGCAAGCGCTCCCATTCTTCTAATATTAAATCCATCTATTTCATCATCGATTTTCGAGCTCTTTTTTTTTAAAAAAAAAATATTAGTAAATTCTTCCATTAAGTTAAAGCTTGATTAGATGATTTAAACTAACAGCTGGGTTCAAATTTTATGTTCAAGAATGGCTTATCTAGGGTAGAAATTGGATGCGGACAAGATTTTTGGTTCTATAATTAAGTGGAGAAAATTAAGGCGGGCAGTGCAGAAAAAGGGGGTTGTTGGCGTAGTTGGAGGTGGAGACCAAATATTGTGTCCAAACAGGGAAGTGTCTGTTTCCACTGCCTTTACTCATTTTATGGGATGCCCTTTTGAAATTGAAGGGCATTCACACTAAAATGAAAAAAAAAAAAAAAAAAAAAAAAAAAGAAGAAAAAAAAAAGAAAGAAAGAAAGGAAAAGCTTTATTATGTTATCAAGAAACCCATTATATTACTCTGCACTGCAAACAGTTGATGTATTAAATTTTTAGCCTACCATGCATAGAAAAGGGTAGTAGTAGTAACAAATTGAATACTCTGCTGTTGTTCAATTTGTACACACATTACACATGCATTGTTCACATTAATCAATCATGTGGAGGTATTTACTTGTGTTTTGTACATTCTCAAGGTCAAATCATATTTGGTTATTTAAAATTTTGATGTACAAACAGTCCAAGTTGACTGCAAATCGTACTGTTTATTCAGTAATATACTAATAAGTAATAACACATGGAATTGATTATTAGCTAGTGTGTGTGTTAATGTGTATGTATGCACTTGTACCTTATCAATGAAATTATTTAACTGAAATGAACATATAGGGTATGTTCTGCACGTAGCTTTTGGGAGTTTTTATGAGCTTTTGGTAGCTTTAGCTTTTATTTCAAAACAAAAGCCCCGTTCTGCACACTAGCTTTTGAGAGCTTTTGGAAGCTTCTTTTTAGAAGCTACTTGTAGTAGCGTTAAAAAATAAGCTAGGAGCTTATTTTTGAGCAATCACAATTTTAACCCAATAACCAACCCACTACCCAATACTCTACATAAATATTTGTCATTTCATGTCATTTCATACATTTTTTTCAGCTAGTTGTATAAAACACTTAAATAGAACTGACAACTACAGCTCCCACAGCTTCTTACAGCTCTAGCTCCTTACAGCTCACAGCTACAGCTCTGCGTGCAGAACAGACCCATATTGTTTTACTTGTGGGGAAAGAATATGTGGCAAATAAAACCGGCCGCGTGTCTTCCGGAAAGCTGTAATTAATAAATTAATTTCGCATCCAATCCAATTCATCCAAGTAGTCAGCTCATTAATTATAGCTCGTGATATAATAATATTCATTAATGCTCATTTTACTACTTTGAGGCAACGTCATGTTACGTTGAATAACTAACATTACCTTTTCATAAGCTAGCACAGTGAGTTAATTAAGGTTGCGTCCAGAAGAAAATGCTAGTAGTAACTTTTAGCCCAAACTTCCCCTTCAATTCTATCTAGTACTAGTATGTATTTAAGTCATTTTATTGTTTTAGTTTAAATTTTTTTTTTTGGGTCAATATCTAAAAGAAAGATAAAACAATCATTTTTGACATGTGTGTTAATAATATACTAGCTACTATGATAGGGAATGAATATTTGATTAGATCAGAAGAGAAAAATTGAGTGGGTAAGGTAATACAAGTAGGGATGCAAACGAACCGAATCGAATCGAATACTGCAGTATTCGATTTGATTTGTTAAGCTTCACGAATACTATCGAATCGAATCGAATTATTTTATAAGGTAATTTAATATTGAAAAAATTAATTTTTAATTATTGAAATTAAATATTTAGTTCAATTTATATATCAAATTTAGTACTTTAATTTCATATATAAATATATTTATATTAATTAGTAAATATAGTCATTAAAAATAAATTTTAAATTATCTAACAAAGTTATTTTATATATTTATATATTATTTTATATAAAATAAAATATTTAATCGAATATCGAATCGAATCAAATATTATTCGAATATCAAAATTTCGAATAATTTCGAATCGAATCACGAATCGAACCAAAAATATTCGATTCATTTGCAACCCTAAATACAATTAAGAAAAAAGCGTGGCCAAATTAAAAGAATAATAATAAGTGTATATGCATATAGGATATAGCATATGGCATGTCTCTATCCCAAAATTTATTAGTAGATTCATAATAAGTGTAGCTAGGTAGAGAGAGTCTAGTTATCTGGTGGACTGCAGGTACCCGTACCCCCTCTTGCCTGGGGTTGGTTGGGACTGTTGGTTAGCAAAATAATTTAATTTTATTATGCATGTAAACAAAACATGTGAATGTCTAGTGTTCAACATCCATGTTCATACCTTGATCATAAGGTTAGACATGTGAAAGTCTTGAAATGTATATGCCTTGATTATGAGGTTAGTAAATAGTGAGAGGATAAAAAAGTTTATAAATAGCCTATGTAATGTATTGAGAAGTTAAGTTAAAAAAAATTTTATGCAAGCTTAATACTTGTTTCATCTCATAGCCATAATTATTACACTTTATCCATTTTATTATCCCACCTTTAAACTTCCTTTCTTTCACCATTTAATCTCAATTTCCATTACAATACTTCCACTATAAACACAAGCTAATAAGCCATATACCATTTTATTGTACACATACATAAATAAAGATAGTTATTTCTATAACACGTTATCAGCACGAGGAGACTCTGTCCAGATTATCATTTGAGGTATAATCTCTTATTTCTAAACTTTCAATAAGATTATGGCTAACCTTGCAAAGCAGGAATTTGCTCCCTTAACCGTTGAAGGAAGCAATTATATGTCCTGGGCCCGAGATGTAAAAATGCATCTTACTTCAATGGGTCTGGAAGATACTATTGCTGAAGGCAAAAATCCCAGCCATCAAAATCAGGCAAAAGCCATGATTTTCTTGTGCCATCATATCGAAGAGGCACTTAAAATGGAGTACGTGACTGTGGAATCCCCACTGGCATTGTGGGAAAAGCTGAAAGAAAGATATGATAATCTTAAAAAAACGGTGCTTCCAAAAGCCCTTGATGACTGGACAAACCTGAGACTTCAGGACTTCAAAACAGTCCGGGAATATAATTCCGCTGTGTTCAAAATTACGGCCCAATTGCAATTATGTGGGCAAAAGATATCTGAAGCAGAAATGCTTGAAAAAACGTATTCTACGTTTCATGCTAAAAACTCAGTATTGAGTGAGACATACCGTCAAAAAGGTTTTCAGAGATATTCTGATCTTATCACCTGCTTATTATTGGCTGAACAAAACAGCCTATTGTTGTTGAGAAATCATGAATCTAGGCCCGCAGGTGCAAAACCGTTCCCTGAGGTGAACGCGGCTCAATCATCGAAATATGTGCGTGATCGTGGGCACTTTAAAAATCAAAATGATGATCGTGGCCAAAATCGGTATCACAATCGAGGCAGAGGTGAATCATCTCGTCAAAATAATTATCGAAATAAGCCTCGATTTGAGCAAAATCGCAGATATGATACCAGAAGGCCTTACAAACCACAACAAAGAAATTATGCAAGAAAGCATAAACAAAATGATGAAATTTGTGATCGTTGTGGAATTAAAGGCCATGTGGCTCAAACATGCCACACAGCTAAACACTTAGCTGAACTGTATCAGGCCTCGAAACGAAAAGAAAGATCAGGTGTTGAAGCACACCATAATGCCCACGATGATACTTATGATGATATATTAAATGATAATATCACACACCTGGAAGCTGATGATTTTGTTGAGCCAGATACTGTTACTAAATAATATATTATATAGCTATATATATATATATATTTTACTTGTCTTTTATAATTCCTGTTTAATATAAATAATGATATCTTATACTTCCCTTTTATTATCCATGTATAATATAAATATGCTTTTGCATTAATAATATTTATATTGCTGATGTTTAATAACATTCTTATATTCTTGTAAAGAAATGGATGCTGGAAATTCAAAAGTCGGAGATGATATCTGCCTCATTGACAGTGCAACAACGCATAGCATTTTGAAAAGCAAAAGCTATTTCTCCAATTTAAAATTAGAAAAGACCGCAGTGAAAACTATAAGCGGTAATGCAAAATGCATTGAAGGCTCCGGTAGAGCTGTTATATTTCTCCCTGAAGGGACAAAAATGGCAATTGAAAATGCCTTGTTCTCACGCAAAGCTCGAAGAAATTTACTGAGCTTCAATGATATTCGAAAAAATGGATATCACATTGAAACTTCAAAAGAGGCAGATCACGAGTATCTTTTGATAACTCGAATTGAAAATGGCAAAAAATTTGTGAATGAAAAATTGCCATGTTACTCCTCTGGCTTATACTATACAAAAATATGTGCCGCAGAAATACATAACCTAGTAGGCTTGAAAGCTACTAGTGAATTTATTACCTGGCACGATAGACTTGGGCATCCTGGCAGTATAATGCTGAGGCGAATTATTGAAAATTCAAATGGTCATACATTGAAAAGGCAAATGATATTGAACCCAAATGAGTTCAATTGTGCAGCCTGTTCACAAGGGAAATTGATAACCAGACCATCTCCAGTAAAAGTGGGAATTGAATCCCCTACATTCCTAGAAAGAATTCAAGGCGATATATGTGGACCTATTGATCCACCGTGTGGACCTTTCAAGTACCTTATGGTATTAATTGATGCGTCATCACGCTGGTCACACGTTTGTTTATTATCAACTCGCAATTTGGCATTCGCAAGATTACTTGCACAAATTATAAAATTGCGAGCACAGTTTCTAGATCATCCGATAAAGAAAATACGCCTTGATAATGCTGGAGAATATACATCACATGCATTTGATGATTTCTGCATGTCGATTGGAATTACTGTTGAACATCCTGTGCCTCATGTGCACACGCAAAATGGTCTGGCAGAATCATTTATTAAGCGATTGCAATTAATTGCAAGACCCTTGTTAATGAAATCAAAACTCCCTGTTTCTGCTTGGGGACATGCTATATTGCATGCAGCCACACTTGTGAAAATAAGGCCGACAAGCTATCATAGCTACTCCCCTACACAAATTGTGTTTGGAAAGGAGCCCAATATATCCCACTTGCGAATTTTTGGGTGTGCGGTTTATGTACCGATTGCGCCACCACAACGCACAAAAATGGGACCTCAAAGAAGGTTGGGCATATATGTCGGGTATGAATCACCCTCGATTATTAAATATCTTGAGCCAAAAACGGGTGATTTATTTACTGCAAGATTTGCAGACTGTCATTTTGATGAAACTCAATTCCCGACATTAGGGGGAGGAAATGATCAACTGAAAAAGGAAATATCTTGGCAAAGTCCATTTGATTTCCTTGATCCTCGTACAAGACAATGCGAACTTGAAGTTCAAAGAATTGTGCATTTGCAGGGAATTGCAAATCAATTACCCGATGCTTTTAATGATGCTGCTAAAGTCACAAAATCATATATAAATGATGCAGCAAATGCACCAGCCAATATAAATGTCCCAGAAGGGCAAATTCCAAGTGCAAATGAACCTACTGCACGCCTGAAGCGTGGTAGGCCTTTGGGTTCCAAGGATAAAAATCCACAAAAGAAGAAAATTATCCATATGGGTGATAAATCAATCACAGATGATACTCCCGAAGGAGAAATTGATTCAACCCCCGAAAAGGTTGAACCTGAAAATATTCACCCAGAAGAAAATGAAGTTATTGAAACTTCTTTCAATTATATCAATACTGGGAAATGTTGGAACCGAAAAGAAACAAACGTTGATAATGCCTTTGCATACAACATTGCACTCGATGTAATGGAAAATAACGAGGATCCTGAACCAAGATCAGTTGAAGAATGTCGGAAAAGAAATGATTGGCCAAAATGGAAAGATGCGATTCAGTCTGAACTAGATTCACTGAATAAACGAAAAGTATTCGGCCCTATTGTCCAAACACCAAAAAATGTGAAGCCTGTTGGCTACAGATGGGTGTTTGTGAGAAAAAGAAATGAAAATAATGAAATTGCCAAATATAAGGCAAGGCTTGTAGCCCAAGGTTTTTCACAACGACCGGGAATTGATTTTGAGGAAACATATTCCCCAGTTATGGATGGAATAACATTCAGGTATCTAATGAGTCTAGCAGTACGAGAAAATCTCGAAATGAGGCTGATGAATGTTGTTACTGCATATTTATATGGCTCATTGGAAAATGATATTTATATGAAAATACCTGAAGGGTTTAAATTACCTGAGTCTTGCAACTCAAAATCCAGAGAAACTTATTCCATCAAACTGCAAAAATCATTGTATGGGCTCAAGCAATCTGGCCGAATGTGGTACAACCGCCTCAGTGAAAGTTTGATAAAGGAATGCTATACAAATGACCCGATCAGCCCTTGTGTATTTATAAAGAAAAATGGGTCAGAATTTGTGATCGTCGCAGTCTATGTTGACGATTTAAATCTAATTGGAACTCCTGAAGAGTTGAAAAAGGCGGTCGAATATCTGAAAAAGGAGTTTGAAATCAAAGATTTCGGGAAAACGAAATTTTGCCTTGGCCTACAAATTGAGCATTTGGAAATGGGCATATTTGTTCATCAATCAGCTTATACCCAAAAGGTATTAAAGCAATTTCGAATGGATTATGCTCATCCGCTAAATAATCCAATGGTCGTTCGGGCACTTGATCCTGCAAAGGATCCATTTAGGCCAAAAGAAGATAATGAAGAGCAACTTGGCCCAGAAATCCCATATTTAAGCGCAATTGTTGCGTTAATGTATCTTGCAAACAGCACGCGACCTGATATCGCGTTTGCAGTCAATCTACTCGCAAGATTCAGCTCTTGCCCTACTCAACGACATTGGAAAGGCATAAAGCATGTTTTTCGCTATCTCCAAGGAACAATTGATCTTGGGTTATTTTACCCAAAAGACTCTCGACATGAGTTAATTGGCTATGCCGATGCAGGTTATTTATCAGACCCACACAAAGCCAAATCTCAAACAGGCTATATCTTCACGTGTGGTGGAACTGCTATCTCTTGGAGGTCAATGAAGCAGACTCTAACTGCTACTTCTTCTAATCATGCCGAAATATTAGCAATCCATGAAGCAAGTCGAGAATGTGTTTGGTTGAGGTCAATGACTCAACATATATTAAAGAGTTGTGGTTTAATCATTGAACCACAAATGCCCCCAACAATTTTATTTGAAGATAATTCGGCTTGTGTAGCCCAGTTGAAAGGGGGTTATATCAAAGGAGATAGAACGAAGCATATTTCACCAAAATTCTTCTACACTCATGATCTTCAAAAGAATGGTGAAGTCGATGTGCAACAAATTCGATCAGAAAATAATTTAGCGGATCTATTTACCAAGGCATTGCCGACTGCAACATTCGAGAAGCTCGTGAAGAAAATTGGAATGCGGCGGCTTCGAGATTTAAAATGATATCCAAATCAGGGGGAGCATCTGATACAAGAATACTGTACTCTTTTTCCTTCACTTGGATTTTTTCCCACTGGGTTTTTTCCAAGTAAGGTTTTAACGAGGCATATTCTTCGTATTGACGACATTCAAGGGGGAGTATTATGCATGTAAACAAAACATGTGAATGTCTAGTGTTCAACATCCATGTTCATACCTTGATCATAAGGTTAGACATGTGAAAGTCTTGAAATGTATATGCATTGATTATGAGGTTAGTAAATAGTGAGAGGATAAAAAAGTTTATAAATAGCCTATGTAATGTATTGAGAAGTTAAGTTAAAAAAAAATTTATGCAAGCTTAATACTTGTTTCATCTCATAGCCATAATTATTACACTTTATCCATTTTATTATCCCACCTTTAAACTTCCTTTCTTTCACCATTTAATCCCAATTTCCATTACAATACTTCCACTATAAACACAAGCTAATAAGCCATATACCATTTTATTGTACACATACATAAATAAAGATAGTTATTTCTATAACAAATTTATAATTGTTATTGAGATCGAATTATGGGTGTTGTTGTTAATTGTATAGACATCTCGTCTCTCATGATGATTCATAACATAATACTCCCTCCGTCCTAGCTATCTTGTCTGGTTTGACTTTTTTACACTGTTCATTGTTTAGATTTGACTCAATTTTATTGTAGGTATACATTCGGAAAAAATAGTCAAGTTTGGTCTTGCTAGAATCGTATGATCATATAGTTTTATAATATATATTTTATATAATTTTTAGTTGTAAATATTTTGAGATATTAACGGTTGAAGACGTGCATTGGATTGTGTGCAAAAGTCAAACAAGACAAGTTAAATGGAACAGAGGGAGTAATTTACTACTATCATGGCATGGACACAGACGACGGAATGGAAGTAAATAAATGCAGTACCAAAGTTGGTCCCGGTATTAAATCAAAAGTGAAATGGAATTTCCAATTGTAATCAAAATTTGTAGTAAGAAAATTTAATTTGGTGATTTCCTATAGGTAAGAAATAGTAGTTGAAATTAAAGAGGTAGATATATATATATACACTTCATAGTAGCAGAGAGGTGCAAATTAAAGTGCTTGAATTGTTTTTAACTTGGATGTATGTGTAATAATGTGTTGGTGGCCGGCGTCATAGCAGTACTCCGTATAAGATTAAGCTGCGTGCTGGGTATATATAGAGCGGCCGGGTGTTGGTTATAATCATGGGCGGATGCACCATTGTGCAAGGTGGGTCAATTGACCCACCATAGATGCCCCAAAATAAAAATAAAAATTATATGCTTAGTTAGCTAATTCTTTATTTGTATGCTTCCTATAATCAATTTCCTTTTTTGATAACAAGAAATTGAGCTGACTTGCGAAGTTCTATCCTAAAGAATTTTCAGAAATTGAATTGATGATTTTTGAATTTTCGTTGGAGAATTTCATTGTTGACATTCAAACTAATAAGAGATTTTGGGATATGAAGAATTTAAATGAGCTTTCCATAAATTTTGTTGAGAAAAGAAGCATGAAACACATTCGAATGTGTATTTACTTTTGAAGTTGGTATTACTTCTTCCCGTCAATCCTGTGGCAACATCATAGTAGAACAAGCTTTTTCCGGAATGACTATGATCAAGAATAAATTGTGTAATAGTATGGGATATCAATTATTGGAAGATTGTTTTGGTTACTTTCATAGAACGGAATCCATTTACGAATGTTAGTATTATATGATGTTATTGTACAAAGATACCAAAATATGAGAACCTGATTTGAACAGTTGTAATCATTTTAATGTAAGTAATTGATATTTCATATTATTTGTGACTTTAAATTTAACATTTTTAGTACTTTTACAAAAAAATAATATTGTATTAATATTAATTATAAAAAATTGACCCACCCGGCCCCTATTTATCTCATTTATCCATTTGTAATTTCTGTGGCATGGACTTCCACTACCAATTTCATAACTTATATAGGCTGTCGGAAAAAAATAAAAAATAAAAAAATACCGACCTACCGAAGCAAATATCCTAGATCCGCCACTGGTTATAATTAATTGTATTTGTCGTCGGACGGAATTACTAAATTGTTAGAGATGAATATAGATGCCTTAGATTGTTGTGTTTGAAGTAAAATTTGAAGGTTTAATTTGCACTAATTAACAAAGCAGTAGGTAGGCGGTGCTTGCAGTGCTCCGCTCCTATTAGTATTGCATTGGCTTGGTGTCGTAATAATTTTAAGGATAATTTTTGTTGTTGGGTGATGGGGGTGTGTCAGTGTGTGGCCTGCAGCAGATAGAGAGCTGAGGCCGCCGGAAGGCTGCAAATCAGCAAATGGAGTAGTAGTAGTATTTGCATATATGTATGGTAATGGTACACGTACGGTGTCAGAAAACATTATCCAAATCCAAAACAAGGGGATGGGATATGGGTTTGAATAATACTCCTGAATGCGATTAGGTTCACATCCTGGCCAGTATATACTGGACATTATTTTAACCCTTAGATCTTATTTTTTATTGAATCAATGGTCTAGATGATATAAGGGTAATCAAGTAATTTATTATATTTTATTATTTTATTGTGTAGTATAAATAAATATAATTCAAAAGTTGTCTCTACAACTTTATAGTGTGATGTTATAATAATGAGTAATCATTGCCTAAAATAAAGGACGATTGGATGATAAGAAAACCCATTATTAATTAAATTCAAGTGGCATCTATGACTAGACATAATGATATGAATAAAAAATACTTCAACTTATAATGCTATACACTTGTAAATAGAATGTTAAATACGAATGTTATATAATTGAGAACATAATGTTACACACTTACAAACAGAATGTTACACTCTTGCAAACAAGTAAATGAAACAGAATGTTTAAAACTTACATACAGAATGTTTGACTCTTCTGACAGAATATCAAGTTATAATATTATTCGCTTTTAAATATAATGTTACACACTTACAAACAGAATGTTACATACTTGCAAACATAATGTTACATGCTTGCACACAGAATGTTATACACTTGAGAAAGAATAGAATGTTGCACACTTGCAAATAGAATGTTACACACTTACAAACAGAATGTTACACACTTGCAAACAGAATGTTACACATTTGAGAACAGAATGTTAAATATGATCATGCTTTTATTTTCAGTTCTTTAAGACATAACAATTAGACAGAATGCCAAAGTGAATGAAACATAATGTTTAACACTTACATACAGAATGTTTGACTCTTTTATTTTAGTTGTAATTCAACTTCTCCTCACATAAAAATTTTTTCTTCTAATTTTTTTTAAAGATACGTAAAAACAAATACTAAACTTTAAATTTGGATTTGCTTTATTTTTTGAAGATTATTTTGTAGGAAGAAATTATTGAGAGAAGAGTATGTATAGAAAGTAATCATTTCCCTAGTTTCACTTTATTTAATATTAAAGTGTAGAATTACATATTTAACCCTTATTCTAATCTCAACCATTCATTTAAGGTGTGATCTAATGGTTAGAATACACTCCAGTATCTACTGGAAAAATAGGTCCCAGCATGGGAACCATTTCGCCTGAATGAGAATCCAGTCCAGGCCATGCCAATAGGCCATGATGAATGATGTTAGTAGTAAGAGGGAGTAATAACAAGGTTATGTGGAAGCTGAATAATGAATCCGACCGAGGCATTCAACGGCAATGATTGACCGTGCCGGCATGCTGATTGCTGCATATATATATATATGCACTACTACTACTAAATTACTCCTATAGAGTATCTCTCGCTTTTCTTTTTCGTTGTAGTAGTACTAGTGAACATTTTGTCACGGTTTCCAGGGGAACCAATAATGCTCACAACCCTCATGCTTCCTTTTCTTCTAAGTTTTATTATATTCTTTTTACTATTTTTTCGTTTTTCAAAAAAAAAAAAATGGTGATAAAAGGTCATACACGGGACTGAAAATGGAAAATTTAAAGAAAATCCCACCATTGACTCTTTTTATAATGATCGATATTATCACAGATCAAAACATGCATGCCTGGGGAAAATTAGATTATTACTACATATTTAACCTTTTTAATTAATTTGTTCTATTTATTTAATATTTTGGGTTGAAGACTTATCCTAGTTAGGGATGTCAACTTTACCCGTAGGGTCGGGTAACCCGTCGGGTAATCGGGTATCGGATAGGGTAGGGTAGAGATAATCGGGTAATCGGGTAGGGTATTACTCGAAACCGAAATAAATCATATCGGGTGCGGGTAGGGTACGGATTTCATAGATTACCCGATTACCCTACCCGATTACCCGATTAAATATATATATTTATTTATTTATCTATATATACTTATATATATATTTAATTTATATTATATATTGAGATATATTTATATGCTTGTTTATTTATTTATTTATTTTTATATTTCAAATTTATTAACGTTTGAGATTGGCAGTAAAAAGATTTATGAAATTTTTTATTGAATATTCTTAAATATTACAATATTTATTTATGTTGCTTTAGCGGTTTCTTTTAAATATTCTTTTAAATTTTGTTCTCGTGCAATAATGAATATTTTATTTATTTTTTATGGTGAAAAAATTTTTTTTTTTCTTTATTAAAGTTGGGTCGGGTAGAGTCGGTTAACTATGTAATATTTAAGATTTCAGGTACCCGTTTACCCGCGGATAATCCGCATACCCGACGGGTATTACCCGAATCCTACCCGATATTTAATTTTAGGGTAATAGGGTAGGGTAAGGGTCGGATAATTATATTTCGGGTAGTGAGTGGAGGTGGCATACCCGTACCCTACCCTACCCGTTTACATCCCTAATCCTACACTACAAGAAAAAACGGATTTCCCGACCGAAAAATGCGGTCGGTAACACCAAAATACGGGTCGTTTCGGGGGTTACCGACCGCATTTTCGGTCGGTAATGTCGGTCGGAAATTCCTTGGTCCGAAATTTGCCGCCGACCAAAAAAAACTGCTGTCGGGGACCTGCCGACCGCGTTACCGACCGCACGTTGGTCGGCAAATTTCCCGACCGAATTACCGACCGAACATGCGGTCGGTAATATTTGGTCCCAAAAGGTCCCGTGGAAATTTACCGACCGAATTACCGACCGCAAATTGCGGTCGGTAATTCTTTTTTATGGAAAAAATGTGCCCAGGAGGGCTCGAACCAAGCCCCTCAACATCACCCAGCCACAACCCTGACCAGTTTGGCTAGCTCTCTAGCCCATCAATAATATTCCACCATGTGTCCTATATGGTATACCTTCCCAAATATGTTGGGATAATTTGTTGAAGAGAGGGGTCTCGAACTCGGGTCTGTCTCATGTCCCCTCGCGCGTGTACCACTTGTGCGCCCCATGTTTCATGTCATCGTATGAAGTGTTTTATATATAACCTATATAAATACATATATACATATAAATGTGTAATTAGAAACTAAATTAAAATATAAAAATAAAAACTAAAATTATATATAAAAGCTAAAATTATATTAATTAAATAATAAAGAGAATTCAATAATTAAATAAAATAGAAGTATAAAATAAAATTAATTAAATAAAAAAATAAAATCAATAAATTAAATAAAATAATAAGATCATTTCAAAATTAAGATAAATATAAATTAATATATAAATAACTGAATAATTGAATTATAAAATAAATAAATAATTAAATGATAAAATAAATTAATAAAGGAATACTTAAAATTCTAAAAATAATCAAAGAAACAATTAATAAAAATATTAAATAAATAAAAAAAATTGGAAAAAATTTTAGCGACCGCAATTTCGGTCGGTAATCTGGTCGGTAAATTATATTATTGTTTTAGAAAATAATAAAACTTAAAAAAATGGTAAAAAAAATTACCGACCGCAATTTCGGTCGGTAATGCGGTCGGTAACGCTGACCAATTTTTTTGTGGTCGGTGTTTTGGTCGCCAAAACACTCCCTACGCAATAATGGAAATATTTTTCCCGACCACCATTTCGGTCGGGAATGCGGTCGGTAATAACGACCCGTCTTTGTTCGGTCGGTAATTGCAGTCGGGAATCAGCAGATTTCTTGTAGTGCTAGTGGTTAAGTTCCCCGATTTTCCCTTTATTCGCTTTATAATTTGTGTGGCATAGACTCTCATCACCCTTTCCCAGGTCTTTAATTGATAGTAAAAAAAAAAAAAATAGTGCTGAATTTAGAAACAATTGTTATCTATTAGTGGAATTCAGAACATGGGTGGCCCCGGCTCCTCAACAGTGAACCCAACCCACCCATTGGCCATTGCACATGTATGTATGTATATATGCCTGTCCTAAATCAATGCAGAAAATTAGGGGGGGCAGCCGTCAATCCATCATCAAGATTGAAGAAACGCTAAAGTCCTCAATCAGGTTTCATTCAAGTTTGAACTACCCACTACTGAAATAGGAGTATACTACTACTGACTCCAAAAAAAAAAAAAATTACTCCCTCTTTTACTTTTTAGTTATTTCTTTTAGCTCAATTTCAATAACTAAGGTTTGCATTAATTATTTCATAAATTTACATTTTTACTCTTCAACTAAACTCATTCTTAATAAATGCCAACAAATAGCATTTCATGTAAAGTGAAGGGCAATATAATAAAAACATAGCATGACTACTTATAACTACCTAAAGTTGACAACTATTTTGAAACACTATTTACTCTCTAAAAAGACAATTAAAAAAGAATGAGGGAGTAATTGTATTGACAACTCTGTGACCAATTGAAATGGGAATTAAATTATAAATAGCCAACAATAGGGTCTGGATGTTGGGATTGCCACCGCATATCAAGGAGGATCATAGTAATTCACAATTCCTCATCCCTCACCATCCAATAACATTTCATTCATGGAAAATCATACTACTACTATTACTAGTACCTTCAAAACAACAAATTTCTTAATTAATTGCACTCTTCAATCAGTAAGGGTTTACAGATATACATAAGAATAAAGCTTGAGTATTTTTTATTTTGGAAAAAAAAAATAGTAGCAAAATAAAAGCGCAATAACCAACAGCAGTTGACTTAAGTGGATGGGGCTCTAGTCGCTTAAGCAAGGTCCCGGGTTCGAGCCTTGTGTATGCAAAAAACTGCTTTGGAAGATGCGCTCAAGGGAATAGTCTTGGGTCCAATGAGCCCTGGTAATACCCTAGTATTCACTAAAAAATAAAAGCGCAATAAATGGAAGTAGTTAGAGGATCAGTTGGGGGAAACAAAAAGGGACATTGAGCCCCGCAGTTAGCTCACCTCAATATCATAACTAAATTTGCTTAAAAAAAACAAATCAATAAATGAAACAAAGAAATTTGGGATATTTTTTCAAGAAAGAAAGAGGATATGATAATTTATAAAAGGGGCAGAGGCAGACACCCAAATCCCCACTAAATGGCAAGGATGATTTGGGGCCCATTCTTTTTGGGAGCAATATATTTCATGCAATCTTCCATCATACATTCAAAATCCTCCCCATCTTTTCATAGTCAAATTAACTTTGGGCTCTTTTTTCTTTCCCAATTAAATTTTGCCTTTGATCAGAACATGAGTGATTTATTAGAATATCGTTCATCACTTGTATTGTATACTCCTTATTTTGGTTGAATCATCTCGTCTCCCTTTTAATTTCTTTTTTTTTTTTTAAAGTATATGTGTAGTTTAACCAAAATTCATATTCGCTTTGCTGGACACATTAATAAAATTGTGAAGTTGTAATAAAAACTTTGACGAGCGTGAATTGTACTCCCTCCGTTCCTAAATAGTTGTCTCTTTTAGCTCAATTTCAATAACCAAGATTTGCATTAATTAACTCATAAATTTACACTTTTACCCTTCAACTAAACTCATTCTTAGTAAATGTCAACAAATAACATTTATGTAAGTGAATGGCAATATAATAAAAATATAGTATAACTACCTATAACTATCTAAAAATGACCATTATTGTGGAACACTTTTTAATTTCTAAAAAAGACTAAAAGTAATAGAGGGAGTAGTAATCAAATTTACTGTATTAAACAAGGGATCATGGATATGAATTAATTAACGCTTTACTCGATACATTGTTATTATGTGGTGCAATGGTCCACGCTGGGCCCCGAACATGTTATTACATTAATTGCATTCCCTCATTCTTCTTCAACTTGGAAAAAAGAATTTCGTTATATTTTAGCAAATGAATGAATACCGATGGAAGGTTAGTCAATTATTTTCTTATTTTTATTTTTATTTTTTGTCATTTCTTCAAGGGGGAATATATTAATTTGAGAGGAAATAGAACAGTTTCTGATCATGTGACCCATCATGATCATCCATGAACAATTCACATTTACATTTGCATCAGAAAGAAAAATCACTATCAATACATTTTGCAGTATTGGGGAAAACAATATGCCATTACTTAATACTTCCTCGTCTCAGTCTTTTTGCTACGTTTGACTTTTTATTACTATTCACTGTTTAAATTTGATTCAAATTTTTATCATAGTTATGTAAGAAAAAACATAATCAAGTGAGATCTTGTTAGATTCGTCTAATTTTGCAGTTTTAGAATATCAAATTTTTATAGTTTTTTTATTGTACACAATTTAAAGTTATTAACTGTTAAAAATATGTATTGACATACGCGTCAGGTGGGTCCGTAGCAAAAACAATGAGAGAGGGGTAGTGGTATTAATATCAAATAAAAAGAAAGAAAGAAACAAGAATTTTAGAATTGGGGAGATGATGGATATATGAGCTGAAAACAACGTACAAATTGTAACTTGTAAATTTGTGTACATGACACAAATGTTCATGTCATGCTCCATGGGCACATCACATGATTCCTGTTTTCTTCGTAAGGTCTTTAATTTTAATTTATTACATTCTTCTCATGTACAGTAACAATTATCACCATTAGAATTACAAGATTCTTGATGGAACACCAAGAACAGAATAATTTCTCTTTAAATAAAATTGACACGTATATGTGTAATGGGCTGATTTCCTACATCAACGCCGGAATAATTTGATCTAGAGGAGCATATCAGTGAGTTATGTACTATTAAAAAGAAATAAATTTGTGTGCATATACAGAGAGACAGATGCATATATGATATATTGGCTTATTACATGTATGATATAGTGGTAGATTGGATGAGAACATGCACGTGTGCCAACAAAGAGTTTGGAACTGGCCATGTGATTGATTATGGCTTAATATATGGGCGTGTCCACTTACAATAATTCCCACATGCACTTCCTTATATCCCTTCTCATATGTGTTTTCATTTCCAACATGCTACCTTCTGGAGTTTTGTGGCCTGTCCCCTTTCTTCCAAATAATTCATCATTTCTCAATACTAATTTATTTTACTATTTTATAAGTAAATAATACTACTATGTAGTTTCTCACAAAATACTTTGGGGTAGGAGCAAAGGAGTGGGGATACATGTTTTGGTCTAGAACACTTCTATTGGGCTTTCTATGAGGCCTCATAAGGATGATTAAACAATGAAACGGCCCAATTAAGAGCCCAAATGGATTTTCTGTTATATGTTGTGATGAGTTAAGAATAGAACTATTTTAAGGGCTCATTGAATTAGTTTGGCCCCATCTGGGGTAGCACTAGTAAGATATATAGCCATATAGGTAATACCAAGGTTATTAAAATCTAGATCTAGATCTTAGTATCTTACAATTCTATGATCCCACAAAGCCAAAACGATCAAGATCTGTATGGGATCTAAATTAGGGTGAGATCTGGATAAGATCTATAGGATCTATACAAGATCTTAAGATCTTTGAACTATCCGATCCCACTCCCTCTTATTTTTCATCTCATTTTTTCGTTTTTCAGTCCTTCATTCTTTTCCAAAATCCAGTTCTATAGATTTTTATTTGCATCTCCATCTTCCTCGCATCCCCTTCATCTTCCTCTTCCAATTCATCTTCCTGTTGTTGACGTCTCCGTCGTATCCCCATTCTCTTCCTATCGTCGCCCTCGTATCCCCTTCCTCTTTCTACCGCTGCTCTTGCCGTAGCATGCCCTTCCAGCACCCCCTGCTGATGGAGATATTCCAATTATTATCCTTATTTTTGTTAAATAAATTAGTGTCTAGTGATATTGGGTATTGTAATTTGCTCATATGCAATATGAATATATATATATATATATTCCTAATTTCATATATATATATATATATATATATATATATATGAAATTTGCTCATATATATGTAATTTGCTTATATGCAATATGAATATATATATATATGAATATATATATATATTCCTAATTTCATAGGATCTTAGGATCTGAATACGATCCTATGATCTCGATCTTGCAAATGGAAAAACGATCCTACATAAGATCTAGATTTTGATAACCTTGGGTAATACTATACTTCCTCCATTCCTTTTTATTTGACACGGTAGGAGTTTTGTTACTGTTCATTAAGTAACTTTGATTCGACCTTTTAAAACAAAAACTAGTCAAGTGAGATCTTGTTGGATTCGTCTAATCACATAGATTTAGAATATCAAAGTTTCATAATGAATATATATATATGAATATATATATATATGAATATATATATATTCCTAATTTCATAGGATCTTAGGATCTGAATGCGATCCTATGATCTCGATCTTGCAAATGGAAAAACGATCCTACATAAGATCTAGATTTTGATAACCTTGGGTAATACTATACTTCCTCCATTCCTTTTTATTTGACACGGTAGGAGTTTTGTTACTGTTCATTGAGTAACTTTGATTCGACCTTTTAAAACAAAAACTAGTCAAGTGAGATCTTGTTGGATTCGTCTAATCACATAGATTTAGAATATCAAAGTTTCATAATTTTTACTTGTACGCAACTTGAGTTATTGAAGATTGAAAATGTATATTGGATTGCGTGAAATGTGGGTCCGTGGTAATTAAAAAGGAACGGAGGAAGTATATACTACTAATACTACTACTACTACTACTACTACTACTACTACTACTGCTACTACTACTCCTACTACTGCTACTACTACTACTGCTACTACTACTACTACTACTACTACTGCTACTGCTACTGCTACTGCTACTACTACTACTACTACTACTACTACTACTACTACTACTACTACTACTAATACTACTACTGCTGCTACTGCTGCTACTGCTACTGCTGCTGCTACTGCTGCTACTGCTACTACTGCCACTACTGCCACTACTGCTGCTACTGCAGCTACTACTACTACTGCTGCTACTGCTACTACTGCTACTACTACTACTACTACTACTGCTACTACTGCTACTACTGCTACTACTACTACTACTACTACTGCTACTACTACTGCTTCTACTACTGCTACTACTACTACTACTACTGCTACTATTGCTGCTACTACTACTACTACGTTCATATGAAGTTTGGATATGGTGTTGATTAAACAGGTTTTGGGTATGCTGATTTTATGAGGTATGTGGGTATGTGGATTTTATGAGGTATGTGCTGAGTGTTAATTAGGAGTTTGCTGTGTGTTTAATTGTATTTGAGCTGTATAAAAATACTCATAACATACAAAACGCTCGTTCAACATATATAAACATTAAGGGCATCCACAGTGATGTGGTAGCAATAAGTGTACAACCATTCACTACCTGCAATTCACCATTATAGCCACAAAAGTTGAAATAACAAAAAAATTCAAGCTTCTACTGTCACTACCGGGAAAGTTATAATTACTTGCAGCTTTTGATGTTTTTTAATTGAGAATTTTGATTATAAAAAATAAAATGAATTAAATTATATGTAATGAAAAATAAATAATGGAGTAATAATGAAATATGGGTCCGTGTATATAGTAAAAGTTGGATAGTGTTGTTGTAAAAAAATTTAGTGATATATGTAATAAAATAGATAAATGATGATGTGGCGCATATGTGAAACAAATGGGGTAGTACTGTTATAGATGTCCTAATGAAGCACCTGCTGATTCAATTTCCAAATCAATTCTAGAGATATGTATACATGTTATTGGAGTTATTGAAACCAAAAATGATTTGGAACATTGTTGGAAATTTGGAATAGTTAGAACCAGTGACAACTCCCTCCAGATTTATTTATAATCAAAATATGTACTGTTAAGGGGGAGAAATTTAATTGGGAAAATCTACGAAAACAAAAGGTTGGCGATGAAAGTAATACTGAAAGTCGGCGTTGACGCTTATCCAAAAAGTGAAGTCAAATTACCCTGAAGCTAGGGTTTTACCAAATGGCCATGTTGGACAGTGACAATCAACTTTGAATTATTACAATAAATTAATATTAATACTACTAATTACATGTACAAGCTCCTGTATACAGGTAGTATTTTAAGTACTAATTGGAAGCATAATGTGGAATTGAAATTCAAAAAGTGGAGTCATAAATTTTGTCAAACCGACTTCCGACTTGTCATTCGAACTCTGCCTTTTCTTTTTCCAAATTGCATAAAGGGTGTCCAAATTAGACGTGGATGATCGAGTGTCATGGTGTTTATCTCATTATATTTAATTCTCTGATGATCAATCCTTTGGTTCTAGAAACTTACTCTCCTCGCCCTACTCATCGTCACGAGGAAATATACTTTCCTCGCCCACGTTGTGGCTTCTAGGCGAGAAAAAACATTTTCCTCATCCCGCCTCGCCTCCAGGCGAAGGTGAGGGAACAAATTTCCTCACGACGAAACATTTTTCTCACCCCATTTGATCGCCTCCGTGCGATTTTCTTGTAGTGTCTATAGACAATATCTATTATCTTTAAATCTGTTAGTTTGGTTTGAATTTTAAAAAGTTGATGTATTTAGAAAGTTTATAGACTCTATGGAGAGTTTTCAGAGTTGATTGATTTTGTATAGACTCCGTATAGAGTTGACTGACTTTTAGAAATCTTAAATTTTTTTAGAGAGATTTTGTTTAGTTTTATTTTTAAAAGAATCCATTAAAATGTATAAAGATTTAAAATCCATTGACTCTTGAATACCTCAAAATTTTTAAAGACTTTAAAATCTGTATTGAATAAATACACTTAGATTTTTAAAAACTTTTTAAAATCTGTATTCACCTAAATTTTTAAAGATTTTTTAAAATCTAAATTAAATACGCCCAACTTTAAAAATCCAAAACAATCCTACATAGGCCTTAACCTCTATTTTGAAAGTGTATGTATAGGGATTAGGATGGATTATGGATTAATTAATTAATCTGGTTATGTTTTCGCCTTTGGCGGTGATGTGGAACACTTTAGTTACGGTGCGATTGCCCATTTTGACTTGATGTACTGCGTGCATCAAGTCCGTTTATTCAATTTGTAAATTGATGGTTGAGATTAACTTGAAGGTTAAAATAATAAATTTGTTAGATTTAATTTTGTTAATAAACAATTGATCGTCTCTTCAGTCTACTCTTACTCTATTTTTCTCTACACATTTCAATATCATCAATCGATCTTACATAAACTCCAATTTACTTAATTATGTGTATATATATTTATATATATCTTTGAACTGTTCATGAAAACGTACCTAAAATGTTCGTAGCTGAGTCGTTGAATTGGTGATGAAAACGTCGCTGAATTGTTCATGAAAAAATGTTGAATTATTTCTGGTATCATTGCTGAATTGGTCATGAAAACGTCGCTGAATTGTTTTTGGTGGCATCGCTGAATTGTATATGGCAGCATCGGTGAATTGTTCTTGATAGTGTCGCTGAATTCTTCTTGGTGTAGTCGCTGAATTCTTTTAAGTAGGCTCAGTGAAATATTTTTTGGTAGCATCACTGAATTATTTTTGGTAACATCGCTGAATTTATGTGGTGGCATCGCTGAATTTTATAATGTATTGTCGCTGAATTCTTCTTGGTGTAGTGACTGAATTCTTTTAGGTAGGGCCACTAAAATATTTTTTGGTAGCACTAGTAAATAACCCGTCGAAACTCGACGGGCATAACTTTATATTTATATAATATATTTATATCATGTAAAGTAATAATATAAATTATATTTTGAGTAATGAAAAATGTGTAATGATTTATTTTATATATTCAAAAGATAATGTATATGATAATATAACTTTTTTATTTTTAAAACTAACAAAGAAATTATATATACCGTATTCTTTAGCTTCTGTGGCTTGTCCGGTATAAACATAACAGATCAATAAAAATAACTATTAAAATAATATTTTTATTTATTTGAAATTTAAATTAAGATAAAATAAAATTTAAAAATAAGTATGAAGCATAATATGAAAATTTTCTAACAATTTGCTGAAAATTTTATTGGTGAAAATCTCATTGATAGGGGCTAGTATAACACCATCTTTTAAAATGTTTGAATTTGAAATTATGCAGTTTATATTTGTATATGTACTCTAAAAATTACCGCTATAGGATCACCCGTAGAGTTCATAAGAATATCATCCGAAAATATCACATCTAATTGTACATCTCCAAAAGCAATACCCTATTTACCATCACCTACATCAACTATCCCTTTTGCAAATTTTCTGTTATATATAAATTTCATTATAAACAACAATTTTTGTAGTATATTGAGTTAATCATTGCATATTAATACTTTTAGCCACATCTTGCTAGTGACATGAAATATTACAACATAACTGTTCATGACTAAATACTGGTTTTGGAAGATAAAATCCGACATTCTTTAAAGATTGAAATTTTTGTTTATAATAATAGCAAAACAAACTGTGAGTGAGAATTTTCTCATCTCAAATCGAATAAAAAAATTGGTTAAATCAAATAGGTTCATAATCATTCTACCAATCAAGAATTTTCTACTTTCATGGTTTCCCGAAAATTAGTTTAACCCCAACTATCTAATTCCACATCTTGGTTACTATCAACCTACTTCCATTACATAATTTATTTGACGGATATATATTCATAAGAAGCATGACTATGCAACCCTCATTCAACTATATTTCATGATCGTGTTTAGATATTCCAGTGAAAATAATTCATTGGCATTATCTATGCTTTCATCATTTTGACAAATATTGTTAATTGATTGTAGTAGAGAGGCATTGATGTTTTGGTGGCTGTGAACTCACATGTGTTTTTGTGGGAATAAAACAGATTATTTCTCAAAAACAAAAATTGTTAAACTAATATATATATATATATATATATATATATATATATATATTATCATTTGCAGACATACATTCCATGATGTAATTATTGATTATAGCAACACTCATTGGTAGGGGTTAATATATAACATTTTTGGATTTAAAGGGGTGCAGTTTATATTTGTATAAGTACTCTCAACAATTGCCTCTATAGAATCTCGCGTAGAGTTTATAAAATTATCATATTGAAATATCACATCTAATTGTACATTTTCAAGATTAATACCAGCTTTACCAATTACCATCACGTACATGAAGTATTCATTGTGCAAATTTTTGCCATATATAATTTTCATTGTAAATAACATTTCTTATAGTATCTTAAGTTAATCCATCTTAATTACTATTAGTACTTCGAGTCCCCTCTTTACAGTGACACGAGATATTACAACATATCACTAACATGGGTAAAAACTGGGTTTTGATGATAGAGTTTAACCTTCTTTAAAGGTTGACATCTACTTTTTTTTTTATTTTTTATAGTCATAGTAAAACAAATTGCGAGTAGAATTTTTTCCTCCAAAATCGAATGGAGAATTTGGTTATTTTAGACGGGCTCATAATCATTCTACTAATCAAGAATTTTCATCCTCAATATTGAGCTTTGTTTTAATGAGAACAGATGTTAAATAATTTTCTGAGGTAATTTTTTTGCAGGTAGAATTCTCGTCACAATCTAGTGGAATACCAAATCTAGAATGTGCAGTCCTAAAAAGATGCTATTCCATTGGATGCTACAAGAAACACAATATTACATCTAACATGAAGAGCTAAACATAATATTTTCTAGATAAATTATTGATAAATGTCTTGTCAGTTCCACCACGTAAAGAAAATTTAATCAACACCCATCACTATCAACTACAGACATTATATTATTATAAACATTCTTCTTATCATTAATCAACAAAGATAATAACTTAGCATGATCCGCTTTCATTTCTTCCATATTATAATATGTCTCTTCTAGTATCAATAGATTATTTGTTTCAGATGTAAAAACTTCATTTAGTACCGGCATTCCAGAGAAAATTTTCAAACTTATAGAATTTGCAGCAATTAGCCTTTCAATATGAACTTATTTTGATCATTTACAATCACAATTTTCTGAGTATTTATTTTTCGTTAATTACAAATCTGATTAAATATAGTTTAATGAATTACATCATCTATGTTTTAAGTGTTAGACTTTCCATTTTTTGGTGTTTGGAAATAAGTGTTACATTACCATATTTGAAATGTTTTGAAGGTTAATAATTTTTTGTAATTATACTTAAATGATTATCTTTTATATTCATTAAAATAAAACTCAAAAAGAATAAAGTCAAATTTGACTTATTTTATTTATTTAATTACTTCAACTAAATAATTTTTATTAACTTACCTTAAATCTTGTGTCATTTCATAGTGTTACATTTATTATAAAACGGAGGGAGTATTTCTTAAAAATATTCCCTCCGTCACACTGTTTCATTTTGACTTTTTAATACTGTTTATTGATGAACTTTGACCTAATATAATCGTAATTATATACGAAAAACATAGTCAAATTTGGTCTTGTTAGATTTGTCTAATCATTTAGTTTTAGAATATATATATTACATAATTTTTAAATATGTACATTTTAAGAGATTAAATGTTAAACAAATGTATTGGACGACGTGTCCAAAAGTTTTAAGACAGAAATAATGGGACAGAGGGAGTAGATTAGAAAAAAAATAAAATTTTCACTTTTAAGTCATCGCAACCCGAATTCGGCCAAATTGCCTAAATTTAGGCCCAAAATCCTTTAATGGCCCATTTGCCTAAATCAAAATATCGTGGCCCCAAAGTGGAGGGACATTCTTCTCGTGGCCTATTTTAGTTTTATCTCTTTACTTTACTAATGGATTTATTCGCAACTATATAATTGTGTATCACTTTTAAGAGAAGTGACATATTTTTGTAAAAACCTGGCTTATATATACATTAATTAGAATACATTGATTAATATATACAAATATTTTTATATATTCATTAATGTATTTTTTTAATAATATAAATTCCATATATACACCGCAAATTCCATTTATATTTGAAATTCTATTTTTTTAGAAAAAATAAAAATTGTGGGAACTCCATATAAATTGTAAAATTAAATATCTTTTAAAAGCTAAAATTTGGGATTTCCATATACACATTAACATATCTTTAACATGAATAAATAAATCTGATGTGCAATGTATATTTTGATTACATCATTCACCATACAAAAAAATATAACCAAAGTTGAGACAAAACCTACACAAAATTACCGGCATTACAATATGTTCACCATATTGAAACATAAATGCAACATAATTCTTAATTGCTAGTGCAAAAGCTCGTCATAATCTTATGGTCTATAAATAATTTCTAAATGCAGCAATAAAATTTAAAATAAATAAAATAAAAAATGCAAAATAATAAAATCTAAAATAGATAAAATAAAAAAATACAAATAAATAAAATCCAACATGGATAAAATAAAAAATTCAAAATTTTAAATTTTATCTTTCAAATCTTTTTAAAAGTGAATATATAGTGACATGATAGGATGATTGAGTGAGAATTATAAGTAACTAATAGATTTTATACACGATAGACTGAAATCTATAATGAATAATTAAATCAATGCGAAAATCTAAAATTAGTAAATTAAAAAATACAAAATAATATAGATAAAATAAGATATGCAAAATTTCAAATTTCAAATCTTTCAAATATTTTTAAAAGTGAATATGGTAGGAATTCCATATATTTCAAAAACTGAAAATCTATAATAAATAAATAAATAAATAAATGTAAAAATCTAAAATTGATAAATTTAAAAATGCAAAAATTTATAAAAATTAGAAATTTGAAATGAAGACACCACATTAAATGTAGGATGAGTTGTTCACTAATGCTTTAATATACATATAGATTACTGAAGTAATTTTGGTAACATCGCTGAATTGTATTTGATTGTGTCGCTAATTATTCAATGTAGCGTCGCTGAATTCTTCAATGTTGAATCGCTAAAATATTTTTGATAGCATCCCAAAATTATTTTTGGTAACATCATTGAAATGCTATACGTAATAAATTTGTTATATTATTTACTAAATATTCTTGATGATAGATATAGATTACAAAATATTTGATATGATTTTCCAAATATTAGATTGATAACATACTAAATATAGGGTTATATCTTCCGTTACATATTTTGTTGGACAACTTTACCCTTTTTCATTTACAACCCTGGATTTGAAATCAATGGTTCAGATTTTCGCCTTGTTATGCTGCGGATTTATACCATAACTGAACCCGATGTGGAATCTTCAAGATTCCTCCCCCTATAAATACAGGAACACCGCCTAACAAGCCTTAATTCATTTTTATTCCTAAAATATAATTAAAATAAAATCGTCTCTTCTCAGTTTCCAATCTTTATTTATTTTTTTGCTATACCTGTTTCATCTGAAAAATAATCCTCCAATCAGAAATGGGCGAAACTGAAAATAACATCATGGGATCCTCATTGTCCCAAATGATTGTATCCACTATCCAGTAACTCCAACACTATGGATTCCATTTTCTCCCACTATGTAGCCCAACCAGTAATACCCATAGGAACCCCATCTTTCCAGGCCTTGGGTTCATCCGTTTACTTAAAACAGAGGGATTTACTCCTTAAATTCTGCCACGAAAACCTGCCGTCGGCCCATCAAAATGATCATCATCTCTCGGCTTATTTCGGCCGGTGCAAGAAGAAGCATTACAGAGGCGTCCGGCAGCAGCAGTGGGGCAAATGGGTGGCCGAAATCAGGCTCCCATGATCAGGAACTGATTTGGGAAGTTCTTGCCTTGTTACATTATAGTACTATCTTGAATTTGGAATGATGCCTGCGGTTTTAGCACCTTACAACATATGTAGACAGTAGAACTAAGTCCTAACTAGCTACAAATTAAATATATGATCTGGCTTTGGGTAATATGTAAGGCCACGACAAAGTCATGGTGTCCCATATATGGTGTGGAAAAATAATTTAGCTACACTTGTTTTTTTTGGTGAACATGACGCCAAGCGTCGGCAAAGAAGACAAAGCTAAAAAACACTACAGAAAGGAGGTTACAAGAGAGAAAAGCGTAAAATAAAAACTTCAAACCCGCGGAAACCAAGTTCCCGCCATGTCTGCAGCCACAGCTGGAGCCGCCTCATCCGGAGGAAACGCCCAAGTGGTGAAGAATTCTTCCATCCTGGCACCCCGTTTGGCCAACAAATCAGCGACCATGTTCCCCTCTCTCAAAATATGAAACCAATGAATCCCCGATACCTGGGAATTCAGATCTGCAATAAGGAGAGCCAAGGGCCTTAGCCAGTGCCTCTCACTCGTACCATGTCTCAGAATCCTCAAAGCTTCCATTGAATCAGAATAGCAGATGACATCCTCAAGTCCCAGAGCTAAAAGAAGCCGTAAGCCATTCAAAATACCATGAAGCTCAGCAACAAGGTTAGAGGCGATACCAACTGAACCCGCAAATCCTTCAATCCACCTACCATCCGAGTCCCTAATCACCCCACCAAAGCCAGCAGGGCCCGGATTACCGTAGGAGCTACCATCCACATGAAGATAATGGCAGCGAGCACCCATGGGGTTCCACGAAACCCACTTAGGCATAACATGCTTGATTGGTCTTCCAAGGCCTCTATCAAAACAATCCCCCAAAAAGCTAGCCTCCCGAGCAACGACTACCACGTCAATAGTTTCTCCCCTCAAGGCCACCGAGTTTCTAGTCCTCCAAATTATCCACATAATTGCCCACTGTATGCCAGTCCAGCGGATGCAAAATTTGGACAAGTCATTGGAGATGTCTTCATCATTCCCTTGACTAAAAATAGCAATGGATATACCAAATTTTTGCCAAACTCCCACAGTCCAAGAACACTGGAAAAATAAGTGGCGAATGGTCTCTTGATGCAGACCACACACGGCACATACAGGAGATTCAGCGAGGCCGCGACGATACCGAAGCGTATTTGTAGGCAGGGAGACATGAGCTATCAACCAAAGAAGAAAACGGACTTTTTCAGGCGCCCGAATTTGCCAAATCCAAGTCCAAGACCTATCCCGCCTCAACCCCCTTTGATCAAGAAGCCAAGAATAGCCATTCTTCACCTTGTAATTACCATCCAGAGCCCCATGCCAACTAACCGTATCAGGGATGGAGGAGTGCAACACTAGAGGTCCATAATCTCGCACTTCCGACTGAATGTCATCCGGCACATGCGTGGCGACGTGATCCCACTGCCATCTATTATTTTCAAATAGGTCTTTCACTCTCAGGTGAATATCCGCGGTGTGTATAGAGGGAATACGAGGGCCTATAGCTCCTTTCTTGAGCCAACCCGTGCTCCAAAAATTACACTCGCCATTACCAATTCTCATGCGCAGTCCTGAAGAGAGCAGCGGGCCACACTTCACCAATGCTCGATAGAAGGCCGATGCTACCGGACGCTGCTCCAAGACAGGTTGCGAAGGGCCATATTTCTTTGTGATTACACCTACCCAAGGCTTCACTGGAGAACTTAGGAATTCAATGTAGCTCTTCCCCAACAAGGACACATTCATATCCCTACTTGAGCGAATCCCTAATCCTCCCAAGTTCTTCGGCAACGCAATCTTGGACCAACCCACAAGAGGAATCCCACGACCATTAGCATCCTTCCATATGAAGTTCCGAATAAGAGCATCAATTTTGTCGCAAGTATCCGAAGGCAACCAGGCCAACTGCATCACATAAATTGGTATAGCAGCCAAGACCGAGCGAGCCAGAGTTACTCGGCCTGCCTTGTTCAAGAGGGTTCGTTTCCATGAGCCTAGGCGAGATTGGAGAGCCTCATGAAGGAACTGAAAATGGTGACGTCTTGGAGCACCATGAAACATTGAAAAACCAAGGTATTTACCAAGCTCATTAGTAAACCCAACATTCAAAATATTGGCGATCCTTGAGCTCATGTCAGGCGGGACTGAAGCGGATGCCAGTGCTTGAGATTTCCTGGGATTAATTCTGAGGCCCGATTGGATGGCAAAATTATGAAGAATGTCATCCATGCACCGAGCACTATCGAGAGAGGCTTCTGAAAATAAGAGGAGATCGTCAGCGAACATGAGATGGGAGATAGGGGTGACCCACGACCTAGGATGACCGGCCGCCAACTACCTTCATGCACCTTGGCCAGGATGGATTGAGAAAGTTTCTCCATGACAATAATAAATAGGTAAGGCGACAGAGGATCTCCCTGACGTAGGCCCTTAGCTGGGGTAATCGCTGGAAGAGACTTCCCATTCGAAAGGATTGAATAAATCGGAGATCGAACACAGAACATAATAAGCCGGCACAGTGTAACCGGCAATCCCATCTCTGACAGACATTTCTCCAAAAAGTCCCAACAAACATTATCATAAGCTTTCTCGAGATCCACCTTCAAGAGAAATTCCTGTCTCCGACGATGCTTGATGTGGAAAGTATTAATGACCTCCTGTAAGATAATAGCATTTCCCGTGGTGCCACGGCCCGGGAGAAATGCTGATTGGAACGGTCCTATATAGTCCTGCAGCACCGGGCGCAGCCGATTCACAAGAACTTTGGTAATGACCTTGTAGCTCGTGTTGCATAAACTTATAGGACGAAATTGCCGTATCTCCCGTGGAACATCCACTTTCGGAATAAGGCAAATGAAGGTCATAGCTAAGGCCGAATCAAATGCCCCATTTTGAAGAGCATCATGAACAAGCTGATATACTGAATTCCCAACCAGATTCCAATATTTCTTGTAAAACAAAGGTGGGAATCCATCCGGACCCGGGGCCGATAGTCCTTTCATGGCACTAACCGCGGTCTTCACTTCCTCCCTGCTAATGTCAGAATCAAGGCCAGCAACATCCTCAACACGAGAAGGAGGAGCCAGGGTCGGATGATCTTGAAAAGTAGGAGCAGAATATCCAAACGTACTTCCAAAGTGAGCGACAATGTGGCTCTGCAAGGATTCTGGTTCCGTAGTCCACTGGCCGTTAATTTCAAGGCCGAGAATTCGCCCTCGCTGTCGCCTCAACATAGTTTGGGAGTGAAAATAGCGTGTATTTCGATCTCCCAATTTTATCCACTTATCGCGCGATTTTTGGTGCCAAAGCATTTCCTCTTGAGCAAGCACCTCATCCAACTCCCGACGTAAATTACTCTCAAGACGATGCATGCAAGCAGAATCCCATCTCACCAAGACCCTGTTCACACCCTCAAGTCGCTTGAGAAGTTTCTGTTTCCGTCGGCGGAGGTTACCAAAGTTCGTTTTATTGAAATAAATTGATGATTCTTGCACCTGCTCCAGTTTACTATGGAAGGAACCCCCCCCAAGTGACCAAGCCGACTCTACCACATATTCATACATAGGGTGCTCAGTCCACATAGATTCCCATCTGAAAGGCCTTTCGCAATGTAACTCATTAGGCCTAAAGCATCTTAGCAGAATACCATTGTGGTCAGAAGCTCTCCTAGGCAACACTTCCACAAACCCTTCATTGAATGCCTGACTCCAACTGGAATTCGCAACTGCTCGGTCCAACCGACGACATGCAAGGGCGCCTCCCGAATTATTACGACGCCAAGTAAATGAATCCCCAATGGTGTGAAGAGTCTGCATTCCACAATCCTCAAGCATATTGCAAAATTTCTCAGATTGGCTATGGACAAATTGCATGCCCAGGCTCTCCGAGGAATCAACAATAGAATTCCAATCTCCAATTGCGATCCATGGGCCCAAGATCATAGCCCCCGTCGCTCGCATGTTGGACCAGTCCACCTCCCTTTGCGATGCACACGGATTAGCATATATGGCCGTGAAGCACCAAGAAGCTAAGGCCCTGCTAACAGTAATAGATACCATTCTAGGGTAACAAGCGAAACAGGAGAATGAGTATGGAATACCAAGACGACTTAGTACCCACAAACCCCCGGCTTGCCCTACAGAATCTGAGATATATAACGACTCATACTCCATACGATAAAAGAATACCTTGAGCCGATCAAACAAACCCCTAGGTTCCATAAGGATGAAGACAGAAGGTTTGTAGGCTCGTAATACATCCGCTATGTGGCGTTGTGTGTTCTTATGCATGGCGCCACGCACATTCCATGCAAGCACTGTAAAGTCACGGTACTCAATCATTGGGAAACAATATCATCTCGATCTTGTGTCCCATCCCCTCGGACCTCGGACTCCTTGCCATCTTCTTCCCAAGTCAAGGCTAAGAAAGAATTCTTTTGGGGAGAAATAGCCGGCTTCGAGCTCTGTCCCGTCTCCGGAGTTCGACGAGGTCGTTTATTCTTAAAGCTCCGAGCAGCTTCCTGAGGATCAACACCCCCCTCCACATTGTAAACCACCAACATCTCTTTTCCTTTCCCTGGTGTAGGTTTTCCAGTGTTACGTATGTTCACATTGGGCGTTCGGCCTCTAGGGTTTTGTGTAGGTGCCCTAGTCATCCCATCCGGACCATTGCGCCGGGGAGGTCGAGGTGCCCGGGTCACCATAATCCACTCACCATGAGTCTCTGTCGGCAAGGTAGGCTTATTGGCCAAACTCGATAAGGAAACCCTAGATTCCAGTTTGTTAGGGTTTGACTTCATAGTATCAAGATTTGTTTCCAATCCAGTGTCCATGGGATCCGGATTAACATCATCCGTATCATTCACTTTAGGAAAACAATCTTCCTGATCATTCGGATTATCAAGTTTCTCTCCAACCTCCTTGTTACCATAATTATCATTATCCTCCGGCGATCCCTCCGGCACAGACTCCGGCTTATTTTCAGATCGATCATGGTGATCGCATGTAGCAAGATTGAACCGAAAACGACCACAAGTAGTACAAATGTGGTGAAGCCCTTCATATGCTACGTTTTGCCAACTTGAATCCACCATAACTCGGCCAATAACCGGCTTACTTAGATCAATTTCCACACATACGCGCGCAAAACGTCCACGCTTCAGATCTTTGGTATTTATGTCAACACGCAGCGGCCTTCCGACCATAGTAGCAATGAGAAGCATCATCTCCTCGTCAAAGAAAACCGGATCCAAATCTGGAAATCGAACCCAAACGGATGTCTTAGTAACCTTCCCAGCCGTAGCATGAGTATCCTTCGACCACGGTGCAACCGCCAGGTGATGATCGAATATGGACCAAGGACCATCGAACAGTGCGTGACGACGGTCTTCAGCAGAAGCAAATTTCGCGATGAAATATCCTCTATCCCCATCCACTAGGTGAAAATGGCCTTTAGGCTTCCAAATAGCCTTCAATTTTTCTTGCATGATTGAGAAACTGAGTCTTTTACCCAACACACGGACAACCAGTGCATCCATAAAGGGCGCACA
This sequence comes from Hygrophila difformis, assembly GCA_030278955.1. Taxonomy (NCBI): domain Eukaryota; kingdom Viridiplantae; phylum Streptophyta; class Magnoliopsida; order Lamiales; family Acanthaceae; genus Hygrophila; species Hygrophila difformis. The sequence continues at coordinate 3,098,125 of JAOANR010000006.1, read as the reverse complement.
AAGGCGATTGTAAGCAGCCTCTTGAATCTGAATGCGGGGCAGTAGGGGATTTCCGTCAACCAACTCAAAGGTAACGAGTTCACTAAGGGGAACATTAGAAGCAGCAGATGATTCAAAGGACGCAGGACGCGGAATAGCAATGTCACGGAACGACGGGATCTTCGTCGTAGTCTCAGAATCGGCGGGGGACGATGGGGGCGTAGGGTACGGAGGCAAAGGAAAACCAGAAGAAGCGGCAGCCATTTTTCCGTCAAGCGGCAGCCATTTGTCTCGTGTTGTTGTTATGTTGTGAGGCCAAATCAATGTGTACTGTGTACGTACTAAGGGGCCGTAATTATTCATAAATAATTTTATCCCTTTGCTTCGTTGAATTGAAGATGTAATCGCGCATTACACACGATGAATTATTTAAAAGTTTCTCTAGTCAAATACTATAATTGTGATTAAAAAAGAAAAGCTTTTTCAATCATACTTCTATAAGACAAACATTTTAAACATAGTACTAACTCCGTCTCGGTGTTTTTGTTACGGATGATTTTTTGGCACTATTCACTGTTTAACTTTAATTTAAATTTTTATCATAGCTATGTTAGAAAAAACATAATCAAGTGAGATCTTGTTAGATTCGTCTAATCTTGTAGTTTTAGACAATTAACTTTTTATAACTTTTTATTGTACACAATTTAAGTTATTAACCGTTAAAAATGTGTATCGGCATACGTGTTAGGTGGGTCCGTAACAAAAATAGTGAGACGGATGAAGTATAAATTAGTATAGACAAAAAAAAAATAAATAAAAAATAAAAAACTTCAAGGGTGAACCCAGAGTTGTATCACTTGTAGCCAACAGTAAGAAATGTAGAAATTTTATGTTTTTATAATTCTCCCTACTAAGCAAAGAGTAGTAATTCAGTATGATACTCTACATATGATCCTTTTTCTATTTTGCCTTGGAGAGCAGCGTTTAAGCAAACATGGGCTGGGCCGGGTAGAAGTATCTGGGCTTTCTTACAGAGTTCATTCTCTGCCTTACTACCTCCAAAATGGCAAAAACCGAGTACTGCAAAGGAATCATGAATTTTTTAAGTTACAAAAATACTGAAAGTCATGACTCAATTGCAAATTTGCAACTACACTACTACAGCTACCGAGTAATTGGGCTGGCAACAGGCTGTGAGGGTTGTGAGCATTTAAGACACCTCAAGGGCCAACTATATAGTAGGAGTAATTAATAACAAAAACTACCTTTAATAAATCTAATCAGAAATCTAGACCTTGAAGTAATCTCTCTCATGCCACAAAAAAATAATGGCCCTGTTGGGCAAAACAGCTAAATAAAATTAGCTTATTTTAGGCAATTTGAACTGAATTAGCTTATTTAAAAAGACAAAATACCTTAAAACAGTGTTCAATCAGCTCTTTTTAAAACCGCTGCAAATAGCAGCATTTTGGATTTTAGCTTATTCAAGGCAAAAAGTTAGTCTCGAAATTGTCAAACAGTTAATTTTAACTAATTATTACTCACAGAATGAGTTAACAGCTAACAACTAATTCTCAAACAGGGCCAATACTCGTGATATAAAATAAAATTAGAAATATCAAGAGATAAACCATTCCAAGAAATTGTCAAAGCAATAATACTTTCTGTAACTAGCAATAATTTAAACACAATAATCACGTTCACAATTAGGACTCATAATGTCTTTTTTGCTATATAGCTAAAATTTTTGTGAATTACGGAGTATGTAACACATGCCTAACATAAGATAAGTAGATAAGGTTGGCATTCCGAATTTGGTAACACCAAAATTTAAAAAGAAAAGGGAAAAGTAGAAAAAAGAAGCCAATTGCATCAAAGTAGAAGAAAAGAACAAAAATATGTAGATGACAAATTCGCAGTCATGATGATTATTTTGGTCGACTGAACCACAGTGTTGGGGGCGGGCTTAGGGTCTGAATTACCCATAATACCCCTTGACCGGAATAGAAAGTTGGAACTTGGGAAGGCGTTGGATCTTAAATAATGTGGTACCCTCTAACTTAAAGACACCCATTGTAATAAATGATGGCAAAATAACCAACCTCCAGTTCTTAAATTAGTATAGGCTCACCCTATTTTTGGACCAGTAAAAATGTAAAAATAGCAATCCAAAGTTACCCCCACAGGGCCACAAAGCTTGAGGGAGGTTTGAAGTAGGTGGAGGAGAAATTTGTAAGAGAGAAAGAAATAAATAAATAGAGTTTGGGAGTTTGGACCATTCAGACAAAGTTGCAGCAGGTGCCAATGGCGGTGTGTTTTGGACATTAGTGTGAGCATTGTATTGTATCTCTGACCCTTTGACTTTGATTCTCGTTCACTCCCCCTGGCCTTTCCCCACTCCTATTTCCAATATCATCCCATCCACTTTTCCCCCAACCCCAAATTTCTCCGGTGCAAACTACACCCTCCTTGATAGTACTACTAGTATTTTATTTAATTTTGCTCTCGTAATGGTCGGACCAATGGACGGCTCCGGCGGACCTGAGGCGGATTTCATCAGGAAGCACCACAAGCACCACGTCGGGGAGAATCAGTGCACTTCTTCCCTGGTCAAACACGTCAAAGCTCCATTGCCTCTTGTAAGATTTATCGATATATCCCTTGCTTTACCTTTATTTTTTAACATTATCTTCAGATCTATGGTAGTCCGAGTTTCGGTTTGAATCTATTCAATTTCTTGTTACGATGATTTTGATTTTTGATTGGATTGGATTGGATTGGATTCGATTTGTGAATCAGGTGTGGTCGTTGGTGAGGAGATTCGATCAGCCCCAGAGGTACAAGCCATTTGTGAGCAGGTGCGTGGTGGAGGCCGGCGATTTGCAGATTGGCACCGTCCGTGAGGTGAATGTCAAATCCGGCCTGCCGGCGACCACCAGCAAGGAGAGGCTGGAGCTCTTGGATGACGAGGAGCACATTTTCAGCATGCGGATTGTCGGCGGCGATCACCGCCTCAAGGCATGTACTATTATTTGTTGTCATTATAATTACAGTAATTGTTAATTACTATTATTATTATTCCTTTCCTTGCAAGATTTAGAAAATCTAATTTATGTATCAATTGTGCGGTTTTTAAAAACTGAATTTGGTTGCAGAATTACTCCTCGGTGATCACAGTTCATCCGGAGGTAATAGACGGTAGACCGGGGACAATGGTGATCGAATCCTTTGTAGTGGATGTCCCCGATGGGAACACTAAAGACGAGACTTGCTACTTTGTCGAGGCTTTGATCAAGTGCAACCTCAAGTCGCTGGCCGACGTGTCTGAGCGTTTAGCCTTGCAAGGCCGAATGGAGCCGATTGATAGAGTTTGATCGGCCACATATATGTCTTGTGTGAGCTAGCTGGCTACAAATGATTTGCAGCAGCAGCAGCAGCAGGAGGATCAAAATTAAATCGAATGAGGTTGAGAAATGTTGTTAAAAAATGGATCAAAGAGAACGAGGCATTTCAACGGGTTTTTCCTAGCTAGGTTGCCTGTGTATGGTATCGGTTTGTTCAATTCAGCACCATCCTATGTTCTATGTTGTTAGAGATTGGTTTGTAAATATGTGTAGGAAGAGAAGAGAAGAAGAGAAGGGGATGATGAGTGTGAGTTGCCTTCCTTTTTTGAAAGATATGGTTGGGAAGAGGAAGATGGTGTTTATTTGTTGGCTATTACTACTATTGTCAAACTTTGCCTTGTGCTATTTATTGTTGGATGTCACACTCTTTTATTGCCTTTTATATAATTGCATTATGTTGTATTGTAGTATTAGCACACACTAGCACTTTGTGAGTGCGGGTTACTACCGAGTACGTGCTTGGTAAGAACTAAGAACGAATATACCACACGTGTGTAGGGGAGGAGAAGAATATGCTAAATTTGGTCCTGTCCTGGATCCTGGATAAGCATTTTTACGCTTTTAAGTCTCAACACATACATCATACATATGCATTGGCTATTTGGCCTTGCCCAATTACAAAGAAAGCGGGCTTCAATTCAATTATTGACGTCATTTTTTTAGGAGCCGACATGGGAAATGGGTGGTGGGAGTCCATTCCACACAAATTACAAAGAGAACAAAAGGAAGAGATATGGACCCGGGTGGGGATTCGAACCCCAACCATTACTTTGAACCAAATTTGGATGAATTTTCATTTTCTCTTTTTTTTTTCCCTTTTTTTTTAAGTTACCATTTATGTATAAACTTCCCTAAAATGGCATATGAAACTTTTCCAAGTCTATTCCATGATTTCCACCAATCATTCTGCTCCCCATTGGGTAATACCATTGTACTAATATTCAATAATTTGCAATTTTTTACGAAACAAAATTAATTAAACACCAATCTTCCAACTTAAAAAGTCGAAAGTTTGAATTCCGTTAGGCTTATTTCTCCAAAGCTTTTTGTAACCGGGGGAGGGGAGTTGAAAATCGATTATAAATTACAGTACTAAAAGATTGATCAGGGGCTGGGGACTCACCTTAACGGTCAAGTTCCTATCTCCCAACTATAGGATGGGGTTCCATCTCCACTCGGCCCCTATCCCTCCCTTTTATCCCATTTGTAACTTGTGTAGTTTCGGCTCTCATACACTTTTGCTGACACATGAGTGTCACTGTTTACCAAAAGTATTGATCCAAAATTTGCTAGCGTAATAAATCCAACTCGCAGAAGTGTGCGCGATAATCATTAAAAAGAAAAAAGCCCTAACAAACATTCAAGCTGTCTTTTTGTCTTTAACTCCAGGAATTAATTGAATCAGATCACTCCAGAGTTCCAAATTTCCATCAGATCTAATTAATGCAATTTTGGAGCCGTGCGAAGCTCAACTTGGTAGTTTCACCGTAGATCCATATTAAATTCACACTGCATATTTCTGCTCCAAAATTAGCAGATTCATTTGTCTGGACATTCCATTTTCTCTTCTGCTGATTTAGTTCCTTTTGTTCTGTACTATTCAATGAAGATGATCCCTATAGGAGTAGAAGAAAATAGTCCTGTCTTGTGGGCACCGGTCAGAACCTACTATATCAGGAATCAAATAAGCTGGTCTTTGGACACCACCACACGGCCCAGAATGATCCATTATGATTAATCTGATCAACACAAAAGAAAAGTTAAATACTTAGCCTGAGGAGAGACCGAGAGGGCCAACAAGGGCACAGTCACATCCTCACATGGTTGAGGAATGAGGACATTAAGTCTTCCACTGGCCTGGGACGTTAGCACATAAAGTGCCTTTGTTACATTTAAGTGATGGCAAAGATCGTGCACTAGCCAGTCCTCTGTCCATCAGTACGTACAAACTCCCAGTTGCTAGGTTCAAATTTTACAAATTACTTTATGTATTAACAAGCCACATAAAAGTGTGTATCTCCTCACGCTAATGTCCATATCAGCTTCCATCCTGTGTGTCTGTAGTTTCTCAGCGCCCAAATCAGTAATTCCTCATATATATCGGATCCCCGGAGGTCACTGCCAATTCAGCCAGAGAGAGTGCCGGAAGTTAGAGATGAAACTCCAGGAGTTACAGATTCCCTGCAGCAAGAAACGCATGAATGTTCATCTGATCTTCCACCATTCCGAGGGCTGAAACTTAGGGAACTCCTCCTCCTTGTTAACATTGAGAACCTGTTTCCCTTTAATTGGGTTTGCTCTTTAGTACTCCATTGTCTGGCATTAGGAACTCTCAGTTGCCAGTAGGCAGTGATCCCCATTCCCAAGAGGTCAGTAGGTCACCCCTTCTCGCAATGGGCGAAACCTGACTGGTGGATTTATTAGATGATTTATGATCGACTTGGATCGATATCACTGCTGCGATTTTAACTTTCTATCATCACCCTCTACTCTATGTGGAAAAAAAGGGTCCAAATGAACATCTGTCTTTAGTATTCCAGTATAATCAGATTCTAACATCCCCAAGGCATATAAAAGGCACTGCATTGGATTACTAGAATTAACCATCAAACACCTGATTTAACTAGGATCATCACCAAATGTCCAAATCCTTCATTCTTCATATCAAATACTATCAGATCCAACATAGTGAATTCAATAAACACCAATAAAGACCGTATATATATATAATCATCACCATATCATATTACACAAAAACAGAGTACATCTCCATCCCTTAACACGCATATCTTGTTCTATACATAATTACATAACAAAAAAAGAAAGGAAAAAAAAATATCCATGAACCCACGCAAGTATTGCACCCCAAACTCCAAAACAAGCCACGGCGGCACGCATTTATTTATTACACCATAATCGGTTAACAACAGCAATCATTTGCACAATCATACGAATATAAGACTATGCAAAGAACAGATTTTTAGAAGTACTGACCCAAGAATTTCCGCAGACGCATAAGGAAACAAGCTTTCTTCTTTTTTAACCCCTTTTCCTTACCGTCGAAATGGTAGCGTTTAAGGACGAATGCCTTGTCCTTCTCCGTCTGATCCTCTTCATCATCGGAATCACTGTCGCTGTCGCTGTCCTCGTCGTGGTTGTGGTGGTGGAAGTAGTGGTGCATCCTGGACCAATGATGGTGAACTGAAGGGTCTTCTCCGTGGACCACAGGATTCTGAAAATCGTTGCTCTCGCCCGACGCAACAAGCATATCGTTTCCATAGGAGATCACCTGGTGTTCATTTTCCGTGGGGGCGACTTTCGAGTGATGGCATCCTTTCTTCGCTCCGAACGGGAATCGGCGATTAACAGCGTGGAAGGTGATTTTGGTCAATGGCACGGACACGGAGGATTCGAGGACGGCGGTGGTTTTATCGGCTTCGGCGTTGCTAGGGTCGGTGGGGAGGCGAATAACAGACTTGTCATCAGAGTCCGGGAGGGCGATATGTGTGGTAGCACCATCGTTTTCCGGCGAGTTTTGGACGGCGATTGAGAGGGATAATAAGCAGAGGAGCGCGATCGCGGCAGTGTAGAATCTCGGCATGGCTAGGGTATAGTTACGAATTGGGAATTCGGGCGTGGGAAATTCAGATATACTGCCTTCTAGTTTCCGTTTATGAGGACCAAAATAGGGTCTAGGGAGGAAGTGGACGTCAGATTCCGGGCAGTTGGGGCAGGTGCATAGTGGACTGGACTGTACTCTGGCCCCGCGTATGGTAGGGGGCAGCGGTCAGGGCTATGAATTTTAAGGTTGGATCTGGGCTGGGTGGATTTGTTGCTACGCAATCGGCAATGCAAATCCCACCTCCTCTATAAGTCCACGCCACCAATCTTGTGAAATTGCTTGGCACTTTCTCCTACTGTCAAAATTGCTGTATGATGTTAACTTCACTTTTAACTGCTCTGCATTTATCTTTTTTATCTTTAGCTGGTGATGGGCTGTTGTACTTTCTTCGGCCCATACCTTTTCAGGCTTAAGCATTATCGGCCCAGATGCTCTTTTGCATTCAGCATTCGTGGGGTTTGTAACTTGTAATATCCACCTCAAGAGCCTCAAGGCTCAAGCTAGCTAATTCCAAAAAACAAATTAAAATCCACAAGTCAAGATGACAGTGTGTACAGAATCTACATACGAGAATCTTGAAGGATCCGGACTCCACAGATAAGAACAAGTTGATAGTAGTTTATTACAATCAGTTCACCAGACAACAGCTATGGATTTATTACAGCTTTTCAAATTAAATTACAACCAACCTTCTGGAAACGTTACTCCCTAAGTATAAAAACATCGGCCAATCACAGATTCTTAATGTTGCAATCACATAGGCAACACCCCCAAGATTATTGCCAAAGCATTCCCATTCAGCAAAGAAGATGCTATCAAGAGTTTTCAACACGCCCCGGAGAATTAGCCCCCCTCAGGCAGGGGAGTCATCCCGGAACCGGTCCAACACGATCAATGAGGAGTACGAAGACTTCATATTTGGATTCGTGGATGACATCCCATTGATCTCCTTCAACAACTCCATCCACGATTCCAACAGCAACCAAATTTACACAAATAATGCCTCAGAGTCGACGCAGCTGACTCTCAGGCAAGTCCTGAGGGCATCTGTTGGAGTGATGGGAGAGAGCCCTTTAGGGATGACCGAAAAAGTGGTGCTGTCTGGAGGCATAATTTGTGCACTGAAAAGGTTTAGGACAGTTTCTGTACGAAAAAGGGAGTTTGCTCGGAGGATTGTGAACATAGCAAGAGTTGGAAACCAGTGTCAGCATTTGGTGCCCATCACATCTTATCTTTATGCAAAGAGGATCAAGTTTGTTGTCTGTAACTACTATCCCATGGGCAGCCTCGCCGATTTGCTCTCCGGTAATTAATTGTTTACATAAACAATAAAATAAAATGGTCTATAATTAAACACTATGTTTACATGTGCAGGTGAAAGGGATCAAGGACAAACAGCCCTGGAGTGGAACCATCGCTGCAGCATAATCCAAAGCATTGCAAAAGCAATTTTATACATCCATTCACAAAGCCCTCCAAGAGATCACAAGGAATGTCCTTTGAACGTCCACGGCAACATCAAATCCTCCAATGTCATGATCAACATCGATTTCTCAGCCTGCTTGTCCGACTACGGGTTTGTTCAGGTGGCAGACACGGGGCAGGGTGAGGTGCTGCCAGCCACGTCGCCGCCAAGGGAACAAGTACTGGAATATGAGAACACGGTGTCACAAAAGAGCGATGTGTACAACTTTGGTGTGGTGGTGCTGGACATTCTTGGATGGCCTCATCACAAAAACTTTGAGATGTTTGAATTTGGTGTGGGAGGAAGGGAACAAGCTTCCAAGGTTTTGGAAATTGCCTTGACTTGTACTGAAAGATCTCCTGATGCAAGGCCTTGCATTGCTAAGATTATCTCCCGTCTAGACAAAGTACTTCTCCATTCACTTTGTAATTAGTGGAGTGTAGTATAACACAATTACTATGCTTAGATTTTGAGGGAAAAAGGTTTTAATGTCGATTTATTAAAAGAAATTTGTAATAAGCCCAAGTTCGTAATTGGAGTAATTCATCCGGATTGCTATGGAAGTGGGCCAGGCCCAATATAAAAAAGCTTTATATTTGGCGGGAATATAACTACTAGTTCTAAGGAAATCTGAAATTAGGGCTTGGAATTGTGAGATCATTTTACTGGAATATAGGAGTAATTGCTACTACTCAAGAACTCTGAAATTTGGTAGCGAACGAAAATGGCAACGAGGAGGGATTCGAAGCGGAGACGTTTGAGCGAGGACGAATTGGAGGTAGATCGGAGGGGAAGGGCGGAGGGGAAGGGAGAGAAGCAAAAGGCTCCGGTGATTGTGTTTGCTCACGGCGCGGGTGCTCCTTCCTCGTCTGATTGGATGCTTAGGTAGGACTTTCTTCCACCTCTCCTCGTGTGAGGATTGTGTTTGTCCCCTAGGTTTTCCAAGATGTGTGTTTCTTGATGTGATTAGGGTGAGCATAATTTAAACTACTCGAATCATTAGCCTGTTTTGCGAACCCTAACAATAACCCAATGGATATATTAAAGTTCAATCTACATATAATATTTACAATCATAAAATGGTCATGTTTTGGACGAATGAACATATTACTCAAATGCGATGACTTATGAAGATAAATATTGAATTTCCGCACTGATACTCTACACATGCGGTTATTTTTCAATTGTTTCAAAAGTAAAATTTGAGAATTAATTCGCCTTGAAATTCCATCAAGCTGGGGGAATTCGAAACGTGATTAAAGATCAGTTTAGCGACTTCTGAATATTGATTGGAATATAAATTTTATTATGATTTTTTGTTATAACTTAACACTTTTGCAGATGGAAGGATATGCTAGGGAAAGCACTAAATGCTGTCGAAGTGGTGACTTTTGACTACCCTTGTAAGCACTTGCTTCGCTTGTTGATATTTGGAATTTTCCAAACATGTGATGGTCCTCAATTATATCACTGGAGAAAATTGGGATAAATTTGAGTGGTTGAAAATATTAGAGTGTCGGTTGAATTGAATTCTGCAGGAGCATTTTCTGATTATATGACCTGATGTATACTTCTAATGGAACTGTTGGCAGACATGGCTGGAGGGAAGCGGGGGGTCCCCCCTATGGCTGAAAAATTAGTTGATTTTCACTGTGAGATTGTTAGAAAGACTATGGCTAAGTACCCTGGGCATCCACTGCTCTTGGCTGGGAAGTCCATGGGATCAAGGTAAGGTAGGCCGTGTTGTTTCTTGGAATATGAGATCTCCATAAGCGTTCAAACTCAATACTTGGTATTACTTGTATTGCTATTCTGACATTCAGAGTCAGCTGCATGGTTGCTGGAGAAGAAGATCTCGATGCTTCAGCTGTAATTTGTTTGGGATACCCGTTAAAGGTTTGCAATTGTAAACCTTGTTTTGGAGACGGTAAACCTTGTTTATTACAATCTGCAATGGTGTTTATATTTTAGGTCAAGAAAGGCGCAATTCGGGATGAAACACTGTTACAACTCTCTATCCCTGTTATGTTTGTGCGGGTAATTGCCAAACCAGTTCCAGCTTGTTTACTTTCTTATGACAGTATTAGTGGTTGATTCTAAACTCTATTGAGAATATTTTGAGCTTTTTTCATGTTGAGTATGAAAATTTCCTGCTATCTATTTTTGTTTTGGTTGGAAGGGTAGCAAAGATGGGCTGTGTCCACTGGAAATGTTGGAAGCAGTGAGGAAGAAAATGAAATCCAAGACAGCATTGCACGTGATTGAAGGAGGCGATCATTCCTTCAAAATTGCAAAGAAATATATGGTCTCTAGTCAGGAAGCAGCTGAAGAGGAAGCTGTGAACGCAATCGCAATGTTTGTCTCCAGCTGCTTGACTGGGGATTGACGACTTTCTTCACTCGTGTCCTCTCACCAACAGCAACATGTTTTGTTTAAACTTGAAACCATCCTTTTGTGTTCTCTAACGACTGACTTAGTGTAAACTCCAAAAATTGCATCTTCCCCTCCACTTTCAATGGTTTATTTCCTATCTAGCTTGTTTTCTTAACTTATTGCTAACAAATGCGGAGTATATAATTTATTCACTTTCATTAAAAAAAATTAGAGAAGCCGAAGCCAAAGAAACGATAGTAGCAGGCTAATGCCACAGAACTGGAGTAATTTATCATATATTTTAATAAATTGTATTGAATTGCATTTTTTATGTTACCTATGCATGTGTGTATATCATCATATAGTACTACTCGTTTTAAAGCAAATAGAATATACATTTATTATATTGAAAACACAATCTTATGCAATGAATTATTTTTCTATGCATACTGAGTTAAAAATGTTACTACATCATATTCAAGTGTAGTTATTATTATTGTAATTAAAGAATTTTATCAATAAAACACAACATACGAAAGATTTATTATAACTAATACAGAATGAAGATGAGTACGATTAGTCGCTTGGCTAAATCGATTTAAAAAAGACATATAACACTAAATAAGTAACGAACAATTACCTGTACACAATCACACGAACCAAACCTATCAAGAACAATAAATACCAACGCCGGTCGTCGCCGTGAACCTCTCCGACGCCGTTCGCGCCACTAACGACCTCAACTCCGGCGACAGCCCGTCGAACTCAGAACCTTCCGGAATCGTCGACAGCGCCCCAGACCTGTCGTAGAACAACCCATCATATCCTCCCCCACGCCTGTAATAATCACCTCCGGCACTGCTTTTCGGCCGGAAAACCGCTCGGATCAGCCTCTGGAATGACCTGGAAAGCCTAGACGACGGCTTCTTGCTCGGCGGAAGGCCGCCGCGGTGGCTGGACGACGACAGATGAGGCATGGACAGAGATCGCGCGGAAATGGCCGAATCCAGCTGTCTTTCCAACGCCTTGAGCTCGAACGAATCGTACAGACAACTCCCGCAGTCCCACAGTTGGTGATGATGATCCGATGATTGCTTTGCCATTGTTGTCGGCTCCGGAGCTTTTCTCTTGTCCATTTTAATTAGTTGTATTTTTAAATTTCTTCCTATAATTTTGATGGAAGAATGGCTAAATTTATGGGGGATGGACACGGTCACGTCTCTGGAATGTATACCACGAAAATTGATGAGTAGCAACGTAAGCTCGAAGCTGCATTTATGGCAGTAGTTTGATTTCAATATCTTCAATGATGTCGCTCGCGCGATCTTAAGTTTTATTATTATATACTCCTTCCGTTTTTATATAATTGAAACATTCATGTATTTCACGCAATTTAATACACACTTTTAATGCTCAATATCTCTAATTGTATAAAAATAAAAACTATAAAAATTTGCTAATATAAATCTACGCGATTAGATGAATCCAACAAGATCTCACTTGACTATATTTTATCTTATATAACTATGTTAAAAAGTCGCATCAAAGTTACTTAATAAAGTAGTAAAAACAGCTATTTCAATGTTTCATTTTTTTTAAAGACGGAGGAAGTAATTAATAAATGGGACAATGTATACTTAATGATGAGAAAATGTGGACTTGGAAGTGAGAATTAAACCAAACTACGATACAATGTTCGGAGCGGATGCTGAAGTGTTGAAGCAAATGCTTTGTATGTATTGCAAGAGCGCTGTGTATATTTCGAGTGTTTTTATATAGAATAAATACCATTAAATACCTAACACACAATTCATTAAGAGCCAACACATCGTAAGTTTAGCACGTTAGCATTTGCTGAAGGTCACTCATTCAGCACCCAATCAATAACCCTATTACTTGAACATAATTTTAATATGAAGGGATCAACAATCTTATGATTTAATTGTGGAGACAATATGTGGAGCAATAATATAGTATTTCCAACATGATGTGCTAAAATCAAAATAGTAATATTAATTAATACAATTAAGGCCCTGTTCTCTAGGCCTTAATTTTTCTGGTCTGATCTGAATTTATAAGACCTGGTCTGGTCTGATCTGAATTTGTCTGGTCTGGTCTGGTCTGATCTGATTCCATCTGATCTGGTCTGATCTGATCTGAATTGATCTGGTCTGATCTGGTCTGATCTTATTTTATTTATATTTTGATTCTAATTAGATTTATGGTAATAATAATAATAATAATAATAATAATAATAATAAAATTAATAATTAATTTATTATAATAATAATAACAATAAATTGGTAATATTAAAAAATAATTTATTAATAAATTAGTGATTAGTTTATTATTATTATATAATAGTAATCATAATTAATTAATTGTTTTTATTATTATTGTTAATTATTACTACTAATTACTAATACAGTATTTCTTATATATTAGTATTTTCAATAATAATTAATTATTAATAGTTAATTAATTATAATTATAATAATAGTTAATAAAATAATAATTATTAAGAGTTAATTACAACTATTATTAATAATATTATTATGATTATTATTGTTATTATCATTATTATATATTTTAAACATATTTAATGAAAGTATTAAAACTATATTTTGAAAGTATTTATAATATAAAATATATTAAGAACGTGACTAGTATATTTAAATAATATTTTGTGAGCAAAAGAATATTTTTAGAAATATTTTTAAATAACTACAATATAAATAATATTTGTATTGCTATATTTTTTTGCTTTTTATAAAAAATATTATATGTAATTATATAATTTTATTATAATGATCTGATCTGGTCTGGTCTGGTCTGGTCTGAATATATCTGGTCAGGTCTGATCTGATCTGATTTGATCTGGTCTGATCTGAATGTTTCTTATCTGATCTGGTCTGATCTGATTTTGAAAAAAAATAAGTAATAAGCCCTGAAAATAAGTTCTAGAGAACAGGGCCTAAATAGTAGGAGTCAACATATGATGCCAGGTGGATGAATGCCGACCAACTCTTGCTATAAAAGCTATCTATTTTTAATTAATTTTTATTGAAAGGATCAAATTACTAGCAAATTAATAATAATAATAATAATAATAATAATAATAATAATAATATATGTACACATACATACATAAATAAAATACTAGGACTTACGAAAAAAAAAAAAAACTAGGAGGACTTTTTCTCCTTGCTGGTGGATTGAACACGGATTTTTAGGGTTTACAGGTAGGATGATCACATGAAGTTCTGTATCTTCGATTTTATTAATTTTTTAATAATAAAATAGCTATAATTTTTAATTTGTGTCATTTGTAAATTACAATGGAAAAAGTTTTAATTTTTCTAATGAGTAATGGATATGGATATCGTGTTAAACAAACTTGCATATCATATATTAATAATTTTTCCATCGTATGTAACATGATGAGGAAAATGACGTGGACCCTTAAATAATTCTGGATGAACGGTCCAAGATTGTGGTAATTAGGGGCTGCTTGGATGACAGCATATTGGCCAGCATATAGCATATTAGAAGAGCATATTGTCTCACAGTTCTCTCTCCAAATCTGCTATCTGCTGGCGGATCCGCTGACTCCCAAACATCCCCTTAGTTTCCTATGGTTAGGCTTAGGGTGTCAATTTGGACACGAACTCGAAAAAACGAACCCGACCGACACGAAAAATTTCAGATTTGGGTTTAGTCATTTTGGATTTTTTTCAAATCAGGTCGACCCGAAACCCGACCTGAAATATTGTTCCACCTGGTCAACCTGATACAAACACGACCTGAAACCTTAAATTTTGTAAATTTTGCTTATAACCCGAAAAAATGAATCCGAACGACACGAAAAATTTCAGGTTTTGGTTTAGTCATTTTGGGTTTTCCCAAATCAGGTCTATCCGAAACCCGACCTGAAATATTATACAACATGATCAATCCGACACGAACACGATCCGAAACTTGAAATTGACACCCTAGTTAGGCTGCAAGAACTTGCAATCAATTGGTTTTTCGAATAATAAATTATTATGTATTAACATCCACACATATTTGTTGAATGGACACAATTAATATTATAAATGAAGGATTGATAGTCATACTTATTATTGCCAAAAAAATATATTTAAAGTGCACATATAATTTAGATCATATGTAGGGTATTAATGGAAGTCACAATTATACACACTCTAGTCTCTACTCTAGTAGATATAGAAAAGTCTGCTGTCTGCATGCACCATGGTAGCGACTATGATGGACTCATCATACACGATGCTATATGATGCTACTATTATTTAGACCCATGCTTAATTTGAGCAAATGATTTTGATTTTATATAGCATGTTTAAAAATCCATCGATCCATATATGACTGTTCTTACTTATTGCGACCTTTTTCTTTTATTTATTTTATAATAGCTTTACATAATCTCTTTGTCTGCACTGCAATAAAGGAACTTTGAAATTAGGATCGTATCCATTTGAGGAAAAAATAAATTTAAAAAAATATCAAAATTTAGTAAAATGGTGAGTTGCACTCAGCTCATTCTAGCTAGAGTAGCTGGAGTTTAAATTCATTATTACAGCAATTTTATTCGTCCAAAGTAACTAAATCTCTTGTTTGAGAAATTAGTGAAGAAATCCGTTCAGGTTGGTTACATCCCAAATTGTGTGTGAATTTGCTTGCACGTATGCGTACGTTAATGTAGTGATGCAGGGAGTGTATGCCGACTGTTCTTTCCGGTTAACTAAGCAATTCTTCAGCCCATTTTTGGGCTCAACCCATGCAAGCCCAACAACAACATATCAATTGATCCAACAATTTAGCTCATCAAATTCAAAGAGTATACTTTCATGAGTTCATCGAACGGTTGATACAATTGCTGTATCCCTCGATCACTTTCGTGTGTGAATGTCGGTTTTTAGTTCCTTTTGCATCAATCAATCAAGGGCATATAATAATAATCTTCTCATGTGTATAAACTTCAGCATTCACAGCATTCAGCCCACCCAAAATCTGCATATATATTTTCATAGGCTTAACATTTAAGATGGTTGCACGGATGTCAGTGTAGTATAATTCTTGCAACTTCACTGGTACATCTCACTCAATCAACTACATCACTGCTGAACAATTTGAACTGTTTAGCATCCAAAACCAGCTTCCTTATGGAAGAAAATGCCCCCATGATTCCCACACCAGTGAACACGATGATGATGGTGTTGTTGACCCAATATGCAATGGATGATTTTGTGGGTTTGTAGGTCATGTTGTAAAGGACCATTGGAAGGACGAAATCCAGAGGGATGAAGCCAATGGCCCCAACCACACCATTTATGTCACCGAAGAAAGGTATCATTGCAGCAATGAACCCGCATATTATCACATACAGAGAACGAAGAATGATCCTTGGGATCAAGTTTCTCTTGGAGAACATGCCCTGGTTCACATCAGCTGATTTCTTTTCCATTATCTCATAAGCCACTTGAGAATAGACCTGGAAATTTGGTTATATGCAGATGGTCAAGATTTGCAGGAAGGTGATCATTTTACATTCTGAAATTGGGAGTTATATATATGGTGGTTGGATGATCTTACAAGTCCAATTGCGAATAGCTGAAGGAGAACGAATACAATTGCAAGGCCTAAAACCCATACTGGTGCCAATGAAGGCCCCTCATCAGGCATCAAACTCTTGAGTATATTTGAGTTGGATTTATTCCCAAAAACCCAATATCCGGAAACTGCTGCAGAGTAGAATGTCAAGAAAATTACACTGTAACACATGATTAGGCCCTTCACCATCTTTCCGGCAGCAGGTGGAGCCAGTGTTGCCTGTTGTATTCATTCAATCAGGAAAGATTAGAAGAACTAATCAACCATACATGTAGCCCTAATTGAAAAAATACTACAAGAAGATACCTGTATTTCAGGTAGTATTCCATTCCCATAAATGGCAGCTATTATGGATATGGAGGTGAATGCACTGAACACTCTTGATGATTCTGAAGACTCCAATGAATAGTCCCTTTGTGGTGCATTTTTTGATACGCCTGCTCAACGGAAATGCATTATTATATATATGTGCATCTTTTGATCTTTCTCACAATAGTAAACTCATTATCACGTTACAAGGACATTTCTATCAGCTTCCCTAACATCTTAAAGAAAAAAGACACCCTGCTGAATTGGATACACAAGTGAAGCAATAACAAAAAGTTTACCAGCATTAAGACAAGCCCCGACTACAAGAAAAGTGTAGCCCAAGCTGAGAAGCAGAGACACCAGGTTAATGTGCCTCAGAGAATGGAAGCTTGGGAACTGAGACAAAAGTATCATAACTACGGTCACCATAGCTATAAATTCGTATAGTTTCATGGATCCATTGGGAGAGAGATTCGAGTACATGATCTGTACTTTAAACAAATAAGATGATATCAGTGCTCACAAAGTAAAATTTTCAATAACAGAGTCTGCAGCTGTAATCAGAATCAGGTACCTGGAGGCATTCTCCTGCAAGCAGAATAGCTCCAATGCTAATGCCAGTATTGATGGCAGTCTGTATGAATATCACAAAGTAGAACATCCATCCAGAACCTGTCAAGCATCTCAAGTTTCAGGTATCATCCTCAATCATGAATCACACTCAAGCTCCAAGATTAGAACAGAGCATTAGTGTTTGATATGATGCAGGTGTAAACATCACTATTCAATTCAAGGTACTCTATTGCTGGTCATTATTCTGAATGAATAAATGCAATGGAAAGACTGAGACAGCCCCTACCCAAGACGTCGGCAGCTAGCTCCCGGAATCTTATGTGGCGGCGCCCCGCCTTCTCGCAGTGGTCCAGCACCAACGACATGAGGTAATAGGCGTAGAAAGTCACCGCTCCCATCGCCGTTAAGCACAGAAACCCCAGTCCCCACCCCAGCCCACGAAAAGCAAACGGCAGCGTCAGTATCGTCGGTCCTACAATCGCCGTCGTCAGGTGGAACCCCGCGTGCCACCATTTCCCTAACGCGCGCACCACAATAAACCCCTTATTAACTTCGTAATCAAACTAGCACATAGATTCAACTTCACCACACGATAAATAGTTCCTCCAGATTTAAAAATAAACAAATAACCACAAAGCTGGAACCGCAGAAAAACGGTTACCTTTTGATTGGAGCACAAAAGCCGCTCCGGCGTCGCCTTTCCTGCTGATTCCGGAATTCAAGCCATCCTCTGCCATCGATTTGATCAACAAACTAGCATATACTATAGTAATCAAAGCAGGGGGATGAAATCAAGGAAAGTATTCCTTGAAAACACCGATTTGTAACTGATAGGTGGCGCGAAGAAGGAAGTACCCCTGCCGTTGAATGATGCGTGACGAAAACTGTGTATGCATGTCAGTATATAACAGACGAGCATTTCTTCTACGATGACGATGATGATATTCGTCAATTTCCTTTAAAAAAAAAAACAAAAACAAAAAAAAACACTATTCCCTAATACAGTAATACTGTACCTGATTTTTTGTTAAAAAAAATAAATAGAGCATACATATGCGGCCGCCAGAATTAAAAACTAGTAGTATTGGTTTTTAAAGAAGTTGTTGACTTTGAATGTATCAATGGATTTGCGCCAAGAAATTGAGTGCGTGCTAAAAAGGTTATTCCAAACTTGTAAATAATGATTAATTAATGAAAAAAGAAACGAGGTAAATTAGAGAAAGGGACATTCTATACTATTGCCATAATCTGTAGTACTCCACATAGAAAGATGGGATTCGGAAATGGCTTTGAGGAAACGCTAGCGTAATTAATTGAGATATGCTTTTATTGCGCGATATGATTATTAAGATCGTTAATAATTAAGTTTGCGACAGAATAAGGGCTATACTATAAATAAATCATTGTTAGGGAGGACAGTTTAGGATGATAGAGTATTTTATAGTAGTAGTAGTAATTTGTACCAGCACTGTTTGGCAGGTAGGGTGATCCAAATCCAACCAATATGGTAACAAATAACTAGCTAGCTAGTCTCAGGCTCTCAGCTCATTTTTCAATTATAGGCGTGATTATCAACAACTTATTGTCAAACTATTTATCTTTATTTATTTTTGTGATAAAAATTATAAGGTGACACTTGGATGATAGTGAAGGAAGCAGGTACGTACTACGTGGTAGCTAATGTTGTTTTTATTTTATAATATTATAAAGACTTAAAGGGAGTTGTTTTTGTATGCCAATGTGTTTTTTATGGCATGATGAATGGGTAGTCAAAAATGAGATCCATCTAGGGTGGGCAAAATATTCGAACCGATTCGTTGAACCGCTGAGTCGAATCGAAATCGAACTGAATTTTCGGTTAACCGAGGACTCCGGAGCAAATACAAATATCAAATTTCAGTATTCGTCTGGTTCAAATACAAATACAAATATTTTAATTTTTTTCCCCCGAGTAACCGAACCGAACCGAATATATTTATTTATTTTAAAAGTAATATACATTGTATATATTATAGGCATTTGATGGTATAAAATTATATAGATAACATATAATCATCATTTATTTAATTATTTAAATATATAATAAAATAAATATAAAAATTTAAAGAGGTAATTATCAAAATATATCACCATAATGAGCCTATATTGATTTTTTTGTGTTTAAGAATACCCCATTATTAAAATATACCACCACACTAAAATTTGTTACTTATACGAATATATTTTAATAACACTAAAAATAATCACTGGATTACATAGTCATATATTTTCTTTCTATAGTGTAATAACCTCAAAAATAAAATATACGAAACATAAAAATTAAGAAATGAAAACTTGATTATACATTTTTAGAAGACCAGAAAAAATATTCGAACCGAATCGTTTAACCGCTGAATCGAATCGAAACCGAACCCCCGGTTAACCGAGGACTCCGGTTACAAATACAAATACTGAAATGAAGTATTTGCCCGGTGCAAATACAAATACAAATACCTGAAAAATTCAGGTAAACCGAACCGTGTCCACTCTAAATCCATCCAGATGTGGACTAGTATTTGTTGAGTGTATGATCATGCATGTATGGGCAATTCAATCGGTATTAAATGATGCAAAGAAAGTAGATATGTTGGCTGTTGGGCTTCTTGTTGAATCGGTGATTTTGTCTTTTTTTCACTTTCAATTCCGTTTCAATTGAAAAAAGAAAAACCCTTGTGCTCAATTCATTCCATTCCAACAATTTTTTCCTTTACTGGATTTATTTTCCAGTCCACATTTAATCTACTCCTTTTTCTCCCAATAATATTATAATTATTTTTTCTATATTCCCAATATATTATTTTAATAATTAATGTCTTAAATTATGAAGTGACAGTATCTGTAAACATAAATAAAATAAAAAATATTCTTAATTATGTACTAGTATTGTCTTGCTCTTGGGCTTGCATGCAGTGATGCAGAATGCTCAAATGAAGCAAATTCTATGTAAAATGGTGCTAAGAGGTCAAATCAAATCACATCTACAATTAATTAAGTAAATCTGCCAACCTTTCACTTCGTACCTAAAACCCCTTATCGAAATTGGCTATTGCCTATGGGTTCACAAAATGTACTATTGCCTATGTATTTATTTGATTATTAAAAAGCGGGAGGGAGTATGTATCTGTATAGGTGTGCAAATATGTACTCTCCGTCCCAGCTAACGTGTCATGTTTGATTATTTGACACTGTTTATTATTCTACTTTGATTTGATTTTATTGCATGTATATATTTGGAAAAAAAATAGTCGAGTTGGATCTTGTTAGAATCGTATAATCATGTAGTTTTAGAATATATATATTTTACATAATTTTTTGTTGTACACATTTTGAGATATTAGCGGTTGAAAAAGTGTATTGGATTGTATGTAAAAGTGAAACAAGACAAGTTAAGTGGGACAGAGGAGTAAAAGAGAGGAAATCAAAATATCAAATGATGATGGAGTAGACTTTTTTCCCCTTTATTTTTATATTTATAACTCTTATCTCCACAAAATTTCAAGTGGATTATTAGCCTTTTTTGACGAAAGAATAGCATTGCTTTAGTCATCATTAAAAGCAATTATATTTTTTTCAGGATTATATCATCACGTAGTGGACATCTGCAGAATTACATAACATCTCCATCTTCATTCAGAATAAATTTCATTAAAATCATACATAGATAGCCTTTTTAAAAAATATTCTAGTGAAGGAAAAAAAAAAAATAAGAAAACAACTCCTTCTTTGTATTTATTGCTTCCTTATTAAAGATATGGTTGTCTCTTTCAAAATAAAATTATGCATATATAAAAATTCTAACTCGAGACCTCAGAGACTCATACCACTCAAGCCAACTTCATTTGATTAATTTAAACATCAGTTGAGCATATCATAAACTGTACTCCGTATTAGATAAATCTTGAAAGGTTCTTTTTAATAGTAATACTCATTAAGAAATGATAACAAAATTTCATGGATGAAATTTGCTAATAAACCGGCCGTATGTCAATGTCGATGTCAAGTCTTATTTATTTAACTAAACTACATTTTGCATTATATTATGGCTGAGTTTGAGAAAAAAAATGTAGTATTTAGCTTTTAAAATACTAAAAATTAGTATTATAAAAGATAAATATTTTCAACTCCACAAGTTTTAACTTATCAAATACGTAATAACTTGTAATCTCTAATATGAAACATTATTATTTCAATTTTTAAAATTATTTTTCACCATTAACTTTAATGTCTAAACTCTAAATGTATTTATTAGAAAGTAATTCATCTACATTATTAGTAATGTGTTTTTAAATTCATTGGGTCCTTATAAATTGTGTTTGGTAGAGGACAACATTTTCACATCCTTTCACTCATTTTCAATCTGTTTCACACATCTTTTACATTTCCTACCATTTCATTCCTTGAAACAAAATAATGCACATTGCAAATAAAATTTCATATATACTACTAAATACAGTAATATGACATTTTTGATCATTTAAAAGATAATAATCTATCTAACAATAATCTGTCTAGCACCCCTAATTATTTTTCAAACATAAATTATTTCTTTACTTGTTTAAATATTTATTTAATTAGTCTTTCAAATGTGTGTGAAAGTTTTTATTTTGTGCAAATGGGATTTTCAACAATAGAGGGTTGGAAACTGGCGGTCAAAATTTCATAGTAAAAGCAAAGAAAGTCAACCCACAACTCTCTGCAGACTGCATATGATTTTAAGATTCCAAGACTCCAAAAATCTCATTTATATACTTCCCCTTTTTTTATAATTGAAACATGTGAATAGTTGGTACTATTCATTAAATAAGTTTGATTCAATTTTTTAACACAGTTATATAAGATAAAACATAGTCAAGTGAAATCTTGTTGGATTCGTCTAATCGCATAGTTTTAAAATATCAAATTTTTATAATTTTTATTTTTATATAATTTGAGATATTATGTGTTAAACATATGCATTGGATTGCGTGAAAAACAGGATTGTTACATTTTTTGAAAAACGGAGGGAGTAGTTGATATAACGAAATATAGAAATCAGTCCTTGTAGACCAAACGGGGCTACAATTTGCCTGTTTTGTATGCAATTGAAAACTGACCATATATTATCAGTTGACAAATTAAATGCATAGTTGTTGCAGTTTTCTAGCACTACCGGCTATTGATGGAGATGCCTTTCTCATTCTTATTACTTTTCAGCCCACACTACACCAAGAATGGCCATCCAAACAAACACTACAAAACTACCCAAATTTCGAACAATTATTACTCGTATATTGTTGGTATTAGGATCATCCAACAAATGTTTTCCAAGACCTCAAACAAGTCCTGTAATCATTTTGCACATATCAATACCATATACGACATAGATTCATGAACAAAACTTGTATCCTCTCCTTACTACTGTAAAATAAAAAATTATGTATAGTGTATAGAGATATCAAGTCAAGAAAAATAAGGCCATATATCTCACCATGCTTCACTTCTTCCCCATTGAAACTATTCTATTAATTACAAAAGTTAACATATACTCCCTCCGTCCCATGAAGTTTGACTACTATTCCTTTTTGGGGTGTCCCACGAAATTTGGCCACTTTTCATTTTAGGATAAACTAAAATAATATAACTTTGATTAGAATTTTAATTATTCTCAAATCATATTAAAAGTGTTCACTTTTACTATTCTGCACAAATTCCAATACACTTTTACTTTTCTACACAAAGTTCCTAGTATTTCTTCAATTCTTAATATTTCAAAATTGATACAAATAAAAATTGTATAAAATATATACTATGAAACTACACGATTAGACGATTCTAACAAGATCACACTTGAATATTTTTCTCTAATTGTATCGTTACATAATATTAAGTTAAAGTTAAACAATAAACAGTATCAAAATTCATTACAATCTTAAACACAAAATGCCCTACACCACTTAACTACTAAACCCCACGCTACCTAAATTACCGTGTCCAAAAGAAAGTAGCCAAATTTCGCGGGACGGAGGGAGTACCAAGTACGTATGTTATTATAAAATTACAACATCGGTTACAGACCACAAACATTTCGCTCCAATCCCATCCTCAAGAATGCAGAGATTCAAAAATAAAATAGAAACAAAAACAAACCAAATTAAAGCATAATCATATCCAAAATGCCAACTTTCTCATCCATTCATCACCATTTCAAATAAAAGATCATTCCAAAAATCAATGGCGCCGGGGAGGCACCAATGCAGGCAGTCATTGATCAACCCCGTCGTGTTCTTACCCTCCGCAAACGGTTGAAAGAATCTGTACGGGCCGGGGTGCCCATCAGGTCTCAACATAGAAAGGGGAAGCACATCGAAGATTTTCAAACGCACCCCCCTTTCAGAAGCTTTATTGGCTGCCTTCTGGAGCTCCTCCACTTCTATCTCTCGAATGATTCTGTCCAACTCATTAGGTTGGAATTCACCCTCCTTAGCCGGGCTCTTTCTCTTACAGCTACCACCGCTGAACCATTCCCCATCCTCAAAGTGATCCGGTGCGGAAGTCCTGTAGAATATCATGCCCTTGTGGTTTGACGCGATGATGAAGTCCAGAACATTGGTTAGAACTTTATGGAAAGCGTGTTTGAATCCGAGCTCGGTGAAGTTCCTCGTGTAGCAGTGATGGCAACCTAATATTGTGGTGTTCTCGTGGAAGATTGTCGATTTGGTGTACCATTTTCCAGTTGAAAACACCATGTAATCCAAGCTTGAATACAAGTCAATCCAACTCTTGTCGAACCTGTCGATATGCAGCTCAATCTCAGATGTTGATATGCCATTCATGTCTTCGAAAATGGTGGCATCAGCAAGCATAGGAGACCAGATAACAGAGACAGTGAAGTTGTACGAGGGAAAGACCCATCTACGGGACTTGTACTGCTTGTCATGGTATACTTCGGTGGCATCTTCAACCTTATTACAGGATTGACATAAAAACAGAGTTTCGATTATCTGAAGAATCTTCAGTAACAAAGAACTCAATGCTTAAAAAAATACTCGAAAAGTAATGAAACTAACGTGCAATCGAGACAAAATCTATTATTACCACATCATGATTCAAAACAGAAAGACAATGCATTTAGGCTCGTTATTTGCTATCATCAGTCCCAACTCCCAACACATTGTTCAAATTCGGAACTCATTTCGTTTTCTTTCGCAGCCTAAAGCATTGGATTCCCAAGAATGCATCCATCACACAATTCACCAAATCCAGGAATGTGCAAAAATATGAGAGACCATCACACGATTCATAGAAGAAAATACCTAAGAAACTCATCAGATTCTAACACAATGCGCACTGGAATCTCAAAATTCGGAGACCTTACTTCTTCGCAGACACAGTTTATCAGCATAAACAAAATCAAGAACATGGAATGTAAGAACAACACTAAATCTTTAGTGCCATGAACTTTACCACAGACAGCACGCAAAGAAATGACTGGACATGGTTCCGAGCTATGGAATCCCCAATGAATGCCCAAGTTTTGTTCCTCATAAACTCTAGAAACTTGAGGGAATCGAGCCGGGGCAGCTCACATCCATAAGGCTTCCACCTCCAATGAAGATAACCTGTATCCGGTCGACCGTTTTTCATACAATTCTGGTGATCCTCAATGAATTTACAGGTACTGTTAGTATAAAGAGGCTCATTCTTGTAAGGAACCCAATCACCGGCGAACAGATTACACTTTCCTTCACTGTATATCGGCTCTGTTAAATACTCTGCAGTAAAAATTAAAATTCTAATAAACGAAAAGCTTCCATGATAGCAGCTGGGGGCAATCAATTATTGCACAAGAATTCCGGAATCATGGTTGTTTCTAAGTTCTAGCAATGCAAGGCAGCTCCAAACTTACTTGCCTAAATCTGACCCAGCTACTTGCTAAAAAAAATTGAATTGATCGAATTAGGGTTTGAAACAGAAAGGGGCAAAAAGATCTGACCTGTGTTTTCCTGGGAATCGGCGGAAATGGAAGGGCGAGCTGGAATCTGATTATCTTGAAGAAAAGGGGTGTCCGTAGCTGGAGGGAAATCATAGGGTCTGTCGTACAGAAGCCTGAATGCAAGACCTACTAGAAGAACGGAAACCCCAAATTTGATAATGAAATGTTTGTTCTTGAGAAAAGATTTCCAATCGTACACCATTTTCCTCACCATTTTCTCTGATGGTGAGCTTTTTCCTCACTTGGGTCACCCAGTGGAAGGAAAGCAGAGTAGAAGAAATTCAATTTTATCCAGACTGATCTTGAATTCTTTTGAATCCTGATCCTTCAAGATCTTTTGTTAAATTATCTGTGTACTCGGTCTTTTATCTTCTAAAGAAATCCTAATTGCTATGGTCGTGCTGTCTGCAGTTGATTTCCTTGCAAGTATTTTTAACCACACTTGTGAGTTCTCAGAAAAGAATAGTACCTTTTTATTTAAAAGAAAATTCACATGGAGAAAGAGAGAGAGAGAGAGACAGGTTTGACAGATTGCCAGCCAGGTGTTGAGAACTGGGCCTTTTATTCAACACATTCTTGTTCTTGCGTATACTATTTCTTTATTCTTGTAAAAATAAAGATGAATTAAAACATCTTATTGCCCAAACCCCAAAACTGATCGTCCTTGCATCCCAATGTGCGCTGTACTTGAAGAAAATGATCATCATTTCGATGGATTGAATTGAATTAATTAAAAGGGTATAATGATCAATCCCCCTTTTAGTGATCACAAAACTGTAAACCCTAATCAATCAATTGCCCAATGATTCTCTGAGTATTAATCTATGGAGGTGGGAGTGATGGCAAAAAGAAAGAGTAAATTAATGGAACTAGACCTGGTCCCATTCTCCCACCTAATATTGCAAATTGTACTCTTTGACTTATTTTTACAAGTCTTCATCATGGAATTTGATAATTGTGTATTTATATGTGTACAACAGTCATTGTTTATTGCTCTTGTCAATTCATGAACTGCTCTGTCCTTTTCTTGTTTGCCTTCTCACTTAGTACTACTACCTCGTCTTTTTAGATGAAACCTAACAATCAGCCGACATTATTCCGCCGGGCGAGGACACAGTTTTCCTCACCCTTTTCATCGCCTCCACCGTATCGTCGCCCACTGGAATGGTATATTAGTACTTCCTATATTTGTAGGTAAAAAAGATGCCACAGCTAACATTCTGGATTCTTAAACAATTTTAAGCAAGTTAAACAATTCTAGTCCACATATTTAATCATTGGCATGCGCAGTCGAATTTGAAAAGGATTAAAATAAAATGTAAGAACCGACAATAAGCTCAATAGTGTAGGGAAATTATTACCAAGCATAATTATTGTACCTAATAACTTGGTTTATAGTGACCCAAACCGGCCGGGCACATCAAATCAAATCAAAATCCCAATTTAGTTTGGGACCAACATGTGTAGTGGGTAGCAATCTCGTTTACAGATTTATATAGTAGTAGATAACAACCATCACATTTAAGGCAGAGATCCATTTATGAGGTTAACAAAACCCCTAAGCCCACCAATGAAACCTCCTTATTCATGAGACGCTTTCAAATCATTCACATAATTGACTTCTGTCTGAAACTATGAACACAAAATCAACCATACAAACAAGACCTAAAAAGGGGGAGTTCTAACAGAAACCATGTAAAGTTGCAACCAATTAACAAACCAAAATTTAAGAGGGAATACCAGCCAGTCAAAATTCAGAAAACAGAAACTATGGCTCCACAGTAGAAGATTGAGCTTAAGTTGATCACTTGGAACAAATACTATGTGGATGCTATCCGTCTTCTTCCACCCCTTGTTCTGAATATCATGTCTTTGAGATCGTCATAGCGATTGTGGTGATAATCAATCCAAACACAAAGCTGTCTTATGGCCTCTCTTTTCTCCTCTCCCATGCTCAATATTTCATCATCTTTCTCCTGCAACTTTCTTTCCACCTCTCCCAATTTTGCCTCCCTGTCATCAATTGTTTCCTCAGCCCATTCTATCTTTTCTTTTTGCTGCTTTATGTTATGTATTAAGCTTCTCCTTTCATCTTCATTTTTTAAAGACGCTGCCTCTAGTTCGCCAACCTTTAATTTCAACAGCAACACATTCTCCTTTTCATCTTGTATTTGCTTAAGCAAACTGGCAACTTCCTTCTTCAGTGTATCTTTCTCGTCATTGTTTTCCATAATCCAATTTCTTGCAACCTTGAGCTCATTCAAAATTTCATAAATTCGGGACTCCAAGTGACCGTAATCCTCCTCAAACTTCACACTGAAAGTATCGATTCCCATCATGTTATCGTTGACTTTTTCTGAAATTTCTTTGACCAGTTTCATTTGAGCTTGTTTATAAATAGCAGTTACTGTAGACAATGTGGTGATCCTCTCTTCAAGTGATCTTTTCTCCTCCTCTAACGTTTCTACTCTTTTCTGGTGGATCTCTTCCTTCTCGCCTAATACCTGTTCTGTGACGCGGAGCTTTTGACTCGATAGTCGTTGCTTAACTTCAGTAGTTCTCATGTTTTCTACCAACGAATGCATCTCATCTACTTTAATCTCTAGCTCTCTTCTCAGGTCGTCAATGCGTTCTTCCAGTTGCTCAACTTCCTCATTTTTTACGTCCATGTCAATTTGGAACTGCTCTGTCATCTCCTCAATCTTCCTCTCAGATGATTGCAGATTCTCCATGCATTTTTGGAACTGAACTTCGAGCTTTTTATGCTCCCCAGTCAAATTTATTAACGCATCATCCTTTTCTTTCAACTGTCTCTCCTGTTCCACAATCTTGCCAGTTAATTCCACAAGCTGCTTCTCTGCCTGAACCAAACTTCCCTCGGACTCTCTCATTCCTCTTTCTATTTGCACTTCCATTTGGCTTTTCTCAGACTGCAGGAGTTCTAGCCGCTGCTGTAATGAGTCGACCTGCTCTGTGAGAGCACCTATTCGGGTGGATGCTTCAGTATGTGCATCCTCCATCTTTGTCTGAATGGAAGTGACTTCGTTTCCTCTCTCTTCCAGCATCCTCTCCAAATCAGAAATCCTTTTCTCTAGAATCTCCTTTTCTTTCCTCAACTGATCTTCCTCTTCAAAATTTCCACGTATTTGATCTTCTAGATCGCTCTTCTGTTGATTACATGCGTCCAGTTCCAGTTTTAGGTCCTTAACTTGCAACACGAGATTCTGTTTCTCTTCCACCATGTTCTGTTGCTTTCCAATTGAGGTCTCGAATTCAAGCTTTATTCTTTCCATCTGTATTAGACATTCTGAAAGTTCCAGGCTTTTCGACTTTACAAGTTCCTCAAGTTCAGTTTTAATACTGATTGTGTAGCTAAGCTCGAATTCCTGATCCTTGACCTTTGACAAAAGGGTCTCATTTTCTGCCTGCAGTTCCACCTTTAGGGCATCTTTTTCTTGTTGCAACTGACCATTAACAGCGCTCAACTCTTCAACATAGCTCTCTGTCTCCCCAAGTTTTTGCCTCAATTCAGCATTTTCAGTCAAAAGTTTCGAATTTTCTTCATTACATTGTTCACATTCAGTCTTCAAACCCACAATAACTCTCTGCGCTTCCTGGGCGTTGCTCAAAGCACCTAGGTGTTCCAGTTTTAATGCTTCCTTTTCATCCACCACAGCTGCCAATCTGCTCTTCAAGTCAGCAACCTCTGCAAGTGCCAACTCAAGTTCTTGTTTGATCTCTGCTGCATTTTCAAAATTATTTTTAACTCTACCATTCTTTTGGTCCTTTTCCCCCCGAGAATCATCATCCGAGTCTGAAGAATCTGAGCTGGATGAGGAACTGTCCTTCCCTCGCTTTTCTTGCGTTTTGTTTTTCAACTCCTCAGTCAGATCATCATAACGTGTATAAAGGGACTCGAAATAATTGCGGAAGTCCTCCATCAGATCCGCAAGTTGCTCTTTCTTATCATTCGGATCATCTCTAATAAATTTCAACATTTTTTGTACTTTGCCATCAATTTCTGCAGTTCACAAGGCAATTCCACAATAAGCAAAGGTAAACACTGGCAAAGGATTTCTTTTCCAAAAAAGAACTGACAAAGTATCATATCATACTTCTTAAAAACAGAATGCTAATCAATCCATAAGAGAAGCTAATGGAAAAGGTACCGCACCTGCTTTGGCCCCTTTAAGCTCCTCATCCTTTTCAGGATCTATGTAGCTCTTAAGAAAGGATTTCATGGAGTCACGCCACCGACGTCTAGGCATTTCTTTTTTTGATACTGTATTTCAGTAATGCCCCGAAATTGTGGTTCACTGGCCTGTCTTCATTTTCCAAGGGGTGAGCCTCAACTCTGTGAGGGAATGGAACAGAGACATTCGACAACAGCAGAAGAATTTCAGATAACAAAGAAAGACAAATTTAACAGGAATCCAAAAAAACTAAGTATATCCTCGCAGATGATGAAACTTAAGTTTCCTTATCCACTGCCCATTCATCCCACTTTGGACGTTGACTGGCAGACCAGATTCATCATTCATACACAAATAACAGCCATGTGCTGTAATATACTACAAATTATATCATTTCACATACCCAAGGTCTAAAGCAACAATCAGGGCAACACAAGAAGGATACTAGTTGAATTTCGTTTTTTTTTTGCGTCTTTATGGTGTCAAATAATTCATGCTGCCTATGACAGAAAACAGGCCATGTGAATCACATAAAGAAAGCATAGCCCACTAGAACAGTGGCCCCACCATTGAAAGAAACCAAGTCAGCTGATAAAGGAATAAAAGACTGGAAGAAAAAATGCAATGCTGCAAGGATGATGCAACATGTTGATTCTTCAACTCGAACAGTTTCTTAGTTGAGGAAAATGAATATTTGACCATTCTTATGATTTTATCTGGTGTCATCAATTTTGGTTTCTACATAAACTCCAATCCCAAAAAAAGACAGCTAAGATCTCCATTAAAAAAATGAGTTGTTGTTCCCTTTTCAACAAGGCTGAAGGTTTAGCACAGCGTGCCAAGCCAGCTCATTGCCTGATCATCACAATAAGCTTTCACTTGCATCCAAAAGGAAACAAAAATTCATTTTCCACAATGATAAGCACAAGAGCAATATTTCCTCTGGGTAGAACAAGGCAGAAGAAGTACTTCAATTTTTGGCGACATAACAAATTATAATTAAACACTTTTAGTTAACAACACATTTTGCAGGAATTCTATGGTTCAGAAATACAGATAGCAATGGCTGAAATTTCTAAAACATTTTCCCAGAAGATTATAGAAGAAACCTTGAGCTAACAGAAGCCCAAACAGAGCTTGTCGTGATCAAACTGATTTAAAACCCTACACTGATGAACACAGCACATTAAAAGCATTCAAGACAACCCATTAGCACAATTTACTTCTTCCGCAGGAAGATCAAAATCAAACAGCACGAGAAAGGGGTTCATGGAATAAACTAGCCGATTAGGTAAAGAGTAAACCATCAACTTCAAATCCCCTTCGAAATCAACATTAAACAACCGAAAAAAACAAAAGGATTCACAAAATTCGATTCAGAAATCCGATTAAAAGCAGAGAATTACCTCGAAAACGAATCGGGAACGATCGCCAAAGTGAGCGCGCGAGATTTCTAGAAAGTGAAAAAAGTTTATGATAAGCCCGACTTGACTGTCTGACTTCAAATTTACCTGAACCTGAAACTGTAGGCGGAATCTTACGAAGTAAATATTGTCAAATTCCCAAGTGAAAATAATCGAAAAAGGGAATTTTGGCCGATACCATACACACAGGATTTTTCCGCTTTATGGCCCCTGAACTTTTCAATGGCTTTTGTAAATGCGATTCATTATTTCTCGTCAAAAATAAAACATTAAAAAATGTGAACAATTAATGCTAAGTGGATGATGATCTGTCGAATTATTGCCCAATTATTTCTCAAAGCTGTCGCTACACGTTCCAAGTCTACTAGGACCAATTACAACCCGAAACTACATATGTTCTGACAACATTAATCTACATCTACTGAACTTGTAATAATCCTACCTGTAATAATTAATTCATTATACATCTTCGATCGATGTCGATCAAGAATGAAGAATCCTTGTTCCTCTGTAATAACACCAACCTGGCAGTGGCAGCCCCTGTTATCTTTCTAGAACAGGAAAAATTAGAACACAAAACATTGCTGTTGGCACCTGAGACCTGACAGTGGTGTTCATTCACGATTCAAAATTCAACGTGCAGCCCCCCTCTTCATCCCGGGATACATTTTGTCAGACAACACTTTCTTGTAATAATCAGACCGACCGCGGTGGTAATCAATCCAGACACACAGTTGTCTTATGGCCTCTCTTTTTTCCTCCATCAGCACCAGCGTCTCGTCCTCTTTCTCTTTGATCATTTTCTCCAATTCCCTCGCCTTATTCTCGGATTTCCAGAGCTTCTCCCTCGTTGCCAGAATCTCTCCTTCCTTGTCGTGAAGCTGCGAGCCCAGGCAGTTGGCGTCTTCCCTAACGTGTACGAGGGCTTTGTTCTTCCTGGCCGCCCAATGCTTGGCGAATTTCAGCTCGCACGAGGACTTGGAGATCCTGTTGAGGAAATTCCCGGTGGACTGCTCGAATCTCATCGCCATCGAATCCAGGGAAGCGATCACATCATTCGCCGCCAGGGCCATCTCCTTTATGCTCTTCAGTTGGTTTTCGGTCGTCGCGTTCCTGTCCTTGAGGTCCTTGGATTCCTGCTCCAGCGTCTCTTTTGTCTTCCGGTGCCATTCCTTGAACTCCACCTGGAGCTCTTCCACGACGTTGATTCTCCTGCTTAGGATGGTGAACTGGTCCTCAAACTGCTTCCGGAATTCATCCGCCATTTCGTCGTTCTTCCTCTCAAGAAGCTGGAAATTCGCCCTCGCTTGGGATAGGCTTGTTTTTGCATCCTTGTTTTCCTCTTCCAGGCGGTGGACGGTGTTTTCCATTTCAGTCATGGCTTTCTGCTGATTTTCAATCTCATTTTCCAAATTTTGTTTCTCGTTGCGTACTTCTTCAAGCTCGAGCTGCTTCTTCCCCAACCTATTGAATAAATCCGCCACCTCTTCTGTCAGGATGCTGATCTTCTCAGTCATGGAGTTTTCGCAGTAGTTTAGTCTCTGTCGTTCGCCTGATAGTTCATTTTCCTTCAAGGAAACAGATTCCTGCAGCGCGGAAATCCTTCCGCGGAGATCATTGTTCTCAATGTTTGATTGGAACTCATCATGCTTCAGCTTCTTCACTTGCTCTTCCAAGTCGCCCCTGTCGCGGCTCAATGATCTAATCTCGGATTTCAGCCATTCATTCTCCTCCGATTTCTTCCAGAGTTCCATCTCCAATTCAGATTTTTGACTGCTCAAACTAGCAACCTGTCCCTCTAAGTACTTCATCCGAACCAAGTTCACATTCGCATTCCTCTCGTCTCCCTCCTCCTCTCCATGAATCCTCAAGTCTTTTAGGAGTTCCTCAGATTCTTCCGGCTTGGGAGAAGCCGCTTCTTGATCCAAGTTAAAGGTCTTTTTCATTTCACTTGAAGAGGTAAGCTTGTCTTTGAGCACGGTTTCTTCTGCGTCCGAAGACATTCTTCCGTGACTTTTTTCATCGAAGATGGTTGTCAATTCGGTTGCCAATGGAGTAGACGCCAGAGGAGTAGTAAATGCCTCGCTATCAAAGTCGAAAGAAGAAGGATGATCATTCTCTCCTCCATCTCCAGGGGCGATTAAATTCTGCTTGATCTCATATCTCAATTCTTGATACAGGGCCAGCAACGCCTCGTACTGCTTCTGAAAATCCTCGGCAAGCGTCAGGACCTCCGACTTCTTCTTCAGCCGTCTGTCCTTGTTCCCGCTGTTTATTGTCTTTGTCAGCTTCAAAATCCTCTGCACCTGATTCTCTATCTCTGCACCGGAAATTTTGTCATTACTCAGTACTCAATACTCAATCAATTCTTGATCATATCATAAATTAATCATTATCATAAACAAAATATACAAATGTGAAAATGTTAGCGTGCCAATGCCAATTGATACATTACCTAATTTCATCAATTTGAGATGTTCTTCCCTTTCAGGATCAATGTGGTTTTGGATCGACCTCATTGATCCTTTCCATTGCTGGTGCTTTGTCATCTCTCCCTTTGATTTTACCACAAAGGCATATACATATGTCGTTTGTTTGTCAGTCTCTGCCCCTCCCTTAGATTCGTCCAAGGTTAAAACAGGAACTGCAACATCAAATTTGAAAGTGGACAATGAGATGTGGAAAAGTACAAGATTAATGATCAGATACGACGAGGAAATTAGGATCAGAAGAAGTCAATGGATTATTTCGTGGGAAGGAACAAAAAGTAGAAATGTGGATTGTAATCTGGCAATGGTGAATTGAATGTTGTTGCCCGGGGAGCCGAGAGAGAACAAATCCTGAACTAATTTGGGTCTAATATGGTCCCTTAACAAAATTCACACCACATACAGGTATATATATATAGTGCTAATTTTGTCTGTGATTGTTATTGATTGGAGATAGGGGTGGAAATAGGCTAGGCCGGGCTAGGCCTAGGCTTGAACGGCCTAGGCCTGTGTCTATTTTTCAAGGCCCGAGCCTGGCCTATTACCTATGATAGGCCTATCTTATAGGCCTGGCCTATTTATTTAAATAGGCCAGTTTATAAGCCTTTTAAAAGCCTGATTAAGCCTATTTCAAAATTAAGTAAAAATTCTTTTATATATGTCCGAATGTAATCATAAGGTTCAAAGATATGAATTTGTGTATTTGGGCAAGTCGACATCCACAAATATCTAAAAACTTATAAATATTTTATGAACCTATAAAAGATCAAATTAATAATTACTTCTATATAAAATAATAACAGTTATACCTCATATTTCTATACAGTAAACATAAACAGACTAATAACAATGATAAATAGGCCGGCCTGGTAGGCTTGATAGGCTTTTTATAAAGCCTGGTCTGAGCCTATTTAGCAAAATAGACTTTCAAAATAGCCTGAGCCTGGCCTGTTTATGAGAAAAGCCTGGCCTGGCCTGGCCTTCGGTAGGCAGGCCATAGGCCCCTGTCGGGTAGCCTGGCCTATTCCCACCCCTAATTGGAGATTATCGAGGAGGAAAGTTAAAAAAAAAAAAAAAAAAAAAGCATTTTGTCAATTTGCCATCTCAGTTATATATTTTGAAAATTGGCATGCAAAAGCCGGGTGTCCGAACCGCCATATCAGATTGGTTTGGATTAATGGGCCTTAAGGCCCAATGTAATAAATGGGCTTCAGATTATAAACCCGCTTGGCCCAGTGTAAGTTTTCATATATTTTTCATCGAGTACAATGTGCTCATCCCAACTTGTATTTATTTATATACACTAAGTCGCAAGTCGCACTACAAGTCCAACCGACCATTAAATGCCGCAAATTTAATTCATATATGTACCTTTTTTCCTTATTCGAAACCGGATTTGCTAACTCAATCCAACTTGCTCTGGTCCCGACTTATGTTCAATAGAAACTTATCATCATCCACCCAAGGTCAATACTTTATTTTCATACAAGTATGTGAATAAGCATTAGCATCGCATTAAATAAATGTGATGATGCATCCTGAATTGCATTATAAGTGGAGTATATGTTGTTGAGGTACATACCTCGTCTTCAAAATAAACACCAGCCAGTCAGCCACAGTCCCATGGAGTAGTTATCCCATCTTGTGAAAATTTTCATTAAAGAGTGGAGCACCCTTCAGAGGAGAAGAAAAAAACACATATCTTCATGTGTTGAAATTTCAAATCGAATTTAAAAGTGTGTTTGATATCTAAAGTACTCTTTGCCATATGATTACAATCCAACTTGTTGTGGGAGTGGATGCATTTACTGCCCTAAAACAATGAAAGGGTGTACTATAATTTTGAAGGTGGAGAAAACGCCGCAGACACTGTGAAGAAAGAGGCAGTGACAGGAGCAGCATGTGGTTCGTGAGCACATTAATGGCAGCCCCACCCCCTTCACTTTTTTCTCATGACAAATTTATTTGAATTGAATATATATGTATATGTAGAGAGAGTAGAGTGTAGATGGATTATTATTATTATTATTATTATTATATGCAGTGTCCGTATGCGCAAATGCAAGAAATGATATGGCTGCAAATGGAGACAAGTAGAGGCAAAGTAGCCCACTCTGGGGAGAATAGATATTAGGAATTAGGGGCGGATCATCCCCTGCTGCCTAAAACCATCTTTTTATTACAATACATTCTTCACCATCCCCCCATCACTCTCCTGTCCCCTGTCGGTTTCTGAAAGCGACCCACCATTTGGTCCCTACCCTACACTACACCACCACTCCCAAATCCCAATTACGCCCAACTCCCTTCCTCTAGTCTCTGTATTCATCTCTTCTATCTATGCCTAGCTACCTCCTCTTTTCCCTCATGGGCCACTGTCTTTTTATTAGTACATTCTTCACCCTTGCCTGCCACGTGTGTGTTCCTCCAGGGGGACAACCAACCTAGTCCAGGCTTGAGAAATGACAATTCCTTCCCTCAACCACAAAGGTCAACACATAAAAATAACCTTTTATTTTAAGTTTTAGGAGTACAATTATACCCAACTTTGCTCTACACTCACGGCTCAGGGGAGCAGATTAGGTGGAAGTGGCTCCATGTGCAGGGTTGAAACGTGTGATGTGAAAGTTGTGTTGTGTGATGTCACCGTGTGTGATGTCAAAGTTGTGTTGTGTGATTGATGGTGAAATTGTATGGTTTTGTGTGATGAGAGTGATGTTTTGTGTGGTGAAATAATATGTGATGGGAGATATGTTTTGCATGATGCGAAAGATTCTTTTTGTAATGTCTGTATATACATACTATTCCTTCCGTTTCAAAATAGTTGAAACGTTTGGAAATTTGACACTATTCACACACGTATTTTGACTTAAAGTTTTTTTTTTATCATAGTTATACAAGTTAAAATCTAGCCAAGTGGGATCTTGTTAGATTCGTCTCGTCGAGTAGTTTATAAATATGAAATTTTTAGAATTTTTACTTGTACCAAAATTGAGTTATTAATGATATAAAATGTATATTGGACTGCGTGCATTATTGGTCCGTTTCAATTTTTAAAAAACGGAGGGAGTATTAAAGAGGTTCTACTGTAACCGGATTGCACAGCTTACCACTCTGCAAAAATGCTCTTCTAATTTTTACCTAGTTGTCTGAAAGAGTTTTGGAATGTAAGGTACGGATATGAATAAGGCAGAATTTGAAATTGAATGCTTAATTATAGATTTATCATATTGAAGATTTAACCTTCTAATTTTATAATTAGGGTTGACAAAATATTTGTTCATTATCAACGCTAGATTCTCATTTCATAATCAGTGCAATAATCATTCCACCACCCTAGCCCAACTTGAGCAAGTCAAGCATATCCGAATTGGGTGGTCTGTATTTCGAGAAATTACAAAAGTAATACTAATAAAAAATAAATAAATATCAAGAAAGAAAGAAAGAATCAAATAAAGCAACAAAATGGTATTATTATCTTTGGCTTTACAAAATGGAGAAGGGTCAACATACATGCATATGATGCTCAATCAATTTCCCCTGCGATTTTCTCTGCGATATGCAGAAAGAGGCTGCTGAGCTGGCCCAAGTGGGAAATACAAGTGGGCCCAAATATTAAGGCCCAATGGACGTGGTCACCCATAATTGACTGCTACTTGTTAGAGTATAAACGAAGGAGATCTCTCTTACAGTGACCTGTGCTTGGATTCCAATCTTTTTCCAAACTATTTTCAGGTTAAAAATCTTTAACGACAGCAATTCTACAATCTTCTATTGTTTCTCTTTGTCCTATTTTTTTCCCTTATTCTAATCTTAAAAATTACATTTTCTGTCAAAATGAATCAATTACTTATTTGTTTTCAAGAAAGAGACTGGATCGTCTATCTCTTTATGCGGCAAATGGGGATTGCAAACATTACCCATAGTTCATCAATACGTAGGTTTCTTCTCCAAAATGGAACCTTGCATCAATACCTCACTCAATCCATTATATATTATTACCTCTAAAGTCTACACAAAAATCCCATTACAAAATTCACATGTTTCTTACACCCCATAGATTATACTACTATGTTGTATGAAAACAAATAAACGGCCAAGGATGAGAACCTAGTTTTGGTCCATTAGATTTTCGGTCCAACCAATTCACATCCATGTTTATTTCTAAAAATTGAAAGAAATTAGGCACTTGCATCCACTTTTGGGCATTACATGTTCAGAGGAAAGTATGGCAGAGGACAATTACTACTAAATGAATTAATACAAATATATGTCACGGTATTTTGTCACTTCTATGAGGGGGGGGGGATGCTATTCTATATATGGAGTAGACGATGTGGTAAGATTTTCTGATTCTGCAGGGGTTTAATAAGCCCAGATTTTTGTCCAAATCTATGTCACCTCTGAAATCCCCAGCTCATCATAGGACCACTGTTATTACAAAATCATTTTCCTTTTCATATTTCCAGTACTGTTACTGCTGCTTACAATGCCTCTGCAGCCTCTTCTTATCTCACCCTTCCCTTCCCTCTTCTTACCACCACTCCACTCTTTTATCTTACTGCCAGAGGATTCTTTAATAAAATTGTCCTGACTATTAAGGAAAGATTACTTGTCCTGATTAGTGTTATAAATATAATTGTGATGACATTTTCTAGACGAGATCAGACAGACAGACAGCCCAGGCAAGGGTCCCCAAGAGCATATCAATCCTCCGGTCCTGGGAAAGATAATGAACGCCTCCATACGTTGTTGTTGATTTTTTTGTGTGTGTGTGCCTGAAATTGCAAAATAAAATGTCGTCAAAGACAACATCATTGCTCTCGATCTTTTCTGCTTTTGGATAACATAGTTTATTTCCGAAATTTGAATAAATAAATATACAGATACAGGCATATATGATATATGTATTATATGTATTGTGGTGGTGCTTTTTGAAATATAAACCATTATTATGGCTACTTATTTACCTACATTAATTGGCTTGCAAGTTGTAACCTTAAACGTTTAATGAAAGACAAAGCTATAAAGGCAGAGAGTACATTACTCGTGAGGGACAAATTTGAAGTAGGCTGGGCACAGTGTAGACAAGAGGAAAAATATCTGTTTTCGTTAAGCACGTGTAGGTTTAATAAATCCCATTATTAATGTGGCTCATTCTATTTCATTCTTTCACCTAATTTTTAACTTTGCAACTCACGTGACCCCGCACGTGCCTTGTCCCAAACCGGCGAAAGCGATTGTTCTTTGGTTCTTGCAGATTGATGGATTAGTGACAATGCTGCTTATATGTAATTAATTAATAATATAGAGCACCGCGTTAATA
The DNA here is from genome assembly GCA_030278955.1 of Hygrophila difformis. Classification (NCBI taxonomy): domain Eukaryota; kingdom Viridiplantae; phylum Streptophyta; class Magnoliopsida; order Lamiales; family Acanthaceae; genus Hygrophila; species Hygrophila difformis. Next base: position 3,059,326 of record JAOANR010000006.1, on the reverse strand, counting down.
ACAGAATTTACTATTGCCCGTAATATGATTAGTAAATAATATTACTAAATTTTATTTTTTCACTAATGGCTCCTTACAAAACTGCTAAAATTGACAAGAGGCTAGAGAAAACTGAAACTAAAAAGTAAAAGAAAACTCTTCTTTTTTTCTTCAAGATACATTGGATAGATTTTTCATAGTGCTATTAATGGATCCGACCCGAATATATCTGTGAAGTCTTGAAAGTAATCGTCCACTTGCAATGCGGCGGGTGACCCGAATTCAAAATCCGGATTCGGCCCCACCAGCGTGTCGCTCGAGATGAACCAGTCCGGACCTGGCCCGAATATATCAACGGGTAAGTCCGTTTGGTCAAACAAATCCGGCACCGGCTCCGAATGCTCAAACTCGGAGAAGAGATCGTCGGGGAAAATCGCAAGCCGCGAGGAATCGCCGTCTTCGTTCTCCTTTGCTGAGGCCGCGTCGATGGACGACTGTGAGACTGTGGAAGATGACTCTGCTTCGGGCTCGGGTTTCTGTTGCGAATCGACGGCGGAGAAACACCGGAGGACGGACTTGGGGGAGTTGGCGGCATTGTTGTTGGACTCCTCTCCGGAGTTGTACCCTGAGTATGTTTTCTTGTACCCGGCCGGTGGCGAGGGGGATGAGAAGTTCGTTAGCGCGTCGGGACCACGCAGCTGTATAGCCGCGTGGTCGTACACCATGGCAGCCTCCTCCGCCGTATCGTAGGTCCCCAACCACAGCCGCACACGTCGCATGGGATCTCGAATCTCCGCCGCCCATTTACCCCACGGCCGTTGACGGACGCCGCGGAACTTCTTCGCATTCCCGACTTTCCCCATCTTGCCGGCGGCGGGTTTCTTCCGCTTCACTACAGCAACCGGCAGGCGGCTGCTCTTTTTAACGGCGGCATCTCCGTTAACGGCTCCGTTATCTCTCTGTATTCTGACCTCGCTGATAAACTTCCTGACTCTCCGCCGCTTGACGGAAACCCCTCCCTCTTCGTCGCTGGAGGAGTCTGTGGCGTCGGCGTCGGTGACGGAGAACCTAAACGTCCTGTTGGCCGGAAAGTCGCTTTTTGTGCCGGAAATTGAACAATACGTAGTTTGGGTGACGTGTTGAGTGTACTTGACCCTGGTAGCAGGCAACATGGTGATGGCGTTGGGGAGAGATTTGTGGGTGTGTAGGTGTATCTCAGACTGAGAGTGGTGGTGGCATGGAGAGGGGCGGGCGGGTAAATAAAGGAGTTGCAGAGTGGGGGGGGGATTGGGGGAAGAGATTCTGTAAGAATAAAGAGAAAGGGGGGAAGGAGGCTAAAGGGAGTGTGGAGAAGGGGAAAAAGGAAAGGAAATCCCGTATTATTGTAATACCAAAAAATGGAGGAAAGGGACACTAAAAAGAAGAGATATGCATGTGTGTATGTATGTGTGGGAAATTAAAGAGTAAAAGAGAAAGGGAGGCGTGAGAAAATGAAAAGCTTTTTCGACCAACAAAGGAAAGGAGTGGACAAAGCAGTCGTCGGAGAAGACACACAGGACAGAAGAAGAATTAGAGGACTTACACTCTACTCAGTAGTGAATAGGCGCCAGCCAAGCTTAAAACAAAACATGAAAAAGTGCACAAGAGAAGGGGAAGGAAACCCGGAAAAGGAAGGGCAGAGGAAAAGGTGGGAAATAGAAGAAAGGTGAAGAGGGGGGAAAATGAAAAGGAAAATAGAGAATATATAGGTGTAGGAGAAGGACTGAGGATGAGGACGAAGAGGGGAAGGGGAATGACAGAATCAGTGAAATTCGAAGCACCACTTATCTTTTCCCTTTGCTTAATTAATTAAAGTATTGCAGCTTGCTGCTTGCTGCTTTTGGGAAATTGTGGATTCAAGGTGGGAAATGAAGTACTACTACTACTATTAAAATAGGGATAATAGAGGGGATTGAATATGGAAAAGGAAAATGGGGGAGAAGTGGAGGATTTGTAGAGGTGAAGGTGAAGAAGAGTGGAGACTGTGGAGGAAAGGAGAAAGGGGGCGCCCAAGCCAAGCCCAATGCTGACCAATTCTAAATATATTTTATACTACTACTACTACTGCCTTTTTAACAATATTCAAGTAGTATTTTAAATTAGTTATCATTACATTTATTACCTTAATTAACCGAATGGAAATAGAATGCTCCTAGCAGTATTTTATAGTGTAGTGTGGCATATTGGTGGCTGCCAAGTGCCAATTGCTACTCAATTAGTGCCATCACTCATCACTACTACTAGTATGTCATAACTAAAAACAAAGACAGTGAACAGAGTATATAACAGAGCAACCGCTCTCACTAACAATTACTAACCAGTAACCAGTAACTAGTAATTACACACTCAATTATGATCTTCACCAAAATCATTTCCTTTTTATGTTACTTTAATTGTTATGAATAACTAATCTAAAATGACATGAATTGAATGTACTTTAACGTTTGATTTATCATAATACCATTCCTCTTTCCTTTTATTGTCCTTTTTTTTTACAATTTATTTCAAAATATGTCAATTTTATTATATATATATGATATTAAAATGGTACTGAATAACCACCCTTGTAAATTTGGCACTTTTTTCTTAGAAAACGAAGATGTATAATTGAAACTTTTTTAAAGTATTATTGCGTTAATTCTTTAATTATTTATAAATTCGCATTGTGCAAAAAAAGAGAAGGAAAAAAAAAAGAGAGAAAATGTTGTTTACTGTATACTACTTGCTACTTTTACATATACTAGAAGGCATTTGAATGGTAAAATTGAATGAACAGGAGGAGTATAAAATTTTAGAAACATGACTTGATTCATTTATTTATCATTTATAAATAAATGAATTTGACTATGTGAGAAAGCTATATATACCTATATTCCAATGTGACATTTTCCACGTTGATAAATGTCTAAGTGAAATATACCAGTATATATAAATGTTAGAGTTATTCAACCAGGTATCTTTTAAGTTTTAATATACTACTACTAAATACGGTTATGATTTCTCCATGCAAGACCTGAACAATATGTTTGGATTTTACATAAGTAAACAGTAAACTGTTTTATAATGCGATCTTCAATTTTACACTAGTTTATTATATTTACTTATGGAATATTCATAATACATAATGTATAGTATATAACATATCAGATTTTATTCTTGAAATTTCCAGTATTATAAATTTTGCCTTTTTTGCAAATTTATTGGTATGAATGCCAAAAATAAGTTATCGTTTTCCTTCATCGTCACAATTTACCCATTTTCTATTTAATTGGGTGCTCTAATACATATATTTGATGGAAGAATAATTGGTATCAAGTGGACTTCTATGGTTTTCTTTCCTTTTTTTTTTTTTAAAGAAACATTTATTTGTGACATCTGTGGGGGTTTTTTGTTATGACAAAAAATAAATAAGATGCGAAAGGTAGAAGAGATGAACATAAACTAGCTACAATGTTTTATGGGTTCACAATTATTACATGACTTAATGGTCTAGGTGCAGTCAATAAATATTCAGAGTGAAAAGTCATTAAGTATGCACCAAGATTTTGGTGTCTTCCATCAATGATTATTTCAATTTCAATTGGGGTAATAATGTTTCTACCCAACATTATGACACAAAAATTCTGCCAAAAGGGAAGGTCTTCACTCTTCAGTAGAGTGTGTCTCCATCTACAGTCAAACCAGACAGGCTAAAGGAAAACGCTATTGGAAATTGGAAACAAAGTTAAAACAATAGTACTCTCTCCGTCCCATTAAAAGTGGCCACTATTTCTTTTTGGGGTGTCCCATTAAAAGTGGTCACTTTCCCTTTTAAGTAAATTAGATTAACATAAACATGATTAAAAATCCCACAATAATGACAATTGTACTTTCTGCACAAAGTCCCTATATATGTTTAACCATTAATATCTCAAAATGGGTATAAATAAAAATTATATAAAATATATATTCTAAAACTATACGATTAGACGATTCCAACAAGATCACACTTGACTATTTTTGTCTTTCTACATCATTACGATAACATTAAGTCAAAGTTAAATAATAAATATGGTTAGAAGTCAAATGTAACCATTATAAATTAGATGGATGAATTAGTCAAATTTACTCACACCACTTTAACTACTAAATCCCACTACCTAAATTCCCGTGCCCAAAAGAAATGGGCCACTTATATTGGGACGGAGGGAGTAGTAGTTTTGAACTTTTAGGAATTGGCACCTTAAACAGTACTATTGCCTATTGGAATTGATCAAAGTATCTTATAATGGAAAAGTTCAAAATAATTTGTGTGAACTATGTAGATGTGCTCCAGAGTCCAGACTCCAGTAGTCTCCATGGCATGGATAATCATCATGCAAGATTTAAAGTATTTTGATGATTAATAGACAACAAAGTAAAATATTTATTAGTAAACTATTATCTTTTTTTCGCGCTCAGGGCGTCGTGTGTGTTTAAATTTTTTATATTAATAGAAATAATAATTCAATTATTTTTATTAATTTTTTAAAAAAAAATTTAAATATAGCATGCAGTTATCAAAAGAAAATAATAATGAAGCAATCATGACTCAACAGTGCTATGACACGTACTATAAAAGAATTATGATGTGAATCAATGAATATAGCTAGCTAGTGTACTGGTCAAGTATAAAATTCATTATTCTATGTATGTGTTATGTACTAGTACTACTTATGTGTATGAATGTGGACTGTGTATATTACTATATGCATGGAAGCATGCAGTTGGTCACGTTACAGATATATATTATATTTTAAACAATTATTTGATGTATCAATTTAGCAATACTTTAATTTGAATATACAACAAATTAACTATTGAAAGTATTTCCTTTTGTCAAGTTAATGAATTCCAGTGCATTTGTTTAATTTTTAAGATAATAAATTATTAAAAAAAACATTTAGTGAATTATCAAAATTATACTCTACCAGTCAATTACTTTAATACCAAATTGTGTAGCTAATTATTTTATTTTTGACACAATATTTTGAAAATAATATTTTAATTATAAAATCAACAAATATCGACCCCATGTTGGATATCAAAAAACTTAAAACTTTGGATTAATTGTATAATCCTTGAATGTGCCTACAATAACTTTAATTCATTTTATGATATGGCGTGTATGCTAGTAGTGTATGTGCATCATTATTCTTTATGTACTGGAACTTTTAAGGTCAAAATAGTCATTTTAAGTTGGAAGTTTGGGCTTGCCCAAATATGATATTGGGCTCTCAGCCTCTCATACTGTGGCCATCCTAACAATCATCGGCTCAAAAGACGCTGTTCTGTCCCGATCCCTTTCCACATTTAGACTTTAGACAGAGAAATTAAATAAATGGACAATATTCAATTGTTTAGGCTTGCTAAAATTAGAAACAGTGCCCACTTATGTACTATAGTATACTTCCTCCATTCTTAAATGCTCCCATTGCATAGTAGTAACTATTCATTGAGTAACTTTGATCAAATTTTTTTAACATAGTTCTATAATATAAAACATAGTCAAGTGAGATCTTGTTATATTCGTCTAATCACGTAGTTTTAGAATATTAAATTTTTATAATTTTTACTTGTGTTTAATTTGAGTTAGAAACTTAAATGTGTCTTGGACTGCATGAAATACAGAAGTTGAGCATTTATATGAGAAGAGAGGAAGTATTATTTGGGGCACAGCATTCATTATTTACATCGCCACCGCTAATGCTGTTACGTACAATACTCCAACGCTTCTTATCCAAAATTATTTCCATCCCAAATAATTGTCAATTGTCATGCTTCATCTATCACCGAATCAAGCTTTATTACGTATAATATATTAGTATTAAAATTATTTTTTTTAAATAGATTAACACTGTCTAGTTGATTGACTCATGTTGATCGAAATTTCTAAGCGGTCCTTGAGGGGGTCGGGCATATAAACATATCATTCAATCATTCGCCGATTTTTGTACTATATTTCATCGGTTAGTGTTTAGACGACTCACTTGTTTTTCCTAAATATCACAAGAATACTTTTCTTCAAATACAAAATTCGATCATTAAAGTTTTAATAATTAATAAATTTCAATTGCTGAAAGATTAATAAAATGTGTGCATATTTTTTCAGTACTGTTATTAACGGGTGTTTTTCTCATATTGGATGTTTTTATAAATCAAGTGGCATGGGGACGATAAAGATTGGATGTATGTGGTTTGTCGTCGTAAGGAGCACATAAAAAAGGCTGCAGTAAATTTCGCCTGCATTCTAGTATATATATGAATATGCATAATTCGTTGTTTGCACAATCAACAGTCACCATATATTATAATAATATGCATATATAGGCAGAGGCTATAGCTGGCACACATTACACAACTTGTAATACTAAGGTCTAAATTAAACCTGTGCATGCAGTTACCAACAAATTCCGGATTCATTACCCAAATACACCACGGAAACTCTGTAATAAGTAGTAGTAGTATTTCACTTTCACCAAGAAACCTAATTGGGGGGGGGGGGGTACGGTCTAGGAGGAAATGAATTGAAGAAAACAAAAAAAGAAATTACTACTTATATTGTTAAAGAAAGACGACCAGCAATTAATTAATTTATGACTACAAGAAAAATCTGTTAACTTGTAGTAGCAGTCTATTTAATTATATGTGAGTACTTATTTGTTGCATAAATCGAAAAGCTAAGGGCGAAAAGAGTAGCTAGAGGCCTGCATATCAGGCTGGGCTGTGCCTGTGTGGGATTAGCAAAGACACATAGTTAAGGACAAGGAACCTAAGTACAATGGATTCGACAATTCTCCCCAGCCTTTTCTACATTTTTGTTTGTTTTCTTTACCCTTGTCATGATTAGTATTTTATTAATATAATAATCCCATAAGCTAATTAGCTAAGCTACTAGTAAAAATTTTGGCTTTTTTTTTTTTTTTTTTTTTTTTTTAATAATGTATTAGGATACATGCATAGATTGAATGGATAGATGCATATATACAGGCTGCTACAAGTCAACGAGCAGCAGCAACTCCAATATGGAGGATAGTTGACCGCTTTGAGCCACAAAAAGGAAGAAATTGTTGTGCAAATTTATTGTTATTCCTAATTTTTTGAATGTTTTTCTTATCTTGTTGGTACTTGAAAAAAAAATACTATCTATTTTCCCTTTTTTTGGGTTGTGGCTTGTGGGTGGGTGTTATGCTTCTTTGGTCGACAAGAAATTAAAATGGAACTTAAAAAAAAATAATGATGGAGACAGTGGCGGATCTAGAAAATCTTTTAAGTGGTGTCCTAAAAAATAATGAAATTTATACTAAAATTAAGAATAGTAATTTTAACATAAAAAGTATTGAGAAAGTTTGGTTGGAATGAATGATTGTGGTGTCACCATAAAAATTAAGTGGTGTCACTAAGCCTAATCTAGTTAAATGTAAAAAAAAATTCTACCTTAAAATAGCAGTTTGATCAATTTAAGTGGTGTCCCGTGCCACCCCTTGTTTCAACATAGATCCGCCCCTGGATGGAGATTAAAAAGAGAGTTTGTTTATAAGGAATTAGTCTTGCATTTACAATTGAAAGAATTAATACACTTCCAAAGTGATAAAGCAAAGAAAAGTTTTGAGTATAGTACTCCCTCCGTCCCATTAAAAGTGGTCACTTTCTTTTGGGCACGGAAATTTAGGATGTGGTGTTTAATAGTTAAAGTAGTGTGTGTAAATTTGACAAATCCATCCATCTAATTTATAATGGTTACATTTGACTTTTAACCATATTTATTATTTAACTTTGACTTAATATTATCGTTATGATGTAGAAAGAAAAAAATAGTCAAGTGTGGTCTTGTTGGAATCGTCTAATCATATAGTTTTAGAATATATAGTTTATATAATTTTTATTTATACCCATTTTGAGATATTAATGATTAAACATATATAGAGACGTTGTGCAGAAAATACAATTGTCATTATTGTAGGATTTTTAATTATGCTTATGTTAATCTATTTGCTTAAAAGGGAAAGTGAACACTTTTAATGGGACACCCCAAAAAAGAATAGTGACCACTTTTAATGGGACGGAGGGATTAGTAGTATTAATATTGAAGTATGAAAATATCTGCAAAAATTACTGGGGAAGTGTGGGCTTGAGGTCACATGCATGGTGCTATGCTACCACCCCCAACTCCCTTGGTTCCCTAAAATTAAATTCTTCTTCTACTACTACTACTACTAGTATTTATTTCTCTCAACCTACCCACTTAGTTTATTACAGTATTACACTAGATACACTCCTGTTTATATTTTTATACTGTATTATGGAGTAGTATACTGCAATGGTCGGAGAAAACACCATGATATTTTATTTAAAATATTAACCTGCCACCCTTCTCTACGTGCAGGCAACATCTTGGGCACTATACTTGTTTTCCTTATTTATTCCCTTCAATATAAGTAAGATTAATAAATTCCACATAATAATAATGTATACAGTCCATTTGAAACAATTTTTTTTTTTTTTTTTTGTGAATATCTTGGTGAGTTAAGTACTTGCTCCCTCTTATATTATTTTAATGTTTTTTTTTTCGAAAACCTTGGCCAGATAAAGAAGTAGTGAGAACATATAATTTTGGATTATTTTTTATTTTTGTTGTTGTTTATATATTGGACAACTTTAACTTAATATTATTGCAACTTTTACTACAAAAAGCAAGGCAACGCTTGTCGTCATCTACAAAAAATTTGTGGAAAGACAACGAATGTCGTCACCTAAAACTTCATCAGTTGCTGGATTTTGTCGATTTGTTCGTCACGTCGTGCGCCAGACGACGAAATCCTTTCATCACCTTCCAGGAAAATTTTTGTAGTGTATAAAATACAAAAAAATAATAAAGTATGGAATTGTTAAAACATCTCATCAAAAAATTTTAGAATTAATATATAATTTTTAGAGTTTTTATTTATAAATATTTTAAAATACTCCCTCCGTCCCACTTGTATTGTCCCATTTTGACTTTTGACATTGTTCATTGATCAACTTTGACCTAATATTATCACAATTATATCAACAAAAAATATAGTCAAGTTCGGTCTTGTTGGATTCGTCTAATCGTGTAGTTTTAAAATATATATATTTTTTATAATTTTTACTTCTCTATATTTTAAGTTATTAACTGTTAAACAAAGGCATTGGACTGTGTGTCAAAAAGTTTTGAGACATTTCAAATGGGACAGAGAGAGTATTAATTATAAAATAAATAGATTGAAATATATACCTAGGTAAAAGAAAGATCTATATAATGGGACTGAAGAGTATATGTCTATATGATACTCCATATTTTGATTTTTTTTTTAAACGGTGATACTCATGTGTCAGCAAATGTGTATGGGAGCCCAAATCACACAAATTAAAATGGGATCCATATTTGGGGTGACGCAAAGAACAAGCGGACCGTACGGGCCGTGAAAGATGCTGACAAATATAAATTGGACCGCAGTTTCGTTATTTATTCGTTATATTTTAATTGGGCCCATTAAAGGCCCTTTTAAAAACTCCATCCCATCCTGACACGTGGCGAATCACGTGATGTCGACGTGTCTCCTACACATTCCATTTCCACGAAGAGCAATCCTCCGAAAAGAAACTACCAGCTTAGGGAACTTAATTTAAATTCTTCCATCAGGTTTCTTTGAAAATGGTTTTGGAGCCAGCAAAAAAATTAAAATAAACTTACAGTTAGGATATTTGAGTATCATTAAGATAGAAAGGAAAAAATAGGAAAAAAAGGATAAATAGGTCATTTTTCTTTTAAAAAAATTCAAATCAGTTCTTTTTCTATTTTATTACCAAAACAGTTCTCTACAAATGCTAATTATGTTCAAATCAGTCATTTTTTCACTAATTATATTCTAATTGCTGACGTGGCAGGGGTTTTAATTTAAACCTGACACGTGTGCATAATATTAGTCCTTTTTTTATCTTTTGCCAATTCAGTCCTAAACTTTTATTTTGTTCTATTTAGTCATCTACCCCAATCACTCATTTTTATATTAATTGGCCTCAAACCTTTCAAATTTTTTCATTTTAGGCCCAGAACCTTAATTTTTTTATTATTACTAACACATTTATCAAATAAATGCCCAACATACTTCCGTAAATAAAATTAAATACCAAACCTCATACATTGGGTTTGACCGCCTTGTTACCGGGTCTTCGAAGTTTCGAATTTTACGGACTCTCTCTAACCACCCGACCGTAACCGATGGTTCATTGGTCTGGTTTCTTTCAGCAACAATCAGCACAATCATACTTTGTGGACAATAAAATACAGACTATTTTTTTAATATTTTAATAATATTTTTTTCAATATAACCAAGGTTTTCTGTATCCATAACCTTCCAAAAATTCAAGTTAAATAATTTACTCAAACATTGCTACATCCTAAGGTAGGACGCAAAGTAAGATTGTGTTGATTGTTGCGGAAGGAAACCATAACCTTTGGTGTTTAATTTTATTTATGGAAGTATGTTGTGCATTTATTTGATAAATGGATTAGTAATAATAAAAAATTTAAGGTTCTGGGCCTAAAATGAAATAATTTGAAAGGTTTGAGGCCAATTAATATAAAAATGTGTGATTGGGGTAGAGGACTAAATAGAACAAAATAAAAGTTTAGGACTGAATTGGCAAAAGATAAAAGAAAAAGGACTAATATTATGCACACGTGTCAGGTTTAAATTAAAACCCTTGCCACGTCAGCAATTAGAATATAATTAGTGAAAAAAGGACTGATTTGAACATAATTAGCATTTGTAGAGGACTGTTTTGGTAATAAAATAGAAAAAGGACTTATTTGAATTTTTTGAAAAGAAAAAGGACATATTTATCCTTTTTTCCTAATATATGTTGCCAAAAAAATTGTAAAATCTGAATTTTATTATGAGATATTAACATTTTTCTCTTTTTTGCTCCCTTAACTCCCTCGGCTCGACTATCTCAATTGAGGTAATACAATTCCTTTCCCTTTGGAATCTTGGTGTTTTTTGCTTTTGTGTTTTGTACCCTTTGCTGGCCTTAGGGCTTACCCAAATAAAAATAAAAAATTGAGGTAATACCAGGGTTTGGTATGTTTAAAATCATTAATCTTTATTAGTATAATAAAACTTTAGTTTGTGTACCATATATATAGTTGTGGCCAGATGAATACGATAGTGGTATTCTAACTATTCCAAATCACAATTGAATAATTAAAAATCATATTATATTTTTATAGCGGTAATATTGATATATTACTTGTTTTATTATCGTTTAAATGACTAATGAAAGAACTTTAGCTAATACTATTAAATTAAATACTATACTACTACTAAAGATTATTTATATTTTTATGTGAATAATAATAAAAAAATAAAACCCATTATTAGTAGCTAGTACAAATTAAAGATGTAGTTGTCATAGGGAATCGTTTGGGTGCTGACGGCTGTATGTGCTGACACATTTAAAAGTGATGGATATGCGTATATGTAATGATGTGTGAGTATAAAAAAGTGATGGATGGAGGTTATGAACCAAAAACTAATAAAAAAATAAAGTACAGTCTATATATATATCACTTTATAAAGGGCTACACATCATTTTAACGCTGTCTGCACCTACTGGCAATTGTTATGCCATTACAGAAACCGGATTGGTTGTCATAAACAAACTTATCCTATTTTGGTATTGAAAGATATATCCGTACACCTCTTTACATCCGAAGATTCGCATAATTATATCAAACATAAAAATTAAATGAAATTAATATTGGTACTTATTAATTTTACAAAATATTAGTAGATTAAATTAACGGGGCCTTAGAAAGCTATGGAAAACTATAGACACGCTGCGTTTGGTAACATATGATAGCGATTAGCGTTTAACTTTTAAAATACATACTAAAAATAGCCTATATAGTAAACACTAATTACAGTAACCATAGCCTATATAGTAAACACTAATTACAGTAACCTTAAATTTTAATCTTTAATCTCTAAACTCTGAGCGCTCCTCTCCCCCAGCTTTTAGCTTTCCAAATTCCAGACTCTAACTCTAATTTAAAATTGCATTACCAAACACCATTGTTCAAATTTAAAACTATTTTTCATCATTAATTTCAAACTCCAGACTCTAAACTCTTAATTCCAGACGCTAAACTCTAATTATTTGCCAAACATCAACCGTTTCGATGAGAGACTAAATTAAAGTACTAGTAGTAATTATCTAATTTATTATTACATTTTATATATAATAGAATTAAGTAAGTATATGAAGAAAATAGAAAGTAGTAGGCATCAGGACAGATAGTGATAGTGGAGTGGCAGTAGGTATAGACATAGTAGTAGTGAGGCACTCGTGTGCACGACCAGACCACTGCTTTGACGGATCATATTCATTCATACCTATCTCTTACTGTACCTTGTGTTACCATTACTATTAAAATTATAAAATAATAATAATAAAAAATAATATGGCAAAATACGTTCTACTACTACGTTCAAAGATTCCCCAGCAGGACCAAATGGGGTTCGCATGTGCCATTAAGCAACAACACTTGAATGCTCATATTTAGTAGTAATTTATTGTGTTACTGATAACCATATGCAGTGGCGGATCCAGGATTATGAATATGGTAGGTCAATTACCATACATCATTAATACAAGTAGTATATATATAATTATTATATACTCCCTCCGCTTTTAAAAAATTGAAACATTCCTGCATTTCACGTTATCCAATATATATTTTTAACTCTTAATATCTCAAAGTGTGTAAAAGTAAAAATTAAAAAATTTGATATTCTAAAATTACGCGACTAGACGAATCTAACAAGATCTTACTTGACTATGTTTTATCTTGTATAACTGTATTAAAAATGTGAATCAAAGTTACTCAGTGATTATTAAAAACTATGAAAATGTTACAATTTTTAACAAATGGAGGGAGTACTTAGTAAAAGAAAATTTAAAAACAAAATAATATTACCTCAAAATAATTATAATGGTTTTAGAAAAGTTCTTATATTTTGGAATTATTGTACAATAGCATCTTATCAATACTAACGCTCATAAACAAATCTTGAATATTAGAATTTAGAGCGAAGATACAAATTGGAATTATCTCAAACATGATTTTGTAAATTGAAGTATATTGAGATTTTCCAAAATGGGGGAGAACAATTTGAACTTGAAATTTTAATAGCAATTGAGATAAAGATTCAACCTAGAACTCTAATAAATTAAAGTATAAGAGAAGAAAAATGAAATGTAAAAGAATTATATAGGCTGAAATCTATTAAAATTTTAATTGAATTGAACTATACTACTCATTTTTACACTATATTATTAATTTCTTAATGCTAACCTAGTACTAATTAATTTTTACACTATATGATTGATTTCTTAATACTACTAAACTACTAATTTAATTTTTTTAATGGTGGGTCAATTGACCCACCTTGTTTGTGTGTACATCCGCCAATGACCATATGCCTATACACCTGATGTCTTCACGTTCTCTTGTTCATTCTGCAGATAATCTGATTCCATATACTCCCAACCCAAGTACTACAAATATTTATTCAAATTAAAAGTAAGTTTAATTTTACAGTAATTAAAAAGGCATGCATGCTATAAGAAATTAATAAAGCCCATGAAATGGGAACCAAATGCATCAGTAATGGGAAACTCATGCTCTTATTTTATGCCATCAAATTTGATATCTTTTTCCCCTTTTAGGAGTGCTTTGAGTAGCAGCAGACCTCGCTACCCCATATGTCTTTTGGTACTTAATATTTAATTTTTTACATGATAAATATTAGTAGTATTCTGTAGCTTTATTGTTGTTTTCATGGTTAGCTGATAATTAATCTGATTATTTTATTTTCTTCTTCTATTACTACTACGTACGAATAATATACTACTATAATAAGAGTAGTAATAATTAGTGTGTGATAAATGTTTCCTTTGGATTCATTTCCTCTTGCTGATCCACTGGAATAAGCTTTCTTAATTTTTGAATAGTTCCAAAAATAAAAAATAAAAAATAAACAGAGAACGGGAATGGGATAGACGGTGTAAATATAAATGAATGTGGAACAACAATGTGCATGAGTTCATAAATGTGTGAAATTACTTTTTCTGTGACATGATGAATATGATATTGGCAGCCATAAAGTCCTTGTCTGGAATTTATACCTTGCTTTCATTCAAAGATGTCTCATAAAGCTTTCATCTTTATCCTTCTATTGTCGGCTGTCATTTGCAAATTGAAAACTTTGGAGTTACTAATCCAAATCAATGATTAATAAGCTAAGGAAAAACTTGATAAATTTCGTAAAAATTAGTCATTTTTACCTTTTGCAGTAAAAAAAATCATCCACATCAATTTAAGCCTCAAACTTAATATTACTACCCCATTTATTAGGAAGAAATACGGAGTAAATTAACCCACCCTAAATCAACCACTAGTTTCAATATTGTTCTAACTTTTGTTCACCGAAAAAAATACTTCTTGTTCTAACTTCCCATCAACAACTGTGACTGAATCCTGGAGGCGTAGTTGGGCCGCCTTGGCACTAACAAGAAGCCCAATTTAAAATTTTTATTCTTATAATACAATTAAATCATTTTTATTTTTCTGGTGTTTGATATTCATGTTAGTTCAATGTTAACATATTGTTTTTGATGAATTTAATACTACGAAATATAAAAAGAATACATGCTGGAATATAATTAAAAATTCCAAGCAAACGAATATTTGTGATGCTAACTTTCGAATTGTTCTAAAAAAATACCAACAAACGTTATATGGACAGACCTTGGTTCCTGTGGGTAATTAAAATATAGATAATATGTTTTCTTTGAAATTAGATTGATCAATACTGATGTTTTGGAACATTTCCCAATTTTCTTATCTGAATTGTTGAAGCAAAGTTCTGAGAGACCAAAGGAGACTCTTGTTTTAAAAACATTTGGGTTAATAGAAAGTAGGACAAGAGTCGCTGCCTCATTGGGGCCTGGCAATAATACTCCAAGTCCGAGGATAAATAATATTTAAAATCATTCATATCAACAAAATCAGAGTGGCGCAGCGGAAGCGTGGTGGGCCCATAACCCACAGGTCCCAGGATCGAAACCTGGCTCTGATATGGAGTGGCTTCCTCTGATTTCATATTTTTTCACAAAAACAACCATTTTCGCATAGAAGAAGAACCATCCATGGCCTTGGAAAAGAAATACCATCTTAAGAATGATTTGGCTGAGAATTTTCTTGTACCCTTCATCCCCAAATCAACATTGGTTTCAGATTTCTTCTCCCATGGATTCCAAACAAACTACTGTACCCATCACTACTATCACGAGAGGAAATTAGGCTAGCCTCCGATGATGGTTGTTACAAATCAGTTTTTATAGGTGGTGTGCTTACAGCCGTCCCGTCCCGACGTCTGGAGTCCCTTCCTTTCGTATCAAGAACGCCCTCTTCCTCTCATGATCGAATACAACAACTGCATCAGAAACAACAACAAAGATAAACTCGGTTCACCTTTGCAAAATAGATAAAAACACCCTAAGACTCACGGAACTCAAAACTGAAACCACAGAGATATCAAGTTACTTTGCTCTAAAAATGATCAGGATCAAGATTTCGAGAAACCAGAGCTCCAACTTATGAGGTCATAACTAGAGATGATCGTCAGTTAATTTCAGAAACAAGTCAATAAAATGCTTTACTGCTGGAATCATGCCCTTTAAAGGTGGATGACTCTCATCAAATACCCAAATTCAGTTTCTGGCAAATCCATGTTTCACAATCTCCATGGAGCCACGGCTTCCAAACAGTGGTGTATTCAATTCATAGTTGTATGGATTTTTTTAAAGTTGGCGGATTTAAAAAATCCATAGACTACATGTACAGTTGATTGATTTTGTGTAGACCCCATATATAGAGTTTGACTGACTTTTAAAAATTTTGGATTGTCTAGAGAAATTTTGTTCAGTTATATATATATATTTTTTTTAAGAAAATCCAATAAAATCTATAAATATTTAAAATCTATGGACTGTTGAATATCTCAAAATTTTTTAAAACTTTTTAAAATTTGTATTGAATACGCCTAGATTTTTAAAGACTTTTTAGAATTTAAATTGAATACACCCCAACTTTAAAAGTCCAAAAAAATCTCTTGAATACACCCGTTTTAATCACAAATCACATTAGTCCCACGTTACCTATTTATCTAATGTGCATCATCACAATTCAAGATAAAACACACACAATTTAGAAAACAAATAGATTGTGTTAATACTATAGAGATTTTTTTTTTTGGGTAAACAATACTATAGAGATTAAGGAGTCCTTTTTTTTTGACGTGGGAGCCCGTTAGCATATTATTTCGAATATCTACGTAATAAATCATTGTAATAGTAAGTGAATGAATAGGAAATTTATTAATAAAAAAAAAAACGTATCAATTAGAAATTTTATAACTTGATAACTAATTAAAATGTTGCAAAACGTATATTTAAAATGGAAACCGCGTCAATCACTTTCCTTATATGCAAAATACGGATTAGGGATGAATCAATAAAGTAACTTACTAAATTATCTTTTCTTACATTAATATAAAATAAAATAAAATTTCTATTAGAAAAAACAAATATGTTAGGGTGCAATTTGGCCAAATGACTTGATGTGTTGCGACCACCACACACCGTTGCTATACTTTGGGGATGTTTGGAAGCCGGCATATTTAGGAGCATATAGCGGATTCAATCAGCATATCCTCTCACAATTCTCTCTCCGAATCTGCTATCTGCTAGTGGATCCGCTGACTCCCAAACATCCCCTTTGTAAATTGACGATTGAAATTAACTCGAGGGTTAAAGAAGTAAATTTGTATATTACTCTAAAATGTATTACTTTAATACATTTCAGCGATAACGTATGTACATTTCAGCGATTTGTTTATTAATAGCGACACACTATAATATATTTCAGCGACAGACATAATGTTTTCAGTGACTCTTTCTGTGTATTCCAGCGGCGTATTATAATATATTTCAACGACATATTATAGTAGTATATTTCAGCTACATACTATAATATTTTTCAGAGACTTAATAATGTGCATTTTAGCTACTTCATAAAAGATGAAAACCTCAATACTTTGGTTTAATATATTTACGACGAGATGTGTATGTATTTTAGCGACATGACTGTTATACATTATTTTGGACAACTTTACTATTTTTTATTTTGAATCCTTGAATTTGAATGAACGGTTGAAATATTGTGTCTTAATTTGATATGGGTTTGGTGATTGCAACATAACCATACCCTAAAAAAAAATACTATATACCGCATTTTTTACATAGTAGGAAGTTGATTTACTACAGGTTATTAGGTTTATGTGCAATGTAATTTATATGAACAATATCATTAGTCAACAAAATAATAATCCTCCGTTTTTAAATGATAGCTACGTTGGAGAATTTAGCACTATTTACATAATCACTTTGACTTGAAGTTTTATCATAGTTATTCAAGTTAAAATATAGTCAATTGAGATCTTGTTAGATTTGTCTCGTCTTG
The DNA here is from genome assembly GCA_030278955.1 of Hygrophila difformis. Lineage (NCBI taxonomy): Eukaryota > Viridiplantae > Streptophyta > Magnoliopsida > Lamiales > Acanthaceae > Hygrophila > Hygrophila difformis. Next base: position 3,041,676 of record JAOANR010000006.1, on the reverse strand, counting down.
TAGTTTTTAAATATCGAAATTTTAGAATTTTTACTTGTACCGAACTTGAGTTATTACTGATTTAAAATGTACATTGGACTGCGTGCTACGTGGGTCCGTAGCAAACAAAGAAAACGGAGGGAGTACTCCCTACCATGAAGAGAGAGAGAGAGAGGGAGGAAAAAAAGAAAAAAAAAGGAAGGGTGGACTTCGGACGGGCGGATCTTGCTTATATATAGTTGAAGCATACACGTAACTCGAACCTCGAAGGACTAAATTTCAGCCGCCAGGACTCCGGTGGAATTCAAATTTCTTGCGGGAGAGGTGGTTTCGTTTCGGTCCCTTCTCGAATGTTGATCGTGCAGATTCTTCAATAATCTAGGGTTCCACGATCGTCCACCGTCACACGCAGGTGGTTTCTACGGCGGATTATCGTCTCTCTTCAGCGATCGCGGAACGAATTCAGGTTTCATTTTAATTTTTTCACGCCAGTCAGTACGCCTATATTGCTACACATACATTACGAGTATATCTATACGTAGATGGAGTGTGATGGATAACTTAGATACATGTGTGCCGTTTTGAACGAATGAGGATCGGATCGCGGAATTCGCGATTGGTTTTATTCGTAGAATTACGATTGTTCGAGGGATTTGATCGAGCAATCGGAAATTGATAGTAGTCTCTCTTTTAGTTTATTTTTTTAAAACTCTGGTGGGAATGATCGAGTTGGTTGCTGCCTTGTTGGTTGTATTCCATGATTCCATCAACCTACTGCGTAATAATCTTTAGTTCGCTGCTCATTATTTATTTATTTATTTTAAACAATTGTTTTCGTCAAATTAATTACTCCCTCCGTCCCACTTAACTTGTCTTGTTTTACTTTTGCACACAATCCAATGCACTTTTTCAACCGCTAATATCTCAAAATGTGTACAATAAAAAATTATGTAAAATATATATTCTAAAACTACATGATTATACGATTCTAACAAGACCCAACTCGACTATTTTTTCCAAATATATACATGCAATAAAATCAAGTCAAAGTAGAGCAATGAACAGTGTTAAAAAGTCAAACAGGACACGTTTGCTGGGACGGAGGGAGTAGTAGATTGCTTTTGTTGATATGATGAAGGGTTGCACTTGCGGCCTTGCAGGTCAAACATAATTTTTCTACTATTAATTCATGGAGTGTACTCGAATGACCACCGATTTTAGTGATAGCGTAATCAATGGAGAGCGTAATCAATGGAGAGTGACCCACCTGGCACTACTACTCGCATAGATTCGAATCCCTTTGTTTGTTTGGTTGCCCATTTTTAGGTTTCTATATTGTGTTTTGTTCATTTTGTAGTACAGTCATAGTATAAAAAAAATGTCTTCACACTTTATTCTTAATTTCACATGCCAACCTTAAAAGATGGAGTAATAAAATAATTTAAAGGGGAACCACAACTCCACAAGCAATATACTTTTATAAGTCATCTTTATTCTATGATTACTCTCCATCCATTATTCTACACGTCATGGAGGCAGCCTCTTTGAATTATAGTATTTGATCGGACATAGTTGGACCGTTTTCCTTTATAAAAATGGCTCGTGTTGTTTTTGCTTGCTGACAATCTTAAAGTCTCGTCTTTCGTTTAAAATAGATGTCCCTTTCTAATGGGCCACGCTGCTGAGTTATCTCCCCTCCAACGGTCAACTCAATTCACATTGATATGTTTGTTTACTTTGAGCCGTTGGCTTTTGCTATAGTTTTCCGAAGGAAAGGTCGTACATTTTTTTGATAAATTAGATCCTCTTGGACGATTTTGTTTTATAGGATTGAGTTTATTTTTAATTTTAAATTATTTGTATTAATAAAACTGAAATTGTCTGGTAACTCCATCCAGCAGAAGTATTTTTCATAACAAAAAGGTAAATACTCCAATAGTCCAATATAATTATCTTTCTTTCTTTTTTTTTTTTTTTCATTTTCTCATAAAAATTTGAGATTCCCTTGATTATTTTTGTTGTCTACCTGTCTTTCTTAATTTTTTCATTTTCTTAGTCATTAATAAGCTAAATTATACTCCGCATATCACTAGTTTTATTCGGGTTATTAAAGCTCTGTGAAATTGACTTTGGATCAAACTCCAGCGTGAAGCTTTGGAAGCACATGCCATCCTCTTGCTTATTCCCTGGTGTCTTATTTATTCCTTTTCTATGCTACCCAACTTGAATAATGGCTTTGGTCTCAACTGAATTTGCATAAACCTATGAGGGTTCTAATTCCATGAAAGTAAACTGTGTCTGTCCTCTTCAACTTTCCGCATATCCGTACTAGCTTGAATTGTTCTCCCGATTGTTTCCTGTGAGCTGAAGCTGTAGCTGCATTTAACATGTAACTTGATTATGCAGGCATTGAGCTGCGAATCAGAGACTTCCAGTTTTACGAGGCATTGTCTTGTTTCAGAATGGTTTCTAATTCGACAGTTAAATGTCTCTTGCCCATGAAGGCTACATCTAATGGCATATTTCAAGGGGATCATCCTCACGAGTTTGCACTACCTCTTCTGATTATACAGATTTGCTTGGTGGTAATACTTACTCGTGTACTCTCATATCTTCTAAAGCCACTAAGACAACCACGTGTCATTGCAGAAGTCATTGTGAGCTTCTCTCCACCTTGTTTACTTGCTTTCAGTACAGTCAATCCTTTAGATGTTTGTTGTCTAATCATATTTTGTTTCTTGGAGGTTGCCCTGGATAATAGTAGTAGATTACACGGTGAAATTGCACTTTTGTGTCTTCAGTTTATAGTCAGCTTACCATTTAGTGTTCTTTTTTGTTCTGTCTTACATGTTCTGTGCTGGCCTATTCAACTACTGCAGCATATCTTATATTTAGAAGTACCTGTAGTATAGATCACATCAACTTTGTATAATCCTTTGCATTATTGGTAAGCAATTTTGATTCATAATACTTCTCAATGCAGGGTGGAATTCTACTAGGTCCATCTGCTCTAGGACGTAACCAGAAATATCTTCATACTATATTTCCACCCCGCAGCCTCACAGTTTTGGATACTATAGCAAATCTTGGGCTCCTGTTCTTTCTGTTCTTGGTTGGCCTGGAGCTGGATCCAAAGTCTCTTCGACGGACTGGGAAAAAAGCATTAAGCATTGCACTTGCAGGCATTTCTGTCCCATTTCTTTTGGGAATTGGGACATCATTTGTGCTCAGATCAACGGTATCCCAGGGTGTAAGTCAGGGCCCCTTTCTAGTGTTCATGGGAGTGGCCATGTCTATCACTGCATTTCCGGTCTTAGCTCGTATTTTGGCTGAGCTTAAGCTTTTAACTACTGATGTTGGTAGAATAGCCATGTCTGCTGCGGCAGTCAATGATGTGGCTGCTTGGATTCTACTTGCCCTAGCAATTGCTCTGTCAGGCACCGGCCGCTCCCCCCTTGTTGCAGTTTGGGTCTTTTTGTGTGGGTCTGGTTTTGTAGTTCTATGCATGTTTGCGGTCCCTCCAGTTTTCAAATATATGGCACGACGATGCCCTGTAGGTGAGCCAGTAGACGAGATGTACATCTGTGCTACGCTCTCTGCTGTTTTGGCAGCAGGACTGGCCACCGATACCATTGGGATTCATGCTCTATTTGGGGCTTTTGTGATCGGAGTTCTTGTACCAAAGGAGGGGGCATTTTCCGATGCACTTGTGGAAAAAGTGGAGGATCTTGTATCTGGCCTGTTTCTTCCTCTTTATTTTGTGTCTAGTGGACTGAAGACTGATGTAGCCACCATTCAAGGAGCTCAGTCTTGGGGCCTCCTTGTGTTAGTCATATTGACAGCTTGTATTGGCAAGGTTGTTGGCACAGTTGTGGTTTCTCTCTTCTGTAAAGTCCCTTTCAATGAAGCACTAACCCTTGGCTTCCTTATGAACACTAAAGGTTTAGTGGAGCTCATTGTCCTCAACATTGGGAAAGACCGCGGGGTAAATTAACTAGTACTAGTACTTTGCAACATTCAACTACTGATAGAACTTACATTAGTTTTGTTGTCTGATCACCTATCCTATAAATTTGCAGGTTCTGAATGATCAAACTTTTGCCATCATGGTTTTGATGGCTTTATTCACTACCTTTATAACAACACCCGTTGTTATAAGCATATACAAGCCAGCTCGGATTGCTAGAACAGAATACGAGCGCAGAACCATTCAGACAAAGGGGTCGAATGCTCGGCTCAAATTGCTATTCTGTTTCCACAGTAGCAGTAGCATTCCATCTTTGCTTAATCTCATGGAAGCGTCTCGTGGCACTGGATATACTTCTGGACTTCGTGTTTATGCTATGCACCTTATGGAGCTTTCTGAAAGATCATCTGCAATAGTGATGGTTCACAAAGCGAGACAAAATGGGATGCCATTCTGGAGCAGGGGCCCAAGCTTTTCAGATTCAAACCAGATTGTGGTTGCTTTTGAGGCTTTCCAGCACCTCAGCCATGTGTCGATCCGACCGACAACTGCAATTTCATCTATGTCCAGCATGCACGAAGATATCTGTAATAGTGCCGAGAGGAAGAAGGTAGCAATGATAATCCTCCCTTTCCACAAGCATCTAACACTTGATGGCCGGTTGGAGACAACACGGGAGGAGTTCAGGCATGTCAACAGGAGGGTTCTCGAGCATTCGCCATGCTCGATTGGCATCTTAGTGGATCGCGGACTTGGGGGAACATCTCACATAGCCGCAAGTGATGTTAACTACACTGTCACAACCTTCTTCCTTGGAGGCCATGATGATCGCGAGGCTCTCGCTTATGCAGCATTGATGGCCGAACACCCCGGCATAAACTTGAACGTTGTTCGTCTCACTATGGACCCAAAACGAGCTGGAGATGCCATCCTGATAGAAGTTGATGATCAACATAAATCAGAAGATGCTGCAGCTGGTGACGAAGAACTTCTTGCAAGCATCAAGGAAAAATCATCACTAGACAATTCAATCACCTTTACAGAAAGCGTGGTGAGCAATCCGGAAGAAGCCATCGATATAATGAAAGGGTATAAAAACAACAATTTGTTCATTGTGGGAAGAATGCCGGTGGGCCAACTAGCTGCGGCTCTCAACAAGAACACCGAGTGTCCCGAACTCGGCCCCGTGGCCAACCTGTTGATTTCAACAGAATTCTCAACATCATCTGTACTGGTAGTGCAACAATACCGTAAGGAGTTACCTGCAGACTCTCTGAATTCCCTCCAGGTTGTGGACACCACAACAGAGAATTAATCTGTGCTCTGATTTGTAAGAATTCTCACAAACTAAATGGTGTTCAACAAATACAAAAACATGGAGTATTAATCTGTACCCCAACTTTTGCTTTTGCATGCAATTAATTAAATTTTACCTGGGTGAATGAAATTACATGCACTTTATTTATGCAATTAATGGGATGAATTTTATTATTCTACCGGCGGCCGGGGTGGCGGAGGGCAACAAATTAAGTTTTGAATTGAAAGTTGGCTACATAAACACCTCAAAAAATACACATCCAAATAAATATATGGTAGAATAAATTGCATAGATATGAGGCTCCCAACCGGGCCGTGTATGGTCCGGAAGTCAAAAGGTCATGGGTAAATAATTGGGCTCAGTTGTTAAAATCTGCATGCATCACGGTAAAAAGTCAAAAATAGCCAGGTGGCAGCTATTTGTAGACGTGTGCAAGGGGAAAAAGGAAAAATATGGGGTAGGGAGGGAAATGGGAATTTGATTCCATCGGAGATGACACATTTTATATAATAACCCTTTCTTCTCCTCCAATAGTGTCTTACAACAGACGACGGCCTTGTTTGGGTTGTTTTGGGAGGACACATGGATATCGCCGACTCCGCCAGCCCTCCTAGCCCCAGCCCCGGCGATGGCGATTCAGACGTCGTTCAAGGGGTATTTCACTCGCCTCATCGAAACTTGTTTTCCTGTTATTTATTTAGTGAATTTCAATCGGTTATTAGCATATTCAAATGCTTAATCTGAATGAAACTGATCTAATATCAACCTATACAATTGTCCAATCTCCTTCAGACTCCGCGGCATGGTTTTTTCGTTGTCGTATATTTGTGGCATTTGATCAATATTTGGGTTTTTCATGAAATTTTCTTTCTTGATAATGCGTCTGGTCACCTGGAAGCTATTGAAATCAAGGGGAAAATATCAATTTTGGCTTTGAGTTTCTTTGTATTTTTCCTCAAGTTTCTCTTTTTTCCTGGTTGTTGGTGTTTGGTCGACTCAATAATAATTTATCTTGGATTTTATTTTCTTTGCATGGAAATTGAAAATTTGTTTCATGTTCCTTTTGGATTCCCCATTACAAAATCGGCATTTTATTTATGGGTTGGCTGCTTGCTTGTATGCTAATGCAGGAGAATAATCAGCCAGAACCTATTGAAGAGGATGTTGAAACAACCTGTTGGGGTTGTGGACTTCGTGTCCTTGTTTCTTCTCGCGAAACTGGTTTTAAATGTGGCTGGTGTGGTGCTATAACAGCTCAAAATGCTGTTAAAACTGATAATAAGCCTTGCTGGTGGAGACGGTGGCGTGATCGTTTTGTTGTTAGCATTGTCGTTATATTTATGCTTTTCTTTATATGTAAGTACTCATTCATTAATGTCCTTAAACCCTCCTTAATTTAGGATTTCCCATCTTGTTTGATCAAAGACGGATTGATGTTTGATTTCCTATAGGGAACCAAAAAAAACAAAAAAGCCCAGGAAGGAAGAGTACTTTGTTACCAAAGTAGCAGTTGGAAGTTATACACATTAAAACTTAACACAATACACATGGGTGCTATAATTATGTGCTACAGAATTGTTTAGAATTTGAGGGCAACTTTCTTAATTTTGTGTTATAGAATATGCTATGTCAGCTTATGCTTCATGGACCCCTTTGATTTCGCTGGCTCTATATTATAGACAGAATTTTAATATTAATTTTAGGGATTCCAATGAACTTTTCTTGACACTGAGGTTCATTAGGATGTGAGTCTACATTTTGACAATCTTACGTAAAGGTGTTATTATATGTTTCACTCCTTTTTCATCTTTTTCCTTCTTGGGGACCTTGCTTAATGTTGTCTTGATTGTGTGGGTGATACAGGTTGTGGCATTTGGGTTATATGTCCAGTAGCCTTCTCCATTAGTTTCTTTTGTGGTGTTCTTCATTTGACTATTGCAGTCACGCTGTCTATATCTACTCTATCTTTTTTCTGTCTTGCGGCCTTTCATCCTGCTGGTTCTCCGCCAATGATCCTCTGGGGCAGTTATCCAACTGTGGGGAAAGGTGGACTGGAGAATCATACCTATTGTCCATATTGCTCAAGGCCAAAACCACCTAGGACACACCATTGTCGATCGTGTGGGATGTGCATATTAAACATGGATCACCACTGCCCTTTTGTAAGTTTCAAACATTTCGCTACTTCTAGAAAAACATTTATATCTTCTGCAGCCTTTCCATCAGTGGGGAAGTTTGATCATACGACACTTGCCATTTTTTAAATTTCATCATATTATGGACATTAATGCTTATGGCTGTTGGTTTCAAACTTTTGTGCACCGAATTATTTTAGTTTTGCTCTCTTTCTATCCATGTATATTAGGGACAAATTGAAATCCTAACTAGAGCATTTACCAACAATGATTGCAAAAATGAACATAAGAAAACAACACTGTTTCATGTTTATAATTCACACAAAAATACATATATTGTTTAGTTACTGACCATCTACATTTTGTGACATTCCATATATAATGATCAGTTGGCTACATTTATGCAGATTGGGAACTGTGTAGGTGCTGCAAATCACCGAGTCTTTATACTCTTTCTCATTTCTTCAGTCACCAGTATGCTTTATGTTGCCGTGATGTCTGGTTATACTGCATTGCATATCTGGCATCCTCTACAACGTGGGCCTTTGTATCTATTGAATGGGCTTCCGAGGACAGAATTAATTTTTGGAGACTTGAAACAGGAGATTCTTGTTCTATTGAGATCAATCGTGTTCTTATCCACGAAAGAAGTTATTCTTGTTAACCTTTTGATCGCTAGTATTGCAGTGGGCTTTGGTCTGAGTATTCTCTTGTGGCAGCAGCTTGGTTACATCTATGTTGGAAAGACATATTTGAGCTATCTAAATGCTGTGAATAGTAAAGACAAGGTCGAAAAGGATTGCAGAAATTTTCTCAGGTTTTTTGGTTGTCCACAAAATGCAGCAGCATATTTGCCAAGTTACTGGAGATCAACCAAAATTCATGATAAGTAAAAGATCCAAAGGTGGGTTAAAAGTGTAGCCTTAGAATGCAGATGTAGTGATATTGCACTGAACACTGTCTCATTCGTTGCTAGGTCGGAGAAGTTTGAGCTCCATTACTCGCAGCTTGGTTTCATCATCTTGGCAGTCTGTTAACCCCTAGATTGGCTATCTGCATCAGTAAAAGCCACAGTTAGGAGTGAAGTTCGACATGGAGGATTCCATTGCTTAGAGTGAACTAGAAATTACGAACTTCCTCATGCCTCATTCTGTACTTTGTTCATTGCCGAACGGACCTGATTGGGTCCATTCCGAAATGCTATAGGTTTCCAAAACATCAGACTGTTCCAAGTTTGAACAAGTTGTTGTACAGACATACCCACCCGGCAGACATAGGGACATTTTCATGTCTCCCCCTGCCCACAATGTTGTATGCAGGTGTTCATCGACGACGCCAATTTTGCCTAAACAGAAAAATGATGAATTAGTAGTTTTCAATTCTATTCCTGGGCATTGTTAGCTTAGATGTCTAAAGAAATTAATCAATGGTTTATCTGTGACTTTTGAAGGTTAGTATAAAAGAATGAACAGTGATAAGATTTGTTCTTCAAACCCTGTGATGGAGGTGTAGTATTACATGCTAATAGTTACTACTTCGTTACCTATGTGTTAGAAACATCACTCGACACTCGATCATTATTACTGTCGGAAAAACCGATCACCACACACCTCACATTGATTACATTAAGCTGAGCATACCAAAGACAGTTTAGGATTTGGCAGAGATGTGCTCTCCAGGAAAGACTGAATTGTAGTCACTTGGGCCAGTGGTATTTTGCTGCGGGAAATCCGATATGTCTGCAGACACTCTCCTTTGTCAAGGCATTGAACATACATACATGTGATCAGGTAAGAGGTAGTGTTACTCTTGGAGACTTCCATGTAAATATGTAATGTAATGGAAAATTGTGAAGCTAAACTCTCTAGTTGTACTTGAGTAAGATCAGTCTGTGAGCTTTGTTCAAACCACAAGGATTGACTATGACTGCATTGCATACTATACGGGCAGCTCTGAACATCACTCCTGGTGGTGCAGTTGGATCGATGGATTTGGAGAGGATTTAAATAAAATCTATAAATATCAAATCTCTTTCCTTTTTTGGTTTATGGGAGGGATTTGTGAATCCTAATTGTAATACACCATGATGGATTTCAAGTTTTCAACTCACTCTTAAAATAAGAAAATTTTAAATTCATTCCCCAAATCCAAATACATTCCCCTAAAGGATGGAATTAATAACCATCCGTACTCAATACAATTTTATCTTTGTGAAACTTACCCAATAAATTATGGGCCATGTCAGCCCATTACAGGAAATATAAGCTCATTAAATTTTGGATTACTATTTTCCCCAAATTAATTGGAAGATTTTTTTATTTATTACAACCCACAAATCCACGCAAGTCATTTTCTATGCACTTCCAAGTTTCAAACAAATATTGATTGTGTCTGAACCTTGTCATGTAGATAGTGTTTCAACTTTCGATCCTAATATTCCCATTAAATTCCCACTAAAGTGAAAACCCAATAAGATTCAAGTATATATATCAACATCCTTAAATTATGCTAAGTTAGGTTTGGAAAATATTCGTAGAAATGTGTACGCATATATGCATGACACGTCTCACCTTCCTTAATGATAACCATCTCATATTCTCTTTTGTTTAATTAAATACAATACACTCATAGTAAATATGTACATACAATTTAATTAGCTAATAGTATGCTCATTGCTCAAACAGTAAAAAAGACTACAAGTGGTGTCTGCTGAAAGATCTGGATTCTGGAACGGAATGCATCACCTGCAGGAAATAATTTCTTTTACAAGTAGTAGTATTAGTAGTTTTACTTTTGGGGTTTTCCGACATAGAGAATTTAATGATGACATTATAAAATCGCATGATATGCAGTTTTTCACTACTTTAGGGAGAAAAAACAAATTAAAGAAGAAACATGAAGTATCAATGATATTACTTTTGCAGCAAAAAGTACGAACAAGTGAAATGTGGACGAAGTTTACTTCATTATAAAATTTAAAGAAAGAAGAATCCTTTAATTTTGCTATCCATATTTTTTTTTATGAATTTTATTAATTTTGCATTTAAATGAATTATATGTGAGGACCTTATATTATGTGTAGATAAAAATCCAATGCACTTTTTCAACCGGTAATATCTCAAAATATGTACAACAAAAAATTATGTAAAATATATATTCTAAAACTACATGACTATACGATTCTAACAAGACCAAACTCGACTATTTTTTCGAAATCTATACATGCAATAAAATCAAGTCAAAGTAGAACAATGAACAGTGTCAAAAAGTCAAACAGGACACGTTAGCTGGGACGGAGGGAGTATTATTATTAATTAAAGCATAAAGTTTTACAATATAATACCTCACCCTAAAGGATAGTGTATGTTACTCACAAAATTAAACTATAATTTTTATATACAAATATATTGAATTATTATAAAAAAATATATAATAAATAAATTATGAGAATATACTAAATTATCGATTATTAAAAATACATGATGTAATTAATTATTTAAGTTTATGATCATGTTATTAATTAAAATATGTATTAAAAGAATTCAATCATGCTGATTGCTGAATATTACTTACTCTGTTTCTTTTTAACTGTTTCTTTTTAAGTGTAAGACTTTCCTTTTATGAGTGTTTCATAATAAATGTTACATTACTATATATATAATGCATTTAAAAGTAAAAAAGCTTCCATTAAAGCACTTTTGTTCCTTGCATTAAATCTCGTGTCATTTTATTATATTACACTTATTTTGAAAGGAATGGAGTATTTTTCAATCACTGCACACGATCAGCGCCATTAAAAATTTTATTAAAAAGAAAAAAAAAAGAAAGAAAAAGAAAAAACTGGCGCTATTAATTTATAACCCCACGAGATAGAAGTATATTGTAATTTCCTACATTATTCTTAAATGTGGAATATATATATATATGCTACGCCAAAAAAAAAAAAAAAAAAAGAGAAGTGGAATATATTGAATTATTCTGTACACAGTACATAGGAATGACAATGGGCCGGTTTTGGGGCGGGAGTAGCGTCCCCATCCCCAAAACCGTTAGCATTTTTAATCCCCAAAACCGGCCCGTTCCCCGTCGGGGATCATACCGGGAATCCCCAACGGGTATCATAATTTCCCCGATCCCCATCGGGGATCTTATCGGGGAGTTACTTACAAATCAATTTTTATTTTTTCGGTAATTAAGAAGATCAAATCCATATTATTCGAGCCAATTTTCAATTTCAGAAATTATAATATTAAAACACACAAATGTATTGTTTAACAATAAACCATAATCCATATTGAAATTTCATATTTGTTTCTAATATATAATCAACCCATTAAATAAATGAGTTTTAGTAATTATTTTTATTTTGCGAAGCAAAAAAGGCCAAATAAATTGGTGGTGAGAGTCCATGTTATACAAATTACAAAAAATATATGTCAAGTTCTCATCAAATTTGTAACTATTTTGGATTGGATAGGAAATTTATAAAATATAATGTATAAATATTAACTATAATATATATATAAAATATATAATAAATAATATATTAAACATATCGGGGATGGGCCGGGGCGGGGACTACTTCCCCCATCCCCATCCCCGTCCCCAAAAAAATCCCCAATCCCCGATAATTCTCCCCCGAAACCATACCGAAAATTCGGTTTTCGGTTTTCCCCATTGGGTATGGACTTTTTTGCAATCCCGAACAGTACACATGCCAGCGCATGCAGTAGCCAGTAGCGATGCATAGTGCAATTTTGTGTATATAGATAGATGTATGTGTATTATAAATTATATATTCACTCCATAAATAGTTAATTGCTTCATTATCATATATAGATAGATGTATCATGTATGTATATATACATCTGTATCACTTATCTAGAAAACCCTTGATTGATGATGATATATGAGAGACAAGTCAATGAAGCTACTATGCATGCAAAGCCATCACTTTCAGTAGAAACCTTCTTTATTCAATTTTTTCAGACAATAATATATTTAGGCTGGATTTGGCTCTAGTCTTTGAAAAGGTGTTGGGATAAGTGTAATGACAATATGTACAAACTTGCATTCTTCATTAGATATGGGTATTAGAGGGTATATGTTGTGGGTATATCTCCAAACTTGTGCAGTAATATCCTCTCGATATGACAGTAAAAATTTGTCCCAATTTAACAAATAAACCTATTTGAAAGGCGCGCTGGAGACCTCTTATTGTTTTAGCCTTATTTTCATTATTTTATACGATAGATAACTAGGATTTTACATGTTTCTTTTTTAATTAAATTACAAACTTTTGTTTAGATAAAAAAAATATTAAAAATTAACACATACACCCAACTTTCACATGCCCACTCTTGCTTATTGTAGATTATGCAGCATTTTAAACTTATCCAATTTCTTTTGTGCCCCATCACTTTTGTGAACACATTGTGCACCAAATGCTTATCCACAATAATATTCAATTCTACATAGTATAATAGGAGTAATTCCTATACGATATATAAGTATTTATACTGGCCTGTTCATAACCATCAAGAAAACTCGGTAGTAGTTTTTTGTATTTTTAGCAGTAATCACTTCTGCGAAAAGAATTGTGAGTACTGAGAAAAGGGTTTCCCTTTCTGATGTGTAGTAAGAAAAACTCGGATTGATTGATAGGTGATTGTTGGAGGGACAGCTCAGAAATCACACAACTGGAAGTATACTAGACAAATTGAAACCCCACTGAAAAAGAGCCACACTACTACAAACTACTGTCTACTACTGACTAGTGCACACAAATAGAAACCCCGATTAATACATGAAGACATTCCCAAAGAGCAATAAAAATGAACTGTAGAAAAAAAAAACAAAGAAACAACAACGACAGAAGAATAGTACTCTCAGAAACACATGACATGTTCTGTAGCATCATATTATATTCACTGTCTTCAATAGTATATATCTGGAGTTCTGGACAATTGATGGGGCAAACCCTTTTGCCAATCAGTCATACCAATGTAAGAGTACTACTCATTGGTACTTGTGTTTCTCCTTGAATTAATTCAACTTTGTTTTTTAGAGTTCCTATAATCCCATCCTGTCTTTAGTTTTCTATCCCCATATGTGTAGTATACGGTGTTCAGTAACATTACATACAGTGGGTTTCATGTTTTTTAATTAAAAGCTTTTAATTTCGTGGCTGGGAATCCTCTGGACAACATCAATACTAAAAGCAAATTGGGTTGAAATAAATTAAGATTTTTTTTTTAAAAAAAAAGTGCAATAGCTTATGGTATGTGTAGATACAGTAATAGTATATACATACTTGACTAAAAGCTTTAGGACAACACGTGCTTCCTCCTTTAAGTTGTGTAATAAAGTGATCGACAATGGTAGCTGCTGCAGATGCAGATGCAGCTGCGCTTTGCTTCGCATGAGCTTTGTCTGTGTGTTGTGTGGAAGGACTGAGGTGAGGAGCATAGTTGCCTCTACAGCTTTTGGGTAGGGTACAGAATCACTACTGTAATTTTACCTCCCTCTGAAAGCTCAAACTGATACCACTATTATTGATTAAAAATGTTTGCGTGTACCACATTTGTCGAACCTTAAATGTACACTTTGATGGATGAATAGTCATTCTAAAACCAGACGACAATCAATACCCCAATTGGTACGTGAAACAGATAAGCGACTGTCGGCAACAGTACTAGTATTACTTCGCTTTTTTGTGGGGAAAACTCATTAACAAACCCATATACAGTAGTATATACTTAAGTGCACCTCCATGAATACGATCGACTAAATATACCCCTTTGATAAATAATACACAGGTCGGTAAGTAGGGTGTATGATTTGAATTAAGCATTATAAATCTCATTTCAAGAATCTTCCCACTTATTTAGAAATTAAATAATTAATAAAAAATATTGAACTACTTTTACTTTTTAAAAAAAAAATTAATGTGGTTCGGCACAACTTAAACATCGTTAATTAAGATAGAAGTTGAAGAAAAAAGATTGCAAAAAAGGCAAGCAATTCAATAATACAGTGAAGTATAATTGAATTAAAGATTGATCATGAGCTCCATGCATTCTCCAATTTTATACTAAAATGTAGTAATTTTTTTTCTCCATATATATTTAAGTAAATGAATTGAGTGAATAATTTATATCTTCATCACATGTCATTATTTACGGGACGAATTAATTTCAAGCCCAAACTTTGGAATTGATCAAATATGTTCGTGTTTTGGGAGGGGTAATTTTGGATTCCCAAAGCTCCTGGGCATGTTGATTAGAAAATTAATCGACAAGGTTCAAAATGTGATGTCCTTGTGTCCGAACACGTTCTTTCCAATTATGGAAACTGTACAAAGCTACAGCAAATAAATCCTGGTTTCAACTCTGTGCTTTGGTGGTTGGTTCAATTTTATTACAATACTCAACTGTACTTAATCGTTGTTTACTGCACATAAGTAATTTTTATATGGACTAGTGAACTTCATCTCTGACCTGACACACGTGTTGTCATTGATATTCCGATTTGATAGGATTCTTTGTCCTCTCGGACACTATATATATATATAAAATACTCCTTGAAATTAAAGGAGATGGGAGATTGCCATGAGCCAGGAGGAACTACATTGGCTTGTCATTAGTACTATATGTCTCTGTATATAATAATACTCCCTCCTTATTAATTAGACATTTTTTTTTTCTCATACATACATTTCGATCCATTTGTTTAATAGTACAAATTTCGCAATACTTTACTTAATCATTTTTATTTACTTATTACTATTTTGTAATAAAATTAGAATAAAGTTGATCAACAAATAATAAGGAATGAGACGGATTGAGTAATACAGTACTAATCTGTATACTCCATGTTTGTGATTAGATTATAGTTCCACTATCAATTTATTCCAAGGGACTGTGGAATCCTTGAATTAGGGCTAAAGTAAATCTAGAATAGGGTTTTCAGCCTAACATGGAACCCAGTCGCACAATGATAAAATGAACAAAGCGAGTATATTTCTGATGACTTCTTGTTAATGCTGTAGCACTTTTTTTTTTTTCTTTTTTGTTTTTTTTTTGTCAAAGTAGGGAATTAACAGTGTTGGGTATCAAACCCAATCCCACATCGGAGAAGCAGACAAAAAATGACTTGCATATAAGTGTGTCCACTTAACCCATTAGTATGAGGCCTTTTGGGAGGAGCCCAAAAACAAAACCGTGCGGGCTTGGCCCAAAGCGGATAATATTATACTAATGTCGGAGTTAGGGTGGCTGTCGTAGTCCCTACAAACAGCAGCATCTTTTATTAAATTAACAAATTCATCATGGCTCAATGCAAAAATTCTGTGAGGTGTGTTGAAGAATTATAATACATGTTGGAGTGATATGAGGGTTTATGCTAAAGGAAAGGGATGCAGTCTGATCTCATGAAACCCTTTTTATTTGAATATACTACCTCCGTTCTTTTTTATTTGCACGTTTTGACTTTTGTCACTATTCATTGAGTAGCTTTGACTTGACTTTTTAATAAAATTATATAAGATAAAATATAGTCAAATGAGATCTTGTTGGATTCGTCTAATCGCATAGATTTAGAATATCAAATTTTCATAATTTTTATTTATATGAAATTTGAGTTATTACGGATTAAAAATGTATATTGGATTGCGTGAAATGTGGTATGTTGCATTTATTTACAAACGGAGGAAGTATTTGATTTGAGTCTCTACTCTCTAGCTACTTCTTTATGAACAGATGAACCTTTGTCATGTTGCGGTGTTGCCCATAATTTTATTTACAAGCAGGTCGGGCCGAAGCTTAATTTCATTTATCAGCATAAAGAATATGTTTTACTATTATATAGCTTTATCAGAGCTGTACCAATTGTGACTGATGACTGAGGGCAATTATATTTTAAACTAGGTTTTTTTGGGGTGAACAGAAAGGAATATGAATATGTCTTTTCTTTTTTTAACATGCTTTAGTTTAATACTCCCTTTAATTAGTTTTGTTCCAGAAATTAATAATTAAGCATGCAGCAATGCCTTCCTTTCCTTGGCTATATAAAGCCAGTGGTATTTCACTTGCAAAACACACACATGAGCTTTTGAGTTGGTATATGTAATGTAACACACTCAAAATTCCCCCCAGGATGCTCTTTGTCTCCCTCTCCCCCTCTTACAAAGCCCCTTTTTCCATTTTCAAAAGACATTTACAGATTATGTAAATGAAAAACAAAAAAGATGCAGAATTGAGCGAAAAAGATCAGTAGTGTCTACTCCATGCTTGCAGGAGTTTTGTTTCCTGATGGAACTGATTAGATGAAGAGTGTAGTAGATATACATATTCTCTTTTTGGGCGATGGATGTTGTGATGTTAGAGAGAGCTTTCTTCAGTTCAAACATAGGAGACATACTTTGATTCAATTTGCTGCTGACTCATTCATCCAATTGCTGAGCGACTTGTGTGTTTTAGTGCTCGGCAACTGAGTGAATGATGCGGGAGTCAAACTGGATCCTAGACTTCCTGTTCTTGGACTGAAGGGAGCTCCCTTTTATTGTTTTCTTGATCCATGTTATCTTCATTGAACATTTTATCATTTTTTTTCCCCTTAAAACCATGTTTTCCCTTGTTAATTTTCTGCTAGCTAGGGTTTGAAATGTGTCTGCTCTGTGTGTTTCAAAACCATGTTTTTCCTTGTCAATTTTGTTGCAGTGGGAAGAATATAATCAATTAACTGAAATAAACAATCTTATGGGAGGTGTCTGTGCAGAGAAAACAGTTGTGGAGGAATGTGCAGATTTAGGGTTTGGAGAAAAGGCAGTCAAGAAGATACCTTCAATGCTAGAGGTTCTTGGGCATTGCTCAATGGTAGTATCAAGTTCCTAGGCATGTCTTGGGCGTGCACAGTGACCAATATATTATATACTCTATCCTCATCCCCCTTTTGTTTTAATCTTTTATTTTGTTAATATATTCGCGTCTTCAAATAAACGCAGCAGTGATATTATAGCTAGGGTTATAGACCTATAAAATTGATTAATTTCATGGACTACTTTCTTTAATTTATTTCCCTTGAGTTTGTTGTTGGTTCAGAATAGTCATATACTGTTTTTCCCTATATTTCTATTGATTATCTGTTATGGGATCTGATCTGAATTCTGAAATACACTATATGTGTATAGTTATGTGTATAGTGTATGCATGTTAGCTACTTTGTTATGGATTTCTCTCTTCCAAAAACAGTGACTACCCAATTCTGTGTCTCATACATTTAATAGTCCTTGTCCATTTTTTAATCTTATCTTGATGCATGAAATCATGTGAGAAATTTCAGTCATACAGAAAAACAGATGAGAAATGTAAGAAGGATGCTGGTAGAACAGTTAATACTACTCTAAATATATAAGACTCATAGATTTTTAGTTTTAATGCTCTTAATTTGGTTATTCAAAACGTCATTTTTCTTTTGATTTTATAACACAGATGGTATAGATTTTGTAAGTTTATAATAAAACATGTTAAAAAATGTGAATTCATAATTTATATAGTAGTACAATATTAAACATTCTCATCTTTGACTTGCGCCCCTTGAATTGAAAGGGGACATGTACTAATTATCAAACCATTAATTAATTTTAAGGTTGGAAAGTGAAAGACGCGACTATATATTTGGGCCAAATTCCAATTCGACCATATACACTAATTATTTTGATATGTTATGATCCTTTTGTTGAAAAGTATAACTACTCAGTATCTGTATGTAATATGAATGCATTTAGATTTCATGTTTAACGGTAAATAATACAGCACTACAAGAAAAAATCCAATTACCGACCCCAATTACCGACCACCACATTACGGGTCGGATTTACCGACCCCATTACCGATCCCAAAGTGGGGTCGGTAAAATTTAGCCATTATTGGGCCCAGTGATATTTGAAAACCAAAACACCGACCATAATTAATGTTGTCGGCATTACCGACCCCATTACCGACCCCAATTGGGGTCTGTAGGTTTTTTCAATTTTTTTTTAAATTTTTTCCATTATTTTATTATTTAGTTTATATTTTTATTAAATATTTATTTGATTATTTATATAATTTAATTATTTATTTATTTGGGCCAATTAATTATTTATTTATTTTATAATTTAATTATTTAATTATTTATTAATTTAATTACTGAATTAATATTTTAATTTAATTAATTTTTTTATTAAAAATAATTTTAATTTTAAATTTTTTATTAAAAATAATTTTAATTTATTAATTTAATTTTAGTTTATATTTTATATTTATATTCAATTAACTACAAAAAAAAATTAAGTTAGCAACCGAAATTTGCGATCGAACATATTGGGTGGCTATTACCGACCGAATTAGCGACCGAATTATTCATATTGATTATTGAATTTTATATTCCATATGTTATTTTTTAATTTTTAATTATGAAATTTAATATTTTTATAAATTTTTAATTCAATTAATATTTAATTATATTGATTTCTGTTTTCTTAAATTTAATTAGCGATTTAATTAATTTTACCCATTTAGTTAATGAATTATTCTACAACTTATTTAATTAATATCAATTTTTATAATATTTTTTAAGTTATCAATTACATATTTTTTATATAAAAATATTATATATATTTAATAAATTACATATGATAACATGAAAAGTTGTGTATCCGGATGGCACGCGCGTGGGTGAGGAATGCACCTCACCTGGGTTCGAATCCTCTCTACAGCATTTGGGGGAGAATTAATATATATATATGACACGTGGCGGGTTTCCATTGGTGGTGCGTAGGGCTAGCCCAGCTGGTTAGGGTTGTGGCTAGGTGGTGCGAGGTTGTGGGTTCGAGCTCTCATGAACACATTTTATTTCATATAAGAAATTTACCGACCCCAATATGGGGTCGGTAATTTCGGGTCCTCGAGGTCCCTAGACCTCGCTTACCAACCCCAATGTTGGTCGGTAATGGAGTCGGTAATTTTACCGACCCACATGGGGTCGGTAATCTCCCGACCCCCAGAATCTTTGGTCGGAGCCAAATTACCTACCATCAATTTACCGACCCGGGATTGGGGTCGGTAAACCCGTAGACGACCCGTAAAACCTAGTTACCGACCCTATTTTGGGATCGGTAAAACGAAATTTTGTTGTAGTGCAGTATGTTTGCATGTCTGGTCATAAAATATAACATGGCCGTATTTTATCAGCTATTTGAACAAACTTATGACTTTATGAGTTATGATGAGTATATAAATCAAAAGAATACCGGCGAGTGTTTTCTCTATTTTATAGTACTAAATCGGAAATGGAACAATCAAAACCTTTTTTTTTAAGGGGAATTATGGGATGGGTTAGAACCTTAGGTCAGAATGTTGGAGCCACAACTGCATGCCACGTAGGCACATGGGTTAGAATTCTCAAAACATTTTAGTTTTTTTGAATTAGCACAAAACATTTAGTTATATTAATATTTTATAGAATAAAATGTTAATTAAATTTTGTATCAACTAAAATAATTGCTCTACTGATCTGATGTAGAGTGTGAATGGTAAATATCCACTTCTAGTTAATTAAATTACTATTACATTTCAGTTGTAGTTAGATATTTTAAAATTGCTCACAATCTAATTTAAAACAAATTTTGTTTTATTTTGAATTTGGGATAATATAAATAATTAATAAACTATCAAAGAAATAGTATTAATTTGAATATAATTCTTCAATTACATACATTTTTTATATTAAAAAAAAAGAAAAAGAAAAAGAACTTAAAAAATGTTTATAAATGCATCATAAAATTTCGCATTATCTCCTTGCAAACAACTGGGTATGGTATGTCGGGCAGGCCATTACAAAGTGTAGTGAGTAGTGACTAGTGAGAATATCCATGTTTGACTTCGGCCCATTTTAATTTAACCCATTTTCAGTTTTAGATGACAGGTTGAAATTCAAACCGTGTTTTTGCCCATATATATAGACTCACATCACATGCATGCGTGCGGAAACCGATGTTTAGAATCCAACCAAAACTCAGATTTATGTTCGTAATAAGAGGTCAACATTAACTCCACTTCCAATACTTGTTGCTATGATCTTTTATTTTATTGCTCCATCCCTTCTCGAATGTTTTTGACATTTGAAAATATGTTACTATTCACATACAGACTTTTATTTAAAGTTTTACTTATAGTTATACAAGTTAAAATATAGTCAAGTGAGATCTTGTTAGATTCGTCTCATCGTGTAGTTTTTAAATATTGAACTTTTAGAATTTTTACTTGTACCGAACTTTAGTTATTAATTATTTAAAATGTGCATTGGAATGCGTAAAAAGTTGGTTTGTAAAAAACATTCAACAACGGAGGAAGTATTATAAATTTATAATTCATTGAGCAACCATTTTTAGAATTTTTTTTATTCAAATTTATTTTAGTGTGAAGGGTTGAAATAATGAAATTTAAAATACTACCATTATAGCATCGAATAAGAGTAATAGGTAAAACTCTACTACAAAACTAAAGAATATAAACCCGTTTTAATTTATTCAGATTCAACTTTCGTAGCACGAACCTTAAAACGAGACCAAAAGCTTTGTTTACAAATGACTTGGCACACTTATTACATACACACACGTCTAAATAATAATTCAACTACAAAACACATAAATATCGCACGAGTTGGTTGCCTTGAAGTTGAATGCAATTGATGGGCTGTCTTTCAGCGCTCAGCTCCCATGAATGAAGCCAAGCTAAGGCATAACCACCTGCATATCCGATTATCACATACCACAAATTGAAACATATTTTTATTTCGCAAAAAGAAAACAAATACTCACATAATGACAGTAGTTACAGCAAATTAATTAGTGCGTTGGGTGTATGTGTATCGATCGTATCCATACCTTCCAAACCATACCATCAACAAGAACAGCAACATCATCATCATCGACTCATCATATTCACATAATGTATAAAGTATAACTCATTTCTTCCGAAGAGGAATATTCAAACAGGTTGACGACAGGCTGCCTGCCTCATAGAATCATTCATTCCTGGACGGGATAATAGTAGCTTTTAGGCGTGAGCGTGATCGTTGGCCCCTTGTTCGTGCTTCAAATAGCTTCGCCTTCAGAGTTTTCTCCTTCAAGTCTGGATGCAATTTGGAAGATGACTCGGATTTATCCACATCATGGGATGGCAGCACTTCTGTCCATCTACGCACTGGACTTGGTTGCCCTCTCCACGCAGAGGCTGCTCCGTATTCTTTTTCAGGGTTTTGCTTGTTCATGCTTTCTGACAGAAGATAGTGATTTCTGATCAAATTTTCGATCATGTAGTTTGGATTCAGGCCGCTTATGCTGTCAGACTCCTGCTTCGTCTCAGGGCTGTATTCTCTTGGAGCTTCATATTTTTTGGGCTTCTGTGAGCTGCTAACATCAGCAGGATTTGCTGCCCCCTCGGTATCTTCAACCTGGTTCGTGATTTCACCGTGAGAAGTGGCTTGAGCCATCTTCTGTTCAAACTTAGCCTGCAGACCAGACGGGCTTGCACCTGATGCTCTGTCGGAAGATCCAAGTTTTGTTTTTTCTGTCTTTGGCTTCACGAATTCATCATTGTGATTCTTTTGATGTTCTTGTCCTCGAGATTTCAGTATGGCTTCACCCATCTTTTCTAGCTCGAAGCAATTGGAATCGCTACCTGCAGAATCATCGTCATCATCCTCCTCGCCCTGAGGAGCACTAACAGCCATATTTAGAGGGATTGATTCCCTGGAGCCTCTTAGGAAATTGGGATCTCTTGCTACTTCATTATTGTTGATCTTCTTATGGCTACTTCTTTTAGCAAGAAGAAAAGCTTCGATTTCTGGTCCTAATTTGTGTACGGCAAACCCCTTCTCTCCAGAACCATGTCCAGATTGCAACTTCATCTGCATCCGCTCATCCAGCCACGATTCAGATACATGAAGAATCAACTGATCACAATCCGTTCTTTCAGCCCAATCCTTGTCCGAATTTTGCCTGAACATGTGCACTTCTTTTTCATAGTCTCTTATCCCCAGTGCAAACTCATCACAAAGGTCTTCCAAGAGACTGCACGACTTTCTCTCATTTTCAAGCTCTTTAGAGATGCTCGCAAGAGTTGTCTTCACATCATGAAGCTCCTTGGCTAACTTCCTGTGCAGGCTCTCTGACCGCTTCCTCAACTTCCTCTCATCCTCCAGTTCATCCCTCATGGACTGAATAGCAGCATTGATTCTATCATGCTCCTTGGTCTTCCTAACTAGTTTGTCTTCTGTGATCTGCTTCATCATCTCATCCATTTCATGACGGTCGGCTTGCTGTTCTCTCAACAGCGATTTGATCTGGGATCGTGAATGATCCAGCTCCTTCTTCAATCCTTTAATGAGAGACATGTTAGATACGTGCTGCTCTTCCAGGCTCCAAATACGATTCAAAACCTTGAGCAATTCGGTGGATGTTCTTAAGCTGTAACTTGTGTCCCCATTTCTCCCTTTAAATTCTATGGAGCTCGTAGGGGTAACCGCTGGATTATAGGGTGCGATCTGCAACAGAGTGAGGTGCTTGAGAAAAATAAAATCTAAAAGCAAGAACCTATGTATCACCAATCAAACAAACAAATGTTAAGACTTAAGAGGATCCCACCATCAAATCATATAAGAAAGAAAATATATTCCTCAGTTTTTCTTGTTTGGTCGTCAAAAAAAGATACAACATTAACAGGTAAAAGGCAACTTCAGGGAAGTCAACTGAGGCATATATACACAAACTTAGGTTGATTGACAAGTTCAATGTGGAAGACTGCAGAAGCAAGTTATGCTTTGATGTCATTCATACTGTTCAAGCACACAACCACAAACAACAACAATACACAGATTGAGAAGATTGCAATCTTTGGAGTAAATTCAACCCATGTACGAGATTGATATTGTGCTGAGGTGCAATACAACACAATGGAATTGAAATCCAAATTATTTCTTAAAACAATACAAGAAGGTTCTTGATGATGATAAAATCTAAGGATTAACTTTATTCCATCCACTTGCAACTAAAACCAATTGTAGATAACCTGACTAATGAAATATTCATACTTAATAAAGTGAATACAACTGCAAGGGTTATAGATGTACCTCCATTGAACTGCCATAACTTGCAGGTGATACAGGTTGTATCGCATGACTTTGATTATTCCTCTCGGATGATCGATGATTCTGCAACAATGATGCAGCGACATGCCTCCTCAAACTGCTTGAACTTCCTGGCTGGCAATGTGAGCAATGAAGGAAACGAGAACATCAATAAAGAATTAGTAGTAAACAACTCAGGTAGCTGAAGTTCATCTTCACTGCTCGAGATTTTAATAGAGTAGCATAACGGAGGTGATCAAATGCAAATATTAGTAAAACAATGTGTGGTTCCAACGTATTTGCTCAATCTTCATTGCTCGAGATTTTAGGAGTCAGCTGGAATCATGCAAGAAAGAGGCTTCTAGGTAAATAAAAGCAGTAAACATTGGCACAGGGCGCCGACTGCAACACCAGGACAAACTTTGCAACTCAATTGCCAAACAGTGACCAAGAGTTTCAGGAAAGAATTTTTAGAGCCAAGATGCCATCTATATCAAACTCCAGACACAACAGAAATGACACAGTTGAGGACAATAAAGTAGGACAGACCAATTAACTCACCCTCAACAAACTGTACTGTCGGGTTCTTAATTGCTACTAATTGCAGAGAGTTAAAGTGTGAAAACCAATTAAACTGATAAGATAACATAATGACAAGTTGTCTGTACTTCTCTTCTAGTAAGTTTGAGTCAATGTAAGAGGCCCAGAAGCAGTAACATTAACCTCAAACCAACCACCACCACAACTTCCCCACACTCCAAAGTCCAAATGGAACCATCTAATAAAAACCAAAAGCTTTGATCAAACGAATACCTAATCCAATCCCAGATGGCCAGATGTAGAACTTTATAAAACACCAACCAGAATAACCCAAAGGATGTCATAACTTTGAACAAGAGATTCCTAAAAAAAAAAAAAACAGAAACAGGAAAAAGTTAAGGCCTTTACCAAGTCAGCCGAGGCAGATGAAGGATCAAGAAGCTGGTCTTGACCACTCTTATAAAGCTGGTGGTGGTTGAGGCGGCGGAGCCTGGGAGGAGGGCCACCTCCGCCGTGGTGCATGTTGTCAAGTGAATGTGATTGCTTGTACTGATTAAGTTCCCAGAGCGCTGCAGCAAGTTTTCTTGCGGAAACACGATGGGCCTGAAAGGGGGAGCCTTTGAAATTGTCACGGCAGCTACTACCAGCGCCACCACCAATTTGAGTCTGAGGGGCTCCAATGAATTGCAATTCTTTAGGTCTCCAAAAGGAGGCTACTGGAGTGGTGTGTCCCCCTCTTTTCCCCACCCTCCTCAACTTTTCCCCAAAATTTTCCCCCTTTTCTGCTGGGCCTTCCCCACTTTTCATCTCTCTCTTCCCTACACATAAAAAATTCCACTTTTCTTTTTCCTCATTCCCACTCAATTTGCCTTGCCGCTCTGGACTCAGTTGCGCCTGCTTTTGATTATGTGTTTCCACTGTCGCTGTACTTTGGAATTCCCTTGAAATGATGAAAGTAAAGGGAGTTAAAAATTAAAATTTGCTGCTATAATAGAAATCACACCTTTATGGTGGCTCTTGCTTTGGCTCTGTGTTTTTCACCTCGTTTGGTGAATTCCAGGGAAGGCTTAAATGAAGGGAGATTGGGAGTGATTGAAGTCATTTCACTGTAGGGGCCGGGGCCCGAGTCGGCGTCCACACGGCAATTGGGTAGCATGGGATTCGCTCTGGCTGAGTTGGTGTCCGTACACGAATTTCCTCGAATACCTATCCTGCCTTGTGGATTTGTAGTATTGTATGTACCTTGTTTTTGTCATAAGGGTGACTGACAGACTGCATAGTAATGATAGGAGTAAATTAGTTCTTTCCCATGGACTATAACCAAAACAAATCCATTTGAGCCCATATGGAGCCGTAAATCAACCACAGTGTTTTTTAGGCCATACTAGTCAACCAGTGTTTGATGAAATATTTTCTCATAATTCATTTATATAATAAATAACTTTTAAATAACAATTGACTTATTTTTATTTTTTTATTATATGATGATTGGTACTACTTGAAATTACTTTTAAATCTCACCAACATATTTCAATTTGTTAAAACAATGGAGTATCATCATTTGGTGTATATGTTATCAATAAATTCCAATGGGGATGAGACCTAGCCCAAGTGGTTAAGTTCCTTGACTTCCAATGGAATGTTGGAGGTTCGATTCTCCACTTCAATCGCTCCTAAAAAAAAAATCCAATGCAATATTTTTATTTATTGGAAGGTAGTATCAATATTCTTTAAATTGGGAATGGGGACTTACTCTAGTGTTCAAGCCCCGACTTCCAATTTATAGGTTGGGGGTTCGATCATCCACCCGATCCTATAGATGGTTCAGTAAAAAGAAAAAATATTCTTTAAATTGTGTACACAAAAAAATCATTTTCTAATTTTAAATATTATTTTATTTATTTTAATTTTATCATTTAATTATTTAATTATTCAAGTTTTAAACCTCTCGTTCGAATTTTATGGTTGGGAATTATTAATTGCCTGTTAAAAAATACTTCGTATAGCATTCATTTTTGGGCCGACAGCTGTCCGTAAACGTGTACTGCCCATTGATATTACATTTCATGTGAGCCAGATGGTTTGGGCCTGCCGCTGTCTATAGCCCATTACTCCAATTATTTTGAATACATTCCACTGAAACTTCTGGAATCGTACCAGAAAGAAATATGAGTGTACCCTTATTTATTTCTACAACACACACTAAAAGCAAAGCAAACTGATAGAATCTTTTCATGTAATGAAATCGTGGCTCGGTACTTTACACATGATTTGGGATTCGCTTGGTGCACCAGTCCTTTTCTAAGGGGATTCATTTCCTATTTCCTTTCGACTTTTTCAGGGGTAAAGTGAAAAAGAAATATGGAGTCCCTCAATATTCATATTCTCTACTATAAGCTAATTGCGAAATTAAACATTTTTGTAGATAGTTCTCCGTTGGTATATTTCAAAACACCCCTTTAAAATGGAGGGCTCCAATTCTTAGCTCGTTAAATTTTACTCACTCCGTCCCACGTAAGACGTCTAGTTTGACTTTTTGACACTGTTCATTGTTCAATTTTGACTTAATATTATTATAAGTATATAATTGGAAAAAAAATAGTCGACTTCGGTCTTGTTAGATTCGTCTAATCATATAGTTTTAGAATATATATTTTACATAATTTTTACTTGTATATATTTTGATATATTAACGATTAAAAATTTGTATTGGTTTGTGTGCAGAAGTCAAACAGGACATCGTAGTTGGGACGGAGGAGTAATAAATACTGTAGCATTCAGACAACCTTATTAGTATAAAATTTTTATAGTTTAGGTCATTTTACCAACTCAGAGAAAGGAAAGGGGAAAGAAATCCAACGAAAAAAACCTCTTAATTAATTTTTGTTCTTTTAAAGTGGTAGGAATTTTTAACCACAACTTGAGAGGACGCTGTGGATCGAGGAACTCTTAATCGGTCTTCCTTTTATTTCACTTATTCGAAGTTGTCCTTTTCAAATATTTTAATTAATTGACGTTTATCAATTTAATTAATGGATAATATATTCTATTTCCTCAAACAGTGTTAATGAAGTATGAGTAATGCTCCATCCGTCCCATTTCAAATGTGTCATTTTCACCACTTGGGCCTTTCCGCCAGATGATGCTCGAGAGTGGCTTTCAGCAGATGCAATGGGAGTGTGGTTCCCGCATTATTGATTTCCTTTTTGTTTTTTCTCATTTCTCTATCTCTTTGCTGTAGTTTTTTGTAGCTTCTTTCTTTGCCGACGTTTTCACGTCACAGTTATCCAAAAAAATGTGTCATTTTCTATTTTGATATGTCCCACTATAATTGTCACATTTCTTTATTTAGAAAATTTTTACTCATTCAAATAAACATCACATCAACTATTTATTCCACTCTAACATAATAACTCATTCTACCTAAAATACCGTGCTCAAAAGAAATGTGGCATCTCAAATGGGACGGAGAAGTATTAATTCATAGGTTACCTAAAAAATTATGTATAATTGTTAGTCATATTATATTGATATACATATTATTGTAATTTCATTAGATGATGACCAAGTAATTGAATTATTAAAAAATACTAATAAATTTGGAAGATGATTGTTACAACTTGCTATGAAAACCAACTTAATCATTATTGAAATCAGTAAAATTTAAACATTTAAAAAAAAAAAAAGAAAACTACAAATGCATCCTTTAAAGTGGAATAATTCTACCAAAATGAAGGTAGCGTCTTTTAACAACAATATAATATGTATATATACCAAACGTGTAGCAATGGTATTTGGTTCAACCCGTTGTATATGTATAATTCTGTATTGGGAGAGACAACCATTTAGTATCCACTGATTTTCGATGGATTAGTTCTGTGGGCTAATAAGGCATAAGAATACATGGTATAAAAACAATATTTCATTGCACATAACTAAATTTACATTTAAAAAGGAAATTGAATCAAATTTATCCACCAAATTGGCTTATATAAATAGTATGCATACGGTTCTTTCTTCTATATATGGATCTATATTTGTAGAAAAATCGAGGTTAAGTAAATGTCCTTATTAAAACAATCAATTAGTTGGACCAATAACATGTCAGTATTAATATTTAAATATTCTATCAAACATAAGGGCATGAGTGTATAATTAACCGACCTAATAAGTGGATATATATCAATGATATGCTTATTGAGCCTTACATTTTTAGATAAATAAAAATATTAATAAAAAATAATAAAAAAATCTCATTCGACGCAGGCACTGATATTCAAAGCATTTATATCACCCCTTGGCGATGTTAATTAGGGTTTAGTAGTCGATTGTTAATCGGACAGGGCATCTGGCCATCGGGGGGATGCATGATGCTTAAAGGGTTATACTACTATTATTAAGACAGTGTGAATTGAATTGCCAGTTTCGCCGCATATTCTATTAGTACTATTAGTAGTAGGTTTTATTGAAATATTGGCCCCTAGGACCTATATCAATCAATCCAACAACTTGATGATTTTTTTAAAATAAAAACAAATGTTGCGACCCTTAGCAGATCCCACAGGTTGAGCAATTGTATAATTCAAGGCCAGTGGTCAGATTTCTCCATCAGAGGGACGTTGTCCAAATTCAATAAATAAGAGTAATTTAATAAAATAAAATACTAGTAATAAAATAAATGAAAGAGAAGAAAACAGACACGGCAATGGAAAAAGGTCCAGCCTGTAATAACACCAGCCCCGCCCGTGTGGGCCCCAATCTACCGCACCACGAGCGGTGACCAGACGCCGTTAAACGACACACTCAAATATTTTACACGGATTTCCACACCTACATTAATTAAAATATTAAATAAAATTAATTCTAGTGGCAGCATAGTACAATTAGGTCACGTTGGCGTTGGCCTTTGGACCATGAAACTAATCCCACGTCCTAACTATTCCTACTTCACTAATTAATTACTACTACTATTAATCAATCTCAAAATTATGTTCCTAGACATATACATAAAAATACACAAATAGTTAAAAATATAGTAGTATATTTTTTTTTTTCTATTATCGACTTAAGTATGAAATAAAGACCGAGAATAAAAGATTATCGTAAAATTTCTAAAAAAATTAATGTATTTATTTTATTTTTAATTACTACATCGATGATTGTAATCAGAAAATATAATAGTAGTATCTATATAATGATATACGGATATCTGGCTACACAAAAAAATAAAAAAAATTATAATACACAAAGTTACATAATACGCAGTATCTGTAATAAGTCCAATACATATAATGTAGTATTTTCGTAGTTGTATGTATACAACAACTTCCTCCATTCCACGATCTTGTTTAATTTTGTTTTGTTAAGATTAATATTTTAAAATTGTATATTAATAAAACATTATATCTCATTTAAATTGTCTTATTTGATTTATGCATACACTTCTTTAACTACTGATATCTCAAAATATGTACAACAAAAATTATGTAAAATATATATTTTAAAACAACATAATTTTACGTTTTCTAATAATTCCCAACTCGATTTTTTTTTCAAATATCTATATATATAAATATATAATAATTGAAATCTATTCAATTAAGATTTTGCTTGATTAATTTTTTGGTAATTTTATAATTAAAAAAATTGTATTTCAAAGTTAATTAATAAAGTAATAAAAAAAATTAAAACTTAACAAGATGACGTATAGGAGAGTACTGTAATATTTTAGCAGCGTCTCCTGTTTGTCATCGAAATGTGACCTTTCGGAATTAGCAAAGGATTTCATATTAATAAAATGGAAAAAAAAAAAAAAATGGGCATTTCGAATTAGGAAAAACCATGTGCGACCTGAGGAGTGATGACCCATGAATATTCTTGCATTTGTTCCTATTCCATGATTCAACCATATGACGTAACAATTATTTTACATCATTTACGTAATTTTATTGTATATATCGACAATGGCAATCTCTATATAAGTACCTAATACGTATTATTTGAATTTTTTTTTTTTTTTTTTGTAACAGCCATAAAGGCAAGCGAAAGGAAATAAAAAAAGAAAAAAAATTACATCTCTGAGTCCGGCTCCCGCAGCTCACAGCCTGGGATACCGAGTGCCATCTGCGACATACTTCATCTATTTTTTATTATTTGCTACGGTTCCACCAGCACGCAGTTTAATGTACATTTTAAACCATTAATAACTCAAATTCGGTAAAAGTAAAAATTCTAAAAATTCGATATTTAAAAACTACAAGACGAGACGGATCTAACAAGATCTCACTTGGTTCTTTTTTAACTTGTATAACTATGATAAAATTTTATGTTAAATTGGGTGCATGAATAGTAGCCAAAATACCAATGGGACAATTATAAAGAAACAGAAGAATTATTTATTGATTAAACATTTTAGTTATATAAGGCTTGCTTAAAAGGATAGTAAGAACTAATTCACCACACACACAAAGGGAAAAAAAAAAAAAGAAAAAAAGAAGAAGAAGAAGAAAGAAAAGGTTAGCAAGAACTAAGAACTCAGAACCCGCGGTGACAAGCAACTATAAGCGAAATAAATGAGAGGAATAATGTTTATCCAAACCGCCCAATCCTCTAAAATAATTATTTCCCCGTTAATATTCTACAAAGCAATCATTTACTATAATTGATACTTCCTCTGTTTTTATGAATTTATAATATTTATTCTGCACACACAATCCATTGCATAGTTTTAATAGTTAATAATTCACATTGTGTTCGAGTAAAAATATTAAAAAATTACTTCCCGTCCCGCCTAACGTGTCTTGTTTGACTTTTTGACAATGTTCATTTTTCGACTTTGACTTAATTATATTTTATGTATATATTTGAAAAAATAGTCGAGTTGGGTCTTGTTAAAATTATATGATCACGTGGTTTAGAATATACTATATTTTACATAATTTTTTATTATACATATTTTGAGATATTAAAAATTGAAAAGTGTATTGGATTGTGTGCAGAAGTCAAACAAGACAAGTTAAATGGGACAGAGAGAGTATATTCTAAAACTACAAGATGAGACGATTATAACAAGATCTCAATTAACTATGTTTTTTCTTCAATAACTATTGTATAAATGTGAATCAAAGTTGAATAATGAATAGTGTAAAAAACTCAAACGTTTCACATTCTTGAAAACGAAGGTAGTATTTTTTTTTTTCAGATGAATACCAGGGTATCCAGGTCTCATTGGACATTAATCCATCGAAAAACGGGTGGGTATTCAAGGGTTAACTGTTCTAAAACAAAATATTATGTACACAAAGGCTCAAATCTGAAACATTTATTTAAGCTGTCAGTGTTCCATATCACTCATATCAACTGTATTTGTGTAATTAATACTCCATCCGTTTTTAAATGATAGCTACGTTGGAGAATTTGGCACTATTCACACAATCACTTTGACTTGAAGTTTTATCATAGTTATTCAAGTTAAAATATAGTCAATTGAGATCTTGTTAGATTCGTCTCGTCTTGTAGTTTTTAAATATCGAACTTTTAGAATTTTTACTTGTACCGAACTTAAGTTATTACTGATTTAAAATGTACATTGGACTGCATGCTGCGTGGCTCCGTAGCAAACAAAAAAAAACAGAGGGAGTAGTATATTTTAAGGGATTATTTTAATCCGAGCACAATGATACAATACAAATGAAGAAAAAAGTAAAATATTGAATATATCAGTAAAGTATGTATATATATATATAATATTAAGATGATGTTATGTGGCAATATAATAATTAGTGCATGTCCATAATTAAGTAAATGAATTACAAGTGTTATACACTTGTCTTTGTATTAGCAATTCATGAGTGACTAAGCACTTGTAACCATGCTTATAAATATGGCTTGAGTTATGAATAAAGAGATGCAAGTTTCCAACATCTCAAATCAAGTTTTATTAGTCTATTCCCTTTATCCATCCATCCCATCACTCTTACTCCATTGACCACCATCCCATCATTCTTATTTTTCACTACATCTCCATCAATAAATTGCTCCTTTTTATTACCATAGCAAGTACTAGTTTTACAACATTCCTAATTTTACAACACGTTATCAGCACGAGGAGACTCTGCTGGAGTTCTGCCAAAATTTAGGTATAACTTTTATCCCTACTTTTCAATAATATATATTATGACTAATCTTGCAAAACAGGAATTTATCCCGTTATTGGTCTCTGGGGACAACTATATGTCCTGGGCACGGGATGTAAAAATGCACCTGGCATCTATGGGGCTGGAAGATACTATTGCCCCCGATAAAAAACCATCAAGCCAGGATAAGGCAAAAGCCATGATCTTTTTGTGCCACCATATTGATGAATCGTTGAAACTTCAATATGTGACGTTGGAATCCCCACTTGAATTGTGGCTGAAATTAAAAGAAAGATATGATCATCTCAAAATGACGGTGCTGCCAAAGGCTCGAAGCGAATGGCATAATCTGAGGCTCCAGGACTTCAAATCAGTCCGTGAATATAATTCAGCGATGTTTCGTATTACATCGCAACTGACACTTTGTGGAGAAAAAATAACTGAATCTGATATGCTGGAAAAAACATTCTCCACATTCCATGCCACAAATCTGGTTTTACAGCAGCAGTACCGTGAGCGGGGTTTTCAAAAATACTCTGAGCTTATCACCTGTCTACTTCTGGCCGAGCAGAATAAAGAACTATTGCTGAAAAATCATGAATCCAGGCCAACAGGTGCTGCCCCATTTCCAGAAGCAAATGCCACAGAAGCAGAAAACCAAGTGCGGGATCGTGGGAATCAAAGAAATCAAAATTTTAATCGTGACAGAAATCGGGATCGTGGTCGTGGTAGGCCTGAATCATCTGCGAGAAACAAATATCGAAATAAACCTCGATATGAATTCAACCGTAGAAGTGACAACAGGAGGCCCTATAAATCGCAGCCAAAGCCTAAAAGAGATAGAAATAATGATCAACCATGCGATCGCTGCGGAATCAAGGGTCACTGGGCCCGAGTTTGTCGAACAGCTAGTCATTTAGCTGAGCTGTACCAGGCCTCGAAAAGGCAAGAAAGATCTGATCCCGAGACACATCATGCCACCCACGATAATACCTTTGATGATGTTCTGAATGATGATATTACCCACTTGGAGACTGATGACTTTATTGGTGGCACAAACTGAAAAAATGAAAAGAATGGTTGCACATTTTGTATTTTGCCTTATGATGTATTTTGGTATTTTGCTCTCTTTTTGTATCCCCCGTTTTATAATGTATTTTGCAATGGTTATGTTTATATAATATGACTGATGTTTTTATTATCTTGTGAAATGTTAAAGAAATGGATGGCCAAGCTAAAAATGAAATCTGCCTCATTGACAGTGCTACACCGCACAGTATCTTAAAAAGCAAAAGCTTTTTCTCCCAATTAAAATTGGGAAAGACCGCAGTGAAAACTATAAGCGGTAATGAAAATTGTATTGAAGGATCTGGAAGAGCCGTTATATTTCTCCCTAAAGGGACAAAATTGGCATTTGAAAATGCCCTATATTCAAGCAAGGCTCGGAGAAACTTGTTAAGTTTTGGTGATATTCGAAAAAATGGCTATCACATTGAAACTTTAAATGAGGCAGGAAATGAGTATGTTTTAATTACTCAAACCATCAATGGTGAAAAGTTTGTTCATGAAAAGCTGCCATGTTTGACATCCGGATTATATTATACAAAAATTTATGCCGGAGAAGTACATAACCTAGTAGGCCTAAAGGCTACTAGTGAATTTATAACCTGGCATGAAAGGCTTGGACATCCGGGCAGCGTGATGTTGAGGCGAATTATTGAAAATTCCAGTGGCCATAAATTAAACCATAAAATGGTTTTGAATCCAAATGAGTTTACATGTGCTGCTTGCTATCAAGGAAAATTAATTACCAAGCCATCTCCAGCAAAAGTGGGAATTGAATCCCTTGCATTTTTGGAAAGAATTCAAGGTGATATATGTGGACCAATAGATCCACCTTGTGGACCATTCAAGTACTTTATGGTACTAATTGATGCATCAACAAGATGGTCCCATGTCTGTTTATTGTCAACTCGCAACCTGGCCTTTGCTAGGCTACTCGCACAAATTATTAAACTGCGAGCACAATTTCCTGACTATCCAATAAAGAAAATACGCCTTGATAATGCTGGAGAATACACATCAAATGCTTTTGATGATTTTTGCACATCTGTTGGTATCACAGTAGAACATCCAGTTCCGTATGTGCATACCCAAAATGGTCTGGCTGAATCATTAATCAAAAGGTTGCAATTAATTGCACGACCTTTATTGATGAAATCAAAACTCCCCGTTTCTGCTTGGGGACATGCTATATTGCATGCAGCAGCATTAGTAAAAATTAGACCGACAAGCTATCATAGCTACTCCCCTACTCAAATTATAACGGGAAAAGAACCCGATATTTCCCATTTAAGAATTTTTGGGTGTGCGGTATATGTACCAATAGCACCACCTCAAAGGACAAAAATGGGACCTCAAAGAAGGATGGGCATCTATGTCGGGTATGAATCCCCTTCAATTATTAAATATCTTGAACCAACAACGGGTGATTTATTTACTGCAAGATTTGCAGATTGTCATTTTGACGAATCACATTTCCCGACATTAGGGGGAGGAAGTAATCAACTGAAAAAAGAAATTTCGTGGAAACTCCCACTTGATATCAGTGATCCTCGTACTAAACAATGTGAATTAGAAGTCCAAAGAATTGTGCATTTGCAAAGGATTGCAAATCAATTGCCTGATGCCTTCAATGATGCTGCAAGAGTGACAAAATCTTACATTGAAGCAGCAAATGCACCGGCCAAAATAAATATACCTGAAGGGCAAATCACAAGTGCTAATGAATCTAATCCACGGCAAAAGCGTGGTAGACCAATGGGTTCCAAAGATAAAAATCCACGAAAGAAAAGAATTATACACGTGGATAATGAAAAACCCGAAGAGGTAATAAATTCAACTTTTGAAGAAGTTGATGCTGAAAATACTAATCCAGAAGAAAGTGAAACTATTGAAACTGCTTTCAATTATATCACTTCTGGAAAGTATTGGAACCGGAAAGAAATCAAAGTTGATCAAGCATTTGCATATAATGTAGCACTTGAGATGATGAAAGATGACGAGGATCCTGAACCAAAATCAGTTGATGAATGTCGGCAAAGGGATGATTGGCCAAAATGGAAAGATGCAATTAAATCAGAATTGGATTCACTTAACAAAAGAAAAGTATTCGGCCCCATAGTCCAAACACCTGAAAATGTAAAACCAGTTGGCTACAGATGGGTGTTTGTTAGAAAGAGAAATGAAAATAATGAAATTGCAAGATACAAAGCAAGGCTTGTAGCCCAAGGATTTTCCCAAAGACCGGGAATTGATTTTGAGGAAACATATTCCCCGGTTATGGATGGGATAACTTTCAGGTATCTCATGAGCCTATCAGTACGAGAAAAGCTCGAAATGAGGCTGATGGATGTTGTTACTGCTTACTTATATGGCTCATTGGAGAATGATATTTATATGAAAATACCTGAAGTATTTAAATTGCCTGAATCTTATAACTCAAAGCCCAGAGAAGTTTATTCCATCAAATTACAAAAATCACTTTATGGGCTTAAGCAATCGGGCCGAATGTGGTACAATCGCCTCAGCGAAAGTTTAATTAATGAAGGTTATATAAATGACCCTATATGCCCATGTGTTTTTATAAAGAAAAATGGGTCAGAATATGTAATCATCGCAGTCTATGTTGATGATTTAAATTTAATTGGAACTCCTGAAGAGCTAGAAAAGGCAATTGAATATCTGAAAAGGGAGTTCGAAATAAAGGATTTTGGAAAAACAAAATTCTGCCTTGGTTTGCAAATTGAGCATTTGAATAAGGGTATTTTTGTTCATCAATCAGCTTATACCCAAAAGGTATTGAAGCAATTTCGAATGGATTATGCTCATCCGTTAAGTAGTCCAATGGTCGTTCGGACACTTGATCCTGCAAAGGATCCATTTAGGCCAAAGGGAGATGATGAAGAACAACTTGGCCCAGAAGTGCCATATTTAAGCGCAATTGGCGCGTTAATGTATCTGGCAAATAGCACGCGACCTGATATCGCGTTTGCTGTTAATTTACTCGCAAGATTTAGTTCTTGCCCTACTCAACGACATTGGAAAGGCATAAAGCACATCTTTCGCTATCTCCAGGGAACAGTTGACCTTGGGTTATTTTACCCAAAGGATTCTCGACATGAGTTGATCGGATATGCCGATGCAGGATATTTATCAGATCCACACAAAGCCAAATCTCAGACAGGCTATATTTTTATGTGTGGTGGAACTGCTATCTCATGGAGATCCATGAAACAAACATTAACGGCTACTTCATCAAATCATGCCGAAATATTAGCAATCCATGAGGCTAGTCGAGAATGTATTTGGTTGAGGTCAATGACTCATCATATATTAAAAAATTGTGGTTTGGTCATTGAACCAAAAGTTCCCCCAACAATTTTATTTGAAGATAATTCAGCTTGTATAGCCCAATTGAAAGGGGGTTATATAAAAGGAGATAGGACTAAACACATTTCACCAAAATTTTTCTATACCCATGATCTTCAAAAGAATGGTGAAATCGATGTGCAACAAATTCGATCAGATGAGAACTTAGCGGATCTATTGACCAAGGCATTGCCGACTGCAACATTCGAGAAACTCGTGAAGAAAATTGGAATGCGGCGGCTTCAAGATTTAAAGTGATGTTCAAAACAGGGGGAGCGAGAAATACAAGAATATTGTACTCTTTTTCCTTCACTAGGATTTTTTCCCACTGGGTTTTTTCCTAGTAAGGTTTTAACGAGGCATATTCTTCGTGTAATGGACATGCAAGGGGGAGTGTTATGTGGCAATATAATAATTAGTGCATGTCCATAATTAAGTAAATGAATTACAAGTGTTATACACTTGTCTTTGTATTAGCAATTCATGAGTGACTAAGCACTTGTAACCATGCTTATAAATATGGCTTGAGTTATGAATAAAGAGATGCAAGTTTCCAACATCTCAAATCAAGTTTTATTAGTCTATTCCCTTTATCCATCCATCCCATCACTCTTACTCCTTTATCCATCCATCCCATCACTCTTACTCCATTGACCACCATCCCATCATTCTTATTTTTCACTACATCTCCATCAATAAATTGCTCCTTTTATTACCATAGCAAGTACTAGTTTTACAACATTCCTAATTTTACAACAGATGATTAATAGTTTATGATATCAAAATTCAAAGGTAATAAAGTAAATGAGTTGCATTTCATTACTGATTAAAATTTTAAAAACTTTATTCATTAACTAAAATGAATAAATTTATACAATTGACAATTTATCTCAGTGACTGCAACTTATATTAATCTAAATAAATAATACTTCATCCATTTATACGTGTATATTAGTATTATACAGTATTTAACTATTAATATCCAAAAACTCATATTAACATAAAATATAAAATTTTTAAGTGTGACACTTCATATTTTTCTGCAATTCAAAATATAATTTTAATGTTTGATATATCAAATTGTATAAAAGTAAATTTATAAAAAATGATATTATAATATTATACGATTATACGAATTCAATAATATCCCACTTCACTATATTTTATCTTATATAATTATGTTAAAAAAATTGAATTAAAACTATTTAATGAATAGTAACTATTATGCAAGTAATAATTAAAAAAAAAATAGAGGAGTACATTTTAAAATTTACTATGATTATATACTACAAATTTAATAACTCAATTAAAATGTACTCCTCCGACCCGCGAAATATGGCTACTTTCTTTTGGGCACGGTAATTTAGGTAGTGAGATTTAGTAGTTAAAGTGGTGTAGGCATTTTGTGTTCAAGTTTCTAATGAATATTGATACTGTTTATTGTTTAAATTTGACTCAATATTATGTAATGATACAATTAGAGAAAAATATTCAAGTTTGATTTTATTAGAATCGTTTAATCGTGTAGTTTCATAATATATATTTTATACAATTTTTATTTGTACTAATTTTAAAATATTAAGAATTAAAGAAATGCTAGGGACTTTGGGTAGAAAAGTAAAAGTGCATTGGAATTTGTGCAGAATAGTAAAAGTGAATACTTTTAATGTAATTTGACAACAATTAAAATTCTAATCAAACTTATATCATTTTAATTTATCTAAAAATGAAAAGTGGCCAAATTTCGTGGGACACCCCAAAAAAGAATAGTGGCCAAATTTCGTGGGAGGAGGGAGTATAACTTTTAGTCAAGCTAAAAAAATGTAGTACTCCCTCCGTCCCACTCCAAGTGTCTTGTTACTGTTGGGCACAGTAATTAAGGTAGATTTTGTTTGTGAGTATATGGTAGGGTCCACATAGTTGTTGGAGGGGAAAATTATTTCTATTTATAGAAAAGAGACATTTGAAATGGGACATCAAAAAATAGTAAGTAGGACATTTGGAATGGGACGGAGGAAGTATTAACTTTTATATATAGTGATGAGACCAAAAACAGTTACTTTAAATTAGATATTTTTATAGATTTCCCGCAAATCGAAATTTTTTGCAATACAATACCTACCTATGCAGCCGTGCTGTAATAAACTTTTCTTTTCTCTGAGTGTGCCATCCGCTGTATATATAATGTCCATACATCTGTGAAACAAACAAAAACCGCATAACCCTGTTTTCTCTGCATCGCGCCGGCGCTCGTTGAGCCCTAGTTTTCTTCTCTTGTTTTCTCCTTCTCCATCAATTGTGTATCGGTCTTTGTGAAAATCTTGTCTATCCTATTCCTATGATAAGTTGAATTCACGGTCGAATTGAAAGAGGTGAGGATTAATCAACTTATTGCAGATTCGTTATGTTGCTGTGATTAAAGGAATGGATTGATTTTGTTTTTACTTGGATTTCGTTGCAAGAGATTTTGCGAGGATTTTGTTCTAATATTACCTTTTCTTGCTTTCTTTCTACTGTGTTAAGGCTGAATTTAAATTTGATTGCGGTTCGAGTTTCGAATTCCGCTCAAACGGTTGCATTTCTTTTGTTAGTTATTTCAGTTTTTTTCCTACAAGGGCTTATCTTCTCTCGCTGTTGTGTAGCAATAGAAGGAATAAATATACCATGCATTTGCCCTGCTTGCATCGTGCGTGTTACTGTGTGTTTCACTGTTTCAATGTTTTTGTCTCTCTCTGTTAATTTGATTTTATTTGAGGTTCAGTAAAGATGTCCTTCATTTGATTTTAATTGTTCGGGATAGGATGTTATTATAAAGCTTAGGAGGACAAAGTCAATTTGGTTTCTGGATTTATTATAATGTTTCCGACCAAAACTTGATTGTGATTTTACCGTTGCATCAGATCTGTGTTTATGATGGCATTTCTTTAACCGGACAAGAATAAGGCTAAAATTCTAATAGATCTGCTTATACGGAGCCACTGTTTTTTTAGAGATTGTATTGCTTTTTTCTAAAAATCGTTGATTTCTTTGTCCGCTTGCATTGCTGAATGATTAGCAGGAGGTCAGTCCTGTAAACTTGATTGGAAATAATTATTACATAAGTTAAGCGCGTGGGTTTCCTTCTATGTTCTTTCCTTCGTTGTTTGTTTCTTTCTGCACAACATGTTTGGCTACATATTATTGGATAATTCTTGGCACATTTATGTGTTAAAAGTACATAATACTAACAGTTGAGGTATCTTTTGGTGTCTGGGGGAAATTGTTGATTGTTTAGCATGACATTTGACATTTGACCAATCATTTTGTTGTGAATGCGCGTCCTCTCCTTTTGAATTTACATAATCTCCTTAGTCCTTACAATTTTCACTGTGTAAACTTGAAAACATCGATGAATTTTCACTTATGAAATATATCAGGATCCTATGTTTGCACATGAGATCTGAATAGTCCTTGGCCCCTTCACACATACGATGAAATTTGCCTGAGATGATATTTGATAATGCTAAGAATGTATTTTTAAGCTTTATTCTAGTTTGTAGAATGGAAGTGGCAAGCTTCTGTCAATTTGTCATTGGCGTGGAACTGATAATTAGATTTCTAATGCAAACATGTGGATATCATCTGTAACTAGATTTTACCTTGGATTGCAGCCTTAACTCTGCCCACTGATGTATTTCCTTTTTACAGCAGGATGATCTGTAGCTGTACTGTATTGGGAAAACTGAAATTCTTTTGAAGTTGACACGAGCACCTTTTGGTAATTGGTGAAACTTTGGGTGTGGGACTTCCTATAAACAATGGATCGTCGTGATACCTCTGGATTTGTGAGTGGGGGAGCGGTGTTCTCTTTTGGAGACATCTAACCCTAACTTTGTACATAATATATTTATACCCGGAAGTCAGGTAGACTGCAGTGACAGTGATTTAATTTAAATAAGAGTGTTGCATGTCTCATGGACGTGAGGTTGCACAAACTGGGTTTTACAGCTTACCCACAGTCAAATGCTTTCAAGAATCTGTGCAATCCTCTCCAAATTGGAGGAGCTGTAGATGACATCGTGTATTCTGCTGCTGATACAACCTTAAGTCTCAACTCATCTGGTTTCACAAGCTTCTGCCCTTCTGCTCTAAAGGGAGTCAAACGAAAGTGGAACTTTGTGGATGATATGGTAAATCTGAATGAATCTTCATTAAGCCTCAACCTTGGCCACTCTTCAAGCTCATCGGACAGTAAGGGGAGTCTAGCAACTGCATGTACTTCAGTATCTTCAGCCAAGGAAACTGAAGAAGAATCCTTGATGGATCTAGAGTTGGACTTCACTCTCCATCTTGGCAGCGATAAATCATCGGATGTGGATAAATCAGCCCACTCTAATTTGAAATCGCTGAATGAGGTTGATTTGCAGTTGAGCCTTTCCAGTGGACTCACTGTGTCTGATATTACGAATATCCATCCGAGCACCAAAGGACCGAAACGTTTAGCGAAGATGGTTGCTGACTGTGGAGGCTTGGACATGGATGAAGGATCAACAGGAAGTCCCTTTATGCCACCACAAACTGTGCAAAACA
This sequence comes from Hygrophila difformis, assembly GCA_030278955.1. Taxonomy (NCBI): domain Eukaryota; kingdom Viridiplantae; phylum Streptophyta; class Magnoliopsida; order Lamiales; family Acanthaceae; genus Hygrophila; species Hygrophila difformis. The sequence continues at coordinate 3,000,432 of JAOANR010000006.1, read as the reverse complement.
TGGATAGTGTGTACTTCCTAAACCAAGCTATTGGGAAAATGAAGCCAAAGTCTCCAGGTCCCTCCCTAAGCATTATAACAACACAAAAAAGCTCAGTCACCTGTACTTCCGGGATAACTCAGTCAAAACCGCAGCGTAGTAGTAGTACTAAACAGTGTCGATTTCAAGGATGTTTGAAGGGAGCTAGAGGTGCATCTGGTTTCTGTATTGGCCATGGAGGTGGTCGAAGGTGTCAGCGTTCTGGCTGTGACAAAGGGGCTGAGGGCCGAACAGCATTCTGCAAGGCTCATGGTGGTGGCAGACGATGTGAATATCTGGGATGTACCAAAAGTGCTGAAGGTCGTACAGATTTCTGCATTGCTCATGGTGGTGGCCGGCGTTGCATTCACAATGGATGCACCAGGGCTGCTAGAGGAAAGTCTGGATTGTGCATTCGTCATGGTGGTGGCAAGAGATGTCAGAAAGAGAACTGCACAAAAAGTGCAGAAGGCCTTTCTGGGCTCTGCATCGCACATGGAGGTGGTCGGCGATGTCAGTATCCTGAATGCAATAAAGGGGCTCAAGGTAGCACAATGTTTTGCAAAGCTCATGGCGGTGGTAAACGTTGCAAATATCCAGAGTGCAACAAAGGTGCAGAGGGAAGCACCCCCTTCTGCAAGGGGCATGGTGGTGGAAAACGATGCTCATTCCAGGGGGGTGGGGTCTGCCCAAAGAGCGTGCATGGTGGAACCCATTTTTGTGTAGCACATGGGGGTGGGAAAAGGTGTGCTGTTCCCGAGTGTACAAGGAGTGCCAGGGGACGAACTGACTTTTGTGTTCGTCATGGTGGAGGCAAGAGATGCAAATCTGAAGGTTGTGGAAAAAGTGCACAGGGACGCACTGATTTCTGTAAGGCTCATGGTGGAGGGAAGAAGTGCTGCTGGGGTCACTCTGGTTCGCAATTTGGCCAAGGCGAAATTCCTTGCAACACATTTGCTAGAGCTAAAATGGGCCTCTGTACATCTCACGGGGCCCTTGTTCAGGATAAAAGGGTTCATGGTGGTGCTACCTTGGGAGTTGTCATCTTTGATTCTAAATTCAATCAACCTTCGAAAACAACTGTTGAAGGCATGAACATTGACAGTGCAAAGACTGATAGTGGCTTTGTGACTTCAACTGGAAATTATTTTGGTCCCCAGCGTATTGGAAGCAACTCATCTTTGCGCAATGTCCCAGAGGGAAGGGTGCACGGAGCTAATCTGATGACAATGTTTGCACGCAATTCTGGTTTCAACTTTACTAGCAGCAAAGACAATGTTGGTCCATCCAAGCCGGAGAAGTCATTCCTATCACATCAGAACTGGATTTAAGGCAGGTCATCTAGCGTGCCTTCTTGTTATCTCACATGCACTGATAATGGGCATTTGCCTATTTGCATTTTATTGTTACATTTTATGTTGTGTAGCTTGTTTGAGTTTGAAAAACTCTGTTATATTTTCAAAATTATTGCAGTTCTAGCGTGGCAATAAGGTGAAGTTGGAACTTCTTGAATGTGTTTTCTATTTCATGTAAATAGTTTTATGTGCTTGGCATTGTTGGTTTTCTTGGCTAGTGCTGTTCTGTTGGGCGAAAAAGATGTTTTGTTGTATAAATAAAATTTTGCTTCACTTCTGCCTGTCTTCCATTGTTTCTTTACTATTTGATTTCCTAATTTGATTCGACATGCAAAAATGTGGGCTCTTCTATGAGGGTATGGCTACTGCAGTGATTTAATCCTACATTAATGTGGAATAATCACTGCAGTTGTAGATAATGCCCAGATGAATTTATTGATGTGGTTTCTGGTTGGTATGTCTATTGGAGTATGTAGTTTAGTGCATTAATGGCAAGGCAATCAGCGGGGCGATTCTCCTGTAAGTTGAGATAGCAGGGAATTCTGAATAAATTTCCAGGCAACATGCGAAATTTAAAGATGTCTACCCTCTTTAGGCTCTGTATAGTGTCCAAGGCCTATGTCTGTTTTACTGACAGTGGTAAAAGCTGTGCTTAAAGAATTTGTAATGGTAATACCTTGTTTCTGAATCTAATGTAAGATGTGTTCATCTTAAACGTAGTGTTAAGATAGTCTGTAAGTTGAAGGTAGGTAAAAGATAACTAAACAGTAACATCTGGAAACTTGGCAAATAACTGCAATTTTCTGTGTAAACATACCCTTGGAACATGCCTGTGGGAGGCAAAAACAATTTCCTAACCAATCGATTACTCTCTTGCAATCGTAGGAAACATATTGGGAACCAACAGACTACAGCCCTTAACATTTTAGATCCCCGAATAATCTTTGTACTGCTAAAAATCATTTTACTATATGCTTAATAAATGCATGCGGTATATATTCACTATCTAGATAACGTCCTCTTTGAATTTTGCCATCTTAGAGAGTTCATCAACTGCTTCAACCAAGTGATCAAGCCGAGCCACAAACTCAATGAGCAATGAGGTAAAAGTTGCGAGTGACAGTGTTGTAGTGCTCTCCAGTGCTCGCATTCTAGGAATGGAGTCTGAATTAAAACCTCCCCCTTCTTCAAAGGCATCGACTGCTTTTGATGGCCAGGAATAGAGCCTTCTTGATTGCTTTCTCATTGTCTCATGGTAGGAATCGACCTGTAATGGTGGGTTAGGATCTATTGGCTGAAATGTAGGCTCAAAACCTTGTTCAACTTTGTTGTCGAGTTCAGCCATTTGGGTTGAGATATTTGAGAACATGGGCGACAATGCATGGGAGAGTCTTAAAAGTGGCTTAGATGGATTATCTTGAGGCTCGTGGTTAGATGTCAGAAGGTAAGAGTGTATGTCTATAGCACGCTGGAGTCGTTCAGTTGAGCTGTGAACCCTTTTCAGAATGCTAGTTTTGAAGCTTCTTTGCATGTCATTCATGTCTTTTCCCAGGCACCGGACTAGCTCAGCAGCATCACTTGTTGTCTCTTGGATCTCTTTTTGGAATGCGACTTTCAGGTTATACGGGGCCTGAATATAAAGAGAAAAACAGGGTTAAATGTCAGCTACAATTGCAAAGTAGCATTTTATGTTTATTAAAGTAGTAATTTCTCTAATACCAATGGCAGATTTTGGCTTTTGGTCCATGCTGGCTACTGGAATGCGATGAGGCTACGACTACTGAGTTACAAATTTCACCAGTACAGGTAAAAACTCCAACCTTTTTTATAAACTCCATTTTTTTATGAGTATATTAATAGGTCAAGATCTCTTGTCGTAGTAGAATATATTCATCACAAGCAGGTCATAGGAATTTCCTATTACATTCTGATATGGTTCGCCACTTGCCCCAGTCACTAATTAGATGCTTTTGTTCATAGAATAATCAAAAGAGATCCTAAATTCATTACGTTTCCTTCTTTAGATATGAAAACGATGATAACGACAAATATGAGTATAATTCTATTTTGATAATGGACTCGTGTGGTCACGTCTAGCCCCTTTTATGGAATTCGAATCAACGACACATAGTAGTATAAGCTACAGACAACAGACCTGTATTTCTGAGTGCAGTACACCATGGATTGCCATGACCTCGTATGCACAGTACCGGAGAACAGCGCTGACTTTGACATATTCTGACCAAGGATAGAAGAAGTGTTGAAACCTTCCATGGGGCGGTTCCCATCTTGCTGAATTGGCCTATGAATGAAACGAATGAAATTAGCCTTAGTTGAATGTTGATTGCTTGGATTACTCTAACCAAGATACTTGATTACCATGGATTCGAGTTTAGCTGATGAGTTTAAAATAGATCGGCATTTCTTGTATGCAGGTTCATCCGGCAGGTCATCCATGACGGTTTTGGTGAACTCCGGGTGCTCTGATCCATCATCTTTTAAGTACTTAACAACACATTCTGCGAATCATGAAACAAGCTTAGTGCTACTAAAATGGATATGAATTTGGGTTCTGAGTTTCAAATACCTTCAAGAGCATCTGCTACGGAAGCAAAGTTTCCAGAGAGTTCCTTGTGCAGCTGCTCCCCGGCCCAAATAGGACAAACTAGTACATTTATTATTACTGCTACAATCCCTCCTATGGCAATAGAATACAGTCTATCCATGGCTGTTGTAATTGGGTTCCCCATTCGGTATCCAGAAACAATGATCAGACAGTAGGTGAAAAGTATAACACGGAAGCCATACTCGTATGGCATGAGGGGTGGCAATAACTTCAAGAATGATGTTATGGTTCCTGAAACATGATAGATAAGGTATATTAACGTTCGTGCATATTTAAATTTAAGCTACAAGATTTAGTTTTCTTACCAACAAGGAAAATACTTAAACCAATTATAATAGGCTCAGCGATTCGCCCAGTTTGCAGAGCTAACTGTGCTACAGCAATGGCAAGGATTCCCGCCAGCAGGCTACCCAGTGCTCTGTTGAATCCCCGATTAAATGTGGCACCTGCAAGAATTCAATGGAGATAGTAACATGAGGTAATTTCTGAGTTGGCTATTAGTATATGTTATTTAAATACTCATCATTTTATTTGCATGCAATAACCATCTGCTGTCAGAACATAACATACAACACACATTTGATAGTATGACTGTCTATGGACAAAATTGCACAAACTCTATTACTAGTTTTGTTCATACCGACAGTATATTCAAACATGATGGCAACGGTGATGATTGACCAGATAATATTGGTGCCAAAAACTTGATATGGTGCCTGGCATAGTATCAGCAGAGATACAAGAACAACTGCAAGCCCAACTTTAAGCGAAAATATTACTCTGTTCCCATCTTCTTTGCACACTTCCCACACACCCACGATGCAACTCTTGATGTCATCTTCATATTTTCTAGTAGCTTCTGAAAGTTCTTTTCCGCTAGTGACTGGCATGTTTATCTCAATACTACCCTTTTTGCCATTCATTCTCCGATGAAGGTACAAACTGCAACAGAAGAGAATAGAAGTAGAATGGAATGGTATGTAAACAGGATAAGTGGAAATTAAGATGGAGAAAGTGAGAGAGAGTGATGTGATTTAAATAAGTGGATTTCGACTATGTTCTTGGTGCAACTAGGCGTAGAAAATATGTCCAGTCACCATACGATATGCAGAAAAGGAATAACATAGCAAGAATACTAGAAAAGATGAAGCTAAAACTTGGATAAAAGATGCTTAACCTCAATAATTCTGCATTGGATAGAGAATTAGAATCTCAAAAATGTATTTTGTATGACTATGCAGCTTCTCCGTGTTCTTTAAAATATCTGTAACTATGCTGCTTAACAACAAGAGGAATAACAACTAATTAGCGGTGGAACTTAGTGTTATGAATCAAAGGTCGTGTTTGATTCATCTCTAAACCAATGTAGATATTTTTTTTTTTTTTTTAATTTTATTAATGAATATAAATTATAACATCATGGAACACTCACCAGCCTCTTAAGTTATTCTGTAGAATGCATCAAGTTGATAGAGTGATAGCAAACAGAATATATTTTGTTTCTCCAACACCTTCTTTTATATAAAACATGTGGCCTTCTCCCCTTCTTCCAACATAAATTATTATGATTCGTTCTAGTTTCATTAGTTCATGTATGCTTGCAAAGTGACTATTCTTTCCCAATGTTTTGTTTCTTTCTGTGTTGATTATTCGTATATCCTATGTATGAATCCTAGTAATTATTGAAGACGAGCATATATGCAGCAGTGTAATTTGCGCATGAAGCTGTTTGTTTTTTGAAATTTAGATTAACAAAATAAAAGAGGTAGCCTGTGATTTTGACATGAGGTACCACATACAATAAATACAACACTCTATCTTCACCACACATTAAGGCATTGGGGATGTCAGATGAGATTCTGCATTTTAATGTCTATCCATGACTCTTGTTCAAAGCATCGAATATATTTGGCGAAGTTGTATAAACATTATCGTTTTTCCAATTTGTGTGACTAACCATATGGAACATATTCTCCTTGCTTTAGTATTCCCCTTTTTGTTAGCGCTACGCCTGTTGTGGTCATAACAATTAACAGGTGCAGTTTTCATAGTTTTTTTCTGATTCAGATTTTTCACTGAAAATTACTTTTCTTTCCCTTCTGCTAAGCTGCCAGGTTTGGGAAACAGCTGCCATTATTAGTCCTACAGTCCTATTCTGGTTCCTTCAACTCATCATCCAAAGAAATGAATATTGAACATGAATTTTTGATTTCAACCTATGTTTAGGGTGACTGAACTCGATTACTGATGAAAGAAAATTACAAGAGTGTACTCCTTGTCTCACTAAATAATCCAGTTCTGGTGTGTAGATCACACATTTAATCTGCATCTGAAGGGCATAAACCCAGTGTTGTTTTAGGTAATGACATTCCCTCATCAATGCCAGAATTGGATGCCTTAGCTTGGAGCATCAGAACACAGAAATGGAGTGTAAACTAAAAGGTTCTGGACTGGAATCTAGATGACACCTGTGGCCTGTAGATACTTACCTGTCTCTACCACAATTATGTGCACAAGTGTCACAAGTAGGTAGCAGAAGCAGTATTTCCTCCATTCTTCTTTTGGGGCTTCCCACAATTATTGGACAGAGCCCACTGCATCCTACAAAAGAATGTTCCTAATTGTCAGGGAATGCACAAGTTAGTGATTGCTTTGAACCAATTCTGGTCATTGAAAAGCAGATGCAATACAGTATTTTATTTTAATAGAAGAAACAGGAATGATGTGTATTGGCTATTTAATTAGTATATGATTTGAATATAGATTTGATTCTGCTATTAATTAAAAGTCCCCTTGCTTTTTTTTTTCTTTTTATTTTTTTATTTGGAGCTTTAATTTTGTTCACGTAATCAAAGAATCCCCATGTGCAGACATGCATGCAAGCAAAAATAGGCTACCCTTAGCCTTATGCATACATTTTTAAAAAATAGGAGTAGATAAAAATTGAAACCAGTTATATACTGAATATTTTATTGAAATGAGAAACAAATGATTAATGATGATGTTGAAATGTTTAAATAATGGAGCAATTAATTTGAAGCCTTTTAAAACTTTTAGAAAGATTAATATTATGAATTTGATCTCTTAAAATGGATGCTTTTTGATACAGCTACTAATGGAGTGGAAAATTAACAATTTCTCATTATGAATTGTGTTTGCTCATGCATATGCCCTTATTCTTTCCTTTTTAGAATTAAAATTTATCAAAGGCCGAAAAATAATACAACTATCAGTGAATGAAAACTAACTATTTAGATAAATTAAAACAAAATTGTGGCGGGAACTGCAGCAGAAGCATAACGAACTTTGGCAAGACGAAACGGAAGAATAAGGCGAGATTCTCCCTGGGAACTGCCCAGAACTCAGAAGCATAACGCCCTTGGATCAGATTAGGGCTCTTGCGCTCTGCAAATTGCACGGATTCCATGATATCTACCCCCCTTTCCGTCCCGAAATTTAGAGCATTTGTCCACCTGCGTAACACAGTAACACTGCAGTAATGCTGCGCACAAGTTGCATTCATTCTCTACCTTTGCCCCTTTATCTCTCAAGATCAAGTCATAAATTTGGGCCCAAATTGCTGTTTGCTCCCTCCTCGAGCTTTCGTGTTTCGGAAACTCATCAGAGGTTCTCAACCAATGTAAGTTATGATTTCTTGGGAGAGGTACGAGTTCATTTGTAGTTGCGTGTGTTGAATTTGAAACCGATCGGTTTCTTGGACTGATTATTGTTTCTCAAGTCGGTTTCGTAGTCGTGGATGTGTGTGTCCATTGGTGATTTTGCGTGCTTTTAGAGTTGATATTACTGAATTCTTCTGTTTTGTTGATGGATACGTGTTTCTTGTTTATGTTAGTTGTGAGCTGTGCTGGCCATATAAATCCGGTGGCAGATCATACGCAATTATGCATGTGCAAATATACAATGCTTATGTGCGAATTCGTATTCTGCCGTCTAACTTTTAACTTCGAACCTTATTCTGTGCTTGAGCTTATTTTCCATTCAGTTTCTTGATCGTTCCATTTATTAGCACTGCTATTTGATCTGAAAATGTTTGTCTTGAATCATTATTCATTACTCTAATTTGCTTGTGCTCAAGGTAGTAGATGCCAGGTCATTTCTTTATTTTCTCAGAATTTGATTTGTGGTGTGTTTCAGAAGTGGGAAATTTCATGCTTTCACGATGATGAATTTTTGTATGGCACTCCAAATCAAGAGTCCGCTGGGGAGACGCCGAATGAGCCAAAGAAAGCAGAAATTGATACACCTAATGATGAAAGTAAAAATAGGCCAACAAGTTTTGAAGAGGTAAGGTTTCCGTTTATGGATAGTTCTTGAAGGTTATTGTCTGGTTTTTGTAGTTGATAATTGAACAATGGAAGCATCCCCTTGGAATTCCTAGCATCTTTTGATGTAGGTCAATCCTGTTATTTACCAGCTCATGTTGCAAATAGTAGAGAGTCTGCTTCTTTCTCAAAACTGGACAATTTCTTATTTTATAGATACCGAGTACTTAGCAAATGGTCAGCAAGCTTGGTTAAAGTGACTATACAATGAACTACTGTTCATTCATTGCTGAGTGTAATTTTAATCTTGAGATCCAATTTGCACACAAACTGCCTGCAGATGTATGAAAAGTTCACTATTTAATTGGTTTTCTTTTGTGTGATCTTGCATGCGATGGGGGGTTCTTGGAGAATCTCCCTATGAGCTTAACTATATAAAGAACTCTCAAAACATAAACTACTGATATTCATGGTTTTTGATTCAGATCATAAGACGATTTGAGAAACCATGGATTGTCCCCTGGACAGCTCGGACCATCTTGAAGGCAAGGTTCTTCTTCTTTAACAGTCATAAATCAACAGATTAATTTGCAATGTAGTTTTGCTTGCGTTTGTGAAAGCCGCTGACCATTGAATTTTGTTGCATGTCCAAGAGGAGACACTGTATATAAAAAACTGTTCTGATCTTACAAATGTTATGATGTGTAGGTATTTCTTCTTTGTAATATTTCATCGTGGCTTGTAAAGGAGTGGATAGCCCGGTATGCAGTTCTAATTGTTGGCATAAACAGGGAATCAATAACTCTAGGGGAGTGGGGTTTGATAAACCTTATGGTACATGTCAACATAGCCTTAGCTTGGGCATATACTCTCTTCTGCTGTTTGTCTAAATATCGCCCACTTCCATCCGATTGGTTCCGATTTAGCCTACAAGGGAACTGGCCGATAGATGTTATTGTCGGATGGTTCGTGTTTCCATTGATCAAGCAAGTTAACCATCACTGGCATCATGATTCAGCTCTCAATTCTGGACGCGCGCTCTCAAATCTGGAGATGTCGATAAAATTACGTGATCCTATTGCATTTCCTTGCACTGCATTGATACTCACAGTACTCACTCCTCTGTGGGAAGGAATGCTATTCCGAGGTTTCCTTCTCCCTTCCCTGACTAGATACATGCCTGTTTGGTGCTCTATCCTGGTGACCTCAGCGGCATATGCAATTCCCAACTATGTTAATGTACGAATATTGACAACATACATTCCCCTCGGGGTTATGATGGGGGTATCATATGCGAGGACTAGGAATCTAGTGCCACCGGTGCTCATCCACATTCTCTGGAATGTATTCATGATGTCAGATTTAATAAGGTGAAAATACATGTTCTTGAAAGCAGCGACATTGGAAATTGGAACGAAAAATATAATGCTGCAGACTGGACTGATTTGGCTCTTCACAGGATGCATGCTGCATAAAACAATCTGGATGGTTCGTTCAAGTCTGTAAGCAATGCATTTCAACATGTTTGAAATTTCTCGTATAGAAAATACTTTCATTTTAGAAATTGAAGCAATAATAGTGTGTTTGAATAGCTGTCAGCAAAAGGTTCCTCCCAGTTTGGATGGAAATTTAGAACGTACTTGGCTTTTTATATTTGCTTCTAAGTTCTAAGTAGGTTTGAATATAGCTTTGCTAAAAACACAAAAAATACCCACTAAAAATCCACCTTACATGTTACTTTTGCTATTGATTTTTACTTTTAACACAACGCTCCCATTTTTCGATATGATTGGTATTTCACTAATGCAGCAAGCAACTTGTTTGAACTTTGAATACATTCAATACATACACCCAGTGACAGAAGATAATGAATTGGTCCATATCTATATCTAGGTTGACGATATTCCTATATTTAGTAGGATCGCATTTTGATCAGAGCATCCATGCACAGTAAACTTTCCAAGTATAGATTTCAAGATAAGGGGCATAAATGGAAACTCGACTTGTCAAGTCGGAATCTATTGCCTGTTCATGTGGGCATTCAGATTTCAGACCACGCACCTATCGAAATAATCTCCGCTGCTCTTCATTTCCACGTCTTGCATAGAAGGTGCGCCACGTGTATTTAACATCAGAAACCGAGGCAAGCCCTGTGGTGGGCCTGAGCCTATAGCAGTAAAAAATAAGCCATCCCTCCCGCCTGTCAGCCTGAATGAAGAAGATGAAGAAGCTGCCTTTCTCCGCCTACTAGAGAGATCATCAAATGTCTTGCCTGAAAAATTGGTCCATTTTTCATAGGACAGTTGGGAGTTGATAAAATAGTTGAAAAAGGGTACTCGTGCACGCTGCACATGCGAGCTGGTGAAATTTTTGAAAACTTCACTGCTTTATAATCAAAATACTTCGTTTTGATCTTGGCGCAGTGCCTAAACGAGAAAGATCAGATGGAATCGAAGAATATGCTGATGTCGGCGTTGGGGGTCGGGATAGGAGTCGGAGTGGGGCTTGGATTGGCATCGTCGGGGTCACAGGCTGTCAGTAGATGGACTAGTAGCGCTGCATCCAATTCTTCCGGGGTTACTCCCCATGTAATGGAGCAGGAAATGCTAACTCTGCTCTGTGATGGAAGGGATAGCAAAGTCACCTTCGATCAATTTCCTTACTACCTCAGGTAAGTAATATCATGCCCTGAAAGTTTCCAGCCTTTATACTCTCGGCTTTTCTTTATTGTCAAAATTACCTGATGGTCGATGGAGCAATTCTTCCGTTGATGGACTTTTCTCCTTTTAAATTGGCAGCGAACAAACACGAGTGATTTTAACAAGTGCAGCTTTTGTTCATTTGAAAAACGTCGATTTCACTAAGCATACGAGGAATCTGTCCCCAGCTAGTCGAACAATTTTGCTGTCAGGCCCTGCTGGTAGGTGTTTTCACAATCACCCTAGTCAAGATATTCATTTGCTAATATCCTGATCCTGAATGCTGGTCATTGTTGAATCTTGAACTTATTGCTGAAATTTCAACAGTTTTAGAGAATTCAACGAGAAACTTTTCAATGGATATCTTTGTTGTTGATTTTCTGTCTTCAAAAATTCAACAATGGTCCAGCACTGTCTCTCTGTGTCTCCAACTTGATTGACGTAATCATCCATTTCAGTTAATGCTTCTTTCTACTTTTTCCAGAGATGTACCAGCAAATGCTTGCTAAGGCTTTAGCACATTATTTTGAAGCGAAGCTGCTGTTATTAGATGTAACTGATTTTTCACTGAAGGCGAGTTAAACCATAGTTGCGCTTCTATTTCTGATGGTTCGCTTGTTTCCTTTTTGTCTAATCTTCAACTATTTCGTTGTGTTTTTTCTGGGGTTCAAAAAATTCAGATCCAGAGCAAATATGGGAATCCTAATACAGAATCCGTAAGTTCAAAAACTCATTATTCTACTACTTGTGAAGTGTCAAAGAATGGTGGTCTCTTCTTGGCTAGTAAAACACATTGAGATCATGGTGTTTTGTGTGTACACCGTACATGATGCCATGGGAATAATGATATGTTGTCCCCCTCTGTTTTAGTCTTTTAAAAGGTCTACATCTGAAGCGACTTTGGAGAAAATTTCTGAATTATTTGGAGCATTTTCGTTGCTTCAACCTAAGGATGGAATTCAAGGTAACAGTGTGAATTATCCTTGTTTTCGGATGCAAGCTGCCTCCTGCCTCCTTATAAGTATAGTATCAAATATCAAATTATTCACCAATACATATATAGGGCGAACTAGATGTGCATTCCATTATAACTTACGTTTTGCTTCCAGGTACATTACGTAGGCAACAAAGTGGAGTTGATCTTGCATCGACGTTTGTAACAGAACCTTTTTCATTTTGAAAAAAACATATAATTCCAAGTATTTCAGATTTTAATTTTTACATCAGTCTTAATTAGAAGTATACTGTTGTGAATGCAGTGGACATGAAAACTCTAGACCAGGAAGGCTCCGTAGAAATGCATCTGCCTCAGCGAACATTGATAGCCTTGGTTCCACTGGTACACCTGCAATATCACGTTTTGAATGAAAGCGAATCGACAAACAATAATACACTGGGAAAAATATATCCCAATTCAGAATTATATAATGTGTTGTATCAGCAAATTATATTGCAGGATGAATTGTGTGGTTTGTTCACAGAATTACAAGATCTTAGTTTGGAGGAGCACCTATCGTATAAAATAACATTGGGTTGCTTTTCTTGGACTTTATTCATTCATCTTTGTCATAATGTCCACTTTGCTTTTCAGCTAAGCTTAAGCGAACCAGCAGCTGGTGTTTCGATGATAAGCTTTTTATGCAGACACTTTACAAGGTATAAATATTTGAGTTTCAGATTAGTCTTGGAACTGCATCATGGTTATTACTTGCCATGAGTAATTTTTTTTTTTTTTTTTTTTTTTTTTTTTTTTTTTAATAATTATTATTACACATGTTTGCAGGTTCTTGCCAAAGTATCGAAGGTCTACCCTGTTGTCCTTTATCTCAGGGATGTTGAGAAACTCCTCTGCAGATCGCAGACTGTGCACATCTTGTTCCAGAAGATGTTGAAGAAATTGTCTGGATCCATACTGATCCTTGGTTCAAGAATAGTTCGTCCAGAAGACGATTACAGAGAAGTAGACGAGAAAATCTCTTCTGTATTCCCATACAATATAGAGATAAAACCTCCAGAAGATAAGAATCAACTTGTGAGCTGGAAGTCTCAGCTAGAGGAGGATATGAAGATAATTCACTATCAGGATAATAAAAATCACATAATCGAGGTACTATCCGCAAACGATCTTCACTGTGATGACCTGGATTCCCTCTGTTTGGCAGACACTTTGGTTCTCAGCGAATATATAGAAGAAATTGTGGTATCTGCCATCTCATACCATCTCATGAATACGAAGGAACACTGTTACAGAAATGGGAAGCTCGTTATATCATCTGCAAGGTGGCCAACGAACATAATGATTTCTATATTCAATGGATTTCATACATCTTCACAGAAGTTCTAACTTGTCATGTTGGCCTTGTGTTAGTTTGTCCCATGGATTGAGTATATTTCAGGAAGGTCAATCTACAGGAAACGACACCTTAAAGCTCGAGGCCCAAGCAGAAGTGTCCGAGGTTGTTTGTTTCACCCCTGTGGGGTATATACTTTAGAGACATAACAATAGAGTTTCTTCCTGTGATAATCTGTTTGTAAATCGCAGGTTGCAAAGAATGGAGAATCTGGGATACCAGGGGCTGAGATGAAAACCGACACTACTAGACTGGAAAGCAAAAAAGAAGTCTTGCCATCTTCGAGAACTTCAGTAAGGCCTATTATCTATTTCCGTGGAATCCTCTAGGCTTGAGATTCAAATCCTACTGTAAATTCCTGCTTCCTGTTTCTAGTTTCTCCTCAGTCTGCAGAAACTGCTCTCTATTGCTGCAGGAAATTCCTCCAGACAACGAATTTGAAAAGCGGATAAGGCCAGAAGTGATCCCTGCAGGCGAAATCACTGTCACGTTTGCTGACATAGGTGCTCTAGATGAGATCAAAGAATCCCTACAGGAGTTGGTGATGCTACCCCTCAGAAGACCAGACCTTTTCCAGGGTGGTCTTTTGAAGCCATGTCGGGGTATTCTGCTTTTCGGGCCACCAGGCACTGGGAAGACTATGCTGGCAAAGGCTATAGCTAAAGAAGCTGGAGCAAGCTTCATCAACGTTTCAATGTCCACCATCACTTCAAAGTGGTTTGGTGAAGATGAAAAGAATGTTAGAGCATTGTTCAGTCTTGCATCGAAGGTGTCCCCTACTATAATATTCGTAGATGAAGTTGACAGCATGCTAGGACAACGGAACAGAGTTGGGGAGCATGAGGCAATGCGGAAGATAAAGAACGAGTTCATGGCTCACTGGGACGGGTTACTGACAAAAACTGGTGAGAGAATACTAGTTCTTGCTGCAACCAATAGGCCATTTGATCTTGATGAAGCGATCATTAGGCGCTTTGAGAGAAGGTAGTTGGGACATACTCCTTTTGTGCAAAAAAGCTTTTCTGGTTAGATCTCTGTTAACATCATTCTATTACTGCAGAATCATGGTTGGTTTACCATCAGCTGAAAACAGGGAGAAGATCTTAAGGACGCTGTTGTCCAAAGAGAGTGTTGAACAAGGGTTGGATTTTGTAGAGCTTGCAAGAATGACAGAAGGATACAGTGGGAGTGATTTAAAGGTTCATTTCTGTACTAAGTTTAGATTTAGTTTTCATTACATGTTAATGCTTTACAAAACGTATGGCAACAGAATCTGTGCACTACTGCTGCTTACCGGCCTGTTAGAGAGTTGATACAGCAGGAGAGGCAAAAAGATGAAGTAAGGCACTGCTTTAGTACAAAATCATTTCGTATGCATTTGCAACCCACTGTGATTCCATAACCTGAACCAGGAAAAGAAGCAAATGGCTGAGGAAAGGCATGAGCATGGGGCGAATGCAGGAGGAGAGACGACAAAGGGGAGGACAATCACTATTAGACCGTTGAACATGGAAGATTTCAAGCAGGCAAAAGATCAGGTAAAATAGATGCTCATTCTACATTTCATTGCATTTAGCTTTAGCGGTTCAGAGATTCACCAAGTATGGTGATCAAGTTGCATGACATTGGGAAGTAAAAGGAGGTGAGGATGCTCCCTTAGGTCTCATCCAAATTGTTGAAATAATGGCAGGTTGCGGCTAGCTTTGCCAGCGAAGGATCAATAATGGCGGAGCTGAAACAATGGAATGAATTGTATGGAGAAGGCGGTTCAAGGAAGAAAGAGCAACTATCTTATTTCCTGTAGCACGCCACCTTGACAGTCACTAGGCTACCGGGCACCAGTGTGATGTGCAAGAAGGGTCCATAGAGACCACCAGACATATTAATCATCAACCATTGTAGGGTTTTTATTGTAGTAGAAATTTGCGAAGGGGAACATAGATTAGATTGCTACAAATTTCAATGCCAGTTTCCGTACGGAAGACTTATCCAAGAGTGTTTCAAAAGATAGTAAGGTCAGGCAAGTCATACTTTCTAAGCATGTTAATTCTACAGCCCACAGATATTCCATGACATCTAAAATGCAGACAGATTAGAAGTACACTGAAGCCTTAAAGCCCTCCCCAAAACAAAAATTCAAATCCATGGTAAACAGGAGCAAAAATTAAATCCATGGTAAACAGGAGCTATTCAACATTAAAACATCCAAGTAAGGTATCATACTCTACAGACAGTGGTGAGACATGCAACACTGGCACAAAGAAACATCATCCAACCAATATAATTCACGATAGACTGTATAATGTGCCAACTGAGACCCTAAAGAAAACCAAGAGTTTGCTATCATACCACGCTGAGGTACATCCTCATGACACCAGAAAGGGAGAAGTGATATGAACAGTGAATGAGTCCATATAAACAAGTTGACTGTAATGTATGCTCAGTCGCTCTTTTTATTTTTCAATGGCCCTCTGGGGATTTTACACAAGACTTTAGCATCAAATACTGCATACTGTTTCTTGAGCTCTGCCAATGCCTTCTCAGCAAAAGCGTCCACTTTGTCTTCATACTTATCGTAAAAGAGTGGTACAGTAAATAGCAGCACAGTAACTGTTAAAATAATCAACTCAGCATTAAAACTTGGTGCGAAATTGGAAAATCCGGGATAATTAAAATAATCACCAAGTAAGATATTACTTGTATAGAGCAGTGTCAAGAAGTCCAAGCAACCACCTACAAATGACACAAGCCACAACCCAGCAATTGCCTGCTCGAAAACAATATAAACCAACTAAGCTAAGTAATACAAATACTTAATGAAGAACGGTAACCGCTTGTCCCACTGTTTAACAAACCGTTTCAATAAATTCCACCACAAAATTAGTAAGAATGCACAAATGCCACCAACATGGCCATCACTTGACTTAATTCCAAGTATTTAGGTGTTGATTCATTAACAGGATGGAAATATCAACAGCAGGTAGAATTAAAAGAAGACATACAGTGAGGAACTTCTTCAAATCCTTTCCAGAGGCAATATCCCTCAGAACTGCAAAGGCGTGGTTAATCTCAACCCTCAAACAGGAAGCAAACTTCAGCACAGGCTCTTCAGGGATAATTACTTTTGGGATTTTTGGTGGAGATCTATGGTTAAAGAGGATAAATGCAAATATTACTGTTAATCTATAATCAATCTGGCCATGAGATGCTAAAAAAACAAAAAAAAAAAAATCCTTAGAATGCACAACTCACTTTTTGATGAAGGTGGAAGCATTTGACCACAAGAACAAAATAACCAGCCCAAGGATCAAACCATGACAAACCAAAGAGAGCAGATGATATTCAAAGATATTAAACAAAACCCACACTGCAGTAGCCACACCTAGAACCCCTCCTGAGGCCTTCTTATCCTTCCATAGGAACACATCAGCAGCTGACCATTCAGAAATAAGTTATTCCCTTTAACATCTTAAAATACAATATAATATTCAATTTCTAGTCTCCTTTTTTCTTGTCCATGAGTTGTTTCCCAAAGGTTGAAACAACTTTGAGAACTTAAAAGCATCCACGTGGAGAGATCATCATTAGTGCCACTAGAAGCAAAATCACATGAAGGGGAAAAAAAGATTGTGCCCCAAAAAAAGGATATTCAAAATATCGATTGAACCAACTAAATTTTCAATCAAAAGTCAAATATAATAACTTACAACCAATAAACCTCACGTCTTGATAAACAACTTTGGCATGTCAAGTAGGAGGATCACCTCTATTCAACTTTTGTGTCATAAAGGCGTCGCATGTACTCAAGTGCAAACATTAAACCAACCTACTACTAGGAAAAAGCATCAACGCCATTAACAAAATTCTTGACCATCCAGACCTGATCCAGATTACAATCACAAAAGTTTATCCAATAAATCTTGGTTAATGAGCAAGTTTTGAACTTCAGTAATCTGGAAATTCTATATTCTTCAGACTCCATAGTAAGTACAGAAATTCTGCTGTCCACTTCCGCCCAAGAAAAGAAGACACGGCACAATTATCAAACGAATTATTAGGCCAGAAGCTCATTGAAATCCCAAAAACCTTTCAAAGAAAGTTAAAATAATAACATTAAGAAACCACAAATCTCGATGCGCTCGTACACTTGCAGTAACCACATAAAGCAATTCAGAATCCCGTGTATAGTTCAGATCACAAAAAAATAAAAAATAAAAAAGAAAAACCACAAAAGAATAAAATCCGGGAATAAACACGGGAAAAAAAACTTAACAATAGCAAGAAATGAACAACAAAATTTAACAATAGCAAACCCACAGAAGCCAAAAAATACCAAGAATCAAGATTCCTCAAAAGTTTCTTTATTTTTCGTAATCGCAATGCATATACTC
This sequence comes from Hygrophila difformis, assembly GCA_030278955.1. Taxonomy (NCBI): domain Eukaryota; kingdom Viridiplantae; phylum Streptophyta; class Magnoliopsida; order Lamiales; family Acanthaceae; genus Hygrophila; species Hygrophila difformis. Next base: position 2,982,709 of record JAOANR010000006.1, on the reverse strand, counting down.
CATCTTGAAAGATACTTCCCCGTCTCACTATTTTTGTCTCCCTATTTTACTTACGGACCCACCCAGCACGTATGCCGATGCACGGTTAATAACTTAAATTGTGTATAACGAAAAGTTATAAAAAGTTAATCGTCTAAAAATACAAGATTAGACGAATCTAACAAAATCTCACTTGACTATATTTTTTCTTATATAGCTATAATAAAAATCCAAATCAAAGTTGACTAAGAAAGGTAATGAAATTAATTGACTCAAGTTTTTTTAAGTAATTTAAACGTACGTTTACCGCCTCCAAGGAGTCTGTGGACCGGCTTCTCCCTGCCAAAGAGGCGTTTGACCTTGGCCTTGATCGACGACGTCTTCTCATCCTCGGAGTCCGATGACGACGACGACGATGAATCATGAGAATGGATTTTTTCAGCAACTTTTTCGATGAAACCCTCGTCCTTGTGCTGATCCGCCATCTGTAAACAACAAATCGGTGCAGAAAACTGTGGCGAGGAGATCCTCGCGAAATTCAGTAAGCGCAAAAAGGAATGAACTAAAGTGAAACGGAAATCCAGTGTGACGATTTTTATAATATCAATTGCTGTATTTGAGTTTGAATCTGCCACATCCAGACGATGTGGGCCCTACATTCTGTGGCTGCGATTATGCCAACATTTTTTTAAACCATTATTCTCAAGTTTTTAGTACTACTACTTTGTGGTTAAGTTAACTTATGCTTGTTGTCTTGCTCCGTCAGACCTTCCGCTGTAGAAGATATTATTCTTTATTTTACAATACTTTCTTTCTCACTCTTTTTATTACAAATTATTTTTTTTTTGACACTGTTCAATATTTAATTTTGATTTAAATTTTTATCATAATTATATAAGAAAAAATATACTCAAGTGAAATCTTATTAAATTCGTCTAATCTTATAGTTTTAGACAATCAATTTTTTATAACTTTTCGTTGTACAAAATTTAAATTATTAACCGTTAAAAATATGCACGGCCATAATTATTTATTTTTGGGAAGGGACCAATGGTCGAAGGACTACCGAACACTAGTATTTTTTTTTCAAACAAAAAATATTTTTAATAAATATTGAACATGACGTGGAGATTTACGTGTCAATAGAGTTAACATTTGGTCTCTTGAAATTTTTTTGTTGGGATGAGAAATTATTGGGCCTATGAGTTATTAAGGCTCAACTAAAATTAAAGGCCCGGTAAGGATTAACTCAAATGGTCATATAGCAAGGGGAACTTAAATTAATTTCATATTTTCATTCATGACTTTCATGTCATCATCCTAAATGAGTGTTTAAAAATTATAAGTATATATAGATTTTATTTTTGAAAATACAATATAGAAACAATCAATGAGCTAAGGTGATTGAGGTCAAGACAATAACTTTAAACTAGAATTAATACCACATTGTTGAAAAAGGTGATATATTCTCTATCTCAAAAGATGGGATGAATACTAGAGTATTTGAGATCATAAAAATCACTAGTATACAATTTAAGGAAGATACTTCAATGATCCATCCACCTATTTTTGATCCCAACTTCTCTCATATGAGGGAATTTTATAGACATATCTAAAATTCCAACTTAGGTAGGATTTGGATAGAATTCAGATAAAATGTTGTTGGAGCAATTCATAAAATGTAAACCCCCACTCTCCTCAACACTTGCATTCTGTCTTCTGCCAAACATTCCAAACCCAAAACCAAAATGCTCAACAACAACAACAACAGCAACATCTGCACATTACTATTCCTTCTGTCCTTGACAACACTCTGCTACTCACTTCCATTATCGACAAGTTCAAGATGGATCATCGACGACCTCACCCAAGCCCGCGTGAAGCTCGCATGCGTAAACTGGGCCGGCCACCTGGATCCCATGCTGCCCGAAGGACTCAACAAGAGGCCTGCTGGGGACATCGCAACGCAAGTCAGACGTATGGGGTTCAACTGCGTCAGGCTCACTTGGGCTACTTATATGTTCACCCGATTCGCCAACCTCACTGTGGGTCAATCTTTGAACAGACTCAGGCTCTGGGATGCCATGGAAGGGATCGCCAGGAACAACCCTGGCTTCCTCAACCTCACATTGGTTGATGCGCAGGATAGAGTGATTGATGAGCTCGCACGAGAGAATTTAATGGTGGTGCTCGATAACCACGTCAGCAAGCCCTCGTGGTGCTGCAGCGATCGTGATGGCAATGGATTCTTCGGTGATAGGTATTTCGGCACTAGAGAATGGATTAAGGGATTGGATATTGTAAGCAAGCGTTACAAAAACACTCCAGTGGTAACTTTCACTCATTGAACAATGATAATTAGGGCAAAACTCGTACTACAATCACCAAAAAAAAAAGCCCTCTTTCAGAATAACCTATTTTTACTGTGTATTATAGGTTGTGGGAATAAGCTTGAGAAACGAGCTCCGTGGTTCAGGCCAAAACACAATGAAATGGAATCGATATATCAAGAAAGGGGCAAAGGCAATCCAAAGGGCAAACCCTAACCTTCTGGTGATAGTCTCGGGGCTGCATTATGATCTGACTTTGGGCTTCCTAAAAGAGACGCCATTGAGGTTAATCAGGAGGAATAAATTAGTGTATGAGGTTCATCGATACGCGTTCACGGCAGGGCTGGCGAATGGATGGTCGAATCAATCATTTTCCAAAGCCTGTGAAGCGATCACCGATGGAATACGGAGGCAAGCAGGGTTCTTGATGGAAGGTTCAAATGCTGCGCCTTTATTTGTAAGTGAATTTGGAATTAAGCAGTCGGAAGTGGACCAGGTGGAGACCTCTTTCTTGGGCTGCTTATTGGGCTACTTGGCGGAAATGGACCTGGACTGGGGTGTATGGGCCTTACAGGGCAGTTATTACATCAGGGATGGGGTCCGTGGCCCAGATGAGACTTATGGCCCCCTCAATTTTGACTGGATGTCAATCCGGAACCCGGATTTCATAAGAAAACTTCACCTTATCCAAAACAAAAATCAAGGTATCATTTTTTTCAAAAAAAATAAAAATAAAATAGCATAAAATCTTTGTTAATCAATACTACTTTCAACAAAATTGCTTTGGTAGATCCTGCATCAAATGGGCCAAATTACTGGATAGTGTATCATCCATGGAGCGGGCAGTGCATGAGGGCGTTGGGGCTGGGGGTGGTGGCCGGGGATTGCAGGAGTTTGAGCAGATGGATATTCGAGGGGAACGGATATCCCGTGAGGCTGCTGGGGACGGGATTTGTTAGGTCCACAGTCTAAGCAAGTGAGGAACTTTATGCAGTAGTTCACTGTATGTGTTAGAACACCAACAATGAACACACAGATTATGGTATCAAGTGTAATATAAGCACAGCGGAATAAAATGAAGCATAAAGTAAATAAACAACACAAAGAGTTGTTGACCCAGTTCGGCCTCCTGCCTACGTCTGGGGGATACCAATCCAGGAGATTATTTCACTATGTGTATCACCAATGGCTTACAACCACACACAGAGATGAAATAACTTGAATGCCTTCACTCCGAACTCCAGGCGGATAGTTGTGATGACCAGCTGCTCTCTCCAGCCCTGGTATAGGCTTCCCACCTATTTCAACTCCTCAAAGCTAACCCACTTTGAGTTTCCCCTGAAGTAACCTGTGAAGCACCTCTCCTTGTTGAGTGAATAAATAAGTTGAAGTCTTCTTCCTGGTTTCACCTTAAGCACTCTCCTTGAATGTGTCTCAGCTTCACCAAAGGGAACTGATGAACAATTAGCAAACAGGAGTGCTCAAGGCTCTGGTCAATCTTTCAGCAAAGGGTAGTTTCTGTGAACACTAGGCTGAAGATTGAAGTGGCTTCTCTCTAAGTTGTTCTGAAAGCTTGAAGAAGTTTCAGAGTGTTTCAAGAATGATAATGTTGAGAAGTGATTTCCAAAGCCTCTGAAAATTCCATTTAACCAAGCAGCTCTGCACACTTGAACGGTCACATTGCTAATTTGGGAAAGAGCCGTTGAGGTTAAGAGATGGCTTGTTCAAATCTTCTTTCCTTAATCTGGGAAGGAGTCCTGCAAGAAGATATTAGTATTTCTCCTCCCAGATAAGGAAATATCCGTTGGGCTGAAGTCAGTCTTCCAAGAATTCTTCAATGCACACCAGTAGACTGATTACACAAAAGTTCACCTATTGTGTTCTATCATCGGTTCTGAACTCCTATCAAAACCTAGACTCAACAATCTCCCCCTTTTTGACAGGAGGTGAGCCAGTACAATAAATCCAACCGATGATGAACTATTACAATGAAATCAATGAACAAGAGGTAATACATACCCAACTAAACACTCTAAGCTCTTCAACAAATAAACATGATACACAGAGAGCTTTAACAACCATAAGCCTTAAGCATTACTGAACATAAGCAATCCATAGTTCAGTTCACAATGTCCAGCCACAACCATCATAAACATAGTTAAACAGTTCAAAACCAATATCATGCAACACAAACCATAATCCAAAAGCAGTCCATAAAACAGTTCAAGTTATAAAATGAAAAAGTTAAGGATTAGAAAGATATTACCAAATTTTTTCAGAGAATGACTTCAGCAGCGATTGGAATTTCTACTCCCCCTCTGGATCATCCTTGCTGTCAAATTAGTCAGAGAGCTCATCATCATCCTCAGAATCAGTGTCCAAATCAGGATCAACATGAGAGATGGCATTCTCTTCATCAGACCAAGTATCAGGCATCAATGCAAGGCCTAGTTCAAGTTTCTTTTCAAGTACACCAAGGGCCTCCTTCATTGATCTGACCTCAGCAATGCCCTCAGTGAAGATCTCATTTGCTCGATGAAGAGCACTCTGACTGTTCAAGGATCCATCAGGGCCTGGAAGATCTGGACGCTTCTTTTGCAACTTCTGAGTAATGACAAATTCATTAACAGCTTCAGTAGGCTCTCTCTTTTCACCATATATTCCTTCGGATTCCAGATATGCAGTGATCAGGGCAGGATAGAGAAGCAGTGTTTTCCCATCATTCTTCATGCTCTGAGCAAGCCTGCTCAACTGAGTCATCACAAGATAACCATAGTTGATCTGCTCCATATGTTCAATTGCATATATGAGATGACACATCTCTCGAGACACCAAGGAATGATTTGATGTAGGCAGTATATTTGATGCACAGAATTTGTAGAGCAAATGGAACTTTTGAGAAAGATCCTTAGGACTGAGTCCTCTGCCAGGCATCTTCTGAACAACATTCTTTGTTAACCCACGAGCTACCTTATCACTGTCAAAAATAGTTCCTGGTTCATAGATACTATCAAATGGGACATCAGGAACTTGAAGTAGACTGTTGATCTTATCTGCAGAAAACTCATAGATAATTCCTCGAGTGTAGTTCTTTTGGAACCAAGACTTGTTTTTCTTCAGAATATCCTTCTGTAGGTTGGCATAGAATTCCTTAACAAGTTCTGGTCGAGAACTGGTCCATTTAGATGCCCAGTCAAGAAGAGACCTTTCTTCAAGATAGGTTGTCCATCCAAGCTCCTGAAGCTTTCTTCCAGAAAACCTATACTCTGATCTTAGCTTTTTGTCTTTCAACACCAGATCATAGTAAGAACGGTTTCCAGAGTAATAGAACTTGAAGCTAGAGGCTATTGCAGGTCTGAGATCCGGCTTCCTGGGTTTCTCAACAGACTTGCCCTTAGAATCTTCTTTGCTCTTTTTCCTTGCTTCAGGTTCCTCTTCAGCATCACGAACCCGCTTAGCAGATTTAACAGCTTTGGAAGACTGCACAGGTGCATCTTCAGTGTTCAATGGAGTGGACTGAACATCCTCATCTTTCGAACTTTCTCCTTCAGTAACATGCTCTTCAGACACTACATATTCACTCTCCGATTCAACTCTCTTCTGAACCTTCTCATAAGGAACCTTAGCAACTTTGGATCCAACTCCAACGGGTTGAGGGTTCTCTGGTTCCTCTGATTCTGATTTTGAGCCTTCGTCATCTGATCCATCTTCTTCCTCTGATTCTTCATTGATATCCTCAGCATTCTCCCCCTGAGTATCTGCAATGGGATCAGTTACAACCACATTTTCCTTCTGGACTGACATCTCCTGATCCTGGTCTTGACCATCATCAGAAACAGCATCCTTGTCTGGTTCCCTTTCATCAGTTTCCTCGACATAGTCATCAATGATCTGATCTTCCTCATGTTCAGTAGAAACAGCAGCAACTTCAGACTTCTTGGTGGTGTCCTGAGCAATATCCTCTATTGAAATTCTCTCAGTATCCTTGTCAGCAACCTTTTCCGAGACATCCTCCTGGGTAGGCTCTGCAACCTTCTTAGATTTTGGAGCACTTTTCTTTGACTTCTTAATCTGGCTTGGTCGAACAGCAGGAGCAGATGTAGCTATCTTCTCAGAGGTTTGGACAGGAGCACTATCCGGAGGAGCATACGCCAGTGGAATAGCAGCAATGGCCTTCTCTTTAGACGCAGATATCGAGGCGGTTTTGACACTTCCAGTTTTGCCCGAGGCCATGATACCAGAAGCCCCATCCTTAGTGGTCTTCTCAGACACTTTGGGAATGGAGGATTTTGGAATAGGATCCGAGTTCCTCTTAGTAACACCTGCTTGCCCTGAGGAGGATTTAGCAGAACTATCAGTAGGTTTAGACACAGATTTTGTACCTTTCTTTGGAGTTCCCTTCCTTTTAGACGACGAGGCTGCTTTAGCAAGAGTCCGCAAATTGGTAGGAGAATCCATGGCTACTGTTTGCTTCGGCGAGGGATTGACAGTAGAAATAGGAGCTTGAGAGTCCCCAACTGCTTGAGAGGTAACCTCCGGAGTTACAGGGGTAGTGGTCACAACTGCTCGAGCGGTTACTTTCTCCCCCTCAACTGCTACTCCAGCATTTCGGAGTTCATTCCGAACATCCAAAGGGTCCTCAGAAGGGTTGGACTGAACCTCCGATTGGATTTTCTCCAGAAGGTTGGCAGGCTTCTTGGGAGCCATGTCTTGCAAACCTTTCCCAAAATCGACTTCCGGTCTAGGGTGCTTCTTGGGAGCAGGGGATCCACCTTTAGTCGGATTCTTTGAACTGCGAGTGGTCACCATTTTTGCACTGCAAACACAACCTCAAACACAAGACTAGGGTTTTTCGTAAGGACTGAAAACGAGTGAAATCAATACCCAAGTGTAACAGATGAAGAAAATAAATGAATGGAGTTGGGAAAACTGATCAATTTCCCGCCATAGCTTAGGGTAATGATGCTTCCTGCAGAGGTCCTGGACCAGAGATGTGACAAGATTCTTTCTTGAAATGACAACATTGGGCCTGACTGATGGGCCTCTTAATATCTCCCCCTTACTCATATAATTCCTGCAGCCCATACATTAGATAAAAAAATGAACAGATAAGTGGGCTAGGAATTTTACCATTCATTCCATGGGGGAGAGTCCAGTAGGCCATTTAGGCCAAGTAGCAAAGCCCAAGGTCTCGCCTGAGGGCTTCAAAACGATCAGTACACAATGCCTTAGTAAAAATGTCTGCATGTTGTTGTTCAGTTCCAACATGTGAAATGGACACAATGCCATCCTCCACAAGTTCACGAATGAAGTGGTGTCTGATGTCTATGTGCTTTGACCTGCTATGCTGACCAGGATTCTTGGCAAGGTTAATTGCACTTGTGTTATCACACAACAATAGCAATTCTTTGTGCTCAATCCCATAGTCTCTCAGCATTTGCTTCATCCAAAGGAGCTGGGCACAGCAACTACCTGCAGCAATGTACTCTGCCTCTGCAGTGGATAAGGAAATGGAGCTCTGCTTTTTACTATACCAGCTTACAAGATTAGCACCAATGTAGAAACATCCACCAGTGGTACTCTTTCTATCATCCGAGCATCCAGCCCAGTCAGCATCACTGTAACCAGTTAGCTGCAAGCTTGAGTCCTTGGAGTACCATATGCCTAGCTCAGTTGTACCAGCCACATAGCGTATGATTCTCTTAGCAGCATGGAGATGAGACTCTTTAGGATCTGCCTGGTATCTAGCACATGCTCCTACAGCAAAGCTAATATCTGGCCTGCTAGCTGCAAGATAAAGCAAACTACCAATAATGCTTCTATATAATTTGCAGTCAACAGATTTACCAAGAGGGTCTTTGTTCATCTTGTCACTTGTCCCAATAGGAGTTCTGACTGGCTTGCTGGACTCAAGCCCAAATTTCTTGACAAGATTTTTTGCATATTTTGCTTGATTCAGAAATATACCCTCCTTTCTTTGAGATACCTGCAGACCTAAGAAATAGGTTAGTTCACCAACAAGACTCATTTCAAATTCATTACTCATGATGTGGATAAATTCTTCTTTCAGAACTTGAGAAGTTGAACCAAATACTATGTCATCAACATAGATCTGGGCAATCAGGAATCCCTTTCCTTCTCCTTTGATGAAGAGTGTCTTATCAGCATTCCCTCGTACATAACCTTTCTCCAGCAGGTAAGAGGACAGTCTCTCATACCAAGCTCTTGGAGCTTGCTTTAACCCATAAAGGGCCTTGTTCAGCTTGTAGACATGGTTAGGACAATGAGGGTCTTCAAATCCCTTGGGTTGCTCCACATAGACCTCTTCCTTCAGCCATCCATTGAGAAATGCACTCTTCACATCCATTTGATATAGTTTGAATTCAAAGGAACATGCAATGGCAATCAACATCCTCACAGCTTCAAGTCTTGCTACAGGGGCAAAAGTTTCACTGAAATCAACACCTTCAACTTGAGTATATCCCTGTGCAACAAGTCTGGCTTTGTTCCTTGTGATGTTACCATTCTCATCTGACTTGTTCTTGAAGATCCACTTGGTTCCTATCACATTGACATTGTTTGGTCTCTCCACCAAAGTCCACACCTCATTTCTAGCAAATTGTTGCAGCTCTTCTTGCATGGCAGAGATCCATTGTTCATCACCAAGAGCCTCTTCAACCTTGCTTGGCTCTATCCTGGAAGTGAAACAGTGTAACCCTGCAAGTTCCTTGTAATCAATCTTCTTCTTCATTCTGGTTCTCCTTCCCTCATTTAGGTCTCCTATTAGATCATCTTCATCATGGTTCCTGTGCACCTTTCTGATGGGAGTAGAGGGAACTGGATTGATCTCAGCATCTTTGGAATGATCAGGATCCTTTTCATTGCATTCAGTGGGTGACTGTTCTGAGTTGATCATGTTGACATCATTACTCTTCTCAGCATCTGTCGAACAAGGAAATCTGCTTGGTTTGTCATCAATAGTGACATTGGCTGACTCTACCACCTTTCTGGATTTTGGAAGATAAACTCTGTAAGCCTTGCTTGTGGAGGAGTATCCCACAAAGATTCCTTCATCACTCTTCTCTTGAAACTTTCCAAGGTGCTCCCTGTCATTGAGAACAAAACAAGTGCTACCAAAGATATGGAAATAAGAGATAGTAGTCTTTTTACCCTTCCATAGTTCATATGGAGTTTTGAGAGACTTTGATCTCATGTGAACACGGTTGGAGACGTAGCATGCTGTATGAACAGCTTCAGCCCACAGGAATTGAGGTGCACCCTTTGAATTCAGCATCACTCTAGCCATTTCTTGAATAGTGCGATTCTTCCTTTCAACCACTCCATTTTGTTGTGGTGTTCTAGGGGCTGAGAATTCATGCTTGATTCCAAGTTCACTGCAAAACTCCTCAAAAGCATGGCTTTCAAATTCACCTCCATGATCACTTCTGATCCTCTTGATTTTGCACTCTTTTTCTGTGATCAATTGCTGGCTTAACTTGATGAAGGCCTTAAGAGCCTCACTCTTTTCCCTGAGAAAAGAAACCCAAGTATATCGAGAATAATCATCAACACATACCAAAACATATTGCTTACCACCCAGGCTTTTGACATCAGTAGGACCAAAGAGATCCATGTGAATGAGTTCAAGACATCGGACTGAACCAGATTGCTCAATGGACTTGTGAGGTGATCTGTGTTGCTTGTTCTTCATGCAGTCATTGCACATACCAACATCATCCTTTCTGAAGTTTGGTAAGCCTTTGACAGATCCCTTCCTGCTCAGCTTGATAAGATCTCTGAAGTTCAAATGGCCCAACCTTTCATGCCACAGGTGGGTTTCTGATGTACCTGCACTATTAGCCAACAAGCAAGATTGTGACAGCATATAGCAATCATTTTTGGATCTATAACCTTTGAAGATGCATTCTCGTTTGGAGTTGAGAACTTCACAGCATTCATCATCAAAGAGCACTTTAAGCTTGTTGTCACACAGGTGACTGATACTGATCAGGTTGGCACATAACCCTTCTACATGGTATACTGTCTTGAGGGCAGGGAATCCTTCTTCAGCTATAGAGCCAAGGCCAATGACTTTCCCTTTCTTGCCATCACCAAACATAACCTGACCACCATCAATCTCTTGATAGTTGGATAAGAGATCTCTGTTCCCTGTCATGTGCCTAGAACACCCACTATCAAAGTACCAACTAGACCTTTTGCCTGACTTCGAAGCAGTGTGAAAGGCAATATTGCAAATCATCTTCCATTTGGCCCTCCATTCTCTTCTGGATATAGACCTCTTTAGATTTTCATTAGGCCAAATCATTGGTCTTCCAGACATTGCATCTCGAGCAAGTAACCTGCAAGATTTAGTCTCATGACCATAGGATCTGCAATAGTCGCATTCCAGGGGTTCAGCTGCAGAGACTTGCTTCTTGTTCTTCTTTCTTTTCGGGACCTTGCTGGTGCTAGCTTCTTCCTCTGAGTTCTCAGACGGACTACATCCTTCCTTGATAAAGACTCTTTGTGAGGAGGACCTGCAACCCTTTATATATCCAATTCCTCTTTTATCTCCATGAGCTTTAGAGGATGCAAGGATTTCTTCAAGAACATCCTTTCCCTTGTTCAACCTGCTGGTGAGTTCCTCTGACTTGGAGACTTTGGCAGTGAGTTCTTGAACTTGATTGGTCAACTCAGTCACCTTTTGTTGAAGATCATCTTTTAGACTGTTGAGATCTGTGACTTGATCAACAAGAGCTCCATTTACTGTGGTGAGATTATGGACTTTCTCAGACAGCCCAATTAGTTCTTGTTGAAAGTTGTCTCTCTCAGTGCTGAGCTGCTCCACTTGATCAGTGAGTTCCCTTTTTGAGGTCATGAGTTCACCAGCTTGGACTGCAAGTTCATCTACTGTAACTGATAAATCCCTATGGGAGGGCTCCAGATAAGCGACGAAGTATTCCAGTTCATCTCGTCTGTTCTCAGCATTCCTGAGGTCACTCAATCTTTCAAAGTACGCATCCTTGTAGGTATTGAGTTCTCGCAGGTATGATCTTGCTTCTTCACCTTGCACATAGAATTTTGCCACCAACTCATCCAGCTCATTGTTGAGGTAGGCAATCTCCTGTCTGTCTATTGCGTGATCAAGCAATGCACCTTCCAATTCTCCTAGGGTTTGCTCCAGTCTGAGGTTGGTCTCATCAAACATGTTGCTTAAGGTTTCCATCTCAAGACTGTTATCCCTGTGATAAGAGGTAGAAGCTTCATCAGTAGTAAGAGTATTGACTTGGGAAGAGATATTACCAACAGATTCAGCCTCAGACTCAGAATCCCATGTTCCAACAAGGGCAACCCCTTCTTCCTCTCCATCATTGCTGGATTCTGGTTCTTCATCATCACTGAATGTGGCACAGTAGGTCTTCTTGACATCAGAGGACTTGTTTCTGAGATTAGCACATTCAGCTCGAACGTGTCCGAAACCTTTACATTCAAAGCACTGAGTACTCTTGGAATCTGAGGATTCCTTGGAGGTTTTCTTGACAGATCGATCATATTTGTTCTTCTCAGGTCTCCTGCTAGAAGATCCCTCTCCTCTTCTGTTTCCAGCTTGCCTTGATTTCTTATCTCTGAGAAAGCGGGCTAGCTTCTTGGTTAGTAAAGCCAGGTCTTCCTCATCAATATCCTCATCCTCATCATCATCATGGACTGAACTGGATTCTTTAACAGAGGGAGCACTGGGGGATTTGGACTCCACCTTGAAAGCAACAGACTTCCCTTTGAATTTTTTGCAGTGAGTCATCTCCCATGATTGTAAGATTCCCATAAGTTCATCAACACTCATGGTTTCAAAGTTGTCCTGAAGCTCAAGAGCAGCAATTTTGGGGTAGAATCTCTCAGGGAGTGTACCTACAATCTTAGATACTATCTCCTCAGTGGAGTAGGTTTTACCAAGCTGTTGAGCTTGGTTTGTTAGAGTACGAATTCTACCAAAAAAGCTATTCACAGACTCATTCTCATCCATACTAATTTTATGAAATTCAGCATCAAGAGATATGAGTTTAGATTTTCTTACAGTGGTGGTTCCCTCATATGAGTTTACCAGTATGTTCCATGCTTCAAATGCTGTGGTGCAGTTTGAGATGAGAAAATATTGGTCGTCTGCTACAGCACTGAAGAGAGCATGTAAAGCTTTGGAATTCATGTTGGACAAGGTCTTTTCCTCTTTGCTCCAGTCATTCATGTCTTTGGGAGTGGTCACACCATCCTTAGTAACACTAGGCACAGCATACTTGCTAAGAACAGCATTCCATGCCAGATCATCTATAGACATCAGGAATGACCGCATCTTGTTTTTCCAGAAGGCAAAGTTTGTCCCATCTAGAAGAGGAGGCTGATTGTAATTCCACCTTTGACTCATCTTGCTTCAAAAGATCTCTCTCGCAAGAGTGTGGCTCTGATACCACTTGTTAGGTCCACAGTCTAAGCAAGTGAGGAACTTTATGCAGTAGTTCACTGTATGTGTTAGAACACCAACAATGAACACACAGATTATGGTATCAAGTGTAATATAAGCACAGCGGAATAAAATGAAGCATAAAGTAAATAAACAACACAAAGAGTTGTTGACCCAGTTCGGCCTCCTGCCTACGTCTGGGGGATACCAATCCAGGAGATTATTTCACTATGTGTATCACCAATGGCTTACAACCACACACAGAGATGAAATAACTTGAATGCCTTCACTCCGAACTCCAGGCGGATAGTTGTGATGACCAGCTGCTCTCTCCAGCCCTGGTATAGGCTTCCCACCTATTTCAACTCCTCAAAGCTAACCCACTTTGAGTTTCCCCTGAAGTAACCTGTGAAGCACCTCTCCTTGTTGAGTGAATAAATAAGTTGAAGTCTTCTTCCTGGTTTCACCTTAAGCACTCTCCTTGAATGTGTCTCAGCTTCACCAAAGGGAACTGATGAACAATTAGCAAACAGGAGTGCTCAAGGCTCTGGTCAATCTTTCAGCAAAGGGTAGTTTCTGTGAACACTAGGCTGAAGATTGAAGTGGCTTCTCTCTAAGTTGTTCTGAAAGCTTGAAGAAGTTTCAGAGTGTTTCAAGAATGATAATGTTGAGAAGTGATTTCCAAAGCCTCTGAAAATTCCATTTAACCAAGCAGCTCTGCACACTTGAACGGTCACATTGCTAATTTGGGAAAGAGCCGTTGAGGTTAAGAGATGGCTTGTTCAAATCTTCTTTCCTTAATCTGGGAAGGAGTCCTGCAAGAAGATATTAGTATTTCTCCTCCCAGATAAGGAAATATCCGTTGGGCTGAAGTCAGTCTTCCAAGAATTCTTCAATGCACACCAGTAGACTGATTACACAAAAGTTCACCTATTGTGTTCTATCATCGGTTCTGAACTCCTATCAAAACCTAGACTCAACAGGATTGTGCCTGGCGGGCGGCGGCACAGATGGGATTCCGGCGACGCTTTCCTTTGATTGCAGCAGCGGACACAGCCACTGGGAAATGATGTCGAGTTCCAATTATCAAGTGGCGAGCGTGGACAACAACGGTAACTATCTGTGCCTGTCGCGGAACTATGGTTACGAGTCGATGGTGTATACGAGTAGGTGCATGTGCTTGGGAAGAAGCGACATTAATTCCCTGCAGGATTGCCTAGAAACTACTCACACGCAGTGGTTTAAGCTTGTCCCGGCTAATGCTTTCTAACCCCTATTCTTTCTACATTTGAATATAATATGGGATAATCTTTAATCATTAGGCTCAATCATTTGTAAGGGTTTAGAAATTAGATACCCCATGCATCTCTAATTATATACCCTATATCATAAGTATTGTTTTTAAATTAAAGCGTTAATTATAGTGAAGTTATATTGATATTCATAGTGTATGATTGTAGTGTCTAATGTCTATTATACTACTCCGTCTCACTATATTTGTTACGTTTGACTTTTGGAAACTATTCATTGTTTAATTTTGACTCGAAATTTTATCAAAATTATGAAGGAAAAAACTTAGTCAAGTGAGATCTTATTAGATTCGTCTAATCTTGTAGTTTTAGAATATCAACTCTTTATAATTTTTCATTGTACACAATTGAAGTTATTAATTAAAAATATGTATCGGCATACATGTTGGAGAGGAATGTAACAATTATATTGAGACGGAGGAAGTATAAGATTAGCTTATTTAAAGTAGAATTCTAATTTGCTACTCGTTCCGTTCATTTTTAGTTGTCTTTTTAGAGATTAAAAAGTGTTTCAAATTAGTTGTCATTTTTAGGTAGTTATAGGTAGTTATTTTATGTTTTTACTATATTACCATTTACTTTACATAAATGTTATTTGTTGACATTTATTAAGAATGAGTTTAGTTAAATGGTAAAAATATAAATTTATAGTTAAGTAATGCAAACATTCGTTATTGAAATTAACCTGAAAGATACAAGTATTTAGGAACGGAGGGGAATGGCTTGGGTGCAGCCAACAACACCTGCTGTGGTGATGCTAGAGACCCCAAAAATGATGGGTTAAAATAATAAATGATGAGCGCGTAAGAAAAAATGATGGATAGTATCACATCACAAATGCTATCGTAAATATCAATTCAAGGGCATATATACATCATTTTTAATACTCAGACATCACTCCAAACAATAAAATTTATTATATTTAACTGTATATTGTGCATGACTATTAGCAAGATAATTTATGAATGCTTACCCATCATTTTGTAGGTTATGTGTATGCCTGTACAGAATCCGGATTGAAAATGGAGGGAGTATTATTTTTATTAGTTTTGTCCAGGTATCAAATTCTAAACTACTGCGGTTTTAGACTTCAATTGTACTCAATTTAATAAAAGGCGGTAAAAAAATCTAAGAAGCTGATTATTGATCTCAATTTTCAGGGAAATAACAAGATGTTTTCGTTTAAAATGGAAATTTCAGATGGCAGACTGGCAGATGATCCTTGCAACATACTTATTTTATTCACAACTCACAAGTAATTAATGGCCTTTAATAAGTAGAAAAAAAAATGTAACCTACTGCCTCTGTTACTTTTCAGTTGTCTCTTTCAGCTCAATTTCAATAACCAAAGTTTGTATTAATTAACTCATAAATTTACATTTTTACCCTTAAACTAAATTCATTCTTAATAAATATATATGTCAACAAATAGTATTTATGTAAAGTGAATGGCAATATAGTAAAAACTTAGCATAACTACCTATAACTACCTAAAAATGACAACTATTTTGGAACACTTTATACTCTCTAAAAAGACAACTAAAAAGTAATGGAGGGAGTAGTTAGTTACTAATTATGTTTACCGAGGTAAACCGTTTCCTTGAAAAAATCACTTCTTGACCAAGTTCAAGCACCATATTATTCTTAAGCATTTGGTAATAATTTCCTTCGCCATCTACTTATTTTTCAGGCATAGGCCATTAATATAATTACAAATCCAAAATCCTGTTCATAGATTCTTTCACTAAAGCAAATGTAAATAAACTAGTATAAATATGAACGTACGAAACCCAAAGCTGCACACACAATTGAAAACAACACTGGTAATTATAAGGATGAATGCCGCCGCCATTTTCCGGCTCGCAATTCTCCTACAAGTTGTTGCATACTGTAATTCATTCCCCCTGTCCACGAATTCCAGGTGGATCGTGGATCAGAAATCGGGGAATCGGGTGAAGCTCGCCTGCGCAAATTGGGCATCACACTTGGAGCCCATGGTTCCCGAGGGGCTCGATAAGAAGCCGATCAGTTACATAGCGAGCCAGATATCCGGCCGCGGATTCAACTGCGTGAGGTTCACATGGGCCACTTTCATGTTCACCAGGGCCAATTACAGCAGCCTCACTGTTTCCCAATCCCTCGATAAATTTAAGCTGACGGCTGCCAAAACAGGCATTGCCAAAAACAACCCTAGTTTTTTGAACATGACAGTGGTCGACGTTCATAAAGCCGTGGTCGATGCGCTCGGCAGGAACAGGCTGATGATAGTCCTGGATAATCACGTTAGCCGCCCTACCTGGTGCTGTAACTCCAACGACGGGAATGGATTCTTCGGGGAGGCTCATTTTGATCCCAGTGAATGGCTACGAGGCCTGGTTGCCGTTGCCAGAGCATACAAAGGTCATCCTTCGGTAAGTACTCGACGAAAACAATTTTAAAAAAAAAATTAAACAAAGAAATTAAGGAAATGATGCTAACTTTAGAATGTAATAATATTACCTGAAATGAAACTAGTGGTACAATGTTAAATTATACTATGTTTCTTGTTCAATTGTCGATGTTTAATTAATACTAGTATTAATAATTACAGGTGGTGGGGATGAGCCTGAGGAATGAGCTACGGGGAAACAAGCAGAACGAGGACGATTGGTACAAGTATATGCAGCAGGGTGCAGAAGCGGTCCACAAAGAAAGCCCCGATTTTCTCGTAATTGTGTCGGGGCTTTCTTTCGACACCAACCTAGGTTTCCTAAAGAACAGACCTTTCAAGGCAGATGTGGGCAATAAGCTGGTGTTCGAAGGGCATTGGTACTCGTTCGGCACTCCAGCGGACCAATGGGCCCAGAAGACTAATAGCCTCTGTGGCAGGCACGCCCAGGGAGTCGAAAACAATATCCTGTTCCTGACGAGGGGGAAACCCGCTTTCCCTATTATCCTCAGCGAGTTCGGCGCCGACCAAAGGGGCGCCAACGAGGCCGATAACAGGTACATAACCTGCTTGTTGGCGAAAGTGGCGGAGACGGACGTTGATTGGGCACTGTGGGCATTTCAGGGCAGTTATATTCTGAGAGAAGGGAAGGTTAACTTGGACGAAGTTTATGGTGTGATGGATCTGAACTGGGACGGTCCGAGGAACGCTCCGTACCTGCTGGATAGGTTGGAATTCGTAAGACAAATCATTCAAGGCAAGTATGCAATGTTAGCTACAAGTTTTGTTATGTTTTTCTTGCAGCTAATGATCATTTATTGTGGGTTTTGTTGGATGATCAGTGCCAAGTAAATCAAGCAAACCGATCTTATCATACATATTGTTCCATCCCCAAAGTGGGCAATGCGTGCAAGTAGGCAGGAGTGGGATTATCTTAGGGAAGTGTACTACTAAAGCAAGCAAATGGGAGCACGACAAGGAAGGCGAGCCGATCAAGTTGGCTGGCAGCCGGCAGTGTCTGGGGGTGGCCGGAACCGGAAGCCCTGCCCGTGTTTCGGCGGATTGCTCTGGGGGTGGGACTAAATGGAAGTATGTATCGGCGTCGGGTCTTCACTTGGCTGCCCAAGATGGACGAGGGAAATATTTGTGCCTGGAAAGGAATGCGAGGGACTCCATGGTTGTTACGAGAAAGTGTCTTTGTGTGGGAGATGATCTTGGAGATTTTCCCACATGTAATGAAAATCCTCAGGTGCAATGGTTCAAGCTTGTTCCCACAAATGTAATGTGAAGTAACAATAACTAATAATAACTGGTGTATTTTCCAATTATAACCAAAGATTGAGGGAATAATCAAGTTTACTACAATGCTTTTAACTACTAAACACAACTATCTAAATCCTCATGCTCAAAAGAAAATAGTCATAATTAACGGAACAAGGAATATACAAATAAAAATTATACTATAAAATATACTCCTTCCGTTTTTTTAAGTGTTACGTTTTGACTTTTTTACTGTGTTCATTGTAGCACTTTGATTTCTTTTTTTTATATAGTTATAGAAGACAAAATATAGTCTAGTAAAATCATGTTGGATTCGTCTCATCTTGTAGTTTTTAAATATCAAATTTTTAGAATTTTTACTTGTACCGAATTTGAGTTATTAATCGTTGAAAGTGTGCATAGACATATGTGCAAATGAGAAGTGTAATATTTTTTTTAAAAAAAACGGAGGAAGTATGTTTTAGAAACACTACAGGATTATATTAAATTTTTTTGGTGAATCAGGATTATATTAATTTAATAATCCCAACTAACTATATACTGTATATTTTTTTATATAATTACGATCGCATTAAATAAATTATGGAAGAAAAAATATTACTATATTGTTTACAAGTATCCAAACCCAATCCAAGAAATTGGGGAACAATAGGTCCAAATAAAATGCTGAATTGAGTAATGGGTAAGTGTTGAGTATTGGGTTTAAAACTGTTTGGGCCTGCCGTATTTTATTTACTTAAAGGGTAACCAATAGATTTGGGAGTATGGACTATGGATTGTTAGGCTCGAGTTCAAGCTTTCTTCCTCAATCATTTGGCGCTGCAATTCATATTCGATACGCAACTTCGCTGAGGCGCGGAGAAATTCGCTTTTCTCGTCATTCCACTGACCGGAGCTGCCGCTGCCCGTCGCCGCTCATTTTTTGCTCGCGAACCCACGCAGGGGTGGGTGCTCGGAGAACAATGGCGAAGGCTGAGATTATAGTAAAAGCTGAGGAATTGGTGGAATCAGCCATGAAAGGGAATGATGCGTCCCACGACGCTGCTCATGCCTTTAGAGTGCGTGACCTTGCTGTTTCTCTTGCCCGGGAAGAGGCTCTCTCTGATTCTCCTGAATCCCTACTAATTTTAAGCCAATCAACCTCAACCCTAAACCCTCTCTCTCAATTTCGCTACAAATTAGGACGATTCACTCCTGATTTTGTGGCGTCTCTTTGACGTTTCAATTTATTTATTTATTTTATCTCTGTTCATTGAAGTTCTAATATGTGATAGCTTCCTGAAATGGTGAATGTCCCTTTTTAAGTCTAATTTTGTAAGCTGGGAATTATTCTTCTTCCTCAGGTGGAGTTGGCTGCTCTTCTTCATGACATTGGTAATATTCTTTAGTTCCTCTAACTGCAGAATTGTTCTCGATTGTGGTTAATGTGCAACATGCTAGAATTTTGTTGTCTTCATGTGGTTTGTTTAACATATGAAACTGGTTCTTATCCTGTAAAATATTCTGATAACGGTTCTTGAAAACTCTAGAACCAAAAGTTTAATATTTTAGGTTGGAGGTTCAATTAACATTGCAAGTTCTAAGGTTTGGCAGCACGTACTCAATTACTTGAATTGTTTTCTACTCCAACCCCCTCCATGGACTTGTATGTTTATATTGGTCACATTGATCTTAGCAGTTGTTTCCTAAATATTTGTTTCGAAGATGTTTCCACAACTTGATATTTTGTCCATGTGCTAGCCTATGATAATGATTAGTGTTTTTGTATTTCTTTTACTATGGCCATTTGTTCATATGTGGTGTACTAACACATGCAGTTGAATGATGGCTTGCAGGGGATTACAAATATATGAGGTTGGTATTTTTGTTTTTGTACCACGAAGTGACTGCTTCCACTTGCCTCACTTGGATTTGAAGGGCAATTGTAAAATGTTGAAATAATAGCCTAAAAATTACCTCGATAAGAGAATAATAAGGATTCACTCAATATTCTCCATGTATAATGCAAATAGTTTTTGCATTAAACACATTGGTCTGTTAAATTGGATATTTCGATTGTTCAATAAAATTACACATTACTAAAAAGATCTTATATATATCTTGATACTTCTGCTCCAAATAAGATGCTTGCATGTGAAATCTAGAAGTTCACTTGGCAGATGATTCTTCGCCATATATGAAGATGTTTTCGACTTTGCTGCATGCTTTCTTACTACTGCTGCCTCTGCGTTGTCATGTGTTCCATTTTGGCCTCTTTTGAACTCTGTTTCTGCTTTCCTGAACATTGTAGCATCCAGAGATCCATCAGAAGGGAAGATTGTTGAGGAGTTTCTTGTCAAGGAAGGAGTTGAGGCAAGCATTAGCTCAAAGATCTTAAGCATTATAAAGGGAATGGGTAAGCTTCCAGGGGGGTTTGTTTTCCGTTATCTTATATTGGCATTTAATTATAGTAATGTGTGAATTTGCCTTAACTTGTGTGTTTGCTTTGCAATAGAATGGATGTTTCTACCTTGTCTGACGTCTGTCATACAGATTGCAGAATTTTATATTTATCGCTTAGCTGCCAATTGTTTTGCCTTTGCCCAAGAAGTTTACAATCATCTGTATATTTGATGTCAGTTGTCACTGACCTTGTTTTTGCTATTTTTTTTGTTATTTTTTTCATGGGAATTAAAACTTCTTAATGATTATGTTTCATGAAATATCAATAATTTTATGCTCACCATCCGTAACTAAATCTGGTTGTGACTAATTTCGTCTCTTCAACTTCAACCTTCACAATTTCAGGTTTCAAAGAGGAGGTTAGTGGCCTTGCAGGGGATACTCAGTGTCCAGAATTTGGAGTGGTACAAGATGCTGATCGCCTCGATGCAATTGGTGCAATAGGTAATATCAAAGATCCATGATAATATATGGCCACATAAATTATTGACCACTTATTTTCTCTTGTTAGTTGTTACTCTTAACATTGTTTTGTTTAGGCATGCCAACTTCCCATTCTGATCATTCTCCAAATACTCTTCAGGAATTGCTCGTTGTTTTACATTTGGGGGAAGCAGGAACAGCATCCTCCATGATCCTAAAATAAAACCTCGTTCAGATCTGTCCAAGGAAAAGTATATGAGTAAAGATCAGCAGACAACAATAAATCATTTTCATGAGAAGCTTCTAAAGCTGAAGGATCTGATGAAAACCAAGGTTCACCTAAAATCATATTTGTTCTCACTACAGTTAATTATATCTTCTGATGTTCATAGAAAAATATTCCTGAACTTTAGCATAATGGCTTCAAATTTATGAATTCCAGGCTGGTCGGAACAGAGCAGAACAAAGGCACAAGTTCATGGAAGATTTCCTGGAGGAGTTTTATCAAGAGTGGGACGGACGGGCCTGAACAAGGGTATTTCTCTTCCCAACGGTTCCTTCCTACTTTTCCAAAATGCAATTGTGAAAAATGATCAATTGAATGCGCAAGTATATGCGAACTTGGATTATCTTGAAAACTTATCCCATGGTTAATATTGTGAAATAGTACTATAGTTTATGTTTATCTGTGATTCCTGATCCTGCAAACCATTTGGTTCAATAGTGGCATCATTCATTGAAGGGTTGGTTCCAAAATGGCCATAGATGAAAGAGGGTTGTGGCACACCCTACACATTGACTTTGTTGCTTATGTTTGAGATATGAAATTATCAATAGAAATTGCTAAGAGATGGGCATGGTACTGAATCACTGACTGACTGTGAGTCTGGGGGCCTGCTGCCATCACATGACTCTACTGACATAGTTTCTGAGTGCACAACACAACACATAAATAATTAAATTGATACACGGACAAATGTACAAAAAGCCCAGCTTTTTTATACACTCCTTTCCCCCACACAACAACAAATAAAAGAAGTGTACAACTTTTTACACACTGCTTCTACTGTTCACCAAGCCATGTTTGGTGTAACAAATCTGTGATGGGACAAATGACAATGCTGTAATTCTTCTGTATTTCTTTATCCAGTATGAAGAAAAACTCCTCATTCTGCTCTGTCTTTATTCGGATTTTGGTTATTAGGGTAAATTGAATTTGCTCAAACTTCAAAGATGTTCCTTCTTTTGCCTATATCTTTACTTTTTTTCCTTTTTTTTTTTGCCAATTTCTAGTAAACCCTCAACCTATGAGCATTTTGCGAGTTTATCCCATAATTAGAAATCCTTTTGTGAATTGATATCCCAACATTTGCCGTTATGACACCATATACTTTTGCCAAATCTAAGAAAATATTCTTTTGGAATCATGATAATTTCCTTCAATTTAATTCAATCCAACCACATGGTTAACAAACATATAAATATACTCACTCATGTAAAATAAGTATATTTTAATACATGCAATGAGAAGTACAAGCACACTAGGTTCCAATTAAGCTCAATCAAGAATACAACCATCTCGAACTGTCCCTAATTGGTTAAGGTTTTCTGGATGCTAGAGCCTATAGTCGATAGTAATTAATTAATATTGGCATAAGTATATATTTAAGCCATGGTAGAAATTACTCCCTCCGGCCCATATTTATCTTCTTCGACACTGTAAATACGGAGTTTAAGAAAGTTGTATTTTATTATTTTCATGTGTACTTTTTGAGGGGTAAATTTGTCTCTTTTTGTCTTGTAGTGCAATTGTTAGTAAAATTAAGGATTGGTTTTTCTGTAAATATATGGACATATAGGGACATTTTAGTAAAAAAAAATTCCCTTTTTGGGGTAGGAAGATAAATGTGGGACGTCCAAAAACGGAAAGTAAGAAGATAAATATGGGACGGAGCGAGTAATAAATAATGGGGGATGAAAACGAATTTGCCAAAGTGCCCCTTACGGTATGCTAATTGCAACAGTTGTCTGCATTTACTACACGCACCATTCTTGTCCTCTTTCTACCTTCTTTACAGCTTTTCCCCCTTATTTTGTTCTTTCTCTATATATATATATATATATCTGAAACAAAGAAACAAAACAGCCTCCCCTTCCCTTCTCAATTTCCCATTCATGTTATTTTAACCTCTCTTCATCCCCATTCCATTCCTTTGCCCCCTTCCTTTACACTCTATACTGGCTCTACCAACCATGGAAGCTTTCAGTCTCCTCAAATACTGGCGCGCCAGCGCCAACGCCAACGCCAACGCCAAGACCATTGTCGACGCGCCATCTGCCCCCGCCGCCGTCGACACCCCTTACTCCTCCGACGGCGAAGATGGGCCCTACTTTGACCTGGAATTTGCACTCCCCGACCAAGAAAGCGACTCCGAGGAGAATAAGGCTGAGGAAAGCGGGCACAAGGTTGAGAATTCGGGCAGTGGAGACGACACGGACAATGAGTCCGACGAGGATGAAATATCCGAGGAGGACGATGAAGTAGAAGAAGTTAAATTCGCACTCGCCGGCGACGATTGCACCGATCAAAATGCAGCGGTTTCCGTTTCCCCTTCCGACGAGCTCTTCTTCAAAGGAGATTTGGTGTCCATTGAGCCTTCCAGCATTCTGTCCGAGGAGAACTCCAAAATCCCCGTCTTCCTCCTCAAATCCGCCACCAAATTCCGCGTGCTTATGCTGAAGCTGAAGAAATCGAAGCCGGAGAAGAGCAATGAAGAAGAAGCTGCCGGTGATGGGAAGGAACATAATCAGGGCGGAAGAGGGAACGGGGCGAAGTTTTTCGCCGTTAAATTCAAGGTCGATGAAGTTCCAATTGTGTCGCTGTTCACCAGAGATTCCAGCTCCAAAGAAACCCAAGGAAAATCCCAGAAAATCAATCCCCAAGATTCCGACGCCGTCGCTCCGCTGGAGGACAAGAAATTGACCAAAGAAGTCGTCCAAAAATACCTCAAAATGGTCAAACCTTTCTACGTCCGCGTCTCCAAGCGTTACGTTGAAAAGATGAAATTTTCCGGCCACCTCAGCTTCCCCGGCGGAGGCTCCAACTTCAAGCCCTGCATAGCAGCCGCCGTGTCGTCGCCGCCGGAGACAGTAACCGAGCCGGAGGCGCCGCCTCCGCCCCCGCCTCCATCGAAGAACAATCTGCAAGCAGGGCTGATGGTTGTCCGCAAGCGCCTGGGAAAAAGCCGGTCAGCCTCCGCGGCGCCGCTGCAGACGGCGGCGTCGAACCGCCGCGACGATTCTCTGCTGCAGCTCCACGACGGGATTCAAGGCGCCATTCTTCACTGCAAGAGATCATTCAATGCCTCCAGAGGTAATTAATTAATCGTTGTCCTCTCCTTCCTTTAATCATTACTAAATTAATGACCGCTCCACCAAATTTCATGAATTCAAATATTAAAAAGATTTGTCATTTCTAGATGGGGAATCATCGTCCTCCACGTCATCGTCGTCATCATCATCGTCATCAATCCTGTGTCGTTCAGTGAGCGATCCATCCCATGAGAAGTCTGTAGTGATGCCAAAACCAGAAGAAATGGGGGCCTAATTGAAATCAAATCAAGATCAAAGTGCTGCCCTAGGCTAGGTTAGACATAATTATTGTATGTATGTGTAAATGTAGATATAAATATAAATAAGGAGGGGGGAATTAAAGTAGATTAGGTCAAAGTGCTAGAAGTAGCTAAAGGTGAAAAAGCACTTGGGCTGTGTATGGTCTCTTTTGAATTTTTGTGGTTGCTTTGATTTGAGTGCTGTAAATTTGTAGTACTAGTACTTAGTACATGCATTGCAATGACTGAGGAATGAGTAATGAATTATTACCTCTTGTGTTCTTTTCTTGATTCATTGTAAACTTCGCCACTGTTCACTGTCATAATACTACATTAATGTTGTGCCTGTACCATTTTCATATAGACTTTATGCAATGATTTCAACTCTGCATTTAAAATACTGCAAAAAACGACTAGACAGACTTGCGAGACATGGTACAGATATTTTCAAATTAGGGCCACAATGAGTTTTTCTTCATTTTTTTTCTATATATATACTCTCATAGTACTAGTATTTATTATTTTTTCCTTTATTCAATAGTCAACTTGGCCTGAAACAGTTTTAATAATGGTAAAAGAAGCCACAAACAAAGTTTTAAGACTGAACAGTAAAGTGAATGGGGGCTTCAGCTATCATTATTTTACCCCCAAAATGAGACAAGATTAGGGTATGGGCGGAGTGGGATTAAAGACATCAGCGTACAGTTGGTCATAGGAATTGTCTTAATTTGCGGACCGTGAGGTGTGAAGTGAATCAAAGATAAAAAGGAAACGAAGCTGAAGGGCGAAGGCAGTAGTAAAATGGTGCTTTTGGTGTAATTGGGGCAGGGTGAGTGGGGAAAAGGCCAGACAATCAGCAGGCGGCCTCTAAGCATTTGTTTTCTTTTCATGGGAGGACGAGATTATGGACAAAATTTGAGGTTAATCTGGTCAAAAAAACACGACATGCATGGGTAATGGGGGAGTTTCTTGAGAACTCCCTGGACCGTAGCACCGGCAGAGTCTAGTACCCTAGTAGTGTGTATAAATGGGAGTCGGAGGCCCTGGGAGCTCGCAAGAAGCTAAGAATTTTACGGCCAAAAGGGTTTTGATTTTCAATTTTAGTATTGATTGGAGTCTAGAGTACTGCTAAATTACTACTAAAATGAAATCATGATTGTTCCACCTTCCACAGTAGAAATTAAAAGTGGGAACACAATCGCACTGATAGATAGTCTATATATATATACTCCATGACTAGAACGAACTGTGCATTCACATCAGCATGAGAAAAATTGTTCTTTTTGGGTTTATATGCCTCTCTCCAAATCTTATTTAATTATTATGGATTGCTCTTTTTTTTTTTCACTTTTATTTAAGATACTAATCCGTAGGGAAATTGAAGTCGCGCAACATGCACACTAGTGAAGTCACTCTGGCTCATCTTCAACAAATGAATACTATATGTGTATTTATATACGTATGGCTGTCGGCTGCCATGGACGATAGATGCTACGTCATGGTTCTTCTATTTCATTTTCTTATTTTTTTGGCCAAGCATCTTAGATGGATTTGTCAGGAATTAATGAATAGAGAGAGAGAGCTGTGCCCAGTGGCGAATCCAATGGGGTAGAGGGTGGTCAGCTGACCACCCTCATTTTTCAAAATTTTTTTTTTTTTTTAAATTATATATATATATATATTTTAAATTTAAATTTTATATTTAAAATTAGATTGTATTTATTTAAGTTTGTTAACATGTATTAGAGAATCTATCTACTACCTTGGTTGAAGTGTATGTTTGAATGTCATCATCATTTAATTTATTAATGGTCTACTAATATTATTTTACTTTTAATAATGTATATTAGTGATATTAATATTTAGTAAATGCATCGTAAACAATATTTTTTAAAGAGAAAATGGTAGATGTTTTTAGGGGTGTGCATTGGTCGGTTCGGTTAACCGAACCGAACCAAACTCCAAAACCGAATTAAAAACCGAATTTTTTCTAAAAACCAAAACCGAACCAAAATTACTGAAAACCGAAATAACCGAACCGAAATATTTCGGTTCGGTTATACCGGTTAACCGAACCGAACCGAACTATTTTTCTAAAAAACAAAATATTTTTTGATCAAAATATCTCTATTACCATTTTCAAACCTGTAAATTCGCCCTGTCAAACAAAAACATCATATCTACATATAACTATGAGTGCATAATAGTAAACCATTCCAAATTTCATTATTCAAATTACTCACAAATGAAATGACAAAATAAAGAAACAACCACCGAATAGTTCAAATACGAAACAATATAAAAGTCTCAAAACTCTCGACAGTAGTTTTCACTTCTCATCCACACAAACAGTCACCGAATAGGGGTATTATTTTGTGTTTATTATATAATGGCATAATGTATTTTATATTTTTTTTAATATATAATTCAAATTTCGGTTCGGTTCGGTTAACCGAATTGTAGATTTTTAAAAACCAAAAACCGAACCGAAAACCGAAATTTTGGATTTTCAAAACCAAAAACCAAACCGAAATCCAAAAACCGAACCAAATTGCAAAATTCGGTTCGGTTCGGTCGGTTTGTTCGGTTTCGACCGAAATTTGCACACCCCTAGATGTTTTATAGTATGTTTCGAACACTAAGACCCATTTTTAAAATTCCTCCCGAAGCTCATCTTTGACATTTAGTTTGAACTTATATTGAGAATGAATATGGATGGAAATAGGCTAAGCTAAATTACTCCGAGATTTGATTTGAACAATCTAGGCCTACTTCATTTTTCTAAGATTTGAGTCTAGCCTATATAACCTTTGATAAACTTAAGCTGTAGGTCTGAGTCTGGCCTATTTACATATAGAAATAGGTCACATTTTAAGCCTTTTACAAGTCTAATTAAGCTTATTTCAAAATCATGTTAAATTTTCTTCCTTTTTTTATACATATGTCCGAATATAACATATTTACATATTTGAAAAAAGCTTATAAATATTTTAAATCAATATTGAAAAAAACGAGTATGTTGATTATGTGCATTGCTTTGCTAATCAGCTGAAAGAGTTTATGTGATGAAGATTCTCAAATCCAAATTGTAAAACCGTATTGGTGAAGAAAGTTAATTAAATAGTTCACTATTATTTTATGTTGAGAAATATTAAGTGAAGTAGATGTAGATTTATGAATTTTTTCGAAGAAATGACACGACTACTGTAAAAAAATTTTCAAAGTTCGCACACCCTGACTTAAGATCCTGGAATCGCCACTGGCTGTGCCAAATCAATTATTCCATCGTTTCAATAGCTTTGCAACATTATATACAGCCACGCATGCCGATATATATTTTCAATGATTAATAACTTAAATTGTGTACAATAAAAAATTATAGAAAGTTGATATTCTAAAACTATAAGTTTAGACGAATCTTACAAGATCTCACTTGACTATGTTTATTCTTCCATAACTATGATAAAATTTTGAAACAAAGTTAAACTGTGAACAATATAAAAAAATAGCAATGTTGCAAAGCTATTGAAACGGAGCGAGTACTAAAAGGTTCAAAATTGTTGAATGTTGAACTTTACGCTGCCGGCTGCTCTCCTCTTTTTGTGGTTAAATTCAACAACACACGGACTACGTTAAATTCATACACAACAGTGGACCACGACTCATCAGTCATCAATCCATGATGCAGATTGGATTATTACATTGATCAATGATGATAAATGCTTTTAAAATAAATGATTGCGTAAATAATTTAATATATATTAGGGCATACATAGTTTTTCAAGATTTGTATTATATCACCCTATATTTATATTCACTTGCCATTTCAAACTATATACATAGATATAGGGAGTCGGAGACCTTATCATCGATTCATAATGAAATTCAGTGAGATCTATATATAGATTAAAAAAATTAAATTCATGCTATAGTTGACTTGGAATTGAAACGATAATATTAAAATCAAATAAAAAGGACAAGATATGATGAGTAAATATTAAAATTTAAAATTATCTAAATAAAATGCAATTGAACCAACAGCAGTTGGCTTGAGTGGATGGGGCTCTAATCGTTTAAGCAAGGTCTCGGGTTCGAGCCTTGTGTATATGCAAAAAACTGTTTTGGGAGAGGCGTCATTAATTGCCCTTGCAGATCCTCGAGGGATTAGTCTTGGGTCCAATGAGACCTGGGGATACCCTTGTATTCACCTAAATAAAATGCAATTGAGGTAGAGATTGATAGTTTGCTATCAATAACTAAATCTAGTTTTTTTTTTTTTTTTCGGTAAAACAGTGACACCCATAGGTGTCGGCTAAGAGGAAAAACTAAAAAAAACTACAGAAGGGGGGAAGAAATAGAGAGAAAACAACGAAAAAAAACACAAGCAAGGGAACCTAATGCCGAGGCATTCGAACCCCCGAAATATCTCGAGCAACGAGCGTCTTCACATCATCGGGAGGGAAAGCCCATGTGGTGTAGAAGTCCACCGAATGAGCTCCTCGCTTGGCCAACGCATCCGCAACAAAATTACCCTCACGGAACAGGTGATGCCAGTGAATCCCGGGTAGCTGAACCATGAGATCCAAGATACTACGAATCAGCGGAAACAAACTATGATCCGGCGAAATATCCATGCGAAGATAGCGAAGAGCTTCCAAGGAATCAGAGTAGCAACAAGCCGCCTCAATTCCTTTTAGACGAAGACAGTTCAACCCTCGCCATATGCCATGGAGCTCAGCAACAAGAATTGAAGTGACCCCCACAGTGCCTGAAAAACCCTCAATCCACTGGCCATTGCTTTCCCGAACTACACCACCAAACCCCGCACGCCCCGGATTGCCAAGACAGCTACCATCAACATGCAGGGCAACGTTAGTGCAGCAGCAAGGATGCCAACTAACGAACCGAGGCGTCACCTCTCGCAACCGCGTAGCGAAGACACGATCAAAGCCCTCCCCAAGCGTCTGCGCCTGCCGGATAAGAGTATGTATGGAAGAGGGTTCCCCCACGAAAACAAGTAGCTTTCCGGGCACACCAAATCCCCCACAAGAGCGCCCATTGCTTACCCTTCCACTGACGAGAGAACTGCTTCAGAAAAGCACCAAATTCGCCATGAACAGGTACGGTACCAGGCAGCTCGAGACCTCCCAAATGACTCCATGCAGCTGCTGCCCTTGGGCATGAAAAGAACAGATGATACAACGATTCATCCTCCACTCCACAAACCCCACAAGCGGAGGAAGCCGTCAAGTGACGACTAAACCGCATGAGATTGGTAGGTAGAGCCTCGTGAGCGGCAAGCCAGAGCAGAACTTGCACTTTCTCCGCTGCTGCAACCCGCCAAACCCAAGAAATCTGGGGCGCCCCGCTGCACCCGCGTTCCGCCAACAGCCACAGATAGCCGCTTCGAGTGGAGTATGCTCCTGACGAAGTACCCGCCCACTGTAAGGAGTCCTTGGCCAACGGGTGAAGAACCAGACTACCAACATCCATAATTTCCTGCTTGAGATCATCCGGCAAAATAGTATACAGGGAATTCCAGCTCCAGCCCTCATTATTATAAACATCCTTTATCCGGAGATCAACATCCGAAATGTGGATAAAAGGCAACCGCGGTGCGATAGGGCCACCTTTAAGCCACGAGGAAAACCAGAAGCTACTATCTCCTGATCCAATGTGCAAGCGGAAGCCCTCAGCCAGGAAAGGCATAGCCCGCGCCAATGCCCGGAAGACAGGTGAGGCCCTCGGCCGAGACCGCAAGGCCTCCATCCCATGGCCATACTTGGCCGTTAATAGCTGTACACAAGGCTGCCGTGCCTGTTGAAGAAAATTTGCAAGTAATTTGCCTAGCAGAGCCACATTCATATCACGCGACGTCCGAATACCCACCCCTCCCATACTCCTTGGAAGAGCCGTTTTGCGCCAACTAACAAGGTGAAGGCCTCGCCCATGAGAATCTTTCCAGATGAAGGTACTGATAATACGATCAAGCATAGAACATATAGACGACGGAAGCCAAAACAGTTGCATGAGGTAGGTAGGAATGGAAGCCAACACAGCTCTAGCTAACGTTAGCCTTCCCGCCTTATTCAATAAGTTACGCTTCCACGTACCAAGGCGAGCTTGAACTCGTTCCACAAGAAACTGAAAATGTTCCGCTCGGATAGGCCCCTGAACAACTGGAAAGCCTAGATAGCGACCCAAATTATCAGTAAAACGAACATTTAGGATTGAAGAGAGCTCAAGGGCGAGGCTAGCAGGAACGGCCGAAGAAGCAAAAGCCACAGATTTTTGACTGTTAATTTTAAGGCCTGCATGAAGGGCAAAACTAGACAACACTCCATCAATACAAGAAGCACTCTCCACAGAAGCTTTTGAAAAGAGGAGAAGATCATCCGCGAAGACCAAATGGGATAAAGGAGCTGCCCTACGACAAAGTTGTATAGGCTGCCATTTTCCCTCATTGACTGCAGCAAGGATGGACCGAGACAACTTCTCCATAGCAATAATAAATAAGTAGGGTGATAGCGGATCGCCCTGGCGAAGTCCCTTAGCCGGAGTGAAAGAAGGTAGCGCCGAACCATTCCAGAGCAGAGAATAAGTGGGTGACCGCACGCAATACATGATCGTAGTAACCAAAGCACTCGGAATATGCATTTCGCGGAGGCATCCTTCAAGAAAATCCCATGACAGGTTATCATAGGCTTTCTCCAAATCCACTTTCAGCAGAAAATCCTTGGCTCTTCTGTTATTATTCCTGAATGCATTAACTGTCTCTTGGAGGATGGCAGCATTACCGAATGTCCCACGACCAGGCAAGAAAGCCGACTGAAAAGGACCAATAAAGGTTCGAAGCAAAGGCCGAAGGCGATTCACAATAACTTTTGTAAGGATCTTATAGCTGACGTTGCAAAGGCTAATTGGCCGGAAATGTCGTATCTCCCTTGGAACTTCAATCTTTGGGATGAGGCAGATAAGAGTGGCAGCAATGGCAGGGTCGAAGCGGCCATCCACCATAGCACCCCGAACAAATCGAAAGACTGAAGGCCCAACAATATGCCAATAAGTTTTATAGAACATTGCCGGGAAACCATCCGGACCAGGAGCCGCTAACCCACGCATTTCCTTAACAGCCGTGTCGACTTCCACACGTTGAAGAGGTAAGCTGAGGCTAGAAGCATCTTCCAAAGGCGGCAGCGCCACCAGTGAGCTCGCAGGCCGAGCTGTCGGCAAGGGTTGGGAGTATAACCAACTGAAGTGCGACACTGCATGGCTCTTGAGCGTATCTGCATCCGTGTGCCACTGACCATCAATCTCCAATCCAAGCACCCGCGCACGC
Source organism: Hygrophila difformis (assembly GCA_030278955.1). Taxonomy (NCBI): domain Eukaryota; kingdom Viridiplantae; phylum Streptophyta; class Magnoliopsida; order Lamiales; family Acanthaceae; genus Hygrophila; species Hygrophila difformis. The sequence goes on along the minus strand of JAOANR010000006.1, from coordinate 2,951,113 downwards.
TGCCGACGAATGCGAGTACGGGCATGGAAATAGTGTGTGTTCTTATTGCCAAGTTTGATATTCTTATCTCGGGACTTTTGGTACCACAGAATTTCTTCCTGCTTTAAAGTTTCCTCCAGCTCAGTCATAAGTCTAGATTCAAGCAGACGCCATTGAGCTGAATCCACCCTAAGAAGGCAACGTCGCACTCCGGCTAGACGCTTGAGCAACCGTTTCTTCCGCCGGATGATATTTCCAAATGTATGCCTATTAAAAAACATTGAAGACTCCTGGACTTGAGAAAGACTACGATGAAGATTAGAAGTATCCCAGTTCCAAGCTGTATCAACGACTGCTTCATAATATGGATGGGTCGACCAAGCATATTCCCATCTAAATGGTCGATTGGCAGGAAGCTCCACCCGAGGCGAACACCGAAGGAGGAGCCCATTATGGTCAGAAATACAACGGGTGAGAACCTCCACAAACCCATTAGGAAACGAATCAAGCCATGCAGTATTGACCACCGCCCGATCGAGCCTTTTCCTAGCCACGGGACCGCCAGAGTTGTTCCGTTGCCAGGTAAATAGCTCTCCCACCGTGTGGAGAGTGCTCAACCCACAGTCACTAAGCATGTCGCGAAAATGCTGACAATGATAGCCAGATGGGAGCATCCCCACGGCCTCGGAAAGGAAAGCAATCTCATTCCAATCTCCGATGGCAAGCCAAGCGCCCTGAACCACAGTAGAAAGCCAACGCATATGAGCCCAATCTGCATCCCTTCCACTCCGATTAGGATTAGCATAGACGGCTGAAAGAGTCCAACTAGCGCTTCCACAACGAACCGAGATAGTAACAATGCGCGTGTGCAGCGCCAATGTGCTGAAGGTAAATGGCGTCCCAATGCGGCAAAGGATCCATAACCCTCCTGCCCTACCCACACTCTCAACAACATGAACAACATCATACCCAATGCGATAAAGGAAAACCCTAGCGCGATCAAATAAACCTTGCGGTTCCATGAGCAAGAAAAGAGACGGCTTAAGCGAATTAAGCACATCCACTATGTGGCGTTGTGAACTCCTCCCCATGTGTAATACCCTGAAAAAGTTAGCCATGTTGTTAATATTCTTCTAAAGAAATAATTTAGTATTATTTTAAGAGATTAAATTGGGTTGGGAAATAAATTAATATTTTTCAAAATAGAGATTATTTGAAAAAAATAAACAACTTTCTAAGGGAAAATAATTTAAACAAAAAGTATATTTTCCAATGGAAAATATTTTATCAAATTGAGATGAATATTTGACAATAGGATTAGTTAGATATTACTTGTCTAACAACGTTTGCTAGAAAATATTTTTCCATTAGATATATATTGCCAATATTTTTAGCTATTTAATGTATCCATCAATATGTGTTTTGATTTTAAGAAAATAGAGGAGGACATTTTGTTGTCTATAGGACATATACGTACTATAAAAATCTTTTATCAAACAAAATTAGATAAACCAATTCCATTTGTTATAGGATCCGGCAATTATCTATAGTTCAGTTTATTTTTTTTATTTTTCTTTAACATTAGAATAATTAAAATGCAATTTAATCAAGTGAAGGACACTAGTTTGGTTCTCATATCAATTTGGTTTTTCTTCACTATAAGATATATAACTAAAATAATGAAATGGAGTTGAATACACTACACACACCCCGAATGGATTAACTGGGATGTGTAATGGATCTGTTGAAGGGGTTTGGCGTGTACAATTGAGGTAGTGGTGAGTGTCCAATAGAGTTGTAGGCTTGATGACTTGATCTCCATAGGCTTGATGATAATGTCGATCGTGTCACCCATGCATGCAAGGTTGTAGTTACTAAGCTACTAGCTTTGCTTCCTATAAATATGTACGACGTCCACTTCCAATTCTTCATTCATCATTCCAAAACTCTCTATTCTACCTAAACAACGTTCAGATCTAAGAAATTGCTAGAGAAATTTTAGTAGCTATCGTCGGAAGAAATTGTAAGTAAATTTTTGTTCTGCGGGCTTTGTCCCAAGAGTATTTTTTGCATGACTAAATTCCTTTGTGTTTTAATAATTCTAGGGTTTATTCATGCAAGTGATTTATGCAGAGGTTATGTCCCATTACGTGTTTAAATATTTTGGGCTAGGCCATGCATGTGAAAGATTAAATTTCAGTGTATGGCATGTGAATTATTGAGTTATTATTATGCGAGATATACCCCAGAGGTGGATATCTTCGTGAGATATTTCGTGGGTTATCCAAGGGATTCCCATGAACAGGATTGTGTTTGACCAAGGGTCTCACAGTCATTTTCTAGATCGCAAGGTAGGGCCATCCTTGTGTACTCATATTTTGACTTCGGTCATTATGAGGGCATGCTAGGTCCTATGAGATACCCCGGGTGTAGGCATCATAGTCGAGCTACATGTGGATTGAATTATTGCAAATGGTTTGACATGTCATTTACTGTTGAGTAATAGTAAATTGTTTTTGTCCAAGGGACAATAATTTACTTGCTCAGCCAGTGGGCTGATAAACTTTACTTACTCCTTTTTACAGGGTTTGATATATGTGGACCCTACTAAGAGGCATGGGCACGGGCATGGGTGTCAGTATCACTTTTACACTGTTTATTTTATTTTTTTTTATCAGCCATAAGATTGCCTTTTGAATAGAAAATCATATTTATCATATTTTGTAAACTCTGATATTTTACCCGAATGAAATATATTCCTTTAAATTTATTTAACCGTGCTTTCGCAAATTAGCTAGTAAAGTCTTATTTTTAAACTTTAGTTATTATGAAAAGATTATTTTCGCAGCGGTAAATTATAATCGTCATATTTTATAAATTGTATTATAATAATCCAAAGATATATTTTTATAAATAATAAGTTAGTTTAAAGTATGGTTAGAAGTAAATTTAAAAATAGCCTTAGCGCTTTTCGATTAAGTTAGCAAATGCAAGGCAAATGCGAGCTTAATCGGGAGGCGTGGCGGTAACAACCCCGGGTTCCTTTTGGTAACTTCCGCTGCAAAGCTGGGCGTGGAAACGGGGGTGTTACAAGGTGGTATCAGAGCATTGGTCAAAAACAAAAAAATCTTTTTGGAGTAAAAAAAAAAAATCTTTATTTTTAGTGTCGAAATCCTATTGAAAATTTTGGGAAAAAAAAGGTACTTCTTGCAGCTTAGAAAATTTTAACTTATTTTGGGATGGGACACATCGCACTTGCATTAGGCACAGTTCGTATAGTTATTGCATTGTATCCATGGCAATATTGTTTGCTAGATAAGAGATAAATAATTTAAGAGATCTTAATCGAAGTACAATATTTTATAAAAGGAGTCCAAGAGGGGATGACTCATAAGAAGAAAGAAATAGAAAGATTAGAAGATAGAGAGCTCTATGCTCAGAAGGCTTGATAATCGAACATGAGGATATAATCAATTCTTTGCGAAAAATGAGATAGTAAAAAAATTCCTTAGTAAACTTCTTCCACCACAGTGTGAGGATTGAGGTCAACAACATCTTCCGTGGCAACGCCCTGAAAGTGGGGAATGCTACCGGTATGGAAAAGATAGACATATTGCTATAAATTGACACATCAGGGAAGAGAACCCTAAAGGAACTAGACGATTTATAAACCTGCTAATTCCCTGCTGATAACACTTAGTGGGTTTAAAAGATTTTACATTAGGTTTTGAAATTCTATTATCGTACGTTGGTTCTGGCTAGTTATTTAAAATACCAACGATTATGCAGTTCTTATATTTCTTTTGAATACCGAAGATGTGTGATCTATCGTTTTGACTCACTAACCTCTAGACTAATCCTAGAAATTATTAACTTTAACATGGCCGATAACAATGACCATCAACAACAACTAGCGTAGTTATTGCTCTTTTTGGGGCAATCGTTTCAAAACAAGTCGAGAAAGGAGAACATCAGGAAGAAACACATGGGATTATATCGCAACGATTAATAAAGTCCAATCACCTTATAACGTTCAAGAGAACCCAACTAAACTAGAATGGTGGATTGTGTCCTTCGAAAAGCTGCTCGAGGCAGTAGAATACCCTGAAGAACGTAAGATGAGAGTAGTACATTCTTCCTAAAAATAATAGCGAATACTTGGTATAGGTCACAACAAGACCGCCAAGTTACGTTGAAGGAATATCAAAGGAGTCCGAGGTAACAATTTTACCCACTCAGCCTTTAAAAAAAAAAAAAAAACCTCAAAACAACAAAGGAAATCAAATGCAACGAACATCTTTCCCTACGAATCCGAGAGCAGTCTAGAGCTCCACAGAACCAGGGTAGACCTAACCAGGGAAGACTGAACGCAGTCATCCAAAATGACCTCGAAGAAATTGATGACCTGGCCGAAGGTGCTTTCGAAGTCAGAGATTCTAAAATTCGTATTTTGTTTGATTCGGGAGCTACATATTTGTTTATATATCTCGTAGAAGATGGCCTGAGTTAGGACTCAATAAATCCCAGGAGATGGATTTAGGAACTCCTTACCAAAAGGAGCAATTGTTAACTGCTGAAAACATTACGAGAAAGTTTCATTTTCTAGTTCAAAGAAAAGTTTCGAACAAAAATGTATCCTCACTTTCAACAAAGAGAGTCAGTGCTCAAGCGTTGAACAACTTTCACGCTTCGGATAGAGCATATTTGAAACCTGGAAAAAAAAATTTGCATCTGCGAAATCGAGTTTCTCAAGTTTTGATGTTAACTTAAAGATGGATTGGCCCACAAAGAATCAAGCCATCATTAAGTGTGCCCAACAAAACCAAATAATGTATGGGCCCAATAAGTGACAAATTTCGTACTATGTAGAACCCAGAGGACCAAAAAGGAAGGTTATTGCAATAATGCAATCTGCGACACTAGTAAGAAAATGGAACCCCCTTTATCTTTGCCATGTCCGGAATTTGCAAGCCAAAAAAGTATGAATAAATAATATTCCGATAGTGCGAGAATATCCCGATGTATTCCTTTCAGATAGAATTAATACGAAATTCTATCAAAAGCTTCATACCGAATGGCACCAACTGAAATAAAGGAATTGATGGAGCAACTCGAGGACCTTTTACAAAAATGATACATTCAACTCGGTACATCCCCATAGGGAGCACGTGCACTATTTGTACGAAGGATGGACAGTGACATGAGATTCTTTGTTGATTACTGCGGCATCAACGAGAAAAAAATGAAAAATAAATACATATTACCACGAATTAATGACTCCTTGAACAACTCAAGTGAGTCAGAATCTTAAAGATTGATTGAGATCCAAATATCACCAATTTAGGATATCCCAAAGATAAGAATTAAAACACATTGTGGACATTACGAATTTACCATAATGTCGTTCGGATTAACCAATGCTCTAACGATATTCATGGCTCTCATGAGCAATATGTCCCGACAACTATTAAGCAAATGTGTAGTTGTCTTTATTAACGACATATTGGTCTACTCCAAGAATGAAAAAGAACACGAACAACATCCACATTAAGTCTTACAAACATTAAGACACCATCATTTGTACGCCAACTTATCTAACTGTGAATTTGGCTAAACATGGATACATTCCTCGGTCATATCGTCTATGCCTATACCAACTTCCCCAATCAAAACAAGAACTTTTCTCGGTTTGGCAGACTACTACAGAAGATTCGTTAAAGACTTCTCGAAAATTACGAGACCACCAACACAAAATTCGAAGAATGATCAAAGCTTATATGAACATCAGAGTGCAAAGCTGCATTCCAAATATTTAAAAAAAAAAAAAACTAACCACAACACCAGTCCTAACCTTACCCATTGAAAATGACAGTTTTGATATTTATAGTGACAGTTCTAAAATTGGACTGGGATGTGTGTTGATAACTAAGACCAAATGAAGAAAATTAACCAACTCTTGATTTAGAGTAACCGCAGTTGCCTTCGCTCTGAAGATATGAAGATATTATCTATACAACTAAAGTTTTCAAATATACACTGACCACAAAAGTCTAAAATATATCTATACTCGAAAAGAACTCAACACGCCCTAAAGGTGACGGTTATAGATAATGAAGGATTACGACTTAGGCATCATATATCGCGAGAAAAAAAAGCCAACCAAGTGGTTGTTGAACTAAGCCAAAGGGCAAAACATCTAGCTAATATAACAATCTTACTGGCCGAATTATATAAAGAATTGGCCCGCTTAGTCGTTGAGTGTGTATAACGAAGTACACTCACTCAACTAATCAATGTTATCACAATTCAACCAACCATATTTACGAAATCCGAGAAAGACAGTCCAGTGACATCAAATTGGAAAATGTCTCAAGGAGAAGCTACAGACTTTCAAATTCATGAAGATGGCAATATTCGATTCAAGGATCGTTGGTGCGTGCCAAAAGCGTGTGAGGACCTTAATAGACGTACCCTCGAAAAGGGACATAAACTCCTTATTACGTACACACTAGAGAAGACAATTTGTACACAGACTTAAGAAAGGTCTTTTGGTGGCCTAGAACGAAATGTGCGGTATCAAAATTCGTAGAAAAGTGCCTACCTGTCAAAAAAATCAAGACCGAACGAAAAAAAAAAACCACTTAAATTACTAAAACCTTTGGAAGTACCACAATGGAAATGAAATGGCATTTCCATAGACCTTGTCACAGGATATCCAAAGACACCCATAGGAAACAAGAAAATACGGGTAGTTGTAGATCAAGAATGTCATACGAATGCATTGGATTTCTCAAGATATTGTTTCACATCGAGATCATCGATTCAGCCCGAATTTCTAGAAAGACTAATTTACAAGAAGCCATTAGTACTAAAATAATTATGAGCACAACATTTCACCCATCAACCGATGAAAAAATAGAGAGAACCATCATGTCTCTTGAAAATATGTCGAGCTTGCGCTTTAGAAATCAAATTAAGCTAAGAAAGTCACCTAACACAAGTAGAGCTTAGCTATAATAATGGTCATCCTGCTGGTATTGACATGGCCCCGTTTGAGGCACTATACGATATGAAGTGTAGAAGTCTGCTTTGTTGGACTAAAGGCAATAATCCAATTCCTGTTGGACCACAACTGATTGAAGAGATAAAATAGATTATTGACCAAATCTAGTTCAAAACACAAAAAAAAATCAATATTGAAAAAAAAAAGACGAATGCAAACCAGAATAGGCGAAAGACCAAATATGAAATAAGTTATAAAATATCATTGAATGAATTACCTATGAAAAGGGTGATGCGATTCTGTAAGCTCAATAAGCTAAGTCCTTTGGATCATTCGATATCCAAAGTCGGTGCATTGGTATATCGATTGGACTGACCAGAAGAATTACCTCGAGTAAATGAGTACCACCATAACCTTTAGAGAGTGATTCCATCAAAGATTATTCAATTAGATGATGATCTTACTTATGAAGAGATACCAGCTAAGATCCTAGGTACTAAAGAGCGAGCCACGAGGCGTCAAGTCATTCGCTTGATCAAAGTCCAATGGTCAAACCATCATGAGAATGTTACCACGTGAAAGACTGAGGCAGAAATCCAAGCCAATAATCAATATATATTTCTTGAAATCAATTCAGCTATGTAGCTATAAAAACAAGTGGGGGAGGATGTCATAACCCTAAAGAGAATAAGGTAAGTTTAATTATGTGCAAACCATATTTTCAGTCTTGCAATAGTTATTTGTTTAAACTTCGGGGACGAAGTTTGTTATTAAGGAGGGTAGATTGTAATACCCTGAAAAAGTTAGCCATGTTGTTAATATTCTTCTAAAGAAATAATTTAGTATTATTTTAAGAGATTAAATTGGGTTGGGAAATAAATTAATATTTTTCAAAATAGAGATTATTTGAAAAAAATAAACAACTTTCTAAGGGAAAATAATTTAAACAAAAAGTATATTTTCCAATGGAAAATATTTTATCAAATTGAGATGAATATTTGACAATAGGATTAGTTAGATATTACTTGTCTAACAACGTTTGCTAGAAAATATTTTTCCATTAGATATATATTGCCAATATTTTTAGCTATTTAATGTATCCATCAATATGTGTTTTGATTTTAAGAAAATAGAGGAGGACATTTTGTTGTCTATAGGACATATACGTACTATAAAAATCTTTTATCAAACAAAATTAGATAAACCAATTCCATTTGTTATAGGATCCGGCAATTATCTATAGTTCAGTTTATTTTTTTTATTTTTCTTTAACATTAGAATAATTAAAATGCAATTTAATCAAGTGAAGGACACTAGTTTGGTTCTCATATCAATTTGGTTTTTCTTCACTATAAGATATATAACTAAAATAATGAAATGGAGTTGAATACACTACACACACCCCGAATGGATTAACTGGGATGTGTAATGGATCTGTTGAAGGGGTTTGGCGTGTACAATTGAGGTAGTGGTGAGTGTCCAATAGAGTTGTAGGCTTGATGACTTGATCTCCATAGGCTTGATGATAATGTCGATCGTGTCACCCATGCATGCAAGGTTGTAGTTACTAAGCTACTAGCTTTGCTTCCTATAAATATGTACGACGTCCACTTCCAATTCTTCATTCATCATTCCAAAACTCTCTATTCTACCTAAACAACGTTCAGATCTAAGAAATTGCTAGAGAAATTTTAGTAGCTATCGTCGGAAGAAATTGTAAGTAAATTTTTGTTCTGCGGGCTTTGTCCCAAGAGTATTTTTTGCATGACTAAATTCCTTTGTGTTTTAATAATTCTAGGGTTTATTCATGCAAGTGATTTATGCAGAGGTTATGTCCCATTACGTGTTTAAATATTTTGGGCTAGGCCATGCATGTGAAAGATTAAATTTCAGTGTATGGCATGTGAATTATTGAGTTATTATTATGCGAGATATACCCCAGAGGTGGATATCTTCGTGAGATATTTCGTGGGTTATCCAAGGGATTCCCATGAACAGGATTGTGTTTGACCAAGGGTCTCACAGTCATTTTCTAGATCGCAAGGTAGGGCCATCCTTGTGTACTCATATTTTGACTTCGGTCATTATGAGGGCATGCTAGGTCCTATGAGATACCCCGGGTGTAGGCATCATAGTCGAGCTACATGTGGATTGAATTATTGCAAATGGTTTGACATGTCATTTACTGTTGAGTAATAGTAAATTGTTTTTGTCCAAGGGACAATAATTTACTTGCTCAGCCAGTGGGCTGATAAACTTTACTTACTCCTTTTTACAGGGTTTGATATATGTGGACCCTACTAAGAGGCATGGGCACGGGCATGGGTGTCAGTATCACTTTTACACTGTTTATTTTATTTTTTTTTATCAGCCATAAGATTGCCTTTTGAATAGAAAATCATATTTATCATATTTTGTAAACTCTGATATTTTACCCGAATGAAATATATTCCTTTAAATTTATTTAACCGTGCTTTCGCAAATTAGCTAGTAAAGTCTTATTTTTAAACTTTAGTTATTATGAAAAGATTATTTTCGCAGCGGTAAATTATAATCGTCATATTTTATAAATTGTATTATAATAATCCAAAGATATATTTTTATAAATAATAAGTTAGTTTAAAGTATGGTTAGAAGTAAATTTAAAAATAGCCTTAGCGCTTTTCGATTAAGTTAGCAAATGCAAGGCAAATGCGAGCTTAATCGGGAGGCGTGGCGGTAACAACCCCGGGTTCCTTTTGGTAACTTCCGCTGCAAAGCTGGGCGTGGAAACGGGGGTGTTACACCATGGCACCACGCACATTCCAAGAGAGGACTGAAAAATCATGAAATTCTAACATAATAAAAGTTTGGAGAAGGCTACAGTCAGCTACAGAAGCTACTCCACACTCATAACCTCATCCCCAGGGTGTAACGCATGATCTAAGCCAGAGGAAAACGACGGAGCCAAAGTCGATCCCCCATTGAGCAGATGCGCATACTTCGCAGGGAACAATCTAGCAACTCCCTCCGCATCCATAGCTGTAGGAGGTGTCGCATGCGAGGCTTTCCTGTCTGTCCTGGAACGTTTTGCACCATGCAGCGGTTTCTTCGGCTGCTCCCCCAAAGGTTCTGAAGATCCCCCGCGAACCGGAACAACGGCCGAAGATGTCGGAGCATGAGCTGAGGCTCCAAACGGAATGATGGCCATGGAGCTCGGGCCTGGAGACGCGGTGCCAGCCACTGCAGTAGCCACCGAAGGGTTGGATTTAGGGCCACGAAGGACTATGGCCGTAGAGTCCTTAGCGCTGGTTTTTCCACCAACCAAGACGCGAGTCTTAGAGCTCGTCGCATTAGATTTAGTGCCAGCCGACTTCCCTGGATCCACGGGAGAAGAACTCGTCTGACTCTTGAAGACAAACTTAGTAGGGTTTTGCCGCCGATGATTTCTAGTTTTAACCACCATCCAATCTCCCACCCTTAAATCCGCAGGATCCGTATCTTCATGAATCTTACTGGATTTGCCCAAATCTTTCCCTAAATCTCCAGCTGCATCCGCCAACCCACTCGGAGAAGGCGTCACCACCGATGGCCCAACATCCTTATCCGGCGTAGGCATCGGAGAAGGCGTCACCACCGATGGGCATTTATCCTGAAGGTGGCCAAACCGAGCACATCTCATGCACAACAAATGCAGGCCCTCAAAAGCAACCTGAATTACTTCCCCCTCCACCTCAATCTGTCCCAGAACCGGTTCATCAAGATCAAGCTCGATGCAAACTCTAGCATACCGACCCCTGAGGATGCCCAAGGTGTTCTTATCCACCTTAATAACAGTACCTAGCGCAGCCCCAATCGCCCGCAAAGCGCTCTCCGTGTAAAAAGCCTGTCGAAGTTCCGGAAAACGAACCCAAGTTTGGATGTTATTGACCTTAGATTTGGCTGGATGAAAATCCTCCGACCACCTCATCACAGCCAGACAATGATTAAACACAAACCATGGACCCCCAGTAAGTACCTTCTCACGATCGGCCGCCACCTCAAACTTTGCCAAATAACATCCATACCCGACATCCAACAAAACAAACTCACCTCCCAGATTCCAGGAACGAGTCAGCCTCTCCTTAAGGGCAAGAAATCCAATAGATATCCCAATGACCTTGACGATAAGGGTGTCACGCCATGGCTCAAACAGCTCCTGCATCAAACCTTGATCAAACCGAATTTTCGGGCAACGACGGCAAGCCCCCGAACGATCAATAGTCACAAGGTTTTCCTGGATATAATCACGCACAACTTCCACAACAGGAGGGGAAGGAGCCGGTTCAGACGACTCTCCAGCCATCACAACATCACGAAACGACAACGGGGAAGAGCGGCCACCAGTATCCGGACTAGCCAGCACCGGAGGATCAGGGGGAAAGGGCGGAACCGGCGAAGACATCTAGGGTTTTTTCGCAAGCAGGACGCAACCTAAAATTTGAATTAGTTAAAGGACTTTTTTTTTTTTTTTTTGATGGGTGGGGGGAGTGGGATTAAACAAAAACTACCATAATAGATTAATGCTAGTTAAATGCTAGCTAGTTGATTATATTTTGGGATTAAACAAAATATTTGTGAATATGTCAAAATATATATTCCTGAACTTTGAAAATATACAAAAAATAAAATAAAATAAAATTTGTTTGAAATTTTTTACCACTTTAACTTTTTGAAATGATATTTTCAATACTTACAAATACCATTCAAAAGACTATTACTCCACTTACGGAACATTATAATTAATAATTTAAATTAGTTAAATTAATAAAGTTTATATTTGTCAAAATATTTTTCGAGAGTGTTCAATTTATGTACTTCTATACTATTCACAATACTCCCCGTTCCTTTTTAGTTGTCTCTTTCAGCTCAATTTAAATAGCCAAGGTTTGCATTAATTAACTCATAAATTTACATTTTTACCCTTCAACTAAACTCATTCGTAATAAATGTCAATAAATAACATTTATGTAAAGTGAAGGGCAATATAGTAAAAACATAGTATAACTAACTATAACTACAAAAAATGACAACTATTTTGGAACACTTTTAATTATCTAAAAAGACAACTAAAAAGAAACGGAGGAGTATTTACAAGAAGTCCATAATTATGGGTGAGGAGATTTAAATTTGTCTGCTGGTGCATGGTCATTGAATTTTTTCCTTGAAAAGCAAAATACCCTTTTTCCTTTCTCATTTGCATGCCACGCCTATTCTGCTTTCCCCCATTTCTGATTTGACCCTTAATGCAAATACTACTACTACTTTCTCTTTTCTCTTTCTAAAATCGTGATCGACTATATCAACTCATTTTTTCACATTATGCACAATTTTTTAATTAGGTCTGTTTTTTATTTTATTTTATTTTATTTTTTATTTTTTTCCCTTTTTTAAAAGAAGGAAAAAAGTTACACCTAATTAAATGGTGTTATTTTTAGAAAAGAGAATTCAATGCTAGTAGTAATTTAAACCCTATTTATATATCCACCAATAATGATGCGCCATCATGCACCGTTAAATTTAAAAATAAGTTGATGAGTTACGTTAATACCCTTTTAAGCTTAACAGTTAATGTATTACTAATAATATATTTTTTTTTATTTATTTTTCTTTTGCAAAACAGTCTATACAGAAATAAGAAAAATGTGGTGGGAGCTCATGTCACATAAATTACAAAGAAACAAGGAGGTCGGGTGGGGATTGAACCCCAACCTATTAGTTGGGAGACTGAGGACTTGACTATTAGAGTAAGTGTCCGACCCCTTACTACTAATATTATGCTAATGGATTTAAATAAATAAATAAAATTCAACTATGACCACCTCAATGTTCAAATTTGAGGTGTTGAAGCAGTTGGCTTGGAGAGCACTTGTATAATTTTTAAAAATATTCATGACAAGGGGCTCAATATTTTTACACTCACACACTGACTCACACATATATACTAATCTCTTCTATAGTAGTATTATTATATAGTTTTGGCATTTTCAAACTTAATTGTGTAGGAATATGTTATGGGGATGCCATGATGAGCAAATGAAGAGGTATAATATTAATAAAAAAATAGTCTATGGGCATGTGAAATTATTAGTCAGGTCTTGCACTGTGAGATGTATCTAATTAATAGGGGATCAGATCATGCAATTTAATTACCTCACATGGCTGATGTGGCTCATGAGGCTGTTTGTTTTGTGTCTTTCTGCTGTCGTAATTCCTATATACAGGAATGAGACTCAGCGGATCCGATAGCAAATTCGAAAAGAGAACTGTGAGACAATATGCTCTTCCAATATTTTATATGCTGGTCAATATGATGTCTTACAAACAGCCTCATATTCACCTTGGTACTTATGGTCTATATAAACCTGTGATCTTATTATAGGTCACCACTCCAATTTAATTATTTCTTTATAATTGATCTTAGTTTTTTTTTTCAGCTTATCTATATGTGCAAATTCATTATCATCTATAAAATTTCTTGAAAGATTTATTAAAATTTATCTATATATATATATATATATGCTGCATAAGAATTTCTACTACTTTTTGATGCGAGCCACACTGGTTTTCTTTTCTTTTCTTTATTTTATTTTATTTTATTTATTCATTTATTTATTTTTTTGAGTGGTGGGGTTTTTCTAAATGCGTTGATTATAAAATTTAAAAATAAAAAATGGCCCAATTTAAAATTGTAAGATATTGTGATGTTATGTCGGAATGTTGTTTAGACGCTTGTTATTCTACAATATAAGTGGCCCATAAAACTCTAGTGGGTTCAACATGTAAAGCCCAACATGTTTTTTTGTTTTTTGTTTTTTTTTCCCTTTATGTTCAAGAATTTGTTACTACACATTTTTTGCATCACAATTACAATTATGAGAATCAACTTTTCATAATTTAAAGTTGAAATTCACACTTCATCCTTATCCTTATCCTTCTAATTTATTTATTTATTTTTTAATTACCACCTTCTAATTTATTTCCTTTATAACTTATGTAGTATGGACAATACTTTTTAAAACCAAGACTTCAAAAATAATTTTATATAAGCATACATTACTTTGAATTGGCTTCTTTCCCGCAAATAAAATAAAATAGGGGGAGGCTGAGGGAAATTAGCTTAAAATTTTAAGCAGTTTCCATGCTACTATACATGTGCATATTAATTAATTATAAAATTTTGTTTTATAAAAGGTACAGTATAATTTATATATATATATATAATTAATTAATTAGGTTAGTCAAAAGCATAAATCAATTCAAAGGTTGGCAAAATCAAAGCACGTGCACATCTATCTCAACAAATGCATATACATAGTTGATAAATCATTGCCATCTTTTCTTATCCTAAATGCGGTAATAAGATATGCAACAGATACAATATTATCCCATCTTTGATCCATAAAGTCTCTCAATTATTGCCTAATGTTAATTCATTGTGTCCAACCTATTACATACATAGTAGTATTAAACATAAGACCATTACCACTTACTCTTTTCTCTCACAATTTTAATCAAAATTCTTCAATGAAAAATGAAAAATCCTCGTGATAATTTTTAAACAATGGAAGAAATACAAGTTTGAGGCTATATATCCACTCAAAATTAATTAACGAAATATATATTCGCCTTGGTTGATAAATGAATTGATGGCATTCCATAGATATGCGGGTCTTCCACACAATCAACATTTGGCCCATATTCTAATTTCCCGCACAAGTTTAAAAAAAAAGAAATAAAGTTTTGTCTTGATTCAATATCTCGATTGACTAAATATGGAAAAGGAGGGTCTCGGCAGGAATGTAAGCCAAGATTCTTGGCGTGGATTTTTCTGTTCTTTGCTTTCGATCTTTTTAATTAGAGGATGACAAGTGGTGTTCTGTTACATAAAATAATACTAATATGCAATTAAAAGGCAATCAGCTTTGTTGAATACAACAAAATCCAATGGCCAACGTGTTATAATGGGATTGGGAACTGTGGATCTTGGTAGCTATAGGGTTTGATCGTGGACATTTTTTTATATGTGGATGCTGTTGTTAAGTGTATGCGCTGTCTCCTACTTTGCATGCAATCCCAAAATAACAAAATTTGCCACGTCAGGTGCTGCACTTGTGAGTCACATTCTTTTATTGATACTATTTCTTGAAAGATAAGTATATAATAATACTGTACGTACAAAATACTGTAGGTGATCAGCATAAACATACTTATGCTTACAACAATCTCATTATACAGTAATTAATTTTAAATGTAGAATTCACTAAATCAATTTTAAGAAGTGTAGCTTACTGATCTTCAACTCCGGCCCACCCACAACAAAGGAAAGAAAGAAAAAAGTACTCACTCAGTATGGAAATTCAAGTGGGTTTTTTGCGTGTGATGATAAATGTGTTGTGATGGGCAGTGCAATGAAAATCACATGCACTGTACGTAGTACACATTTTAATGTTTCCACCTTTCGTTTTTCTTTTGTCAGCAGAATAAATTTGACTGAAAATGTAGATAGGATGATAGCCATAGAGGACCATACTACAGTCTGAGGACTTCCAACTTTATTTAAAAGGTTTGTGCTTCTGATGCTTTCATTTGATTGTATTCAAGATTTCACACACTTCTAACACGATTTAATTTAAGTTATAGGAGCATGTACTTATAGATACATATATAGTATCAAATGCATACACAAAATCCAACACCAATGATTAATACACACACATTTCTTTATTTATTTTTACAACAGAAATGGTTGGCAATGAATGAGTTGAATAATTAAGGACACAAGTAGAGTAGTGGCAATCTAAATCAAAGTTAAACTACTGCACATTTTTCATTCAAATTTTAGCCTAAGTAATTCAATATCCAGATCTAACCCATGGTCAATTATACTTAGATGGGGTTCAAAATTACCAGCCGGCAGTAAGCCGGCACATGTAACACACATGACCACTAATTAAAGGGGTCGGATATTGGTATAGCCTTGCCAAACACAGTACACATCCAATAATTTTAGGTAAAGTTGTCCAACTTCTAAACCCAATAATACTGTGAATCTACATTAATCATGACTTAACTGATCCCATTTAAATTCCTAATCCTGTTTACCCCATAATCCTCCCAAAATCATTCCTACACATTCATTACACGCACATGCTACATGTACACTGTCGGCCCATCAACAGTGCATATAATTCCTCACACACAAACACATAATCTGAATTGAAGTCTTTTCTTCTTATAAATATCTATGGCCACACCACATCTCAATGTCCCCCCAAAATATCAGCCAAAATCAATATATAGTATATTACGAAAAGGGTTCCAATACAAATGCTTCCTTTCTTCAAATCTTTATCAAGAACATCAGTCCACCATTATCATGACCAACAAGAAGACAAAGAAAAAGAAAAAGAAGCTATCCATAATGAAGAAGCATCCACTTCTACTCTTACAGTTTGGAGAAAATCACTTGTTCTTGCCTGCAGTGGCTTCACGGTCATTGGCCCCGATGGCACTTTAGCCTTTCGGGTTGATAACTACACCCGTCGACCTCATCACATCCTCCTCATGGATGGCCTTGGCAATCCCATTTTCACCATTTGTCGCCCCAAGGTACAACAATAATACACTTTCACAATCTATATACTACTACTACTACTACTACTACTACAAGTATATAGTATTTAATTTAGGTATTTGTTAATTCTATGTTTAGCATTATTTTTTCTTCTGGATGACCTTGCTGCAGCTAGTGGATAAGTATTGGCTCGTGTACGAAGGAGACCGAGTGGGAAAATTATTACACAGCGGAAACCTCAAGCCTGAGCCTATCTTGAGTGCAAGGAGAAATATGATCATAGGGAACGTGGTTGCACATGTTTATTGTGGGGAATCGGTTCGTAAGAGACGACGACGTCTACACGTGGTTGAAGGGTCGTACGCTGATCGATCGTGTAAGATTTTGGATGGATCACGAAGGGTTGTTGGGGAGATCAAGAAGAAAGGAAGTACCACAAGCACAAGCACAAATACAAGGGGTGCCTCCTTTGGTTTGGATGTGTTTGAGTTAGTTTTAAGGGAAGGTCTTGAATCCAGATTAGGCATGGCTATTGTGCTGTTGCTGGATCAGATGTAATTTTGTACGATCCATATATATATATCTGATAGTACTATCTCCTTGTACTAATTGGAATCTTTAATTAAGCTGTGAATTGCTGTAAAATTAATATGACAGATATAATTAGGTGTGTTATAACTTCTAAGTTCGGACCCTGTAGGCTATCAAGATGTGTTCTTTTTGCTGATATTAATGTTGATCCAGTATTCTGGCATTATTTGATCGAATGCACACCAAATCAGTCACAAATTATTATTTTCATCTGTCTCCTCTCTGCTCATTCATCTTCTTGGATATTTTTTAAAATAAAAATTATTATTTATGAATTTGAAAATGTGTAATAACTGGAGTACATTTTAGCGCTAAATTCCCACTACTGAAGGTCACATATAAATAATCTACTACTACGTATATGTGAAGATGAAGGCTGTTGAAGATAATCAGACTTCAGAGGAGTGTCCAGTGGAAAGGGTTATTGAATGTTGCATTTTGATTTGTGTTATGTACTGTAGGGTAGCAGCCCTACTGTAGGCTATTGCATAGTAGTATGGGGGGTATTTCAGTCCTTTAGTTGCCCTTTTAGTAGAAGTCTTTTACGCTTTTTGAATTTATTTCAAAATAGTGTTTCAGCAACTTCTTACGGCAAAATTTCAATTGTAACGAAATCTGTTGGTTGTTGTTCGCACTTTTAGGGCTCTGAGTAGTGGGTATTCTCTGTTTCTTCACTACAGCGTACAGACTGTAGTAGCTGTATAGCATAGATTTATCAACCCATGGTCATTGTGACATTGTCTGAGTCTCATAGATTCGTGATTGAATTAAAAGCGTGATGCCATGCCATAAATCGCGATTATGCTAGAACAGATTAAAAGCACAATACGGTGAATGATGTTTAAATCGGAGTTTGGGCTTCGGCTTCTACGATGAAATTCCTCCGGGGAGTTAACCGGGCGATCGTTGAACTTGAACAAATTGTTTGAGATTGTACCCGTTTGGTCTGGACTGCCCCGAAAATTCGGTTGCCAATGAAGTGTAAATCCTTGGCTTGCATATGGTCGGGCTCGCCGCCGGCTCACAGGGTAACAGCCTCTTCAGTAATTCTCGAACCCCCGGCTCTTTACACCGGCGGATCCGATGGCTCCATTATATGGTGGAACTTTAGTTCCTCTGTCGACAATCCGGTAATTGAAGATTTTTGCATTCTCAGATTGAAAAAAAATTGTCAACTAAGTTTTATCACGTGCTGCTTCAGTTTATGTTCCAACAAATCATACGAATGCGGTTAATTGCTGTGTTATGGGATTGTTTTAGTGCATTTTCCTGCTTCTGGTAAAGTTTAGGGCAAGTAATTGAGTTCAAGTTAATGCCTTTTGCTCGTAACGAGTTAATTTGTGAAATTTGGGTTTGTGTAATTAATGGGAGGGACTCAACCCTAGGCATTTTAATGAGAAAAGATTTCCCTTCCCATATTGTTAGAGATAAGGAAATGTAGGCGAGAGAAAAAACAGGAGGCTGCAGGAATGCTATCTAACTAATGTTAACGCACATGAAGTCAAAATAGGGATTTTGAAAGCAAATTTGGATGTTTTAATCAGTGCACATTCGTTCTGTCTGACTCTGTTTTTGCAGTCTTGGATTTTCAACTTCAAGTAAATGACGTGTTTAGCTCTTTAAAATTTTTGGCTGACGATAAGACCTGGGTGGAATATTTGTACCAATGCTTCAAGAATACATAGAGGTATACAATTAAAACGTTATGATTATATGTTGACGCCACGATTCATATCATAGATTTATTCTATTGTTATGGTGGCAAATCAAATTAGACTTTGAAGTACTGCCACTATTCAACTTGCATAATCAAATAAAGCGTTATAAAACTCCCATGTGTTCCCACCTAAAGTTTTTGGGCTTATATTCATGAAACAAATCATATACGAGTGGAAAAGAATAAACCAAATCTTGGACGACATCTCCCACATCCCTCTTTGAAAAAATAAACGATAAAATACGTAAAACATCTATTCTCTAAAGCATATCAGATTTAAATTTGTTTTATTGGAATTAACTCCTACCCCATGTTGAACCTGTGCTTGATCAAAGTATCCGGAGAGGGCATTGATAAGGTAATTCTAATACTGTTGAGCATCTTATGACTTTAGTGGTCATGCAACTATGTAGATAGGAGTCAGATCTATTTGATGTTGGAAGAGCATGTGTGTGTGTGGATTGATAATAAACTTTATCAATCTCTATAATAATTCACTCCTACAGTTTAATCCATCCTGGTATCACTTCCTCAATTATCTGATGAAATATTATCGCTTTCTTTTCATTTTGCTGATGGACCAAAATCCTTTTTTTTTTTTTTTTTTTTTTGTCAAACTTTACCATAACCACTTACACCAAGTTTGGAACTTTACCAAGAAAGATACTTGGGTGGGATTTGGATTTTGTAGCCACACATTCTTTAAAGATCTGGTAAATATCTAGTACTAAATGTTTACTTGATTGAATGTTAGCGAATGGAACTTTTCCTTCAGAAATTTATTAGTTAATGGCTTCTTGCTGATAGATTTATGCACCAAGTGTATTTGTAGGGTTTACATAAACTTGCTAATTTCTTAATTTATAGTGTCATATTGTTACTCTTAATTTGCTATTCCAAATTTTCTTTATCAGACAATTATGTTTCATGTCTATTGACCAGGAAATGAAACCAGTTGCTTTGTTGTGTGGTCATGCTGCTCCAATAGCTGATTTAGAGATTTGCTTTCCAGTTGAGGCATCAGAAAATGGAAGATTGGCTAATTTAAATAATGGGCTATCATACCCTAATACAATTATATGTGGTGCATTAATAAGTGCATGTACTGATGGCGTGGTGTGTGTTTGGAGCAGAGCAAGTGGACATTGTAGACGAAGAAGGAAAATTCCTCCTTGGGCCGGAAGCCCATTTATGATTAAGCTGTTGCAAAAAAATAGGAGATATGTATGTATTGCAAGTTGCTTGAGCCAAGAGAGTCAGTTGCGTCATGATGAGTCTTCAGCAGGCAAAGAATTGCAAACTTCAAATCCTTCAAAGTGTACAGTTATAATAATGGATTCATCGACACTTACAATAGTCCAAACAGTTTTCCATGGTAATTCACCTATTGGACCTTTGAATTCTGTAGGTGTAGTTTTTCCCTCACAAGACATGGAGAAGCAATTGATAATGGTTATTGATTCATTTGGTAAGGTACTGTCCTTACCATTAGTAGACTCAGATCTGAAGGGGCAAAATATACCAGCTGCCCCAAAGGATTCTTTGATTTCAGAAGTGATAGACTGGGCAGATTCTACAGAAAATGTATCTTTTGCGGCCTTTGCAAAATGTGGGCAAATTTTGGCTCTTGTGCATAAAACATATTGCACATTCAGGCATGCAAGTAATGGAGCAATTTTCGGCAAGATATCATTTTTGAATGGTCAACTGTGTCTTGAAGAAAAGTCATATGTAATAGGTGCTGTATTCCTAGGAGATGATTATAGTATCTCAGATGATAATTTTGTGGATAAATTTATAGCATGGAATAACAGAGGTGCAGCTGTCGTATACAGGATTTCATATGTGAGCAGTGTGTTTCAGTTTGATCTTCTATCTCTCATTCCCCCTGTATTGCTTCCTGATGATACAAAACTGTCCCTTTCCTTCATACCTTTAGATAAATACCTAGTTCGTGTGGAGTCGATTTGCTTTGATGTCAATGAAAAGAAGTTCTGGAGACCTCATGTTAGCATCTGGATTTTGCATCAGCAAACTGATAGTCACGGAAAGATCCATTTTGAATGTGAAATGTTTGCAGAAGGGAATCTCTTAGATGATTGGACCATGAACTCTCTAAAAGATGGAACCGTTGTAACTGAAGAGATGGATTCATTGCATGATGGTGGGGCAGGGGGGAAAGATGGAAAGCAATCAAATTATGACAAACATATTACTTACCAAGGAGACCAACTTGTATCTTCCTCAATGGTTATATCTGAAAATTATCTAGCACCTTATGCTGTTGTTTATGGTTTCTTCAATGGTGATATTGAAGTTGTTAGGTTTCACATGTTCTTCACAGCATTAGATTCAAATAGTGGAAGTCAAGCTCATGATTCGTATTCACAAGGACAAAAGCACTGTTTCTCAGGTCACGAAGGAGCAGTACTATGTTTAGCGTCACATCAAATGGTGAGTAACTCTGGGAGGTGTAGTTCAAATCATGTTTTGCTCTCTGGTAGCATGGATTGCACAGTTCGTGTTTGGGATCTTGACTCTGGAGATCCTATAACAGTGTTGCACCAACATGTGGCTCCAGTGCGTCAAATAATTCTTCCTCCACGTGAAAGTGAATACCCATGGAATGATAGCGTTCTAACTGTTGGTGATGATTCTTGTGTTGCCCTTGTTTCACTGCAGACTTTGAGAGTGGAAAGATTATTTTCTGGACACCTCTACTTTCCTGCCAATGTCCTGTGGGATGGTATAAGAGGTTACATAGCATGCTTATGTCCAAACCGTTCAGGAAAAGCTGATGCACTTGACATTTTGTACATTTGGGATGTAAAGACAGGTGCTCGTGAGCGAGTTCTTCGTGGAGCTGCTGCACATTCGATGTTTGATCATTTCCTTAAAGCAATTAATGAATGTTCTTTGTCTGGGAATTTTATGTATGGAAATACTTCTGCTTCATCTTTGTTTTTTCCAGTGATTGAGCCTACTAAATTTTCGCAATATAGTTCAGAAGTTTCTGGGAAAGAGATTTCGTCACAGAAATTGGCAGGGAGTAAACCTGAGTCAAATGTATCCAAAACGCCAGATTTGTTCTCATCGGTGGTCTTACACAGTGACAAGCACCCAATTAAAAGCTCATCTCCTTTTCCTGGGGTTTGCACTTTGTGTTTTGATCTCAATTCCTTACTATCTCTTTGTTCCATGGATGAATTGTTTGAAGAAACTAGTCAGATTTCAGTAAAAAATGATGAAAAGGGACCTGGAACTATCACAGCTAAGGATGATGATGATGCTCGCCACAGGGCAAATGCTTCACTAAAGGAATTGATGGTGAAAATACCCAGTCCTCGTAATTTGAATGGAAAAAGCAGTTCCTTTTTGGATGGATCCTCTTCTGCTACACTAGATAATCATGCATGGATTCGATCACTTGAAGGCTGCCTCCTTCAGTTTAGTTTGTCATTTCTGCACTTGTGGGATGTTGATGGAGAGCTTGATAACTTGCTAATAACTGAAATGAAGCTTCGACGTTCTGATTCTTTTATTGTATCTTCTGGTTTGTTAGGGGACCGGGGATCAATGACACTAACATTTCCAGGTTCTAATTCGACAATGGAGGTACTTTACTTTGTGTTGAGCTCTAGTATATGTCCCTAACTCAATCTGCATCTAAACAAATTATCATGTTTATATTTCAGCTCTGGAGATCTTCGCCTGAGTATTCTGCCTTGAGATCATTAACAATGGTGTCCCTTGCTCAGCATCTGACCAGCTTATATCATTCTTGTTCCTCAGCTAGTAGGTATGGCAAAGGAGTTTTAAACTTATATTATAATATCTCTGCCACATCTAATTGCTTCCTTAATGCATGTATTTGCATATTGATTTGTTTCTTTGGAGACATGAAGTACCAATGGATGTTGATGTGTAAGATCAAGTATAAATTGGATTTGCTACAAATTAATTTTAGAATAAATTCCTCAATGATGCTGATCAAGTATTAAAGGACAAACAATACACTTGGGGTTCCACTGAGAAAATCCATTTGGAGTTTTAGTTACTTATTCTGCAGATAATTAATTTGAAGTCAGTATCTTGCAGTGCCTTAGCAGCATTTTATACGCGGAAATTTGCAGAGAAAATTCCTGATATAAAACCTCCTCTACTGCAGGTAAAGCTAAATTAATTTTGTCGCTTAGCTTTTTTTATGTGACTTTCTGTTTACTTTCCTTAAAAGTCTGGTATTTGAATATGAAAACCCTTGATGTTGCTTCTATGTGTTCTGTGTATTAGCAATCTGACTTTACTATTTATTGTATACTGCGTTTATGATGAAAACTGGCTTTAGAATGGATTTTAAAACTTTAGTCACCAAGGTAATTTTTTGGAATCACTTTTCACTTGATCTTAATAGTTTGCAAACTTATTTATTAAGACTGATTTAGAAAGCAAGTCCACTTTTAATTGATTAAGTGGACGTAGATTTTATTTGAAAAATTAGATTTCAAAATGAAGTGGTTTGATTAACTCAGTATTAGTTAATGAAAAGAAACCTCAAATATAGTTTTTAAAATATAATATGGGGTTTGTGTCAACTAAGTAATCAGATTCAGATTGCTGCAGCTGTTGTTCTATATTTTGTTAGAATGATATGGAAAGGTACATAGTTAGAATTATTTTGAATGGTTTGTAACCATCTCTTGGGGTATAAGCCCTAACATGATTATCTTATTCTCTGTTCTGCAGCTCTTGGTAAGCTTTTGGCAGAATGAATTTGAACATGTCAAAATGGCTGCTCGTTCTTTATTCCACTGTGCTGCTTCACGGGCTATTCCTCTTCCACTGTCTTGTTCAAATGCCTATTGTCATGTAAATTTTCATGCTAATCATTCTGTGATACCCGAGAATGTTTGTGAAAATATTGAGGCAAGTGCATTACCTGAAGGAAAAGCTGAAACTCAAGGAGACTTTGTTGAGGAAGAACTGGAAATAACATCATGGTTGGAATCCTATGAAGTACAAGATTGGATTTCTTGTGTTGGGGGGACAACACAGGATGCAATGACTTCTCAAATAATAGTTGCTGCTGCATTGGCTGTATGGTATGCTAGCCTTGTCAAACCAATGCTTGCCTTGGTGGTGGTTCATCAACTAGTTAAATTGGTGATGGCTATGAATGAAAAGTACAGTGCAGCAGCAGCCGAGATTTTGGCTGAAGGCATGGAAAGTACATGGAAGGTACACATTGATTCTGAAATACCGCATTTGATAGGGGACATATTCTTTCAAGTGGAGTGTGTTACTGGTACAACAGCTAATACATCTCAGAAATCAGTTGCTTCTCTAAACATTCGGGAGACTTTAGTTGGAGTTCTTCTTCCTAGTTTAGCCATGGCTGACATACCTGGATTTCTGCATGTGATAGAAAGCCAAATCTGGTCTACTGCATCAGATTCACCTGTCCATGTGGCATCACTCATGACTTTGATCAGGGTTATCCGGGGTTCCACAAGAAACTTATCTCCATATCTGGATAAGGTGTGTACAAACTAAGAATTCAGTTAATTAATAAATTTAGTCATTCTAGTGTTCATTTTGGCAATTGTTAATCAGTTGGAATAGTTCTTCAACCTCAAGGGCCAGGAACAGCACCAACGTCAGTCTGAAACATTTTATCGATATTATATTCTTGGTTTCCTGATTTATTCTCTGCAATTTATACATTCTTTCTTTTAGACGTGCCAAAGAAGCAACAATCTCTAATCATTTTTTATTTTTATGTTCCATGTTATGTGTTATCTATTTAAAATTTTAAATAACTTTTTAACCTAATTTCCATAGCGACAACTGCTCCTTTTCATAAATTTATTTTTCTGGATTTCTAGCATCTCATCCAGAAGGAAGCACTTGGATGGGTGTGACATTGGATTATTATTATCATTCTTAATTTTATTATGATCCTAACATCTAGACAGGTATGCAGGTGGTTGTTTTTATATTACAGACAATGGATCCTGGTAACTCAGTTATGCGCAGATATTGTCTCCAAAGTTCGATGATGGCATTGAAAGAAGTTATACGCATGTTTCCTATGGTTGCCCTAAATAGTACATCAACCCGGTTGGCAGTTGGCGATGCTATTGGAGAATTTACCAGTGCTAGCATTCGAATTTATGACATGCAAAGGTAACAAATAAAAACACACTGTCATTTTATTGCAGTTGTTGGCATTCTAATTTTATAATTTGGTGTTTACCTTCACAAGAAAAACAGGTTAACCATGAGCATTGATCAAATGTGTATGTGTGTGTTTTGCTTCTTCTACCAACGTCCTGTTAATTTCTCTCTGGTCAGAAAACTATTTTCTTTGCCTTTGGATGGATTTAACTCATTTGAGTGATATTTCCATGTTTATTACACAAATGGCAAAATGGTGTCAATAGATAAAGTATGAATGCTACAGCATTTATCTTATGGACAACTCCTTTTCCTTTTTTCAATAATCAATCGCCATTACATTCTTCTAATTTACCAGAGTTAATTGAAATTAGATAACCTAGGTATTACTTTACATTTCTGGCTACTTGAATAATAGTAAGAAGCAAAAAATGTAATGTAAATAAATAAGTAAAATAGTAGGTTCCAAGAATAATGACTGTGTACTAATGAGTTGGAAGGGCATCACCTCTGTTAGTGCATGTCTATTATGCTGCAGCACCTGCCAATGTGCACTTGTTTCTAAATTTGTTCTCGCTGTATTGTTCATGTGTTCTGATGTAGCATGAGCAAGATAAAGATCTTAGATGCGAGTGGACCTCCTGGACTTCCAAGTTTGCTTGGAGGAACATTGGAAATGGACATTACAACTGCAATATCTGCTCTGAGTTTCTCACCAGATGGAGAGGTACATCTCATGAGTTCGTCATCTACTCAAATTTAAAATCTTATTTTGTGCTCAAATTGTTGAAATATTGTGAAACCAGCAATTCAGGTATAAGTAGTTTCTTTTTTTTATTTTGGATTGTTCAATATCAATTTTTTTCCTTGTGGAGATTTTATGCAGGAAGAATCACCATTTCTATTGTGTTGGTAGATCAGTTATATCTTGGCAATTACTAAAATGTATGGTCGTATAAGAAATGTAGTGGTTGCTTGAACAAGTTCTTGATTCCCCTTAAAAGCATTCTTGTTGGATATTTCAGACATAAGTACCAATGTTTATCAGAGTACATTTTGCATGCTATTGGATGGTTTAATTTTCTCACACACTTACAAGTAGCTTAATTTACACTTGTATATGGCACAGCCAGTAGTTTGCGTTTCATTTCTCTTGTTCGCTTAATCACATCCAAGTTTCCCTTCTGTGTGTAATGTTTGTCTTGCATGAATATTTTGTCTTTAGATTCACGGTAGATCTCGTTATCTAAGTCTTTATCTCCACCGTAAGGAGGGCTATATGGACTTAAACATCACCATTTTGTCTGGCGAATATGAAGACATTTGTTTTTGTTTAAGTGGAGCACAACTCTTCTTATAGTTTCCATTTTTTATTATTTTATTTATTTATTATTTATTTTTTTTTCTTGGTGGTTGTACCCTTTAACATTGAACTATGCGATGAGCTAAGAATTACTTGAAGATAGGTTCCTTAAAGTGTCATTGTTACCCTGATTTCTGGAAATCTTGTGTTATCACTTTCGCTTCCTTTTGGTTTTACTCCTATTGCAGGGCCTAGTTGCTTTTTCAGAGAATGGATTGATGATTAGATGGTGGTCGCTGGAATCTGTGTGGTGGGAGAAACTAAGCCGAAACCTTGCTCCTGTTCAATGCACGAAACTGATATTTGTTCCTCCATGGGAGGGGTTTTCACCAAATTCTACCAAGTCCAGCATAATGGCTAGTATTTTACGTGATGATGGACAGATCAACTCACCGGTAACTTTTTCATTCATTTTTGAAAGATTTTCCTATGTACACAAGAATCTTTCTGAATTCTGTTTCTAGGCCCGCAAATAGAACTCATGGATTGGTACTTAAACATCCAGATGAAAAAATAAGCAGGGGGGAAATGGATGCATTAATTTGTTAGATATGTGTATGTAAATCTGTAAAATTATTATACCATGTAGCTATATGAAGTAAATCTGAAAATTAATCTTATTTTATTCTTGGCCGTTTTGCGGTGCAAGGATATGATTGGGCATACCAGTACAACAAACTGTTTTTATGAAGTACTCCATGTATTTGAACTTAGTCTTTAACTCCTTTGTGTTGCAGAAGAGCAGCAAATCTCCAGGCGACATGGACAGGTTGAAACTCATACTTCACAATCTAGACCTGTCCTACAGGCTCGAGTGGGTTGGTAATAGAAAAGTAAAGCTCTTGCAACATTCCCATGAGCTAGGAACCTTCCAACTTTGAGCATCATCTAAGACTCAGGACACTGCTCTAAACTACGGCCTAACTCGTTGTTACAGCTACATGGAAACAGTCAAATACTTTCTCTGGTGGCCACACAAGCTAAACAAACCAGCACACATTTTTGGAGGGTTTCCCTTTTCTTGCTGCCACTTTCGTGATTGTACTGAGAGCATAGCTTTTTAAGCGTGCTGAACTATATATGTATATCCATTGCACTCCCCTGCCCCATCCCACCACTTGTACACTTATTAGTACTATTATTTTTCCCGTCTGTACTCTGGCGATTACTATTTACATACTTTTTATATTTATATGATTGCTGTTTGGTTTTCCATTGGTTATCTCAGATAAACCATCAGGCATCAGATGTGGCACTGAAATGGAATTGAGATTCTGGGACAGGATGATATATGAATTTCGAAACTCCCTTTTCTTTATGACTATGAATAATTTTCAGGTGTACAAGTACAATCATGGATTTGGCAAAGAACGATTTATTCCATGTCAGATTTTTGGTTTTCTTTCCTTTCTTTTATTTTTTTTATTTTTTTTTATCTTTTATTTTTCATTTATTCATTCTTTTATTATGTTTTAGGCGGTGATTCAAGTAGGATGCTGCAGATAAGCATTGCATCCACCCTGGTTATACCAGGTCAAATTCATTTATGTTAAAAGTTTGACTTCTTAAAAGTCAAACTCACACGACACAGAGTCAAAATTCCATTCACACAAAATGTAGTAGCAGTAGTAGTTAAGCAGCTGGCAGTTTAAATTGGTTCAAGATTTCATAAAAGCGATTAGCAGAAATATTATTGCATGTTTGAATTTGACCACCTTCAAATATCAAATTTCCACATTTTCCTTACGAGACATGGGAATGTTCGTCGGATTGTGATTAAATTTAACATACAAGCATTTCAACTTGTTGCCAGAGTTTTAAAATGATTGGTTTATAAAACTATACAAGTGTATATAGCATTTATATCGGTTCAATTTGAGTTATTTTAGACAATATCTTAACTTTTTTCTTTTTTTTTTTTGGTAAACAGTGACCACTAGAGTTAGTGTCCAATCCCATATCTTTACTTAATTTGAAAGAAATACTAGTGTATGGTAGTAATTAAGTACAATTATTTTTGTTAGGGGTAACAAGGAGTCATGAAAAGATAAAACAGCGAGACCACTGGCATACATAAGAGATTAATTGTTATTTTTTTCTTTTGGGATGACAAAGATTTCATTGAAAAGTTGCCCCAAGCCAAAGATACAATGATTGATGAACAAGAGCAAGGAAACAGCTACACCCTTGCAGCTTTCTTTGAGAAAAATATATATATATATATAATAAATAAATAAAATCACCCACATTGTAGCGAAGAAAGCCATGCATAAACTGTAAAAGCCTTTTAATTCTGCTTCAATTCGTTGGACTCCATATAAACTGTAAAAATCACTTCTGTTTTGTTTGTTATATTTAAGATTAAGATAATAGTATATAATTATGAGCATTGGGATAAATTTAAAGTATTGAACTTCAAAATTTCTTTTATAAAATTTTGCTGCTAATAAGTACGTGACATTGATATGGACGACTTTACTTGTTTACGTGAAAAGGGTCAAAAGTAATCACGACTTTATTAGTTAAGGAGTTCAAATCTAAACCCTTTATCAATAAATTCCAAGCTTATCAAATCTATCTAATAATTTGGTTGAATTTATTCAAAAAAAAAAAACGTAGTGGAAGACGACTATTATAGTATGAGCTTCAATTCTGCAGTATTATATATGGTACTAGCGAAAAGATGGACATATATACTTACAGATATATTATTCGATTTGAACATGCCATACACTATTTATTTATTACTTAGTATGCATGTTCCTATAGTTAATTTACGTGATATACTTATACATAATACATGGTATATGGTGCAGAGAACTGTGGTACCAATTAATGAAGAAAAGGTGCATCCTCACAAATTTAACTCCGGAATATAATGGAATTAACATAACTAGTTTAATTTGAAACCCACTTTCTCAACTGTCTGCACGATTTATTTACATTTCGTCTCTATGCTCCTTCAATTTAATTTGTTTACCAAAATTTATACCAACAATTTTACTTTCAATTTTGAAACCGAAACCTTTCTACTTGTTCACAATAATATTTTCAATCACATGTTTTATGTTTATCAATATTCATGTTGGACATAAGTATTCCCATATTGATTTTTAAAAGCCTTGGTACAAATACTCAGTATATATATGCATAATGTGTGGGTAGGAAGTGTATAGCTAATGTATCGTATACAACCATACCCTCTGTTTTTTTTTTTTTTTTTTAAATATGGCCGGGTTTCACTTCTACAATTTAATTTATATAAATTATATACAAATAAAAATTAGAAAAAATTACACCATATAAATAAAAATTATAAAAAATTTAATATTTCTAAATTATATATGAGACGAATGGAAGAATGTCTTACTTGACTATATATATACTCCATATATATATATATATTTATATATAGTTGCCCTGATATTAAGAGCCTGTTTGGAATGACTTTTTTTTAAGTGCTTTTGGCTTTTGCTTCTGCTAACAGCACTTTTGAAGAAAAAAGAGTGTTTGTTTTGGTTTTTTAGAAAAAGCAAAAGCACCTCGAAAAGCTGCAAAAGTGCTTCTGGGAGAAACAGCCCAGCGGTGCTTCTCCGAAAAGTAGAAGCCAAAAGCACCTAGTAATGTGTGCAGAGTCATAAATGCCCCTATTAATTTATTTTAATTACACTATAAATATATACTATTATATATAAATAACATATCCTTTTTGGTAATTTACACATTTCAAAAGCACTTTTCACTTTTACATATCCAAACACACTTTTGAAAAAAAGTTGTTTTTCAAACATTCCATCCAAACACAAAAGTTACATGCTTCTGCTTTTGGCTTTCACTTCTGCTTCTGCTTTTTTTAAAAGTCAATCCAAACGGGCCCTAATAAGAGCCCGTTTGGATTGGCTTCTACGGAGGTGCTTTTGGCTTTTGCTTATGCCAAAAGCACTTCTAGTAGAAATTAGGTGTTTGTTTTGGCTTTTAAGAAAAAGCAAAAGCACCTCGAAAAGCGAAAAAAGTGCTTTTGGGAGAAGCAGCCCAGGGGGTGCTTCTCCCAAAAGCAGAAGCCAAAAGCACCTCGTAAAATGTGCAAGGACTTAAATACCCCACTACTTAATATAAATTACACTATAAATATATCTTATTATCATATTAAGTAGCATGTCCTTTTTGGTAATTACCACACTCTAAAAGCACTTTTCATTTTTATTCATCCAAACATATTTTATAGAAAAAGCCGCTTTTCAAACATTCCATCCAAACACAAAATTTACATGCTTTTGCTTTTGACTTCTGCTTCTGCTTCTACTTTTGGCTTCTGCTTTTTTCAAAAGCCAATCCAAACGGGCCCTAAGAGCCTGTTTGGAATGGCTTTTTTTCAAGTGCTTTTGGCTTTTGCTTCTGCCAAAAGCACTTTTGAAGAAAAAAGAGTGTTTGTTTTGGCTTTTTAGAAAAAGCAAAAGCACCTCGAAAAGCTGCAAAAGTGCTTCTGGGAGAAGCAGCCCAGCCCAGAGGGTGCTTCTCCGAAAAGCAGAAGCCAAAAGCACCTAGTAATGTGTGCAGAGTCATAAATGCCCTTATTAATTTATTTTAATTACACAATAAATATATACTATTATATATAAATAACATATCTTTTTTGGTAATTTACACATTTCAAAAGCACTTTTCATTTTTACATATCCAAACACACTTTTGAAAAAAGCTGCTTTTCAAATATTCCATCCAAATACAAAAGTTACCTACTTCTCCTTTTCGCTTTCACTTCTGCTTCTGCTTTTGGCTTCTATTTTTTTTAAAAGCCAATCCAAACGGCCCTGACTATGTAAATAGAACATATAAAAAAATAGAGAGAGTATATAACATGATCACGATGGAACCATTAGAGTAGGGGTGATCGAGTATCGAATATCGAGTCTGAACAATAACAAAATATAAAATTCTAGCCCGAATTTAACTAGACTAGATAGTATAGAATCAGAATTTAAATTGACAGTTTTACTTATTATGCTGCAAAATATAAATTTGTTAGGCTGGATAAAGTTTAAATTGTGTCTAATAATTTTTATATTTTTTATTTTTAAAATTTAATAATTTAATGGAGTATGTTTTCCTCACCCCTACATTAAAGTCGTTACTGCTAACAACACATGCTGCGCGTACGGACAAATAAAAAAAATAGATTTGTGCAGTTTTTTGACCAGATCGCATTCAAAAATAATTTTCTTTTAAAAATAATGAATTAATTTAATAATATAACTGTCATAACCACAAACATACGCAAGTAGCTAGAGTAATCTATTACATACACACGCGCTTGTGTGTAAGTATGCTGCATTTATTTTATATACTTATACACACTAATTAAAAAAAAAATGCCACTGAAGTCAAATTAATGAATTAAATAATTAGCAAACAGGAAAATCAAAGACTATATCCATGCTGCAAGATATGCGGTTGAGGAATCAAATTAAAGAAGCAATAAATTAAAAAAAAATTGAATTAATTTTGATTTAATTAATTAGATTAATAAGCTAAGAGGTCCAGCAATATATAAAATCGGCTAAGAATTTTGCAAGCAGGTTCAGTCAAGAAAAAAGAAAAATGTAGGCTAGCAAGTGGTTGATAAGTCATAAATGATCTTCCTTATTATAATAGTAAGATTAATTAGCTTACAAAGATATTTTTATCAACAGCCTAATTTTGTGTAATTCATTTTTTTATCCATGTATATGTACATACATCTGCGCATATGCAGACTCCATATATGTAATTGGAGAAATAT
Source organism: Hygrophila difformis (assembly GCA_030278955.1). NCBI lineage: Eukaryota > Viridiplantae > Streptophyta > Magnoliopsida > Lamiales > Acanthaceae > Hygrophila > Hygrophila difformis. Next base: position 2,918,912 of record JAOANR010000006.1, on the reverse strand, counting down.
TTCATGTGTGTATAATGGGAGAGACGATGTGTGGTGATGTAATAATATGTGACGAGAGATAGTATGTTCTATGTAATGGGAAAACAACTCTAAATAATATCTATACGTGCACATTTTTTTTAAGGGTTGTACCGTAACCGAATTATTATTACTTCCTCCGTTTTTATTTGTTTGCTACGGACCCACATTGCACGCAGTCCAATGCACATTTTAAATCGTTAATAACTCAAGTTCGGTACAAGTAAAAATTCTATAAGTTCCATATTTAAAAACTACACGACGATACGAATATAACAAGATCACACTTGACTATATTTTAACTTGTATAGTTATGAGAAAAATTGAAATCAAAGTAATTCAATGAATAGTGACAAAACATCTAATGTAGCTAACAATAAAAAACGGAGGGAGTATAATATACTCCGCCTACGTTTGTGACAAGTAACTGATTGAAAACACAAACACACTAATTAATACTCAAAATTACTTCATATTCTATCCTCGTATTTTATATAAATCTCTCTTGTTATTTATAAAAATATCCTTAGCTTAACTCGATCAGTCGATCATTTGTATATATGATAGTTATTAATTACAGATAATTTGTAAGAACATTTTTGTAGAATTTTAAATTTGACAAGTTTTGGATTATTAGAGTTTGAATTGAAAAGAGTATGCTCTATAAATAGCTAGATAGTGGTACTCCATATAGGGAGAGATTCAAGGCACATACACGCCATAACGTGATGGCGTATCTATTTATAATACTCCATTGATATTAATTAAGTAGTAGAAGTATTGAAATTTGGATTGCAGTCCATTTATGTAGTGGGCTTCTGAAATTGCATAAACTTTGAGGGAAAAAGAAAACATTAATTATACGGTATAGATGTGTATTCATGTATGTATCATGATTTTGTCATATCTCCAATATCTTCTCCTACAACAATGTGTAAGATTTAGATATGGCAGCCTGATTTGGTACACGAACAGCTTTTAGTAACTGTAATAAAGAGATCATGGATTTGAAAGACAAAAAGAGAAAAAGGGTCGATCGGAGGATCGATCTTAAACTGCACATTGATATATACTCATGTAGAAGAAGATGATGCATGAATTGATTTCCATAATTTCCACCACGACGGTCAAGAATTGCTGTAAATTTAACAAGACTAACAATATACTACTAGTAGTAGTATATCACAATTAATTTGTTGCCTTACAATTTTGGGACTACATCAAAGTTCAATTCTTCTTTCAGAAATTCTTTAATTACAAAAAGGTATATATATAATATATAGAAGTAATATCATATACGATGTCATGATGAATTAATCCATTAACCAATTAACCCCCCCCCCCCCCCCAAATGATCTGGTAACAACCAACTGATGGAATGGAATGGAACTACTAAGTACAAGAAGATCTGACAGGAAATTGATGGCCACCAGAAGAACTTCGACCGCAGACATGAGGATGAGGATGAGGCACCTCCCAATTATTAAACTCATCGAAATCTTCCAAACCCTCGAAGAAATCATCCAAATCAAAATCAGCCATCCTCGTCATTTCACCACCAATAATATTATCATTATTGTTATTATAAACCCCCTTGAATTCCTCTACAGCGGCTTCGATTTCCTCCATCGCCTCCTCTTTGATCGATCCCGATGCTGCCACGTCACCAGGAAAACCCACTTGTTGTTTAGATGATGAAGCCTGCGCTTGCATCATCAGGGCCTTCCTCGCCTTCGAAGCGGATGGGAATTTCTGCCTTACAGTTCCGGCCAGGGAGTTCCGGCGGGTCGGCTGGCTGTGGCAGTGCTCCGCCGTGTAGGTTACGATGAACATCCCTGGATCCGTGCAGCTTTGCTCCACCTGTTTTCTCGCCAGGCATCCCTTCGAACTGCTGCACCGGTAATAACTCCTGTTTTTTTTAATAAATAAATAAAATCACGATTTTTGTGGATAAACTACAACTCCATGCATTGGATGGAATCGTCCTTAAATTTTAAAAATCGAATTGAGTGATATATACTCCATTAAGTACCTTGGATAAGGCGAGCCCTTAATGGGTTTTTGCCCGTATTTACGCCACGCCCACATGTCCGAAGAAAGCCCATCAGCTGACACCTGAACCACAACTCTCTTGTGCTGATTCTTCCTGTAATAACAAATCAAAAAACATGTCAGAACACGCAGTCTCTAATATAACAATTACCAAACCCTTTTTCGCCATCAATTGCAAAAAAATTGAATTACCTTCTCTTGTATTTGGACGAAACCCTAGCCGCAGAACCCGCGGAGGAACTCCCCGACGACTGATCGGATTGATGATCCTGACCTTCGGCGACCTTAGTACTGACCTTTTCTTGAAAATCAAGGACGGCCTGCGCCGGCAGAGAATTGGGGATCGAACTCGTCAAAAACGGCTTGTACAGATCTTCCAATTCATCGATCGAGCCATTAGAAGAGACATCGGGAAAACCGGCAAGAAACCCTCCACCGTCAAATTCTTGAGGATAACCGAGCGACCCCCAGAACGAATCTTGACCGTTCATCTCCATATCGACGATGCTGCTGAAATCTCCACTGGAGCCTCTAACTATGGCCTGCAAACTCCAATCTTGCCCGAATTGATGATCAGCCATGAATGATCGCAGTTTTGACTTTGGCTGCTATGCTTTAATATATTTCCCTTTTTTCTTTTTTTTTGTTAAAAGTGGAAATAAAGCGATGAGAGTCGGGAACTGGTGGGGGGTTCTTTTATAGTTTTATATGCATAAAGAGCCAAGACTGATTGGGGTACGACTGTTTATTCCCTTACACACACACCTTTTGCAAATTGTGGATTGGGGGTTGACCATTGGAAAATGTCAAAGGGGGGGTGGTGCGGGGGTGCCCCTAAATGGGAAAGCCATATACCCGGCCCATACGCGCGCACACGCTTTTAGCCAATAAGATACTACTACTATAAATCTAAAAAGTCATAGTTTGAGAATTACACGCACGACGGACTGACTGACTCACTGGAACCTAAACTTGGACTGACGAGCTGTCTGACAGAGGGCAAGGGTTGTTTTCTTTTTTTATTTTATCTACATATTAGTAATTTAGTAGTAGTATTACTTATTTGTTTATGGGTATATAGTATAAAAATAATAAAACGATGGATCTGCTTCTGTCACGATAACGTTTGCATTACACATTTAGCACTCCTGTTGGTTTTCATTATTCATTTTATACATTAACCAAGGTTGTTAAGATCGGGATCCTATATGAGATCGTTTTTCTCTTTGTAAAATCGGGATCGTATGATCGAATCGGGATCCTAAGATCTTATGAAATTGCAATAATGTATAAACTCAATTATGCATACTAACAAGTAAAAATATTACTTCCTCCGTTTTTTATTAGTTGTAACATTTGCGAATTTGGTACTATTCACACATGTACTTTGATTTAAAATTCTATTATAGTTATACAAGTTAAAATATAGCCAATTGAGATCTTGTTAGATTCGTCTCATCGAGTAGTTTTTAAATATTGAACTTTTAGAATTTTTACTTGTACCGAATTTGAGTTATTAATAATTTAAAATGTGCATTGGACGGCGTGCACAGTGGGTCCGTTATATTTTTTGGAAAACGGAGGGAGTATTTTATGTGTTTATGAATCTTGTAAGTTAATTAATACAATACAGTATAAAAATATCACAATTAAACATAAAATATTTTCACATACATACATATTAGTATTTTTTTTTTTACACATCATACATAAGGAATACAAACTCTTAAGTTTAAAATAAAAATAAACAAGTTATTTTGATCCCAAATCATAAAATACTAGAAAAATTTTATGCGTTTAAAAGGGTAAGATCGTAAGATCGTAGAAGCGTTTGAGGGAGTATGACCATAAGATCGTAACATTCTATTATCAGGATCGGGATCTTACGAATTTTAAGATCCTATAAGGATCAGGATCGTTTTAGAGATGTGTGATCGTAAAATCGTAAGATCCTAAGATCAGGATCGGGATATTAACAACTATGCATATAACACTCAATTATTAGATTTTGTTCATATGCTGCTATAATCTATATATCCATAAAAAATGAATATAAATAATACTAATTACTATTATTTACTCGTATTTCTTTAATTATGGCCGGAATCTCGCATTCTCGATTTTGATGTGCAATTCTCGTGTTATTGATTGAATGAAAATTGCAGTTATTTAATAATTATATTTTTGGGAAATAACAATATTTTAAAATATATGTCTTCTTTTCTTCTTCTTCTTTTTTTTTTTTTTGTTTTCCCTTTATTTCTTTTTAATTTTAAAAAAGGTGGTACATACTGGGGTAGAATTCTCATTAGTGGCACACTCCGATCATGAGCTATCATTTAGCATCGTCGTTTATTTATGATAAGTCACCTTGGATTTGATGGGTTGGACAAATATCTTGAATAATAATGAAAGCTTTTCTGTGTTTATAAAATTCGAACCCAGCTAGCATATAATATACTCCCTCCGTTTTTTTTTTAACTTCACCCATCCTGCACTCCACGCAATCCAATGCACATTTTCAATCATCAATATCTCATATTATATATAAGTAAAAATTATAAAAATTTGATATTTCAAAACTACGTGATTAGACGAATCTAACAAGATCTCACTTGACTATGTTTTATCTTATATAACTATATGAAAAAATTGAATTAAAGTTACTCAATGAATAGTATCTACTATGCTAATGATGAACTTAAAAAAAACGGAGGGAGTAAATGGTTATAGCCTATATATATCTCACTAGCTAAATAAAATCTCATTAGTACTATTAATTAGATATATTTAGTAATGTGGTGACGATTTTATCTAACTTGCATATTACATAAGTATACGCATTGTTGATGAAAAGATCAATTACAAATTAAAGACGTGATCAATGAATATATTTGGAGTACAATTTTCATCTATAGAGTCTTAGTTTATTTAATTTGCGAGGAAATATGTAAGCCACTTTCCCCCTCAACCATTCCAATTTGTTACGAATCCATCAAGAGTTAATGAACTGTACGAAGAATAATGGAGTAGTAATTAAATTAATTACCTGACTTTATGGGCACTATACATATAATAAAAAGATATTACTGATAAAGTTTGAATCTATAATGGAGTATACTGTATTATTGATTACCAAAAACTTAAGTTTGAATCCATTACAGAACCATCTGAAATGTTCAACTAATTAACGATGCATCTGGCTGTAAATTTAACAAATCCATCCTACCCTATATTAATATGATCTTTTGTAGGATATCTCTAATTGTTAACATGTCGATCGCAATTTCCCTTAAATTAGTCACCACTTAATTATATATTATATGTGTAATTAGATGTAAGTATAAGATAGATAGATAATGAATCCTTATCTTACACAATTGGGTAAGTGTAATTAAAATGATCGCAGCTGCAACTTGGCTTGTCTATATGTAGTTTAGTTATACTACTTCTGTACACCACTAATAGTACTAGTATAGTGTCTAGTGTGAGCCCAACCTACCTAGTGAGCCTCCCCTACCTATATACCCTACTCCTATACATACATACATATATATATATATGTATGTATATAGTGCGTGCTTCATTATTCTTGTCATGAATTAATATACTTATCATTTAGGATTTCAAAAAAATTCCATTCCATTTATATACTTCTATATTGAACTGAAATTGGATGATCATATGCAGAGTGTAAATCATATGTACGTGTATTTATGTACTACTACCGATCATATTGAACTGAAATTGGATGATCATATGTACTTTTATTTAAAGTTTTATTATAATTATACAAGTTAAAATATAGTATAAATGTGATCTTGTTAGATTCGTCTTGTCGTGTAGTTTTTAAATATGAAACTTTTAGAACTTTTTACATATACCGAACTTGAGTTATTGATGATTTAAAATGTGAATTGAACAGCGTGATGGGAGGACCCGTCAAAAACAAATGAAAACAGAGGAAGTATGTGATATATATAGATGTACAGGAGCCTTAATTGGAATATTATGCTGTGTATGTGTTGTATGTATGTATGTATGTATCCCTGATTAATTCACACATGGAATTGGAAATAATATCTGGCAAGTTGCATATAATATATAGTAGATGGGAGGACGACGTGTACAAATAGATATCTAGGGTTTGTAGCGGAATGGACTTTTTGGGACCATTTTTATTCCCATGCTTAATAATTTACTTTCCAGTTTCCTCCATCGAATCTCCACTATCCTATACATACATACCACATATAGTAGTAGTACTAGTACAAAATACATATATCCTTCATTTACTATTAATTTATTAAGTAGATAAATTCACATCCATCTAAAACACATCAATCCCTAGCTATGTGTGGATGGTGTGCGTACTTCCTTTTTCAAAAAAAAAAAAAATTAAAAAAGAAATTACTTTTTATTAATATCTATCAATAGTATATATACACTTGAACCACAAGCTAATTATAAATTCAGTATGGTTTTCCTTCTAAAAACTACTAGCAATCACGATGGGTACTGATATATGTTTTTGAAGCCCAGTTAGGAAAATATGGTACACGATTTTACACTGTATGTAAAAGTATATACTTCCTCTGTTTTCCAATATTTACAACGGACACATAATTAACTCAATAACTCAAGTTAGGTACAAATAAAAATTCTGAAAGCTTGATATTTTAAAAATTACAAGACGAGACGAATCTAACAAGATCTCACTTAATTATATTTTAACTTATATAACTATGATAAAAATTGAAATCAAAGCAGTCAAATATGAATAGTGCCATAAATTGGAATGCATGTTGCAAATTGGAGAAGGGAGGAAGTATATACAAGTAATGAAAAGAAAATTGATCATCACTTTTGACTAAGTATATACTATACACTATTGTATGTCGATTTACGATCGTCTCTACTGTGTGTACCTCTTTTTTTTTTTAAAAAAAAAATATCGAAGAAGCATTTAATTACGTCACGGTAGGTCGGTGTTCAAAATTTCACGCTACAAATTAAATTAAATCAAATCGCTGCCGTTTTCTTTACTATTATCTTCAACAACAACATGTAGCAGTAGGAGAAGTATATTTTACAAAACGTAACCGATCGAGTCGGTGTTGCGCACTTTGTTTGTTTGCATTTGACCTTCTCTATAGATATTATAATTAAAAAAAAAAAATTGCATCAGTGAAAAACGCAAGCGTGCTGCAAAACCAACACTTATAGTATATATATATGATATATGATACTCATTGCTGACAATTTATGGCCGAATATATTCTTTTTGTTCATGGCGTCTTTCAATTGGGACCTGTATATAAATACATTTTTTAATTATTATTATATTGTACTTCCTTTCTATTTTTTTTTAAAAGGTTACACTTCTCATTTGCACGTATGTCAGTGCATATTTTCAACGATTAATAACTCAAATTCGGTACAAGTAAAAATTCTAAAAATTTGATATTTAAAAACTACGGACGAATCCAACAAGATCTCACTTGGCTATATTTTGTCTTCTATAATTATAACAAAAATAGAAGTTAAAATCCTTCAGTAAAAAAAGTCAAAACGTAACGTTTAAAAAAACGGAAGGAGTATACTACTTTACATATTTAATTTGGGTGAATGCATTTAAATTTTGTATTCGGTGCATAGAAGTAGGGGTGTCAATTTGGACACGAACCCGAAAAAACGAACCCGACCGACACGAAAAATTTTAGGTATGGGTTTAGTCATTTTGGGTTTTTTTTCAAATCAGGTCGACCCGATACCCGACCTGAAATATTATACAACCTGATCAACCCGACACGAACACGACCCGAAACCTGAAATTGACACCCCTACATAGAAGCCGGAAGGGCGTTAGTACTCGGCGGCCTTTTTTTTTTTTTGGATACATAGTGACGCCAACGCGTCGGCAAATAAGTGAGAAAAATAAAAAAGAAAGGGGGAGGGGGAAATAAAATTCAAACAAAAAAGGAAGGGACAGGGAGCCGGTGGGGAATCGAACCTCCAACCTTTCATTAGAAGTCAAAGGGACTTAACCACTTAGGTTAAGTCCTCTTTTAACCACTCACTCGAACCACTCGGCGGCTTTTGTATCCTGTGCATACGCTGTGCATATCGTGATTTTTGTAGGTTCAATATACTTCCTCTCTTTCTTTTTATTTTTTTATTTTTTTCTTTCTTTTAATTGTTCTATTTGTATATTTTGTATAGTCTAATAAATAGTTTTATTTAATTATTTTTAACACTGCTAGTGAACTAAAATATTATTGATGAATTAATTTAATTACGTATTTTAGAATATTGATTTTTTTTATAATTTTTACTTATATACATTTGAATTATTAGTGATTGAAATTATCTCTTAAATTGAGAGTGAATATCGAAATGGAGCATTTATTTTATAACATAGAATAATTAGTTAGAATGAATTTAATTTATACTTTGCTTATTTGCTTCATACTGTATACTTCCATCATTCTTGAATGTTTTTTACAAACCAACTTTTCACGCAGTCCAATGCACATTTTAAACCATTAATAACTCAAGTTTGGTACAAGTAAAAATTCTAAAAGTTCGATATTTAAAAACTACACTACACGACGAGACGAATCAAACAAGATCTCACTTGACTATATTTTAACTTGTATAACTATGATAAAACTTTAAGTAAACATCTATATATGAATAGTAATATATTTTCAAATGTAAAAAATATTCAAGAACGGAGGAAGTATGATTAGAAATATTTAGTGTAAGGTATCTATTTTTTGTTAAAGTAAAATAACTACTATACGAACATCCAAAGAATTATAATGTAGAGAATCCGATTCTTAAGAAAATAATGTTTTATGGTGTATGGTGTCCTTAAATTACATCGCAATTATTTAAACATAATTGGCCCTATTTCCCATGCCTTTTTGGGTGAATAAAAAAAATACGCACATAATGCTCTATTTTTATTTATTTTTATCCATTTTAATATATACTTCAAGTTTGGGCCCCATTGAATTGAATTAGTAAGACTGTAAGACAGTAAGAGCATAAAAGCTGGAGGAAACCCTGTTTCTTTTTTAGCTATTTTTTCCCCCTGTTCAAATCAAGATCAATAATATGGTGTCTTGACTCTGGAGTGAATTGGGGTTCTAATCGCTTAAACAAGGTCTCAGGTTCGAACCTTATGTATGCAAAAAACTGCTTTGAAAGATGTGCTCTAATTGACCATGCAGATTCTCGAAATTAATCTTGAGTCCAATGTGACCTGAATATACTCAGTCATTCACCAAAATAATATGGTGAGTAGCAGAAATAGCTAGCCCTGAAAAATATTGTGTACTAAGAGTCGAACTTGTCCAAAATTTGTATTTGGAATACGAAATTAAAGTTTATAATTAAATTAAGACTGCAAGCGCCTATAATCTTTAATTCTAACTCAAATATTAGGATTTACCTTCAATTTAAAAATCAAGATTAAACCAACATAACTCTTACGAATAGAAACAACTTAAATTTATTGAGTTGAAAGTCAAATACAAATTAGAACGCAAAATATTGTTTCAATTATATTTTTGAGATTATATGTATTTTCATATAAAAAAAAATACTATTAAACCTTCTAAATTAGTACTAGTATTTACTACATATAGTCCGCATTTAGTTTTTTATTTTCCATTTACAAATTTATAAATTTTATGTATAATTTTATTTAACATCAAATATTGTCAAATTCAAATACGAGATCCGGTTCAAGTTCTTGCATAAAATTGGATATTCAGTTTATACTCAAGCTTAAGCTCAAAAATTTACATCAAGCATCTTAAAAGGGGCGCTAAGTTGTCACCCCTGCTTCAATCCAATCCAATCCAATCAACAAAAGTCCATAAAATATTTTAAGCATACAATGAGTTGAAGATGACAAGTTCGCCAATTCAAAAATTACCTAAATCATTTAAATTTCTTTAGAGGCGATAATTTGGAGACCATCAGAATGATATTAATACAAGTATACAACAACCAAACACCAACTAGCTTCGATAATACAGAGCAAAACGCAACAATATTCGACTGCAATAAAATAAAGAAAATATTCTTACAAACAACACTCTCTGTTGCTATTGAGAAAGGCTTGAATTTTCATGATTTTATTGCCATTGGCGGTATTTAATATTTCTTCTCAAATCATATTCATAACAAACCTTGAACTATAATAATTAAATAAACACCATCCTACTGAACCCCAAAAATGAAGCATACTCTCAGAAGAATGACTCTCGATTGTACTAATGCCGCCAGAAAAATGACGTATATATTTCTATCTTTCAACTAAAGGCAATGTAGTTCACGTACCAGGATTGTATCCGTCAGTTATTTTTTGTAAGTGATACTTTTTTGCCCTTCACAGAAAACCGGTCATTGTTTTCAAGCTGCAGCAAAATTAGAAACCAATATAAGTTGAGTACAACAAAGAGGGGGTGTCCAACAAAGGTTTTCATATATCAGCAACAAATTATTAGCATTAGCCCTTTAGCCGTTAAATTTGTGTACCTTGTGCTTTAATAAAGTGATAGCCTCCTCAGAAGAAAGGTTTGAGAATGTAGATGGTGAGTTTTCCTCAACCAGTTCTTTCAGCTGCCTAAGCTTTAATGAACCCTCAGGAACCTGCAGCACATTAATTCAATAAAAACCTAGCAAACTAAAATAAATTAGTTTCTAGGTAGAAAGTAAATACCTGACGAAGTATTTGTCGACACAGTTTCTTAAGTTTTGGCCTTGGCCCACTTTCTGTCTCTGAATTTTCCTCATGCTTCCTTTTCAGTGAAGGTTGTGAATCAGAAGAGTCCTCACCATCACTCTCACCAAAAGAAGTCTTTTTTCCTTCAAAGTAGCAGCCTGCAACTTTTCTTGGACGGTCCTTTATCCCAAGCCCTTGTTTTCCAGATGTAGCTTTGTCCTGAAATACAATACCAATTACAATAGAAGGTTCATTCAAGCCCCACATGCTAGCCTATTTTATATTATGTCCACAGATGAGCCAACACACATATAAGCAACAATTAGATACAACCATAACTCAAAGCGGTTCAACTTTTTTAATCTTTATGCTACAGCATACCTTATGTAACCCAAAAACACGTCAACTAACAATGCAGTAAACCCATCAGACAAGAAGACACTCAACCTCATACATTACAGAAGTTAATGTCTTTTATGGATAGATAGAGAGTACAATCTCTATCAATCTCCGTTAATTCAACAATGCACAATAACCATACATGATAATTGGTATTTCAGGAATTGCCCATCTATGATCTATCAAGTCAATTCATAGACAAAAATCCCACAAGAAAAAAACCTTAAATTATGCTCGTAATTATTAATATAATAGAACTTATTCATTTGCCTAAAAATGGCTGTGATCTATCTCAGCTATGTGCCTTGTCCAATTTGTATGTACCTGGATTGCTAGTTCAAAATACTCCATTATTAGGCCCAGAATCTTACTTCAAAATGTTGATGACCCATAACAGATAATGAATAGCTAAAACTAACATACAAAGAAAGTGAACAAAAATATCTACCTGCACAAGGTTGTAGAGATTTTCTTGGTCCTCCTCATTGAATGTTTTCCTCTTGTTAGGGTCTTGATCAATCCCAGATGATAGGGTCTTCTTCCGCTTAGATTCAGCACCAAGCATGCCTCCAGCAACAAATCCAAAGTTGCGTCCCCACCACCCAGATGGGATGTCTTGAACTTTTCCTGTCAGTGGTATATTACATAACAGTTTAGTAACACATGGCTTGCAGAACATCATGACGCAAAGAAATTTCTCGAACAGAGAATCCAACTGGGGATGGTTTGCGTGAAATTACCAGTGGCATAAAAAAGTACTGAATTACTGATGGGTCTTAACAATCCAACACAACCAATAAAAATCAAAAGTTACCTCCAATGTCCGGAAAGTGGATTTCAGTCAGCTTTTCTTCTTCAGAGCTTTCCTGGGCATAATTTGCCTCCGAAGACTTAGCTCTGCTTACCTGTAGAAATTGTCAAATTTTAGCATGTCGAAGATACAAGGAAAGCGAAGGCAAAAGGTGCAAAAGAATAATTGAGTTCATTTATGACATAAGACCCAGATATATAACATATTTACTGGTATATATATTTACTGGTTGTTAGTAGTATATTCAGCAAGAAGGCAGGGCATTACAGAAAAGTACATATCAACCATTTGGAAGCAACTCGTATATAGATCAAGAAACTGATGCATTCAGGCCAGGACTTTATATCCACTCCAGGAGAAAAAAAATCTCCAACTAAATAAACAAGGAATAATCTCCACATCAATTAGGATCAATTTCCAGAAACATAAACTCCCTCCATAGTCCATCCACAAATTTCTTTTAACTTTATATGTTTGGGTTGTCCACATAATCTTTCTACTTACCATGTAAGAGTATACATCTATCAAATTTCCTAAATTACCCATATTTAATGCTAGTACCAAGCAATAGTTCAATTCTGAAAAAAAATGCTTTGATTATGTGGAGGATAAATTTGATGTCACAACAAATAACTTCTTAGTAATGCGCCAAAAGAATGTAGTAGAAATTAACAGGACAAATTAAAGAGCAGGTTTTGATAAGGAATTGTGCCTCGCAACTCATTCCCTCCATGCAAAGTCTCTCAAACCAAGTAACCAAGGCAGTCACATTGAAAATGGAAATGTTATTCAATGTTTGTGTGCTTTGCGCTAACCCCTCTCTAAAATCACATCATCACAGTTGCACAGATACAGTGATTCTAGCCAAGGTTAAAGCCAAGCAGTGCATAATACCGTGCCTCATATTCGGGACAGAGAACACAATTTGGCAACAATAACACCACCAAAACTATGCCATGAGTTTGGAAACAAGAAACTTCAGGAAATGTCATGCTCATGGAAAGTTTAAACAGCATCATCTTGCTTCATTTGATTAAACTTCTGGGAGAACATGCATATCAACAGAATTCAAACCAACTTACAAGAATTCCTTCAAGATCCTTCGAAGAATATGACCGTACTTCCTTCCCCAGTTCCCTTTTCTTATATCTGCACGGATAATATTGAATTCATACATTCTGGAATTCAAAAAGGTTGCATTTTACATCTTTAGAAGAAATTAAGAAATAAAGCAACAGTGCATATGACGATATTAACCTTCCTTGTGGTCGAGTAATCTTAACTGCATTTTGATTACTCTTAGAACGGGAATCAGGTGTTGTGGTTGCCTTTTTCTCCACTTTTCCATTGGCTGTTACAAGTAAAAACCAACATCAAGTCTCGAATATAACATTACATTAAATTAAGAACCAAGAAAATTTCTATTGTATGTACCTTCAGCTATGTTGATTTCAGGAGCTTGCTGCAAAATCAAGATCATTCAATTATAAATCGGGATATTGGAGAACACAGAAAAACCTTTGGGGAAAAGAAAAAAAGAGAAGGAAGAACCAGTTTTACCACTTTCAATTTCTTGAGGATATTATCAAACTGTGCAGTATCGAATGCCCAGGCATTTGGCTTCTCTATACCCACCCCTGTATTCAACAAATCATACAAAAAAAAAACCCAATTTCAGCAAAATTATCCGCCGGTTAATGAAGAGAAAATAACAATGCAGCAAAACAAGATCAATGTTGAAACTCAGCCTCCGTAAAGAAAAGTGAGCTAAAAATCAGAAACCAACCTAAAGTATCCTGTTTATTCTTCACCTTGACATATCCTTTAATCCCTTGCTTCTCTTTACCAAGCCCTTCTCCTTCTTCCCATCCCTAACAAAAAAACACTACCGTCACACCTCCGAAAACCTGTTCTTTTAAATGATAAAGGAATAAAACACTACTGCAACAAAAAAAAGCGCAATTGCATATATTTTCCCCAAGAAAACCTCACAACTTGCATCAACCAAATACATTACAACTAGAAAATTAATTATCCGCGAGCAATAAATCTTTACCATTTGCTTCATGAGGCGGAACGCTGCGGAATTCCGATCAATTCCAACGTAACGTAGAGGAGCTTCGGGCGCCGCCATAGTTTTCCAGTAATTGAATCGCTTTCACTCCGTCGATTTTTTGATCAGATTGAGCAGAGAGGCGGTGGCGCGGGGGAGTTGGCAGAGCAGCGGGCAGCTTAAAACCCTAGAAAATGAGCGTATATGCATAGAAGATCAAATATACGGTCAAGATTTCACTTTTGCTTTTATCGACGGCAGCAAACAAACTCCTGGTGCAGCCTCCCTCCTTCTTGGATATGTAAACTGCAGTACCGTCGATCATGACTTTCGTTAATCCAACGGTACAAATAGCTCCACGTGTAAAATAGAATTTAGCTTTTTAAGTACTGGAAAATTATAAATCCACGTGTCTGCTAGAAAATATTTTTGAAATTCACTTAAAAATAAAAATAGCAAAATGCGGAATCTCGCGGTCCACGGGCTTCAACAGGTTTTCTCAATTCAAGTACAAAACCACACAAATGCTCTCAACTCTCTACGATTAATCCAACAATGGCGGCAATCACAACTTGTTCGTTTTCCTGTACAACTCGGCTCTCCAATCCCTCCTTCGCCAGGCAATTCTCGCTCCAAGTAATTGGAGGGTGTGTTCAAGGACGCGCGCTTCCTCCTTTTGCAATCACGGCGAGGCCTTCGTCGGTGTCGACGACGCCGGCGGGCTTAGCCGCGGCAAGTAGTGCGGTTGAAGCGGAGCATCAGACGTCGGTTGCCTCTGCTTCGAAGGTTTTACCATTTCGCGTTGGTCATGGCTTCGATCTGCATAGGCTGGAGCCTGGGTATCCTCTAATAATCGGTGGTATTGATATTCCTCATGATCGAGGCTGCGAAGCTCACTCCGATGGTAATGAGGCCGTAATTATTGTGTGTGCACAGTCGAATATGAATCTAGTGTTGTTTATGGTGTCGTTGCTCTTAACTGCAGTTACTCTGTACACTGTGTTTATCCATTTGACTTGAACTTCACAAATAGGCCTCCGTTGGATCATCAGATTAGGATTTAACCGTGATGGATGGAGAGGAATGATGAATATGGATTTAATAGTTACAAATTCATCATGGAAATGCATTCTTCAAATCTAAATTCACTAATCCCCATATCGATTTTGCTGAACTTTTTGTAGGATGTGTTCTTGTGATTTGAAGTAGTACTGGAAAATTTCAATGACAGTTAAAATTTTCCCTAAATACAGGTGATGTGTTGCTACACTGTGTAGTTGATGCAATATTAGGTGCATTGGGACTTCCCGATATTGGGCAGATTTTTCCTGACACAGATCCTAAATGGAAAGGCGCACCCTCATCTGTTTTCATTAAGGAAGCAGTGAGTGTTTCTTCTATATCTTTTATGATATGATGCTTGGAAATTGGAATACATTTACATTATACTTTTCAGATCTAATTGTATTTACTCTGCACACACGCAGTTATGAGTGTCATAGATTTTGCATATGTTATGGTGCATGAATAGTAATCTCATATGCTTATGTAGCACTTGTTAGATAAAAAATTTGATTTACTTTCCAATTAAAAGAATCGTGTGAATAAGAAGGCAGAAATAGGATAGCCGGGTGTTGGCGATGGTGTCCACTTAATCTTTTTCATAGTAGAGTGCCACTTCCTCAGCAGTTGCTGACATAGCTCTGACCACATTAACAATTTTAGCTAAGCAGATAAGACCCATGCCATGAGCACAACTTTCTTGGGATGCTTAAATGATAGATGGATTTCTATAAAGTTGAAAGGTGCCTTTACTGATTGATGTAGAAAAGTGAGGCTGGTCTTGGGTTGAGATTGAATCTTGAGCTCAACTTGACTTTTGTGTTACAATGCTTGAGCCAGACTCGAACTCAAGCTCAATTGAAATTTTGTGGCAAGTTTGAGTTCGAAAATCCCAAGCTTGAGCTTGAGCTCAAGCATACTCAGTTATAACTCAAGTAAATTGGAGCTTTTAGAGGTTATAAGTTATAACCCTTGAGACAAATGATATTTTTTAGGATGCAATATATCTCCGAACTCATTACTGTTTCTTTTATTACTATAAGATTAATTTATTACATAGAATATATAATATTGAAAGATAAATAAATTGTAGTAGTATATATTTTTGGGTATTCAGTGCTCTTCTCTAATTTGAACTTGTTGACCTCCAGTTGTTAACCCGGTTACTTACCCCTGGGTTGTGCTAACGAATTGAATAAAAAGCATCTAATCATGTCCTCATCTAGGCACTGAGCTGTACTTATACTAATTTTAAAATAATTAAAAATATGGTGAACTAATAAAAATTTAAGTACTGTGTCCCCATGGTTCTATTGAAAATTTAAAATGGTCTTGAGACTTGAGACTGCAAGTTTTGCAATTAAATGTTTGTTTTGGGGTCACACTGTACAAACTACAAAGAAGACGTTCAGGTCCCCGATGTTATTTGAAAGTGCCTACTTGGTATGATTGTTTTGTTGGTGTTAGTTCAATGGATGATGCTTTTGGTGTGCATAGTATTGATTTAAATCAGTCTTCTAATTTGAGTGAAGCACTGAATATTTGCCAATGGCAATTGCATGGTCTGCTGGACGGAATAAATGTAGACAATAACAGTGTTACTTAAAACAACACAGTACAATGAACATGTCCTGAAATTCTTTTCTGGACATGTTGAAGTTGGGCCTGAATTCTTTTCTGGACATGTCCTGAAAATGATTTCAACATTGGAGGAGATGCACTTATGAATACAAGGGGATAATAAAATTTTGCACGAATTTTCTGATATATGGTGATTTGCTACTTTCTGCCTTGTTACTTAAGTCCATATATGGACTATGCTTATAATTATATGTACTGGTCCCAATATAGTGAATTCTTCACATGTATTGTCTCTACCACGAACAATTTCTGAACCATCTTTCTTAACGCATTGGTTATTCTGGCATTGCCTTTCTGTCGTGTGACCCACATCTACATAGGATTCTGAATTGTGGGTGAATCACTTTAGGAGTAATCATAAATAAGGAAATGCCGTTTTTTATAGGAGCTGGTAATCTCATGATCTAATTCATTTTCATAATTTGTGGTGTTTCAGGTCCGCCTAATGCACGAGGCAGGCTATGAACTAGGAAATCTAGATGCCACCTTGATTCTCCAAAGACCTAAAGTTAGCCCCCACAAGGAGGCTATAAGGGCCAACCTCTGTCAGTTACTTGGCGCAGATCCTACAGTTGTAAACCTGAAAGCCAAAACCCACGAGAAAGTGGACAGTCTTGGGGAGAATAGGAGTATAGCTGCACACACAGTTGTTCTTTTAATGCGCAAGTAATCATCAAACTTCCCTTATTCAATGTACAATACTTGTAGGTACATTATCTATTACATACTGTTCTCAAGGGATACAATCACTCGTTCTATCAATTAAGATGTACCCGAGAGTGTACTCTTATGCGATTGAAAACAATAAATAACAATGGGATATCAAAATTGTGGCTCTGGGGATGTCTTTTGGGCAAGGTTCAATATTTTTTAATAACTTTGTACTGCATTTCGTGCTCTTTGATGTTCTTTTGCCTTCCAGGTTGAAATTTCTACGTTTAATGTAAAATGCCAGGAAAAAGAGTACCTCGTCTTTTTGATTTGTGAGGGGAAAAAACACGTGTAATTGAGAATATGTATATCTAGATTATAGTATGGACATTTTAGTATTGATAAACCTGTCACACATGTGAAATTTGGTTTAATTTCTAGTTTGAACAAACTATTGCAACGAAACACGCATTTTTATTATTGTTTTCTTACCCGCACAATTACACCTTTTTATCCTTCAAAGTTATATATCGGTCAAAGGAAATCTTTGTATTTTCTTCCTCTTTTCTGTAACGAATGGAGAGGGTTATTCTAAGACGTGCTCGTCAAAGATTTTGTAGTGCGTAATTTTCCATTCAGCTTTACATGCGTTGAAGCTTCAGAGTTGTTTTATTTGTTTATTTATCTATTTGTGTGTGTGTGTATACATATGTATACAATTAATTCAGCTTTACATTGCAATTTGCAAAATTTTGCTGCGCGACAGTAATGGGTGAATGACAATATGACATTGTTACTCCAACTTTGATTGTGAACGTGAAATTCTGATATCCGAGCATTTGTTAGTTATAACTTACTTCGTTTCTTTTTAAATGTAACACTTTCCTTGTTTGAGTATTTCATAATAAATGTTACATTATTATATATGGAATGCTTTTAAAGTTAAAAAGCTTCCACTAAAATACTGTTGTTCCTTGCATTAAATCTCGTGTCATTTCTTTATGTTACGCTTATTTAGAAACCGTGGGAGTACAAATTTATAAAGTTTGTACCACTATTGTGAAATGTGAGGTAATTGCCCGATTTATCACTGTTAATAATTATTGGCAATTTGCCATATTTGACCAAATTCGCAATTAAATTAGATTCTTGATTTTATGTATATATTTTTTCTATTACAAGATTCGTGATATTTTTACACTATTATTATTAGATTTTATTTTATTCTATTGTTAAAAATACATTTTGATAATAACTTATTTTATTGATTTCCTACACAACTAAAGTTGCGGTTGACCCAATTGTGTTCACGTTCTCAACATGAAATTAACGAAAATTGAAGAATTTACTAGTTTATTAAAGGTGAATCATCATGAGGGTTTCACATTCAGTCGTAAAAGCATTTAATTGTTTATTATAGAGAACATTTGAAAAGAAACACAAAAAAAATCCCCTAATGAGCCTACTTTAATTTAACTCCATCCTATTCAAATTAAAGTAACCTCAAAATTCAATAGTTTAAAAATTAAATAAAAAATAATTGTTCAAACCGCTCCATCGGTCCTCATTCAATTTGAAAAAATAAATGTTATTAGTAGACAAAATCTCATTCACTCTTTATTTTAGTATTTTATTTATTTTTTTTCTCTAAAACAAATTTTCAAGTTATACTTATGAGATTTAACATAATAATGAAATAAAAGGATAATGACTTCTGAGTTCTGATGTATGACATGACTATTTTTAAGGTCACAATTGATGACCAAGACCACAAATTCAGAAGCAATAACGAATATAAATTCAGTGGTTGACTAAAACTCCATAAGGTTGGTTGATTTACTATTCAAAGAGACCTTCAATCGCTACAATACAATCTTAGTTTGGCCCAAAAAATTGCATATGGCAACAAATGGATTTCATCTATATAGTATATATATATTCAACAAAGATGCATAAAACTTAAACAAACAATTATAATGGTGTTAACACCAACAAAAATACTAAGGTCCATATCTGTTAGTCCAATATTGGAGGCCCATCTATTTTTGTAGATTGCTCGGCCCGGGCAAAAACATATCCGGAAGCGGGAGGACGCGTCTCCAACAGCCCATATCCGGAAGCGGGAGGACGCGTCTCCAACAGCCCATATCCGGAAGGGGGAGGACGCATCTCCAAAAGCCCATATCCGGAAGGGGGAGGACGCGTCTCCAAAAGCCCATATCCGGAAGGAGGAGGACGCGTCTCCAAAAGCCCATATCCGGAAGGAGGAGGACGCGTCTCCAAAAGCCCATATCCGGAAGAGGAAGGCCGTATCTCCAAAAGCCCATATCCGGAAGCGGGAGGACGCGTCTCCAAAAGCCCATATCCGGAAGGAGGAGGACGCGTCTCCAAAAGCCCATATCCGGAAGAGGGAGGCCGTATCTCCAAAAGCCCATATCCGGAAGCGGGAGGACGCGTCTCCAAGTTGATGAAAATATATCCGGAAGAGGAAGGCCGCGTAGACAACAGCCCGAACGATGGAGGCCAAAGAGATGGTGGAGGCCGTCCGTAAGAATGGAGGTCGTCTGTATGGGTGGAGGCCATGGAGGCCCAAAGAGATGGTGGAGGCCGTCTGTATGGGTGGAGGCCATGGAGGCCAAACAAGATGGAGACCAACACTATGATGGAGGCCAACACTATAATGGAGGCCAAGACGTATAATGGAGGCCAACCCAAGGATGGAGGCCAAGACGTAGGATGGAGGCCAACCCTAGGATGGAGGCCGTCGTGACGATGGAGGCCCAAGAGATGGTGGAGGCCGTCGTGAGGATGGAGGTCGTCTGTAAGGTGGAGGCCATGGAGGCCAAACAAATGGTGGAGGCCGTCGTGACGATGGAGGCCCAAGAGATGGTGGAGGCCGCCGTGACGATGGAGGCCGAAGAGATGGTGGAGGCCGTCGTGACGATGGAGGCCAAAGAGATGGTGGAGGCCGTCTGTATGGTGGAGGCCATGGAGGCCAAACAAGATGATGGAGGCCATGGAGGCCAAACAAGATGATGGAGGCCATGGAGGCCATGGAGACCATGGAGACCAATATGATGGAGGCCAACAGGAGGCCAAGAGTATGGTGGAGGCCGTATGGTGGAGGCCATGGAGGCCAAACAAGATGATGGAGGCCATGGAGGCCATGGAGACCATGGAGACCAATATGATGGAGGCCAACACTATGAGGCCAAGAGTATAATGGAGGCCAACCCCAAGAGATGGAGGCCAACCCACTATGATGGAGGCCCCTAACCAAACTCTGCCACAAAAGTCGCCTCGTGACGAATGCTGCCATACGCTGCCTAATACCTAAACCCTGCATGTGTTTCAACAGGAGGCCACCTGTGTCTCAACAGGAAGCTGCACGGGGAGCTACAGGAGGAGGCCTCCTCCTATAAAAGGAGGAACGGAGGCACTTGAGAGAGGACACCCAACACACTCCCCAGAGGAATTCTTTTATCTGCATTTTCATTCCTGCACTTTTTATTCTGCAAGTTCAATTCCTGCTTTTACATTCCTGCAAAATTTTCCATTCCTTTACAGCTTTGTTTAAATTCTTGTATTTTCTTTCTGCAATTTTTGTAATCCTTTTGATACTCATCAATCAAAAAAGAGGTTTCTCCCTCAAAGAAATTCTCGGTTAACAAATTGGCACGCCCAGTGGGACACGAAGTGGAAACCATATCCGCTCCGAATAGTGTATGCATATCAAGATCTCGAAAAGTTGTTAATTTGACAGAGCAATTTGAGGATATGTCTCTACAAGAGAATACATCGGTGCGAACGCCGTTTGAGGACGCCATTGAGATGGCGAGCTCCTCTCAACCACTACAAGGGATTATCCAGACCCATACATTGTCCGAGCAAATACGGCTATCGATAACGGAATCGATGGCCGAGTTTATGCCTTTGCTCACGAGGCATCTAATGGACGTCCTGCGGCCTGCCATGGCCGACCAGACTAGCCAGATATGCGGTTCCCTGCGCGATGGAGGCCTCCCGGCATCCAGTTCTATTATGGCACCTAGCACTCTGTATCCAGGACCGTCAGGAGGACAACACCGAATGTGGGGAAACACACCAGACCAGCCGCCACTCCAGGATTCTGGAAGCGTGGCCAGTATGTTTCCACATTCATACCAGACAGCGTATACTTTCTCTACAGCGGCACCCAGCATGCCGAATTTGGGTTACGCGGCACCTCCCATGCCGGTATATGTTCCATCAAATCCTTTGATGGCAACCAGTGCTACACCAGGCTGTATGGCGGCCGGACCTAGCATGGCACCCAGACAGGCGGCACCTCAGATGCCGAACATCCCAACTGTACCATATGTGGCGGCTCCTCTCAACCCGGGTTGGATGCCACCAACCCTAGGGGGGCAGGCTACCGAGACAGGAGGAGTGATGGCGGCTCCCATGCCACCTACCGCCACTCCTATCCATGCAGGAGGACACGCCCCACAACCATGTGGAGCACCCACAACAACTGCTGCGATGCCTCCTACGCAGGCACAAGTGATCTCACCGGAGTTACTCGCGGACATGATGCAGCAGCACTTCGGAATCCAGCTAAAGCCGATGGAGCGGCCTACATACCGGAAGCCGTATCCGGACTGGGTAGATACCATGCAGCCCTATCCGAGGGGCTTCAAGATGCCAGAATTCACCTCTTTTTCAGGAGATGATGGCAAGTCTACAGTGGAGCACGTCGGAAGGTTCACAGCTCAGTGCGGGGAAGCAGCGGCCAATGACTGGCTGAAACTAAAACTGTTTAGCTCATCCCTTACCGGACCTGCCTTCGCATGGTTTGCCTCTTTGCGGCCTAACTCGATACAAAATTGGGCTGACCTCGAACGTGCATTTCATGATAGGTTCTACACTCCACTATCACAGGTAAGCCTTGCAGACCTTACCAATGCCAAACAATATGACGATGAGGCGGCAAGTACGTTTATCAGTAGATTACAACGGCTTCAAGGCCGATGTTCCATAGCAATCCCGGAAAGGGAAATAGCCAATATAGCAGTGGCTAATATGTTGCCGAGACTAAAAGAATATTTAATTGTGCATGACGCAACTGATCTTGCCCAGCTGGCCGAGAAAGCGGCCCGCTTGGAAAAGTTCTTTGTGGAACGAGATGAGAAGCGTCTACCTATACACGGGACTCGTTTTGAGGAATTGAAACACAATAAAGAGGAAGACGAACTAAGGGTGTTGGCCAAGGCAATAACCTTGGGTGATAAAAAACCTGGGTAGTGGCCCTGGAACCGAGTCGACAGCGGCCTTGGAAGCCGAGTAGTCGGTGACTGAGGACGACGCTCGGGGATGGCGGCCCTCCGGAAGAAAGAGGTAGCGGCCTCCGGCCAAGGTGATGGCGGCCTCTCTCCGGATCTTAGTGGCGGCCTTCGATGCGCGGCGGCCCTCCGACAGAGGAAGGCCGGCGGCCTCTTAAGGGAATGGCGGCCTTCGTGGAATGAGGATGGCGGCCTCTCGTGCTTGGGTGGTGGCCTCCGCAGAGCGATCTCCAACTGCGCAAGAACGGATGATGGTGGCGGCCAAGCCGAAGGCGATGGCGGTCTCGCAGCGGCGGCCTTCAGGACGGCTGTCACGACGAGTTGGATGGGCGGCGGCTTCTTGAGTGGCGGCCTCCTCGCATAAGGCTGGCGGCCTCCTCGCACAAGTGAAGTGGCGGCCTTGTGGAAGAGATGGCGGCCTTGTATGGAGGGGGTGGCGGCCTTGAGCGCAAAAGGTGGCGGCCAAGGCGATGAACACGGCGGCCTCTCGGGTGTGATGGGCGGCCTCCTATGCGAGAGTGGTGGCGGCCTCAAGCATATGGAAGAGACGGCGGCCTTCGCTGGAGAGGTGGCGGCCTTCGATGGAGGGAGTGGCGGCCTTCGCTGGATGGGTGGCGGCCTCGTGCTCCTCGGACGGCGGCCAAGGCGGAAACAGGTGGCGGCCACAACGCAGAGCAGCGGCGGTCCAACCCGGGAGGCAGTGGCGGTTTCCGGAGCAAGCTAGCAGCCTGGCTCAGTGTGGACAGCAGCACCCGGCGGCGGCGGCCGGAAATCCCCTGGTGATGGCCGGCAACCGGAGTAAAAAGAGGATGAGGCGTAATGGGCCTGGACCTCCAAATCCGAAATTAAGCGCGCAAATTTGTCTTAAGATGCTAATCAGACAAAATGCGCGAGGGGGGCATCTGTTAACACCAACAAAAATACTAAGGTCCATATCTGTTAGTCCAATATTGGAGGCCCATCTATTTTTGTAGATTGCTCGGCCCGGGCAAAAACATATCCGGAAGCGGGAGGACGCGTCTCCAACAGCCCATATCCGGAAGAGGGAGGACGCGTCTCCAAAAGCCCATATCCGGAAGGGGGAGGACGCGTCTCCAAAAGCCCATATCCGGAAGGAGGAGGACGCGTCTCCAAAAGCCCATATCCGGAAGGAGGATGACGCGTCTCCAAAAGCCCATATCCGGAAGAGGAAGGCCGTATCTCCAAAAGCCCATATCCGGAAGCGGGAGGACGCGTCTCCAAAAGCCCATATCCGGAAGGAGGAGGACGCGTCTCCAAAAGCCCATATCCGGAAGAGGGAGGCCGTATCTCCAAAAGCCCATATCCGGAAGCGGGAGGACGCGTCTCCAAGTTGATGAAAATATATCCGGAAGAGGAAGGCCGCGTAGACAACAGCCCGAACGATGGAGGCCAAAGAGATGGTGGAGGCCGTCCGTAAGAATGGAGGTCGTCTGTATGGGTGGAGGCCATGGAGGCCCAAAGAGATGGTGGAGGCCGTCTGTATGGGTGGAGGCCATGGAGGCCAAACAAGATGGAGACCAACACTATGATGGAGGCCAACACTATAATGGAGGCCAAGACGTATAATGGAGGCCAACCCAAGGATGGAGGCCAAGACGTAGGATGGAGGCCAACCCTAGGATGGAGGCCGTCGTGACGATGGAGGCCCAAGAGATGGTGGAGGCCGTCGTGAGGATGGAGGTCGTCTGTAAGGTGGAGGCCATGGAGGCCAAACAAATGGTGGAGGCCGTCGTGACGATGGAGGCCCAAGAGATGGTGGAGGCCGCCGTGACGATGGAGGCCGAAGAGATGGTGGAGGCCGTCGTGACGATGGAGGCCAAAGAGATGGTGGAGGCCGTCTGTATGGTGGAGGCCATGGAGGCCAAACAAGATGATGGAGGCCATGGAGGCCATGGAGACCATGGAGACCAATATGATGGAGGCCAACAGGAGGCCAAGAGTATGGTGGAGGCCGTATGGTGGAGGCCATGGAGGCCAAACAAGATGATGGAGGCCATGGAGGCCATGGAGACCATGGAGACCAATATGATGGAGGCCAACACTATGAGGCCAAGAGTATAATGGAGGCCAACCCCAAGAGATGGAGGCCAACCCACTATGATGGAGGCCCCTAACCAAACTCTGCCACAAAAGTCGCCTCGTGACGAATGCTGCCATACGCTGCCTAATACCTAAACCCTGCATGTGTTTCAACAGGAGGCCACCTGTGTCTCAACAGGAAGCTGCACGGGGAGCTACAGGAGGAGGCCTCCTCCTATAAAAGGAGGAACGGAGGCACTTGAGAGAGGACACCCAACACACTCCCCAGAGGAATTCTTTTATCTGCATTTTCATTCCTGCACTTTTTATTCTGCAAGTTCAATTCCTGCTTTTACATTCCTGCAAAATTTTCCATTCCTTTACAGCTTTGTTTAAATTCTTGTATTTTCTTTCTGCAATTTTTGTAATCCTTTTGATACTCATCAATCAAAAAAGAGGTTTCTCCCTCAAAGAAATTCTCGGTTAACAAATTGGCACGCCCAGTGGGACACGAAGTGGAAACCATATCCGCTCCGAATAGTGTATGCATATCAAGATCTCGAAAAGTTGTTAATTTGACAGAGCAATTTGAGGATATGTCTCTACAAGAGAATACATCGGTGCGAACGCCGTTTGAGGACGCCATTGAGATGGCGAGCTCCTCTCAACCACTACAAGGGATTATCCAGACCCATACATTGTCCGAGCAAATACGGCTATCGATAACGGAATCGATGGCCGAGTTTATGCCTTTGCTCACGAGGCATCTAATGGACGTCCTGCGGCCTGCCATGGCCGACCAGACTAGCCAGATATGCGGTTCCCTGCGCGATGGAGGCCTCCCGGCATCCAGTTCTATTATGGCACCTAGCACTCTGTATCCAGGACCGTCAGGAGGACAACACCGAATGTGGGGAAACACACCAGACCAGCCGCCACTCCAGGATTCTGGAAGCGTGGCCAGTATGTTTCCACATTCATACCAGACAGCGTATACTTTCTCTACAGCGGCACCCAGCATGCCGAATTTGGGTTACGCGGCACCTCCCATGCCGGTATATGTTCCATCAAATCCTTTGATGGCAACCAGTGCTACACCAGGCTGTATGGCGGCCGGACCTAGCATGGCACCCAGACAGGCGGCACCTCAGATGCCGAACATCCCAACTGTACCATATGTGGCGGCTCCTCTCAACCCGGGTTGGATGCCACCAACCCTAGGGGGGCAGGCTACCGAGACAGGAGGAGTGATGGCGGCTCCCATGCCACCTACCGCCACTCCTATCCATGCAGGAGGACACGCCCCACAACCATGTGGAGCACCCACAACAACTGCTGCGATGCCTCCTACGCAGGCACAAGTGATCTCACCGGAGTTACTCGCGGACATGATGCAGCAGCACTTCGGAATCCAGCTAAAGCCGATGGAGCGGCCTACATACCGGAAGCCGTATCCGGACTGGGTAGATACCATGCAGCCCTATCCGAGGGGCTTCAAGATGCCAGAATTCACCTCTTTTTCAGGAGATGATGGCAAGTCTACAGTGGAGCACGTCGGAAGGTTCACAGCTCAGTGCGGGGAAGCAGCGGCCAATGACTGGCTGAAACTAAAACTGTTTAGCTCATCCCTTACCGGACCTGCCTTCGCATGGTTTGCCTCTTTGCGGCCTAACTCGATACAAAATTGGGCTGACCTCGAACGTGCATTTCATGATAGGTTCTACACTCCACTATCACAGGTAAGCCTTGCAGACCTTACCAATGCCAAACAATATGACGATGAGGCGGCAAGTACGTTTATCAGTAGATTACAACGGCTTCAAGGCCGATGTTCCATAGCAATCCCGGAAAGGGAAATAGCCAATATAGCAGTGGCTAATATGTTGCCGAGACTAAAAGAATATTTAATTGTGCATGACGCAACTGATCTTGCCCAGCTGGCCGAGAAAGCGGCCCGCTTGGAAAAGTTCTTTGTGGAACGAGATGAGAAGCGTCTACCTATACACGGGACTCGTTTTGAGGAATTGAAACACAATAAAGAGGAAGACGAACTAAGGGTGTTGGCCAAGGCAATAACCTTGGGTGATAAAAAACCTGGGTAGTGGCCCTGGAACCGAGTCGACAGCGGCCTTGGAAGCCGAGTAGTCGGTGACTGAGGACGACGCTCGGGGATGGCGGCCCTCCGGAAGAAAGAGGTAGCGGCCTCCGGCCAAGGTGATGGCGGCCTCTCTCCGGATCTTAGTGGCGGCCTTCGATGCGCGGCGGCCCTCCGACAGAGGAAGGCCGGCGGCCTCTTAAGGGAATGGCGGCCTTCGTGGAATGAGGATGGCGGCCTCTCGTGCTTGGGTGGTGGCCTCCGCAGAGCGATCTCCAACTGCGCAAGAACGGATGATGGTGGCGGCCAAGCCGAAGGCGATGGCGGTCTCGCAGCGGCGGCCTTCAGGACGGCTGTCACGACGAGTTGGATGGGCGGCGGCTTCTTGAGTGGCGGCCTCCTCGCATAAGGCTGGCGGCCTCCTCGCACAAGTGAAGTGGCGGCCTTGTGGAAGAGATGGCGGCCTTGTATGGAGGGGTGGCGGCCTTGAGCGCAAAAGGTGGCGGCCAAGGCGATGAACACGGCGGCCTCTCGGGTGTGATGGGCGGCCTCCTATGCGAGAGTGGTGGCGGCCTCAAGCTTATGGAAGAGACGGCGGCCTTCGCTGGAGAGGTGGCGGCCTTCGATGGAGGGAGTGGCGGCCTTCGCTGGATGGGTGGCGGCCTCGTGCTCCTCGGACGGCGGCCAAGGCGGAAACAGGTGGCGGCCACAACGCAGAGCAGCGGCGGTCCAACCCGGGAGGCAGTGGCGGTTTCCGGAGCAAGCTAGCAGCCTGGCTCAGTGTGGACAGCAGCACCCGGCGGCGGCGGCCGGAAATCCCCTGGTGATGGCCGGCAACCGGAGTAAAAAGAGGATGAGGCGTAATGGGCCTGGACCTCCAAATCCGAAATTAAGCGCGCAAATTTGTCTTAAGATGCTAATCAGACAAAATGCGCGAGGGGGGCATCTGTTAACACCAACAAAAATACTAAGGTCCATATCTGTTAGTCCAATATTGGAGGCCCATCTATTTTTGTAGATTGCTCGGCCCCGGGCAAAAACATATCCGGAAGCGGGAGGACGCGTCTCCAACAGCCCATATCCGGAAGGGGGAGGACGCGTCTCCAAAAGCCCATATCCGGAAGGGGGAGGACGCGTCTCCAAAAGCCCATATCCGGAAGGAGGAGGACGCGTCTCCAAAAGCCCATATCCGGAAGGAGGATGACGCGTCTCCAAAAGCCCATATCCGGAAGAGGAAGGCCGTATCTCCAAAAGCCCATATCCGGAAGCGGGAGGACGCGTCTCCAAAAGCCCATATCCGGAAGGAGGAGGACGCGTCTCCAAAAGCCCATATCCGGAAGAGGGAGGCCGTATCTCCAAAAGCCCATATCCGGAAGCGGGAGGACGCGTCTCCAAGTTGATGAAAATATATCCGGAAGAGGAAGGCCGCGTAGACAACAGCCCGAACGATGGAGGCCAAAGAGATGGTGGAGGCCGTCCGTAAGAATGGAGGTCGTCTGTATGGGTGGAGGCCATGGAGGCCCAAAGAGATGGTGGAGGCCGTCTGTATGGGTGGAGGCCATGGAGGCCAAACAAGATGGAGACCAACACTATGATGGAGGCCAACACTATAATGGAGGCCAAGACGTATAATGGAGGTCAACCCAAGGATGGAGGCCAAGACGTAGGATGGAGGCCAACCCTAGGATGGAGGCCGTCGTGACGATGGAGGCCCAAGAGATGGTGGAGGCCGTCGTGAGGATGGAGGTCGTCTGTAAGGTGGAGGCCATGGAGGCCAAACAAATGGTGGAGGCCGTCGTGACGATGGAGGCCCAAGAGATGGTGGAGGCCGCCGTGACGATGGAGGCCGAAGAGATGGTGGAGGCCGTCGTGACGATGGAGGCCAAAGAGATGGTGGAGGCCGTCTGTATGGTGGAGGCCATGGAGGCCAAACAAGATGATGGAGGCCATGGAGGCCAAACAAGATGATGGAGGCCATGGAGGCCATGGAGACCATGGAGACCAATATGATGGAGGCCAACAGGAGGCCAAGAGTATGGTGGAGGCCGTATGGTGGAGGCCATGGAGGCCAAACAAGATGATGGAGGCCATGGAGGCCATGGAGACCATGGAGACCAATATGATGGAGGCCAACACTATGAGGCCAAGAGTATAATGGAGGCCAACCCCAAGAGATGGAGGCCAACCCACTATGATGGAGGCCCCTAACCAAACTCTGCCACAAAAGTCGCCTCGTGACGAATGCTGCCATACGCTGCCTAATACCTAAACCCTGCATGTGTTTCAACAGGAGGCCACCTGTGTCTCAACAGGAAGCTGCACGGGGAGCTACAGGAGGAGGCCTCCTCCTATAAAAGGAGGAACGGAGGCACTTGAGAGAGGACACCCAACACACTCCCCAGAGGAATTCTTTTATCTGCATTTTCATTCCTGCACTTTTTATTCTGCAAGTTCAATTCCTGCTTTTACATTCCTGCAAAATTTTCCATTCCTTTACAGCTTTGTTTAAATTCTTGTATTTTCTTTCTGCAATTTTTGTAATCCTTTTGATACTCATCAATCAAAAAAGAGGTTTCTCCCTCAAAGAAATTCTCGGTTAACAAATTG
Organism: Hygrophila difformis; assembly: GCA_030278955.1. Classification (NCBI taxonomy): domain Eukaryota; kingdom Viridiplantae; phylum Streptophyta; class Magnoliopsida; order Lamiales; family Acanthaceae; genus Hygrophila; species Hygrophila difformis. The sequence goes on along the minus strand of JAOANR010000006.1, from coordinate 2,889,422 downwards.
GCACGCCCAGTGGGACACGAAGTGGAAACCATATCCGCTCCGAATAGTGTATGCATATCAAGATCTCGAAAAGTTGTTAATTTGACAGAGCAATTTGAGGATATGTCTCTACAAGAGAATACATCGGTGCGAACGCCGTTTGAGGACGCCATTGAGATGGCGAGCTCCTCTCAACCACTACAAGGGATTATCCAGACCCATACATTGTCCGAGCAAATACGGCTATCGATAACGGAATCGATGGCCGAGTTTATGCCTTTGCTCACGAGGCATCTAATGGACGTCCTGCGGCCTGCCATGGCCGACCAGACTAGCCAGATATGCGGTTCCCTGCGCGATGGAGGCCTCCCGGCATCCAGTTCTATTATGGCACCTAGCACTCTGTATCCAGGACCGTCAGGAGGACAACACCGAATGTGGGGAAACACACCAGACCAGCCGCCACTCCAGGATTCTGGAAGCGTGGCCAGTATGTTTCCACATTCATACCAGACAGCGTATACTTTCTCTACAGCGGCACCCAGCATGCCGAATTTGGGTTACGCGGCACCTCCCATGCCGGTATATGTTCCATCAAATCCTTTGATGGCAACCAGTGCTACACCAGGCTGTATGGCGGCCGGACCTAGCATGGCACCCAGACAGGCGGCACCTCAGATGCCGAACATCCCAACTGTACCATATGTGGCGGCTCCTCTCAACCCGGGTTGGATGCCACCAACCCTAGGGGGGCAGGCTACCGAGACAGGAGGAGTGATGGCGGCTCCCATGCCACCTACCGCCACTCCTATCCATGCAGGAGGACACGCCCCACAACCATGTGGAGCACCCACAACAACTGCTGCGATGCCTCCTACGCAGGCACAAGTGATCTCACCGGAGTTACTCGCGGACATGATGCAGCAGCACTTCGGAATCCAGCTAAAGCCGATGGAGCGGCCTACATACCGGAAGCCGTATCCGGACTGGGTAGATACCATGCAGCCCTATCCGAGGGGCTTCAAGATGCCAGAATTCACCTCTTTTTCAGGAGATGATGGCAAGTCTACAGTGGAGCACGTCGGAAGGTTCACAGCTCAGTGCGGGGAAGCAGCGGCCAATGACTGGCTGAAACTAAAACTGTTTAGCTCATCCCTTACCGGACCTGCCTTCGCATGGTTTGCCTCTTTGCGGCCTAACTCGATACAAAATTGGGCTGACCTCGAACGTGCATTTCATGATAGGTTCTACACTCCACTATCACAGGTAAGCCTTGCAGACCTTACCAATGCCAAACAATATGACGATGAGGCGGCAAGTACGTTTATCAGTAGATTACAACGGCTTCAAGGCCGATGTTCCATAGCAATCCCGGAAAGGGAAATAGCCAATATAGCAGTGGCTAATATGTTGCCGAGACTAAAAGAATATTTAATTGTGCATGACGCAACTGATCTTGCCCAGCTGGCCGAGAAAGCGGCCCGCTTGGAAAAGTTCTTTGTGGAACGAGATGAGAAGCGTCTACCTATACACGGGACTCGTTTTGAGGAATTGAAACACAATAAAGAGGAAGACGAACTAAGGGTGTTGGCCAAGGCAATAACCTTGGGTGATAAAAAACCTGGGTAGTGGCCCTGGAACCGAGTCGACAGCGGCCTTGGAAGCCGAGTAGTCGGTGACTGAGGACGACGCTCGGGGATGGCGGCCCTCCGGAAGAAAGAGGTAGCGGCCTCCGGCCAAGGTGATGGCGGCCTCTCTCCGGATCTTAGTGGCGGCCTTCGATGCGCGGCGGCCCTCCGACAGAGGAAGGCCGGCGGCCTCTTAAGGGAATGGCGGCCTTCGTGGAATGAGGATGGCGGCCTCTCGTGCTTGGGTGGTGGCCTCCGCAGAGCGATCTCCAACTGCGCAAGAACGGATGATGGTGGCGGCCAAGCCGAAGGCGATGGCGGTCTCGCAGCGGCGGCCTTCAGGACGGCTGTCACGACGAGTTGGATGGGCGGCGGCTTCTTGAGTGGCGGCCTCCTCGCATAAGGCTGGCGGCCTCCTCGCACAAGTGAAGTGGCGGCCTTGTGGAAGAGATGGCGGCCTTGTATGGAGGGGTGGCGGCCTTGAGCGCAAAAGGTGGCGGCCAAGGCGATGAACACGGCGGCCTCTCGGGTGTGATGGGCGGCCTCCTATGCGAGAGTGGTGGCGGCCTCAAGCTTATGGAAGAGACGGCGGCCTTCGCTGGAGAGGTGGCGGCCTTCGATGGAGGGAGTGGCGGCCTTCGCTGGATGGGTGGCGGCCTCGTGCTCCTCGGACGGCGGCCAAGGCGGAAACAGGTGGCGGCCACAACGCAGAGCAGCGGCGGTCCAACCCGGGAGGCAGTGGCGGTTTCCGGAGCAAGCTAGCAGCCTGGCTCAGTGTGGACAGCAGCACCCGGCGGCGGCGGCCGGAAATCCCCTGGTGATGGCCGGCAACCGGAGTAAAAAGAGGATGAGGCGTAATGGGCCTGGACCTCCAAATCCGAAATTAAGCGCGCAAATTTGTCTTAAGATGCTAATCAGACAAAATGCGCGAGGGGGGCATCTGTTAACACCAACAAAAATACTAAGGTCCATATCTGTTAGTCCAATATTGGAGGCCCATCTATTTTTGTAGATTGCTCGGCCCGGGCAAAAACATATCCGGAAGCGGGAGGACGCGTCTCCAACAGCCCATATCCGGAAGGGGGAGGACGCGTCTCCAAAAGCCCATATCCGGAAGGGGGAGGACGCGTCTCCAAAAGCCCATATCCGGAAGGAGGAGGACGCGTCTCCAAAAGCCCATATCCGGAAGGAGGATGACGCGTCTCCAAAAGCCCATATCCGGAAGAGGAAGGCCGTATCTCCAAAAGCCCATATCCGGAAGCGGGAGGACGCGTCTCCAAAAGCCCATATCCGGAAGGAGGAGGACGCGTCTCCAAAAGCCCATATCCGGAAGAGGGAGGCCGTATCTCCAAAAGCCCATATCCGGAAGCGGGAGGACGCGTCTCCAAGTTGATGAAAATATATCCGGAAGAGGAAGGCCGCGTAGACAACAGCCCGAACGATGGAGGCCAAAGAGATGGTGGAGGCCGTCCGTAAGAATGGAGGTCGTCTGTATGGGTGGAGGCCATGGAGGCCCAAAGAGATGGTGGAGGCCGTCTGTATGGGTGGAGGCCATGGAGGCCAAACAAGATGGAGACCAACACTATGATGGAGGCCAACACTATAATGGAGGCCAAGACGTATAATGGAGGCCAACCCAAGGATGGAGGCCAAGACGTAGGATGGAGGCCAACCCTAGGATGGAGGCCGTCGTGACGATGGAGGCCCAAGAGATGGTGGAGGCCGTCGTGAGGATGGAGGTCGTCTGTAAGGTGGAGGCCATGGAGGCCAAACAAATGGTGGAGGCCGTCGTGACGATGGAGGCTGATAGTGTGAATTTTGTGTTTGTTAATGATATATGTTTTGGATGTTTTTTGTGGTGTTTTAGTAGCACTTTACTCTTGTTGTGTTTGTTTTGTTGTTTGTAGGAAAATGGCATGGCAATGGAAAAATTAGAGCAAAGTGGAAGAAAGAAAGAAAGAAAGAGACATGCAACCATGACTTCCCTAGTCATGACCATGATTAGATAGAAGACCCAAGCCCATTACACAATTAAAAGAAGATAATTGGGGAGTGGTCACTTTCACTTGAAAATGAAAGCATGGACATTTGAGGACAAATAATTGAAAGAAAAGACAAGCAAGAAGAAAAAGAAGGAAAAGAAGAAAAGGATGGGCAAGAAGAAAACAAAAGTAACAAAAGTAAGATAGGGACCATGCACAAGAGTAGGAGAAGAAAGAGAAGAAAAAGAACAAAAATAGGAGAAGAAAAGAAGAAAAGGAAGAAAGGGACACATCAACAAACAAGAAGGCCAAAAATAAAAAGAGAGAAGAAGGAGGAGAAGAGAGGAGGAAAAGAGGAGGAAGCAAAAAGAGAGGAGGCCAAATCAACTTCTCATCTTTCATATTCACAATTTGGTTGTATCTCTTCTTTACTTTTATTTTCTCTTCTATGGATTTAGAGTAGTTTTTCATTTTCTCTAGTTTAAAGACTTGATTAAGAATGGCTTTTGGAATTTGTGAGATGATGTAATTTGTGAACTATGAAACTTGATGTTTGTTGGTATTTATGCAATTTCTATGTTTAAGGTTTACTATTGTTGAATTGGATGAATGTTTAGGGCCCAAATATTTGTCTAGTTTGATAATTGATTGCCAATTCAATTTGGGTATCCGTAATTGTACTTGAATTGAATAGGTGGTAACCGGGTTGATTAGTTCCTTCCCGGGGAATTGTATAATCGAATTGTGAATTACTCCGCGTAGGTAGTAATTGGTTCGAATCAGGCTTTTCTAGATTATAATGCAATTAGACAACATCTTCTACGGGCGTACCTAGGAGTGTTAGTTTGATTAGGGGCAATTAACGGGCGTACCTTAATTGTCTAAACTGAAAGGAAAAGTTGGTTGTCTAAGCGGACCTGACAACTATAACTGGTTTATCAATTGGCACAATGTTTATGCATCGATGATCTTATCCAAATGCCATTCCAAATCAATCTTTGAACTAGAGGTTTTTAATTCCAATACTTTGTTTTAAATTTATGTTCTTGACCTCACTCATCATTTTCATAGTTTGTAGAATTACTTAGTTTTTAGTTCTTGTTATCATTTTCTTGTTCTCAAAATACAAAACCCCCCCTTTTAAATATTGTATATATTATGAGAATGTGGTATTCCAATCCCTGAGGACTCGACCCTTGTCACTGCTATACTATATTCATTTTGTGCTTAGTGACACAGGAATTAAATTATCTTTTGCAGCTATACGACAAGCTGCCAAATTTTGGCGCCGTTGCCGGGGATTGGCGTTCAACTACTACATTCTGTGATATTTTTTTTTTAATCTTTTTAGTTTTAATTGGTATTTTCCTTGTTTATGCCTCGTTCTTCTCGTACAGGTGAGTTGATATTTGATCAAGAGATTGAGAAGACAGCTCGTAGATTGACAAGGGAAGCCAAGTTAAGAAAAAAATCTAAAGTTTCTACATCAACTTCTGGTTTGTCATTGGCTACAGAGCTGGACACTTCTAGTTCCAGTAGTGAAGGAAGTGATACAGAATCTTTAGAAGAAAAAAATATTGTCATGGCTGAAGATAACCGCACATTGAGGGAGTTGGCTGCTCCTGACTTAACACAGCAGCCCTTATGCATTACATTTCCTACAATTGATGATGAAACTCCCTTTGAGTTAAAATCTGGATTGATCCATTTGTTGCCTGAATTTAATGGTCTTGCAGGTGAAGAGCCTCACAAGCATCTCCAGGAATTTGATGTTGTATGTTCAAGCATGAAGCCCCCTGGAGTTACAGATGAACAAATCAAATTGAGGGCATTTCCATTCTCATTGAAAGGGAGTGCAAAAGATTGGCTCTATTATCTCCCGGCAGGTAGCATTACAACATGGACTGACATGAAAAGAAAGTTCTTGGAGAAGTATTTCCCAGCCTCAAGAGCTGCAAATTTGAGGAAGGAAATATGTGGCATCAAACAACAATCAGGTGAAACGCTCCATGAATACTGGGAGCGGTTTAACAGGCTTATAATTAAATGTCCTCAACATCAAATCCCACCCCAATTGTTAATTCAATACTTCTATGATGGTTTGTTATTGATGGACAGGAACATCATTGATGCTGCAAGTGGAGGAGCTTTGGTCAATAAGACTCCAACACAAGCCTGGGAGTTGATTGATCGAATGGCAGAGAATACCCAACAATTTGGCACAAGGGATGCAATGCCAACCAATATGCCAAGTGATTCTTCAATGCAAACAATGCAACAACAACTTTCAGAGTTGGCAAGTTTTGTTCGCAAGATGGCCACAGGAAGTATAAAGCCAACTGTCCAGGTGAAGGCATGTGGCATTTGCACAAGTATTGAACATCCAACTGATGCATGCCCAACTCTCCAAGAAGATACACCGGTGGATGTGAATACAATTGACTATTCCAATTGGCGTCCACAGTACAATCCCTATTCCAATACCTACAATCCAGGTTGGAGAGACCATCCAAATCTTCGGTATGGCAATCAACATCAACAACAAAATCATCCATCTTCAACACCACAACAAGTGCACCCTCCTCGTCAATTTGAAAGGCAACCACCTCAAGCTATAACAAGTTCAAGTCCATCTTTGGAAGAATTGGTGAAATCCATGGCCACATCAACTTTGCAATTTCAACAAGACACGAAGGCAAGTATTGAAAAATTGCAAAGCCAAATCAATCAAGTGTCTGAGGAAGTTAGGCAAATTCGAGAGAAAGGAAAGTGGCCAGCTCAACCCGAGCCAAACCCAAAGAATGTCAGTGCCATGATTTTGAGGAGTGGAAAAGAAGTTGAAGGTCCTTCTCCAATGTCAAAGGAACAAAATGAAGAACAAATTGAGAAGGAGATTGAAAAGGAGGCAGAAACTTCTAACAAGGTAAATTCTAAATGGATTCATTTATATCAAACTAAAATACCTCCTTTTCCCGACAGGTTAAAGAAGCCTCCAAAAGTTGATAAAAAGAAAGAGATGCTTGAAATATTCAAGAAAGTTCAATTGAACATTCCACTTTTGGAAGCCATCAATCAAATCCCCAAGTATGCAAAGTTCTTGAAGGAATTGTGCACCAACAAAAAGAAGCTTCGGGGAGATGAGTATATAATATCAGGTGAGAGTGTATCTGCAGTCATAAAAAGAAAAATCCCACCCAAAACAGGTGATCCAGGTATGTTTTTAATTCCTTGCAAAATTGGAACGAAAGAGGTGAGCAAAGCCATGTTAGATTTAGGTGCAGCGATAAATGTTATGCCAAGATCAATATATAATTCCCTAAATCTAGGTCCATTGAAAGAAACAGGAATTATTATTCAACTTGCTGATAGATCAAATGCTTATCCGGATGGTATGGTAGAAGATGTGTTAGTTCAAGTTAATGATGCAATATTTCCTGTAGATTTCTATGTTGTGGATATGAACGATGATCATTGCTTTAATCCACCCCCTCTTTTGTTGGGAAGACCTTTTATGTATACTGCAGGAGTGAAGATTGATGTGAAGAAAGGCACTCTTACTTTGGAATTTGATGGAGAAGAACTTTCTTTCAATCTTTCTAATACTATCGAACATCCTGATGATTCTAAAGCTTTATATGCTATTGATGTTATTCAACCTTGTGTGCAGGATATTCGTGAGCTTAATGGTAAAGACCCTGGAGATATTGAATGGATAGATACTGTAAACTTTGGGTCTAACAAAAAATTTAAGTTGAATGGAAAAGATCCACCGGAAGTATGGCTTGGAGCATTAAGGGATAAAAATGGTGGAATTGATTTGAATAATCATGGATATCTAAAAAAATTGCAATTGCAGAAGTTTGGTGGATTTTGGTATGATGCTTATGAAAATGGTTGAAGAATTTGGAAGAAGTCTAGCTCAAGGACTTTAAACAAAGCGCTTCTTGGGAGGCAACCCAAGCAAATAAATTATTTTTATGCTATATATTTTGTTATGTTGATCATTATATATTTGGTATAATTTTGATTTGTTAATGGTATTTTGTTTGTGATTTTGTAGGTTTGTAGATGTGAAGATGGGATTTTTGGATCAAGAAACAAGTTGAAGTGTTTAAAGGAGGAAATTTTCAGTGAAGGAGGTAATGGGTACTCATGAGCATGATTAAATCGCATTTAACTTGCTGAAATTAAAAAAAAAATTAATTAAAAAAAATTAAAAAAAATAAAATAAATAAAATAAATAATAAAAAAAATAATAAATATATAAATATATATATATATAATAAAATTTCAAGTTGAATTCAGGAAGGAATATACATGTTAATCATGCCCATGTTTAAGACCTTGGTAGAAGCCTATGTTGGAAACAAAAATTCAGGGACCCTCTGTACCCTTAGTCATGGCCATGGATAAACTCCATTTACCTACCTGCATTTGGTCCCTTTTTGAGCTTTAATTTTCAGGAAACCTCCCTACTCTTAGTCATGGTCATGATTAAGACCCACTTAGTTCCCTGTACCAAAATTGAATTGAGCTATATTTTTCTGGGCACCCCACTACCCTTAATCATGCCCATGATCAACTCACACCAAGTCCCCTGAAGTCTATTTTCCCCAAAAACCTAAACTACTATCTTCTCCTACTTCTTCCCCAATTTTCTCTCTCTCTTTCTTCCCCAAATTTTTTTTTCTTTTCAAGACCGCCGCCCACCTCCCAAGTCCGGCAGCCACCTTCACCGGAGCCCCTTCGTCCGCCACCGCGAGCGTCCTCCGGCAGCCTCCACCGTCCGCCACCGAGAGCGCCTGCCATCCCCACCGCTTCTCCTCAGCCGCCGGCCGCCACCACCTGCAACGTCGACCGCGTCGCCACCTCCAGAACCAACGCACCCAGCGCCGCCGCAGCAGCTCCCGTCGCGCAGCCTCCGCCTCCAACGCCCTCAACCCTAGTCGCGCAGCCTCCATCCTCGCTCGCCCCAACCTCCAACAGATCCAGCGCCGCCCACCTCCGCCGGAGCACGCCACCGTAGCCGCCTCAATCCCGCCCAGCCCTCGCCCAGCGCCACCTGCTCCACCTCCAGCCTCCGCCGTCGCAACCAGCCCACCGCCGTCCCTAATCGCGCCTCCGTCGTTCTACCGCCGGCAGCCACCACCGCGAACGCCGCCGTCCTCTCTCTCCTGTTCCGGCCAACTCCCTCTCCTGTTCCAGTCGATGCTTCTTCTTGCCATTGGATTCACTATACTGGTAATCTCATTTCAATTTTTGCAAGTAGTGGACAATGGTAATTTTTGCTTCTACGATATTTCTTGTCTGGTTGAATTGGAAGAAAAATATGCTCTTGATTTTCTGGATTTACTGTGATATCCCTGTGTCAATTGAATTTGAAAATTGATTGTGAAAAAGTTTGTTGTTGTGTGAATTGGAAACTGTGAAAAGAGCATACCTTTGGTTGATTGCTGATATTGAGAAGTTTGATTTCTTATGAATTGAATACTGAGAAAAGTGCATACTTTTGGGCTTTCTTTGTTTTGCAAGTGGTGGAATTGTTAATTGGAAAGGAATTTGGCATAGGAGTTTAAAAAGTTAATAATCCATCGTAAAGCTTGCAATTTGATGTTTTTGTCGAGAAATGATACTGCTTGGGAAGTTTTCTGTGTGCAGGGATTCAAAAATGTCAAGTAGTCATGTTCAAGCATTTCAACATTCCACCTTGCCGTGCCATCAAACCCCTCATGAGTTCCAGGGAAGTCATTTTCTATTCACCTTTTAATACATTGAGGACAATGTTGATTTTAGGTGTGGGGGATGAACTATCTTTGCATTGCTTGCCATTTTCTGTTAAAAAAAAAAAAAATTAAAAAAAAATAAAAAATAAAAAAAAAATTAAAATTAATTTAAAATTTAAAAAAAAAAAAATTAAGTTGTTTTATATAAATTTTTTAAGTTTTATGTGAATTTTTTTGTGAATTTGATGTGAATAGGTAACTGAATTGAGTCTATGAGATTTAAGTTGACAAATCTTTTAAGTATGATTGATGATTTCTGACACTGAACATGTGAAGCCAACTATTTTGTGAACCATGTGAGAATCTGAGCCTCTTTCCAAAATGCTTGATTGTTTCTAAAAGAAAAATACACTTATCTCAAGCTTTTGGAAATTTCTTTCTTGTGTGAATTATGTGGTAATCATTTTGACATTCTAGAATTTGAATGATTATACATGTTGAACTTGCATTGATTAAATCTGATATTTTGAACATGATAAGGGCATTAGGATAAACCTTTTTAGCCTTCTTGTTGGCCTTAACCCATATTTCTATCCCTAGTTTTCCACTTTGAGCCTTTTATCCATTTTCTTTGTTTATATATAACCCTTAGCCTATTAAGCCTTTTCTTTTTGTCATACCATTGCTTTTGAACCCTAGTGATTGAAGTACTTTCATAAGTCATTATGGTTGAATTTTTGTGTTGGTTGCAAAATAAAATAAAAAAAAAAGAGCTTAGAAATTGGTTTGTGGGATTCTCAAGCTATTTTGTTGGATTTTTTGTTGGAATGATTTGTGGAATCTTTGTATATACATATTCCCCTAAAAAAAAAATTCCAAAAAAAAAAAAAAAAAAAAAACAGCCCTTAAAAATAAATAAATAAATACAAGGGCAGTGGATGGATATAGCTTGACATGTGTTCCTCTGACCTCAGTGTTATGAACATAGAGTTGAAGTTCCGTCTGCACTTTTCAGATTGTTGAATTCCTCTAATAAACATGTCTAAGCTATTGAAGCCCACGAAAAAAAAAAGAAAAAAAAAAGAAAAAAATAAAAAAAAATAAAAATAAAAGGGGATATATGTTTGGCAAGTTTTGTTATTGTTTTGGTTTATTGCTTGAGAAATTTTGGGATTGTTTGGAAGTTGTATATAGATGATTCTTTTGGTTTGTTTATTTTGGAAAACCTTTGGGATGATAGAATAGAAGTAATTTTTGTTATTTTGAACCTCTTGGTTTTGTTTTGGTTTGGCAACCATGTTGTGCTATAATGTTTTCTATGATGACTCTTTGGAAGTACTTGCATTCACTTTAGCCTTTTTATTCCCTTTTTCTTCCTACCCCAACCATGGCCCCGTTATAACCCTTTTTGAAAGACCCTTTGATTCTTAATGTTGGATAATATGTCTTTGCATGGGAAATGTGATTTTCATTCAAGCCTATGGGATTGTCATTTTGATTTATCACTTGAGTGCTTATTTGTTCAACCACACTTGATATTGAGAGGAGTGCATACACTTTACCCATGGGAGGTGTTGGCTTAATATGTTTGATGTTGGATTAATTTGATTGTACTTGAATGGACTTGTTGATTTTAAACTCTCTATGATTTAATTTGGTTTCTTTTGACTCTATGCTTGAGGGCAAGCATACTTTAGGTGTGGGGGAATTTGATAGTGTGAATTTTGTGTTTGTTAATGATATATGTTTTGGATGTTTTTTGTGGTGTTTTAGTAGCACTTTACTCTTGTTGTGTTTGTTTTGTTGTTTGTAGGAAAATGGCATGGCAATGGAAAAATTAGAGCAAAGTGGAAGAAAGAAAGAAAGAAAGAGACATGCAACCATGACTTCCCTAGTCATGACCATGATTAGATAGAAGACCCAAGCCCATTACACAATTAAAAGAAGATAATTGGGGAGTGGTCACTTTCACTTGAAAATGAAAGCATGGACATTTGAGGACAAATAATTGAAAGAAAAGACAAGCAAGAAGAAAAAGAAGGAAAAGAAGAAAAGGATGGGCAAGAAGAAAACAAAAGTAACAAAAGTAAGATAGGGACCATGCACAAGAGTAGGAGAAGAAAGAGAAGAAAAAGAACAAAAATAGGAGAAGAAAAGAAGAAAAGGAAGAAAGGGACACATCAACAAACAAGAAGGCCAAAAATAAAAAGAGAGAAGAAGGAGGAGAAGAGAGGAGGAAAAGAGGAGGAAGCAAAAAGAGAGGAGGCCAAATCAACTTCTCATCTTTCATATTCACAATTTGGTTGTATCTCTTCTTTACTTTTATTTTCTCTTCTATGGATTTAGAGTAGTTTTTCATTTTCTCTAGTTTAAAGACTTGATTAAGAATGGCTTTTGGAATTTGTGAGATGATGTAATTTGTGAACTATGAAACTTGATGTTTGTTGGTATTTATGCAATTTCTATGTTTAAGGTTTACTATTGTTGAATTGGATGAATGTTTAGGGCCCAAATATTTGTCTAGTTTGATAATTGATTGCCAATTCAATTTGGGTATCCGTAATTGTACTTGAATTGAATAGGTGGTAACCGGGTTGATTAGTTCCTTCCCGGGGAATTGTATAATCGAATTGTGAATTACTCCGCGTAGGTAGTAATTGGTTCGAATCAGGCTTTTCTAGATTATAATGCAATTAGACAACATCTTCTACGGGCGTACCTAGGAGTGTTAGTTTGATTAGGGGCAATTAACGGGCGTACCTTAATTGTCTAAACTGAAAGGAAAAGTTGGTTGTCTAAGCGGACCTGACAACTATAACTGGTTTATCAATTGGCACAATGTTTATGCATCGATGATCTTATCCAAATGCCATTCCAAATCAATCTTTGAACTAGAGGTTTTTAATTCCAATACTTTGTTTTAAATTTATGTTCTTGACCTCACTCATCATTTTCATAGTTTGTAGAATTACTTAGTTTTTAGTTCTTGTTATCATTTTCTTGTTCTCAAAATACAAAACCCCCCCTTTTAAATATTGTATATATTATGAGAATGTGGTATTCCAATCCCTGAGGACTCGACCCTTGTCACTGCTATACTATATTCATTTTGTGCTTAGTGACACAGGAATTAAATTATCTTTTGCAGCTATACGACAAGCTGCCAGAGGCCCAAGAGATGGTGGAGGCCGCCGTGACGATGGAGGCCGAAGAGATGGTGGAGGCCGTCGTGACGATGGAGGCCAAAGAGATGGTGGAGGCCGTCTGTATGGTGGAGGCCATGGAGGCCAAACAAGATGATGGAGGCCATGGAGGCCATGGAGACCATGGAGACCAATATGATGGAGGCCAACAGGAGGCCAAGAGTATGGTGGAGGCCGTATGGTGGAGGCCATGGAGGCCAAACAAGATGATGGAGGCCATGGAGGCCATGGAGACCATGGAGACCAATATGATGGAGGCCAACACTATGAGGCCAAGAGTATAATGGAGGCCAACCCCAAGAGATGGAGGCCAACCCACTATGATGGAGGCCCCTAACCAAACTCTGCCACAAAAGTCGCCTCGTGACGAATGCTGCCATACGCTGCCTAATACCTAAACCCTGCATGTGTTTCAACAGGAGGCCACCTGTGTCTCAACAGGAAGCTGCACGGGGAGCTACAGGAGGAGGCCTCCTCCTATAAAAGGAGGAACGGAGGCACTTGAGAGAGGACACCCAACACACTCCCCAGAGGAATTCTTTTATCTGCATTTTCATTCCTGCACTTTTTATTCTGCAAGTTCAATTCCTGCTTTTACATTCCTGCAAAATTTTCCATTCCTTTACAGCTTTGTTTAAATTCTTGTATTTTCTTTCTGCAATTTTTGTAATCCTTTTGATACTCATCAATCAAAAAAGAGGTTTCTCCCTCAAAGAAATTCTCGGTTAACAAATGGAATAAGTAAATTTGAATATACAGCAATCATATAGTTGCCCCAAAAGATTGCATATAATCTAGATTCATAATCAGTACAGCAGTGGCAAACCATGAGTGAGCAAGTTGGAAAACACGGTTTTCGGCACTTAGCTGGCAATTGGGAATGGCATTACATTGTTGCATCACTGTCTGGTTATTACACACAAAATACATTTGCATCAAACTTCTAGACTTAATCATCAAGTGGTGCTGTGGTCGTCAATTGGTCATGTCACATTGTCACTCTCACCATCAATTTTACTTTTTTTTTTTTCCCTGGAATTTTAAGCATTGAAGCTGCAGGCTTGGCAATAAGCTAAGGAATGTAATTTCTCTCAATTATTGGAACTATACTTGAGTTCCCGGCCTGCTGTCTTATAATTTGAATCATGTAAATAATATAACTAGGATCGGAGTACTAATATTTTATATCATTATTGTAAAAATATGTTAAACAAATCAAGTCAGTATAATTACTAGGGCCGTATTTTTGTAGTAGCTAGCTAGATACATTTGAGTAATTAATTAGAGGGAAAATGAGTTAACATAGTATATACTCTATCCGTCCCACTTAAGTTGTCTTGTTTCACTTTTGCACACAATCCAATGCATTTTTTCAACCGTTAATATGTCAAAATGTGTACAACAAAAAATTATGTAAAATATATATTCCAAAACTACATGATTATACGATTCTAACAAGACCCAACTCGACTATTTTTTCCAAATATATACATGCAATAGAATCGAGTCAAAGTAGAACAATGAACAGTGTCAAAAAGTCAAACAGAACACGTTAGCTGGGACGGATGGTAAATTGTGCTGACCGCCTTAATAATAATGCAAATATTTTCTTGTCTGATGTTCAAAGAGAAATAAAGACTTTCTTCACTGCCCCCGGAAAAATAAAAACTGTCGAAATTATTACTACATGATGTGCCATCTTACACGACTAATCTAATCGGCAATTTTAGGGTGATCATCGAATCGAATAATGGTGTTATTGCGACTTAAAAGTTTAGACGAATTGGGACTCAAGTTCAAAGCCGCCAAAGATTCAACGAATTTTTTTTTTTTTTTTTTTTGTCAAAAGAGAAATATAATTATCTTGGTTAAATTTCTTTCGAGGATTGCTCTGACTGAATATATATGTACCTTCATACGAAGCTTCACTTATGTTCACATGCTGTTATTGCAAATACTATCCATTTAATTCATTTCCACGTCGTCGTTTATATGCCTATATATATCCAAGATCTTAACCTTATAGTCCTAAGAAAAACATCTACCGACAATACAATCTAGTCTAGTACTACATAGTAAAACTTCTAACATTATTGTTTCATTCTTTCTTAACCAATACAAATAAAATAAATAAATAAATAAATAATGAAGAAGCTCCTGTCGGAAATGGCGACCGGCGATGGACATGGCGAGAACTCATCGTTCTTTGATGGATGGAAGGCGTACGATAACGATCCTTTTCACCCGACGAAGAACCCTCATGGAGTTATTCAGATGGGCTTAGCGGAAAATCAGGTAACAAGGATAGCATATTGATCGAATGAAGTCCAATTCATTCTCCTGGGGCTCTAAATTTTAAACTAACTTGGTACGTGCCTACTCTTTTATTTTATGTTGTGCATGCAGCTCTCCTTTGAATTAGTTCAAGAATGGATTCTGAACAACCCAAAGGCCTCAATCTGCACGGCCGAAGGGATTCATGAGTTCAAGGATACCGCCATTTTTCAAGACTACCACGGCTTGCCAGAGTTCAGACAGGTAGTACTACAAATCTTGATGCTGCGTGCCACAAACAATCCTAATACATTTACCGACATATAGTATGTCTCAAAATTCTGAGATCCGGCTTGGGTTTCAGGGTGTTGCTAAGTTCATGGAGAAAGTGAGGGGCGGCAGAGCCCGGTTCGACCCTGACCGGATAGTGATGAGCGGCGGTGCAACAGGAGCTCATGAAACACTGGCCTTCTGCCTGGCAGATCCCGGAGAGGCAATACTAGTGCCAACACCATACTATCCTGGGTAAAAAAAAAACTTTACCTTACCCCTTTAATTAATCAATGTGGCATATCAACACCATATGCTTGGAGTAGCTAATATCCCATATAAACTTATAAACTACTAGGAGGAATTACACAACCTATTCAATGTGGGATATGAACGCAAAGTTGTGACTTGTAAAAAAGGCTCTGCTCTAAATTTCTATGGTTGATCCAACACCACCAACCAATTTCATTCTCGACTTGGCCGCGTTTATGAAAGCTTAAATTGTGTTGCAGAAATGATCGGGACCTGACATGGAGAACCCACGTAAAACTTGTCCCCGTCGAATGCCACAGCTCCAACGGTTTCAGGATCACACGGGGCGCCCTGGAATCGGCGTACAAGAAAGCCCAAGAGGCGAACATAACAGTGAAGGGATTGCTTCTCAACAATCCATCAAATCCATTAGGCACCGTGATCGACCGGGACACCCTCACCGATTGCCTAAACTTCACCACCGCCAAAAACATCCACTTCATCTGCGACGAGATCTACTCCGCCACGGTACACTTCAAACGCCCAGCTGGATTCATCAGCATTGCCGAGATCGTGCAGGAAAACCGCCTCCAATTCAACCCCGACCTCATCCACATCGTCTACAGCCTGTCCAAGGACCTCGGGTTCCCCGGATTCCGAGTCGGGATCCTCTACTCGTACAACGACGCGGTCGTCGGCTGCGCGCGTAAGATGTCGAGCTTCGGCCTGGTTTCCACGCAGACGCAGCGCCTGATCGGAGCAATGCTGTCGGACGATGCGTTTGTCGAGCGGTTCCTGGATGTGAGCGCGAGGCGGTTGGGGAGAAGGCACGCGATGCTGTCGGAGGGGCTGGACCGCGTGGGGATCGGGAGCCTTCCAAGCAGTGCGGGGCTGTACTTCTGGATGGATCTAAGGAAACTGCTCCGGGAGCCGACATTTGAGGCGGAGATGGAGCTGTGGCGCGTGATCGTCAATGATGTGAAGCTGAACGTGTCGCCCGGTGCGTCGTTCCATTGCTCGGAGCCAGGCTGGTTCCGGGTCTGCTTTGCGAATATGGACGATGAGACGGCGGGGATTGCCGTGGAGAGGATACATGAGTTCGTGGGTGGGAGGGAGGAAGCGGACGCCATTGCTGGTAAGAAGAAGCAGTACAGGAGGAGGAACAAACTTGAGATCAGCCTGTCGTTCCGGAGATTGATTGATGAGGCACAGTACAGGATGTCGCCTCACTCGCCTATGTCGTCGCCATCGCTGGTTCGGGCCAGGACTTGATGGTGCTTCTGCTTCATTATATTCACTTTCATCAAATGAGATGACCCTTATAAACTATGATGTTTAAATTTTATTGTCTGTGTAATTTTTTATTTTTTCCCTTTTGAAACTGCCACTGCCTGCAGGTTAGTCACTTAGTTGGCAGTTTTATTGTGGTGTTTGGGAGTCTAGTTTTTTTGCCTATTTTGGGACAATGATTTTGTTGTCCAAATAATGGGATTAATCAGGACACCTATCATGGTTTCCTGCAGGTTCACTACACTATATGTATCTGTTGTCTTGTTTCTGTTTGTTGTTTCACATTTTTATTCCCTGTCCTGATATGTGATAAAAATAAATAAATGATGTATCCGTTGTTGTAACATGTAAGCTCTAATGCAAGAGTTTTATTTATATTACTATTATTATGTGGTACTTCCTCCGTTCTCATTTAAGTGCTCCTTTTGCATAGTAGTAACTATTTATTGAGTAACTTTGATCAAATTTTTTCACATAGTTCTATAAGATAAAACATAGTCAAGTGAGATCTTGTTAGATTCGTCTAATCACGTAGTTTTAGAATATCAAATTTTTATAATTTTTACTTATATAAAATTTGAGTTATAAATATTTAAAAATGTGTCTTGGACTGCGTGAAATGCAGAAGTGGAGCACTTATTTGAGAACAGAGGAAGTACTATAATTCATTTTTTGATTCAAGTTGATTCGTTAGTACTATATTTTTCTTTAAAAAGAAAACAGTTAAATTTGATTTCAAAATTAATTACCATTCAAATAAAGACATTAAACTTTGGTGCACAAATAAATTTAGACAAAGGAGAGAGTGGTAATTATTTAAGTAGAGACTTAGATATGAGACGATATGGAATTTGGTAGTTGGGCAATCTGGTTGGTGAGATTGTATATATATGGGGAAAACCGGAGAAGCGTAAAATCTTTGACCATGTAAAGGGGTAGATTTTCTTGCACTACTACGAATGAATAAATGCAGAATTGTTTAAATTATGATAAACCTCACTAATTAATTATTCAATTCGTCCCTTATAACTTTAACTTTTCAACAAAGTTGTGTGAGCTACACGTCTATTTGGAATTTAATCCCATGACGTGAGTGAGAAACAACCATGAGTGTTTTATTTTTAATGAGAATTTAAAGTTCAAGAGCGTGAAGTTCCTTACTTTGACTGAATTAAGTCAAATTCTTTTAATTTTGATATGTCAATCTTTGCCCAAGGTTTACGATCCCATTTGCTTAATTACCAATGACTAAGAAGGCAAGAAACGAGAAAGTCGTACCACCGCTGTTCTTCAATGTTGTTTTGACTTGTTGGTTCATTTCATTTGCTTACTCATCTTTTATACCTCAGCAAAATTCTCTCTTTTCGTATTTCTTCTTTCTCTGATTTCTTTTCCTACTTTTCACCCTAAAAAGAAAACCAAAAACACTCCACTTAAGAATTTGGGATGGGCCAGTAGTCAATTTACTGAAAAATGTGATTCCTTTCTGGTAGTAAACAAACAGCCTAATGGCTGTAGTGCCATGAAAAATGTCTTGATGACTCCTGAGCTAATTATTTTTTCTTATTCAAAATTAGAACAATTAAAACAAGAAAAACAATCAGCAAACAACACAAGTATTGGGATCATCCTCAGCACTGTAGACCTGGTAGTTATAAAACCGTGAATTGTAGTAATAATAAGGATTGTAGTGATTGGGAATTCCTTGGTAGTACTGGCCGTTGTAATGATTGTATATGTTGTGTTTCTCACCACTTTGTTGAATTTCCATCTTTCTCTTCTTGTTTTCATCTTCCTTCTTCTTATTGTTGTTGCTGCCATTATTCTTACTTGTTTCATTTTTCTGGTCGTTTTTTCTCTCAGTATCTTCCTCCTTATTCTTCTTCTTTTCTGGTTCCTTCGCTGGCCCAACTGTCAGCAGATCTGCATGCCATGATTTTCTCAGTTTGTTCACCACGTGTACTGGATCAACCTCTCCTAATACTGTCATTTTCTTTTCCTTCATGTCTATGGCAATTGAGTCTATACCTGCACCAAGCACCATTTGTGTATGTTTCAGCTGTGTGCACATAATTTATCAAATGTAACAACATTTACTGTATAATATACCAAAGAGTTTTGAAACTGCTTTCATGGCCTTTTGCTTCTCCCTGCCGTGATCCTCAATTTCTAATTTCAAAACCATTTTCTGCAGTACATAACAGAGTTATTTTATGGGGTGAAGTGTCAAGATGGACAACAACAAATTAAATAGAAACCAACGTCAACAAAGGAGAACACATGAAATTAAAATAATTTATCACCTTTGCCATGATGATCTGGACTTGAATAAAAGTGCAAAACTGTTGTCTTGATGCAAAAAGAAAATTACTCTACTACTCAAGTTTGCAGCAGAGAAGATAGAAACCTTTATCAGTATTACTGAAAATTATTGTAAAGTGCAAATTATAGAATAGGGTAGTACTACCATATAGAGTAGAGACTCATGGTGTGGGGGACACTTACAAGAAATCCCAATTCATTCATTATTCATTACATTTACATATCTATGCTCTCCCAAAAAAAAAAAAAAAATTGTAGTAAGATTTTGATCAAAAGGCACAAACAACAATAAGAATATAATGTAGTAGTAATACTCTCTCATATCAATATGGAACTGGTGTGGACATTTTATTGACTTGATCAACAACTTCCAGAATCTCAGCCCTACTTCTGACTATCTTATGGAACACTTCCCTGACCTGCTGCTGGAGAGGCTCCAGCCCCTCCTCCATCTTCCTGCATATCTCCGCCATCTTCGTCACCATTTCCTCCAGCTCCGCCGCCTTCTCTTCCTCCTCCTCCGGCATTGGGAACGCGAATGCGTCGGCGAATTCCGCCAGGGAGTGGGCCAATTTCTCCATCCTCTGAACCTCCTCCAGCAATCCAGCTGTCCCTTTCTTCTCCTTCTTCTTCCAGCTCTCTCCAATCTTGTCGTGCAACCCGAGTATGGGCTGGGCCCATCCCAGATTCCTCGGCACCTGGGAATGGATCGGAAACCCGTTTCTGTCCTGGCAGGGAATGGCCGCCACCAGAGCCCACATGACGAACAGTAGGATGTTGTTGATGATGTAGATGGAGAGCGCGGGGCCGTTCGCCTCCGCGCCACGTGGCGCGAAGAGGTTGGCGGACATGTTCTGGATCTGTTTCGCGGCCGACCAGGATTTTGCGACGGACCATGATAGGGAGCGGAAATTGTGGGCGGAGGGGCGGTCCTTGTGGACGATGCGGCGGCCGAAGGAGCGCGTCCGCTCCGTCCACCTGATGTGGAAATTGGAGCTCGTGTTTTCCTTGTCGTCGAACGCCATCGAAGATAAAAGCGTCGTCAGCGCCTTCCGTGCGCGGCGGACCTGGCCATCACCGAGGGGAGCCTGACGGAGGGCGGTCACCGCGATTTCGGCGAGCTTCTGCCAGTGCTGTACCAGATCGACGCCGTGATTGACGGCGTTGCAGATGTCCAGCGCCTTAACGGACCGGTCCAGAAGGTCCGGGATCAGGCGGTCCAGCGGGGGTTTCGAGAACTGCGACGGATCGCGGCCGGAGATCAACACCGCCTTGAATTCCGCCTCGCAGCAGAGGAACACGTCGAGGAGTTTCCGTAACCAGGCGATGGAGAGGATCGCCGGCGGCGGAGGCTTCGGCGGAGCAACGTGGGCGGAAGCCTCCTCGTTTTCAGAAGGAGACGACTCCGAGGCAGCTGTACCACTGTTATCATTGGAATTGGAATTGGAATTGGCATTGGCATTTGGAGTTGGTATGCCGGCGGCGGCAGCGATAGACTGGCCGGAGGTGTTGAGGAGAGTGGAGAATCGATCGGCGACGTGCTTCTGGAGGAGTTCGAGGTCTTCTAGCTCCTGATCATGGGCGGCCTCCATGGGGGAGAATTGGTTGCGGCGGATGCTGATCCGGTAGAGGAAGGACCCCTGGTTATCGGCGCCGCCCGTCATGGTTGGTTATGGATGGGGACTTTTGTGAGTTCTGCCGATGATGATGAGATGGGCGAAAAAAACACAGCCAAGCTAAGGTAGGAAGAAAAAGAAAAAAGAAAAGGAAAAAGGGAAACGGTTTTGGGAGGGTGACACAATTGAGGGACAGTGAATCTTTATCGGAAGTTATGACCGTTTCTCTAGTTTTATGTGGGTCCTCATTTTGTTGCGGCTTTTTTTCCCTTCTTTTCTTAGTAGTAGTATGTATATTTATTATATTTATTGTAATTAAATATTAATATTGCTCCTCACGTTACGTTGAGTGACATTTCATATTCTATATACTACTTAGTATAACTTGTATGTTCTATGGATGGTACATAATTTTTAAACATGAAGGTAAAACTTATAAGTAGTTTTTAAATAAAATTAATTTGTGCATGTACGACTGAGTATATTTATGAGGATGATAGTCAAGAAGATGAGAAGAAAATGTCAAAGACAATTGTGATAAGCTTATGTTTTGACTTAAATTTAGTGGGGGCATTTCTCAGTAAATAATTTAATTGGCGAAATTGGGTGTGGCGATGATGTTGCTGGGAGTGTGGGGGGAGGAGGCAATGTTGTATGTTGGCAGTGGGCACGACTCATTATATTCATCATTAGATTATTTGAAAATTTTGTAGTGGGCAGTGGACAATATGTATATACAGTGGACGTTTGGAATATGCCAATATGGTGTGGTATGCATGTAGTAGGTATCGTATTGAATGGTTCATCTTATACTACTAATCAGGAATGCTACTATAGGCTATGGCAGTACTATTTTTGCTACTTTCAGAAAATTATAGTACTACTAGTATAAATCTCACCGAAAAAAACTAGTATAAATAAATAAAATACGAAGAGGGTACCAATACCATATTGTGGCTGCAACGTTCGAAATTCCAATTGGGAAATAGTAAAAGCATAATATTGATGAATCTGTTAAAAGTTCAATTCTTCAAAATAAAAGAAAAGAGCAATTGACAGCAAAAAGCAAAATCTTGACATAAAGCCCAATTCCGTGGGATATTACAACCTTTTCAAACCTTGTCAGTTGGCACCCAACATGCATGAAGTATGATGATGTTATGAGACTATGAGTATCTAATTCTGGATTTATTTAGGCCCAATTAAGATTGCCCATCAAGATTGGTCCGTGGTTTTGAATTTTGATGCAGTACAAGTATATAGACATTAATGAATTCATGTTTTTATGATGCCAACTTGCCATGCGTTTTTGCCGGTTTCGGTATAACAACAACAGCATCCACACATCTAATCCAAATTTTCTTTTATACTAGTATACTTTTTCATCCTCAATATTTTAAGGTTGTTTTGCAATTTATACTCTAATATTAACATTATTACATCCAATGTGTAAAACAAAGTTAACAGACACCCATTTTGTTAGTGCATAGAAAGTAGAGTTATTTTACTTCAATAAAATTTAATAAGGAAGTTGCACCAAAATGTGATGCAATGTACCGGAGCCTGAAGTGGAGACGGTCTTGCTCAGTTCTCTGCAGGATCGTTGAATTTGCTCTGGGCAGATGCACGTCGTCCCGGGAATCCCAATATATAATTGGTCAAAATAAAATAAAATAAAATAATTAGTACTGTATTAAGCATGGTTCAAAGAGCAAGATGAATCTAAAAATAAAACTTACTTAGCACAATTCAAGATTACAGGCTGAATTTTTTTTCTGCCCTTTGAAATATCCTTGGAATTTTTTTCCCTTTTTTGCTTCGCAATGTTAGGGCTTCTTTGCCCATATTTCATTTACCGCCGTTCGCCGCAAAAACAGTAGCAATGCTCCAAAGTCACTCCGTTGAACCACTCGGTTAGTTCTCTAATGTATGGAGGAAGATGCTCATGCCCTGCTTTGCATCTTCCAGATTTCGGTCTAAGTCTTAAAAGTTTGTTTTACTTACCTAATACAAATGTGGACTGCGCATTTCTTTCAAACTAGGGGATAAGAATATATTTTCACTGGTTTACATTGCCCTGAGAATTTTTTATTCAGATGTAATGGGTGATTGCTTATTTGCTTGAATTTAGATTTTTTGTTGTCATGAAATTTAATCCCTGCTTTATTCATTTATACTCCTCTGATTGGCTGGTGGCTGGAATGAAATTTTGCAGTGAATGAATGTTTGAAACCCAAAATGGCGACAAGTTTGGAAGCCTTGTATCAGACAGACTTTAGCTCAGTCAGGTTCAAACAAGATTTTCAATCAGTTAGTGTTTCAAACATTCTCAGATTATTGGTAATTGGAAAGTATTTTACTGGTGGCATACTGTAATGGCAGTATTGAGTATTGAGTGTTTGGTTCTCTGAGGTGCATCTTCTGCCATTGAAGAATGAATATCAAAAGCGAGGTAGAGCTAGAGGTCCGTTGGACGGAAAGACAAAGACAAGCTATAGAAGCCTCCGGTTTTGGGCACTTCACAAAAGCGAGCAAGGAGATTGCCTATCTCCCACGGTTGAATGCTAATAGTTTTGGCTTTGTTGGGAGGTTTCTTTGCTTTGTATTAGATATGTTGAGAGGTTTTCAATTTTTTCCAGCATCTTTGGTCAAGCACTGTCTATAGAAACATTCCTAATGTGGCCGTCAATTACTCCAATTAGAGAAGCTTGTTGTTAGATTCTATTTCTTGAATGAGTATTCTGTTGTAAACTTGTAGTGTGAACAACTTGATTATGGTGGTATTTTGGATTTTGTATATTTGGATGTTGTGGTCATGCATATGGATGATATTGTATTTTGGGTTTTATTGAGGAAAGTTATGTTGGTTTGATAAGGTTTCTATAATCCTAGTAAATAGTTGGTGAAGCATGTGGTAAAGGTTTTTTGTATAATGTGGTAACAAATATTAGTAAGATATGGTAATAAAAGTTGAAATGTGAAAAGATTGGCCAAAAACGGTTGATCGGACGGTCGAAGGACAGAGGACGGTTGAAGGACGGTTCAATGTGGCCGTCCAATACTCCGTGTGTTCAACTCTGCTGTGTAATACAAATGTGTATTTTGTGGTAAGCCACATACGACAAACGTTGTAACGAATAATATTGTGTGTGGTAAACCAAATTGTTGTCAAAAATGTGATAACCTTTACCATATAAGAGCATAAACATTTACCACCTTGAAAGCGATACTTTACCATGTCTACGAGTACATGTTACCACATTTCAAAGTGGTTACTATATGGTTGTTTAGAGGTTAAATTGTTAACACATATGGTACAACTTGTTACCACAATATAGGCTAATAGGTTACCACATAAGGGAATAAACATTTACCACATTATACTATGACCCTTTACCATATATGAGTACACTTTTACCACAATACTTTCAAAAACAATACCACGTTCACTGTTAATCATTTACCACAGTATACGCCAATGGGTTACCACTCATGTAAAAAAAAATGAAAAAGTGAAAACACATTCAAGAGCTCAGGACGGTCTAGACACGCTTCCCACGTATCGTCCTCCTAATCCCACACCACTTCGATTAAATATTTACCAAATCTTTTCCATTAAATGTTTACCAAACCTATCTTTTATGTGTTACCGCAGTCGGGGAAATCTTTACCATCATTACTCGTGCGCAGTTACCACATTGTTGAAGTTTAGTTACCACGTTTCAGCATATACACTTTTACATTACGGTATAGTGGTATCGCACAACAACTCAAACAAGAGCTTACCACGATAGAATAAAGCTTGGAAAAAAATATAAAAGCTACGAACGTTGAATCTCAACCGAATAATTTAGTGAAACGGTATTTGAAAATAAGAACGAGTTCAAATTGACGTTCACTATAAGTAGTTAAGGACTTATAATGGTAGTAGTCGCCATTACGATTGTAAGATGCGATTGGATGCAGATATTGATAGTTAACTACACATTTGGAACTTTATTATGAGTACTTAGATTAATCTCTTAATAAAGGTAACGTGAGATGTGAACCTATATGTTTATTTCAAGTGTATACATTCATTTGGATTCATGGTCTTCGTACTTTTGGTCATAATTTTAATGAATTGAGATAATATAACAATAGATAACTCATTTAGACATAATAATGACTTCGATTTTGAACCCTAAACTATTGAACAGATAAACTTACAACGCTCGCGTATATGGTTTACCACATCTACACTACATAGCATACCATAAATATTGGATAAGGTTACCACAATCATGTTGTATTACTTACCACACAATTCTTTATAACCCTAAACCTTACAATATTAAAAACCTCAAACCATACAATCTTAAAAACTCTAAACCCTAAACCCTACAATCTTAGAAACCCTAACCATACAAGCTTAAAAATCCTAAACCTTACAACGGGGGTAGTGTATATGATTTACTACGTTCGTCTTGAAAAGATTACCACAACGGGGTAAAAACGTTACCACATGTACGAAGCCAGGTTTACCACAAGTACATGTCCCTCTTACCACATAAAAACCCTAAACCTTATGATTTTAAAACCCTACACCCTAAACCCTTAAAAAACCATAAACCAACAATCTTAAAAACCATAAACCTTAATGGTGTAAGAATTACCACATGTAGAATTTCGGCTTTACCACAATAATTTGTTCAGCTTCCCACATAAATGGTGTAACAATTACCACATGTAGGATTCCAACTTTACCACCATAATATGTTCATCTTACCACATAAATGGTGTAACAATTACCACATGTAGGATTCCAGCTTTACCACAATAATATGTTCATCTTACCACATAAATGGTGTAACAATTACCACATTTAGATTCCAGTTTTACCACAATAATATGTTCATCTTACCACATTCAATTACCACACATCTTACCACAGTGGCAGGAGAATGGAGAGATCGCGATTGAATGTTGGGGTGGGGTTTTTTGAGTTTTGAGGGGTGTATTTGTATTTTCCACAAAGTAAGGGTATTTAAGTATTTTCCCACCTTGATTAGATTAGTTAAATTGATTTGGGTTAATTTTAATTAATACACAAACATAAACGGGGTCCCTATTTGTAACATGTTAGGGAAGGGGTCTTTGACCCTTATTTATGTTTGTGGAGGGTCCCTATATGTAAGAAGCCCTTCAGAAAATTATAGTACTACTAGTATAAATCTCACCGAAAAAAACTAGTATAAATAAATAAAATACGAAGAGGGTACCAATACCATATTGTGGCTGCAACGTTCGAAATTCCAATTGGGAAATAGTAAAAGCATAATATTGATGAATCTGTTAAAAGTTCAATTCTTCAAAATAAAAGAAAAGAGCAATTGACAGCAAAAAGCAAAATCTTGACATAAAGCCCAATTCCGTGGGATATTACAACCTTTTCAAACCTTGTCAGTTGACACCCAACATGCATGAAGTATGATGATGTTATGAGACTATAAGTATCTAATTCTGGATTTATTTAGGCCCAATTAAGATAGCCCATCAAGATTGGTCCGTGGTTTTGAATTTTGGTGCAGTACAAGTATATAGACATTAATGAATTCATGTTTTTATGATGCCAACTTGCCATGCGTTTTTGCCGTTTCGGTATAACAACAACAACATCCACACATCTAATCCAAATTTTCTTTTATACTAGTATATACTTTTTCATCCTCAATATTTTAAGGTTGTTTTGCAATTTATACTCTAATATTAAACATTATTACATCCAATGTGTAAAACAAAGTTAACAGACACCCATTTTGTTAGTGCATAGAAAGTAGAGTTATTTTACTTCAATAAAATTCAATAAGGAAGTTGCACCAAAATGTGATGCAATGTACCGGAGCCTGAAGTGGAGACGGTCTTGCTCAGTTCTCTGCAGGATCGTTGAATTTGCTCTGGGCAGATGCACGTCGTCCCGGGAATCCCAATATATAATTGGTCAAAATAAAATAAAATAAAATAATTAGTACTGTATTAAGCATGGTTCAAAGAGCAAGATGAATCTAAAAATAAACTATACTAGTATTTCAAATGTAATTGGTTCAGACATGGATGGAGTATATATTATACTCCCCTCCCTCCGTTTCTTTTTAAATGTTACGTGTTTGACTTTTTTTATTGTACATTATAGTACTTTAATTTCTATTTTGTTATAGTTATAGAAGACAAAATATAGCCACGTGAGATCTCGTTGGATTCATCTCATCTTCTAGTTTTTAAATACTAAATTTTAAAATTTTTTACTTGTACTGAATTTGAGTTATTAATCGTTAAAAATGTACGTCGGTATTAGAAGGAAGTATATAGTTGACCGAGGAACAATTCTTTGGTCAATTGCTTCGAAATATTCAGAATTCCCAATCCCACCACACCAGTTGGTGTCCTATATTACTAATTTACTCCTTTTTCAAATTTCTCATGTTCACGTTTGCACGCTTCACCACCATTTTGTTCATATCAACAAAAATTGTCGTCCTATGAAACCACTTTCATAAATCGTAAAGTTAGACCCAATAATTTTTTTAAATGGGTACCCAAATATCAATTCAGGAAATTAATAATCATCGTTAAACGATAGCATTATTATTTTTTGCAAAGCCAGAGAAATAGATTATGGAAGTATAATACTAGTATAGTGTATTTACTCCGTTTTTTTTTAAACATATACTTATACGTATACCAATGTACATTTTCAACAATTAATAATTCAAATTCAGTACAAGTAAAAATTCTAAAATTTTTATACTTAAAAACTACAAGATGAGACGAATCCAACAAGATCTCACTTGGCTATATTTTGTCTTCTGTAACTATAACAAAAATAGAAATCAAAGAACTACAATGAACAGTAAAAAGAAAAAGTCAAAACATTAGATTTACAAATAATAAAACGGAGGCCCTCCGTTTTCCAATAGTTGTAACGTTTAGAAATTCGATACTATTTACAAATGCATTTTAACTTGAAGTTTTATCATAGTTATATAAGTTAAAATATAGTCAAGTGGGATTTTGTTAGATTCGTCTCGTCGGGTAATTTTTATATATCGAACTTTTAAAACTTGTACTTGTATTGAAATTGAATTATTAATGGTTTAAAATATACATTGAACTGCGTGCACTGCGGGTCCGTTTTAATTTTTTTTAAAAACGGGGAGTACAAGTCAACTAATAATAACATATATCAAACCTAATTCAATCCGACTAGAATCAATTCCCAATTTTATACTACTACTAGTATATATATTAATCCACGAACAGTGTGAACACCCAATCTCCTGCAAAATAGAGCTGAGGTATCATAAAATAGAAATTTGGTTTTTGGTTCCAAAATTGGATTTTAAAAAAATAAATACTCATCGCTCTAAAAATAATTGTTCTTTGCTACAATACAAACTTTAAAAGTTAATTACTATATTAAATGGAAAAGACATTTTACTCTTAATAGTAATAATTATTAAAATAAAAAGAAATCATTGTGAAGCGATGGTTGGGATATTTATAGAAAGCCACAAATTTCAGTGCTTAAAACTTCCATAGTTGGAAGCTGCTGAGTTGGAGGCTTCAAAGTTTAAACCGCGTCAAACTTCGTTCAAATCTTCCGTGAAATTCCGAATCCCCACCACGAAATCTCAACCCCCCGCCGCGACCGTCTTCTGTACCGGCAATACTGCGGCCTCTTCATGGCTCCGGGTAACAGCTCAGGTTCAGGCTCAAGCGTGTCCAACACAGCCGGGGTGCCGACGCACGGCGGTAAATATGTACTGTACAACCTGTATGGTAATTTATTTGAGCTGCCCAGTAAGTACGTTCCCCCCCTCCGGCCGCTAGGTCGCGGCGCATATGGCCTCGTCTGGTTAGTTTCATTCAATAAATGTCAGTGCTCGTCTTTCGAATTCAGAAATTATAGTCGTTTCGTAATTTAGCATTTGTTTTGTATGAATAGCTGATAGTAGTATGTTTCTAATTATTGCCTCATTGCCGGGATTGAGGATTTAGGCGCCTAGGTTTTATTGTCCTGTGAATAGCTTGAAGGCATGTTTGTGTTGATGTTTACAATGCATTTTACGTTTTTGAGTTGGTTGACAATGTCCCTGGAAATC
Organism: Hygrophila difformis; assembly: GCA_030278955.1. NCBI lineage: Eukaryota > Viridiplantae > Streptophyta > Magnoliopsida > Lamiales > Acanthaceae > Hygrophila > Hygrophila difformis. The sequence goes on along the minus strand of JAOANR010000006.1, from coordinate 2,860,742 downwards.
CTTTAAATATCGTTTTCTTATATTCAAATTTGTGTGTAGTGCGGCTATCAATAGAGAGACCAGAGAGGAGATTGCCATCAAGAAAATTGGCAACGCATTCGATAATAAAATTGATGCTAAAAGAACACTGAGGGAGATTAAACTCCTACGCCACTTGGATCATGAGAATGTAAGTCAAGTTCATCACTTTGCTCCACCTGGAATCATCGAATTACTTGTAGATTCTTTATTTGTTCTGTTTCGCGCCTTTGGTTTGGATTGTCTAAAACAACTGCTTCAATTTACTATGTTCAGCTTATTGCTATCAAGGATATTATAAGGCCACCAGTCAGGGAGACTTTTAAAGATGTGTACATTGTCTATGAATTGATGGATACTGACCTGCATCAGATAATTCGGTCGGATCAAGCATTAACAGATGACCATTGTCAGGTGGGCTTGTTCGAACTCAAACAATAGTTTGTTTATTTTGATTTCATAGAACAAGGAAGAGTAACTTATGTCATATTGAAATTGGAAGTCGGTTTAGTTTTCTTTTTACGTATGCAAGTACGTCAACTCCACAAACATTGGATGAGCTTATTTTGAATCCTGTTATTTGTAGTACTTCCTGTATCAACTGCTAAGAGGATTGAGATATGTGCACTCTGCAAATGTCTTGCATCGTGACCTTAAGCCCAGCAACTTGTTCCTGAACGCAAATTGTGACCTTAAAATTGGAGATTTTGGGTTGGCAAGGACAACATCTGAAACAGATTTCATGACTGAATATGTTGTCACTCGTTGGTATCGAGCTCCCGAGTTACTCCTTAACTGTTCGGAATACACTGCTGCAATTGATGTATGGTCTGTTGGGTGCATTTTCGCTGAAATAATGACCAGAGAACCCTTATTCCCTGGCAAAGATTATGTTCATCAGCTGAGGCTCATCACTGAGGTACTATTTTGTGGTTATTTATTTTGCCTTACAGAAATTGGAATTTTAGTTTTATTTCGGCTCATATTGCCACATGCTTTCTCTTCTCCTCAAAGCTATTAGGCACACCTGATGAATCTAGCCTTAAATTTCTCCGAAGCAATAATGCCCGGAGATATGTGAAACAGCTCCCCTTATTTCCAAAACAAAATTTCTCTGCTAAATTTCCTAGCATGTCTCCATTGGCATTGGATTTGCTGGGCAAGATGCTTGTCTTTGATCCTGACCAACGTATAACAGGTGAAATACCTCTGTCTCTAACTGAAAATTTAGATTTCATTCCAGAGTTTGTGTGTTATTGCTCTAACATCATACTTCTGAATGATACAGTCCAGGATGCTCTATGCCATCCATATTTATCATCTCTCCACGATATAAATGATGAGCCAGTTTGCTCCAGGCCTTTCAATTTTGATTTTGAGCAGCCTTCAATAACAGAGGAAAACATTAAGGACCTTATATGGAGGGAGTCACTTGCCTTCAATCCAGATCCTGCTCATTAGTCTTGTGTATTTAGGACATTTCACATTCTCTGTGTTTTCACATCTCGTGTTTTATGTATAAATTCTCCTTTCCTGGGAGACACTGCTCATAATTATTGAAGTCAGTACCATTTGCGATTATGTTTGTATTTAATCACGGGATTAGGCCTTTAGAACCCATACACGCTTGAAATTATATTTTTTCCCAACATGTTCAAATGTATGGAAGATTCAATATTGGAGGTTAAGTTAATACTATATTAATGTGATACTTGAACCCTTGCTGATTGAATATTGGAGGTTAACTACGTTAGTACTGTACTAGTGTGCTCCTTGAACACTTGCTGCCATAAGAGATAAGATCAAGGTACATTTTTGAACTGAAAATAATTAGTGGTAATACTTAATTTTACACCAGTGGTTTTGATCCATTTCCAGTTACAAATGCTTTGTTACATGATTGTCTACTGAATACGTGCTTCTGTAAGTGCATGTCTTGACATCGATATTGTCAACAGGTAAGCTTTCTGTTGGAAAATCGCATCCTTCAATGTACTGTGGACCCTGGTCTGGAAGCAGGACACAAGGCTGGGGAACCACACCACTTGAGATCCCTTGGATATTGGTGCAATTCCAAGGTAATTTCTTTGCATTCTTTGCCAGTTCAATCGTCACGTTTGATATGCAGATTCCTGTGAACGGATCACCCGGTATTCCCTCCAACCTGGCTGCCATGGTAACATTCTCAGCAACCATGTCGCGGTAGTTGATATTCTCAATAACAGGAAGTGCATTAGGATCATAGTTATTGTCAGGATGAGAACCATAATTTCCCGTCATCCAGAATGCCCATTTCATAGTTTTCATTGTCATCCCTCTGACATATATATCCTTCACGTACCCTCCCCTGCCAATTGATGTCTTGATCCTTATGCCGGATTCTGAATTGATTGCAAGAATATCTTCAGCTCTAACATCCTCAATCCCTCCAGACATCTCGCTTCCTAGTGCAATTACCGCACTGTCTGGAGAAATGCATGTGAGCCTTCTGATTACCAGTTGTTTTGTTGGCATCCCAAATGCTATTCCATACTCATCCCAACCACTTTTGACAGCAATGCAGTCGTCCCCAGACACAATGTAGCAGTCCTCAATCCTGGTGTTTGTGCACGAATCTATAATTCATCCAATAAAAATGTCTCACAAATAGTCCCCAGATAATTGGTCCAAAACGTGGGTCATTCTACAGGTGCATACCTGGATTGATGCCATCTGTGTTTGGGGATGTTACAGGTGCTAGTATGGTGAGGCCTTGCACAATCACATTGCTGCATTTTATACAAAAGCATGTCAACAAAAGCCTGTGCAAGAATTCAATCAGGAACTGATTATAATTGATTATTACCTGCTGTACACAGGATGAACATTCCATGATGGGGAATTAACCAGGGTTAGGTCTGATATTTGAACATTCTCAGAGTACATAATTTCAATCAGGTAAGGTCTTGTGTACTGTAGCTCCCCCTTGTGAAATTTGTTCCACCAGGACTCACCCTGGCCATCAATCGTGCCATTGTCTCCTGAAAAATCAGATGAACTCTTGCTTCATTCCCCGAAAAACACAAAATTTAGATGTTACCACACTATGCTAGTTTCTTCTTACCTGTTACTACGACATCAGTAAGATTTGTACCGAATATGAGACTTATGTATCTTCCACCTGCTGTGTCCCTGCCTCGACCGTACGATGGCAGGGGCTCTATTACAGCCCATTCATTTTCATCCTACATGGAAACAAAATGATGATTAGTTATGTTCTCCAGGTTGGCATAAATCTGAAGGATTGGAAATCCTGAAACCTGGGAAGCAAGGAGAACAGCATCCTTATGGAGGTACAGAGTGAAATAACTGGTGAGATTGAAGCTTCCGGTGAGCCACTTTCCTGGTGGAACAAACAGCATCGATCCACCATCATCCGCAAACTGGCTGAGGTAATCAATGCCATTCTGAAATGCTTTTGTATTCGATGTTATTCCATCTCCTACGCCACCAAAATCTGTCAAGGAAGCACTGTGAGCCCTGCAACTTATGGCACAGTAGTCGAAATAGTCCCACCGATGGTGGAGATGCCGACCACAGGCAGAGTCTAATCTCAGGAAGATTGTTGCAGCAAGGATACAGATCACATTAAGCACCTGAAGAGGATTCACAAAAAATGGTGAGAACTAAATTCATCTTCCATGGTTTTCTTGCAAGGAATGAGAAGGGCTCCTTAGTTTCTTACCTGAGTTATGCTGCTTATTCTTGGCAACCCCATGGAAAATAATTTCAAAGTTGGTTGCTATGAGATCCTATTTTAGTTAGGAATTGGTTAGGAGTTGTACTGATTTATATAAGAATGTGAAGTTTGCGAGTTTGGTACAATGTTAGGCTTGCCAAAGATAAATCTTTTCATATGGTCCTGTGTGGGGAGATTTGTGGTTGAAATGAAGGCATTAAAAAGGGGGATGTAAAATAAGAATTTACAAAAAAAAAACAGTTGCAGCCCACTTGACTTTATGTAGCTTCCATGATTCCAATAACTGCTATTTATCTATTTTTATTTATCATTTTGTATTTGTTGATGGAAACTGGAAGTGCTTTTAGTTACAAGAACATTATCAATAATTGACCCCCTTTTTTAAGTAGAAAAAGGAATTTTCGTTTGTGGAAAAAGTCCAATAGTATAGTAAATATCTGGTTATGCCAAACAATTCAATTAGGCAGTGAAGCATCAATTAAGGAATACTAATAATAATAATAATAGTAAAAAAGGATCCTGCACATATGACTGAAGATTGAAGATTTTCTGATATAGTTGATGGAATAGTTTTTGCTTCAAGAGTTGCTATTGGTTTGGCTTCAAGAAATAATATTATTGACTACAAATTTTCAAGTTTCTCATGGGTAACATTTGTTTACTTTTCTTGCTGATGCGATGTGTTTAATGATCTTTCAAAGATTTATTAAATATAAATATTGATAGATAGATATGGTTAACTAGACTTCAATTAATATTCACCTTTTTGAGAAACCATTATCTCGATGTATGTTGGGGCTATGGAGAGCAAAACATGGGGCAGTCATTAGACAAATATTATGGGCAAGTAGATATTTCAACACCACTAGTGCCACTAATGGAAAAAGTAAATAGAAAGGGATTGAGTTTGTATCCAGAATTATGCATATCCAGAAATGATATAAATTCATAGTTTTATGCTAAGTCAAATCTATCTTGCAAACATTCCTTTTACGTGTTCATTAATACCACCATAATTCAGGGCCAATTACTTTTAACTTCCGGTAATTACGCTACAATAATATGCTAATTGGATCTCTACTATTATATTTCTTTTTTTGTGTGAAGATTGATAGTTTAGTTTTATTACCGACTGGGATATTTTTGGTATGTATGAACGCACCAGGTTATGTTTTTTCATATTAACAATTTCTTTTTCATATACAATTGGAGTAAATGATGTGCTATTCCAATTTTTATATAATGCTATGCTAAAAATAAAATAAAAAGTTATGTGCTATTGCAATTTTTATATAATGATATGCTAACAATAAAATAAAAAGTTCTGTGCTATTGTATTTTTTTATATAATGCTATGCTAAAAATAAAATAAAAATTTCTGTGCTATTGTAATTTTTATAAAATGATATGCTAAAAATAAAATAAAAAGTTCTGTGCTAATCTTAAAAATAGTTACAATGAAAATGATGTGCTTATATGTTATTTTAATAACCCAATTTATTTTATGTATTATATGATATAATATGATATATTGCTATGCTAAAAATAAAATAAAAAGTTCTGTGCCAAACTTAAAAATAATTACAATCAACATAATGTGCTAATATGTTAAGTATTTTAATAAGTGTCAATTTATTATCTGTATTCTTTGATATAATATGATATAATTAATAGATAATTATAGCAATATATTAACTGACTGATTGATTGTCATTAATAGATATAATATGATATAATTAATTCCTCATAATTATAGCAATATATTAACTGCCTGATTGATTGCCATTAATAGATAATTAAACAAATATAAAACAGTACAGCACACTTCCCACATTTCGTAGCAATTCCGGATATGCATAAAAAAAATTTTCTGGACAGTAACTTAATCGAATAGAAAGTACTATAGTAATATATAAGAGGTAGGTTTCCCGCTAAAGTAATGGATTGCTTCATATAGGTAGCCTAATGCCTATACTTGGAAGCAAAATAGAATATGAGCATGGCCTTATATCCAACTTGGGAATTCTATTCTTACATATACTTACTTCCTTAGATTTGGCAAACATCCCATATACTACTAGATTAGTAGACCCAAAAGATATAGTAGATCGGAATTTTCAAAATACGCATCAGGAGCACTCCAAGTTATGGAAGATGAGTAGAACGAGGATGACTCTTCGCCTTATTGTAATTCATCTGCCCTATATATGATTACTTCCTACCACGATTATTATTATTATGCAAATGCAGGTCATAATTAGAAATTTAAAATTTCAACGGACATAATAATAATGTATGAATAATTTGTTCGAAAAGAAAGAAAGAGGGCATTATTTGATAATAATACACCAACGCAATGAAAATAAAGCTTAATTTCCTTGTAAGCATTGGCAACTTGACATATATGGTAAAAAGTGATTTCATTTATATATTCAGGGTTTGGTAATTATGTTATGGAGCAAAACAAATTGTTTTATTAATTTAAAATTCTTCACATGCATGGTGTTTTTCTATTTACCAATCTTAAGCATAAAGTCACGGAAAGCCCTATGAAGAAACGGATCGGAAGGGGGTCTGAGAAAAGTACCTACTATATAATTATTTTCGGATTTATGGCATGACCTATTTTGATAACCATATATCTATATTGGTTTCTATATACTATATAGTGACAATGTGACATGTTCTTTTTGGCAGAAATTAAATAAATAAATGGCCCCATCGTATTTGTTGGGACATATAGAGTGTGTTACATATTCCCGTGAATCCATTTGTCTGCTTCTTTGCACTACTCTCCACCAACAGTACCCATTAATGAATGAATATCATTCCTATATATATACTTGACCTAACCCATTCATCCATCACAGACTCAGATCACACTCTATATATGTTTTATTATTAATTATTAGTGGTGGAGTTATGGAAAGTGACTTGGCTCACTAGTCGCGGTCTAGGACAATTTCCCTAAAAACATTTATTAGTGCACACTATGTGTGTTAGTATTTTTCATCCTAAATTATTAGGAGTGTTATTTATTTTACAAGTGAACAACCATGCTATTAGTTTAATTTATAAACTAAATAAATCAAATGAATTAAAAAATAAATTCACACGGATAGCAATCAGTGTCGTATCCACTCTTGTACAAGGTGGGTCAATTGACCCACCAAAAAAAAAAAAAAAACTAGTAAAATATTAATACTATTTTGATATAATGAGAATTAGGTTGTAATTGTACCGCAAAAAAAAAAGAATTAGATTGTAATTTTAGAACAAATATTGAGTAATTCGGGTATAGGAATTTAATAGTATTGATTTTTTTTTTAATTATTATAAATATGTGTGTATATATAAGATAAAATAAATATGGGTATATTTTAAGGGATTCACAACTCTATTAATATTTTAGGATTTTCAATCTGGATTTTAATTTTTTTTTGAAAAAAACTCACAAGGTATTTAATCCGTGTTTTAAAAAAAATCTTTACAAATTTTGAGTTATTCAAATACAAATTTTTAAAAAAATTTAAAGAGTCTTTAGGTATTCAATAGTCTACTAACTTCAAAACTCCATCAATGGATTATGTAAATAAGTCAGTCAACTCTACATAGAGTTTATTGATTTTCTAAATCTACCGACTTTTAAAAGTCCAAAAAAATGTAACAACGTTTTGATTGAATACGCGATGCTAAAGTTAGTTTACTACCCTTCATAATATTCGACCCACCAAATTAAAAATCCTGGATCCGCCACTGATAGCAATGTTATATCCACTCAACAATAGTAGTATATAAATATAATAACAACCATGACCAGTTATGTTCTTTAATTATTGCACACACATATAGTATATTAATGATAATTGTAGACATTTGAAGTCTTGTATGGTGCGTGGGGCAGTGGATTGTTTTGTGTTTGTGGTTAGCTTTTGTCTGTGCCTATGCAAAGTTTTATTCCCACGTTCACTACGTACCCTAAAAAATTTGTACTTTAATATATAGTACTTCCTCTATATTTTAGCCAGTGATATATGAATTTGTACGCATAATTTGAAGAAGAGAAAAAATAACGTATTTTAAAATAGACGCGAAAACTAACTGAGAAAAATGAGCACTAATTAGTAATTAATTTATTTCAAAACAAATCAAACGAAAAAGTGTATCACTTATTACGGTATTGATAGCTCTGTTTTCCATAACATACAGAGTACTGTATTACGGTATTAGTAAGGTCGTGCATTTTTTATTTGATTTCTTTTTTATCATCTATGGGCTTTGAGGCCCACTTCACTTCACTGCAGACGAACCCAGAAGCCATAACTCACAAAAGGAAGGCCCATTAAGAATTGCTAATTAGAAAGCCCAATAGGCATCTAGCCCATTTCGGCTGAAAGCAAAATACGAACCATTTATTTTCTACTCCCGTTTCAAAATAAGTATAATATAAGGACACGGGATTTAATAAAATAAAAAATACTTTAGTAATATTTAATGTAAGGAATAAAAATACTTTAGTAGAAGTCTTATACCTTTAAAAGCATTTTATATATGGTAATTTAATATTTATTTTAAAATACTCAAAAAAGGAAAGTGTAACACTTAAAAAAAAATGGAGGAAGTATACCATCAATAAAATGGAGGAGAAGAAAGAAGTGCAGAGGCATGTAAATTATAAAATAAAATATCAGGTACGCTTCCCTTAAAAAGAATGTAAGAATTTAAGATAATATTTAATTTAATAAAAGAAAAAAGGAAAAAATGCCAATATAGTCCTTTTTCTAAAAAAAAGCTAAATTAGTCTTTTTTTTTTTTATTTTTTGGCCCAATTGGTCCGCTATATATACTAATTACGTCCCAATTAGTCCTCCACCCACTAATTATGCCCTAATTACATATTTTTTGCCAAATCAGTCCTTTTTTCAAAAATCTAAATTGGTCCGTTATTAATTTTTGCCCCCTTTCATGCAGTCCAATGCATATTTCAAACCACTAATAACTCAAATTTGATATACGTAAAAATTCTAAAATTTCAATATTTATAAACTACACGACGAGACTAATCTAACAAGATCCTACTTGGCTCATTTAACTTGTATCTCTAGGTCAATTATTAACACGACGAGACGGACCTAGATATACAAATTAAAATGAGCCAAGTAGAATCTTGTTAGATTCGTCTCGTCGTGTAGTTTATACTCCCCCTGTCCCATTTGAAATGTCTCAAAACTTTTTGATACGCAGTCCAATGCCTTTGTTTAACTGTTAATATCTTAAAATGTAGAAAAGTAAAAATTATAAAAAAATATATATTTTAAAATTACACGATTAGACGAATCCAACAAGACCGAACTTGACTATATTTTTTGTTGATGTAATTGTGATAACATTAGGTCAAAATTAATCAATTAACAGTGTCAAAAGTAAAAATGGGACAATACAAGTGGGACAGAGGGAGTAAATATCGAAATTTTAGAATTTTTACTTATATCGAATTTGAGTTATTAGTGGTTTGAAATGTGCATTGGACTGAATGAAAGTGGACAAAAATTAATAATGGACCAATTTAGATTTTTGAAAAAAAAGGACCAATTTGGCCTAAAATATATAATTAGGGCATAATTAGTGGGTGAAGGACCGATTGGGACATAATTAGTATATGTAGCGGATTAATTGAGCCAAAAATAAAAAAAAATGACTGATTTGATTTTTTGTTAAAAAAAGGACTATATTGACCTTTTTTCCAAAGAAAAAACAGAGGAGGAAAAGCAAAGTGTGCTCTGTATGAAACAGATATATGTTCTTTCTATGAAAGGAAAAATATGAAGAAATGCCTAATAAGAAGAAGAAAAAAAATTAAAAAAAGGAAAAGAAAAGAAAAAGAAAAAAATGAGAAGTTATTACTACTACAAGATATGTATAATTAGATTTCGCGACTTTGGCTGATGTGTGATGTCAGCCAGATTACACCTTCTTCTGACCTTCAGAACTTCATTTTCATAATAAATGAAAAATTCTGGCATCATCATCATCATCATACTTGTTCGTGTACATTGATGTTTATCTAATTAACTATTATTGTTATTATTAACAAATAGTCAAATATACAGAGGGGGAGTGGTTACAGTGCAGAATGTGATGGCGGAATAATCTTTATAATGGAAGTGAATTTGTGTAATTTTAAATACAGTAGATTCATGTGATGTCTAAAAGGTTTCATGTGATGTATGCGACAGTAGAGTGTGATGGGAGACATAAGTTATGTGATACGGTATATGGTGTCTTGGGAAGCATGGTTTCATGTGATGTCTCAAGACGTACTCTGTGATGTATACGTAACACGATGTGATGAGAAACATTGTTTATGTAATACAACTATATTTCAGATTGCAATGTCTATTCGAAGTGGTTTAGTGATAGATTTCGTCGTCTATTTTTGTGATATCAGAGCTCCTTGGTACGGTAGCATGTTCATCTTGATATTTTGTAGTAACAATTAGGAAGTAGTTACGTGAGTGAAAGTGTAGTTTGTAAATTTTGATTTCGAAATTTATATCGATTTTGTTTTATGTGAATCCAACGTGTTCTTTGAGCTTATGTTTGTAATTGATAGGCGATTTTGATTGAAACTGATATAATGCTCGCTGAAATCGGTGAAGAAACGACTTCCGACGAAGAGTAACCACTTTTCCGGCCAAGTTTTGGAAAATTCCGGCCAACTTTCGTCATCTTGAGGTGTAGTTGATTTTTCTAAAATCAAAGCACATATTTGTGATCCTTATGTCGAAAGGAGTTGAATGCATATAAGTTTCACCATTTTTGAAAGAGTTTGGAGAGTCGTCGGATTTACTATTCACCTTTCTTCTCCGGCGAGCCAATTCTTTTCCGACGATGATTTTGCATTCTGAAAACAGTTATGAGATCCTTGTGAGATATAGATTCATTTTCTGGATTGATTTTGTTGATTGGATCGAATCCACACTAAGTTTTTGGTGGGGAATATAACGGGTTTGGGGTTTAGGAGAAAATGACGATTTTGATGGGAAATGAAATATAAATTTTTTTTTGAATTGAATTGGAGTTTGTAGGTACAGACCAACAAAGGGTTTGTACCCTATCTTGATTGATACAGAGGAGTTTAAATTTTGTGTTTGAATTAAGAATACTCAGCTGTTGGAAGCAGGAACAAACAGTTTATGTTCATAAATTCTGTCTTCTCCATGTATCATTTTATATTTTAGCTATATTATAGATATATGGTTATGACAGTTGATACGAATTATACTGTTGTAATTGGTCGCTAATAAGATTTAATAAAAATAGATGAGAATAATGTGTTACACATTGTGGGGTTGGAGACTTACTCTAGCGGTCAAGTCCCCCTTCTCTCAACCATAGGTTGGGGTTCGATCCCCACCCGGCCCCCTATCCATCCCCTTATCTCCTTTGTAATTTGTATTGTTTGGGCTCCCACACACCTTTGCCGACACATGAGTGTCACTGTTAAAAAAAAAATGTGTTACACATTGTGTGTGTATTTTATGCTACTAATATATACTACCATGTTGAATTATTTGCCTACACGTAGCATAATAACCACCAAAAAAATGTCTCTTCCAAAGAATTAAGAGGTTTTGCTGGGTCATGCATTAATGATCCATTATTAGTGACAAGATATCTCTATCTGTTTTTATGCATATTAATGACTTATCTAATATAAATGGAATTCGATTCATTAATTCCCCTAAAAGAATTGTAGGATTTTGAACTGCATATATGTAATTAATTACTTCAAATTATTGTAGTATTTGTGTATAAATGTAGTGTACAATTTTGGGTTAGGTCCAGAGTATAGTGCCGACCGATCGGCAATGAGTAATTTGATGAATTAGTTCAAGCAACACAAGCCATCAAAATTGATCAGTGTGAACACGAAAATTGAAATGATCAGTGTGAAAGAAAAAATAAACAAATATTGGAGTAACATATAGTAATCATTTGGGTTTCACTACAATAACTCACTCATATATTACTCCTTTGTTGCTTCCATCATTTCTTCTTCTTCCTCTTCTTATTTATTTAAAAGATTTGTATTCTTAAAAGCTTAGAATGTTCTTTGTATTTCTTTGTGCATTCTTATATGAAGAATTTTATATTATACTTCAGTGGATGTCGATATATATATATAATTGTGAAAAAAGTCTGCGTACCCTAACTGATTTAATAAATTTTAATTTAAATAATCTACATGACATCAATTTTATAAAAAAAAAATGTTATTCAACTATCGAATAATTGAGTTAAATTTCTTTATTCTTAATGACCTTTTATTTCTTTATTACTTGATGTTTTAAGTATTCACAAGTGGGTTTATTTGTTAATAAAACTTTTGCACAAACATTTCAGTTTCCAAGAATTCGATTACAGTACTTTCTAAATTCTAAAGAATTTAATTATTTATAATTTAGATTCAGCATAAATGTGGAAGAAAGTGGCAAGGATATCACCAACTTCCCAACTTGTTACCCACATATATGTATATGCCCAAGTTTCTAAAGTTTTTAATTTCAATTTTGTTATTTAAATTTATTTTTTCCGTAAATTAAACCTAAACTTTCGTATTCAAATTCATTATATTGATGGAGATGAGGACTTAGCCCAAGTGGTTAAGTCCCTTAACTTTTGACGGAAGGTTGGAGGTTCGATTCTCCACCGCCCCCTATCCCTCCCTTTATTCCCCTCTGTAATTGCATGGCACGTGCTCCCCACCACCTCTTTCATAGGCCTTCAATGGCTCATAAAAAAAAAATCATTATATTAATGATATATTTAATTAAAAAAATTAAATTTTCTATTTTAATAAAATTTAATTAATATAGTAATTATGTAGTAATTAGTGAAAATCTGTATTACTTTTTATTATTTAAAAATAAGAAATGAGCGCTCGAGGAATTAGTCTTGTATCCAAAAATAAGAAATGAGCGATCGTTTTTCTCCAAATTTAAATGTCTTAGCAATAACTATCATATATATTTTCCCTCCTAAAGAAGGTTTGGACTCTTTGGATTTGAATTCGAATCATATTTATAATCATTCCCTAAATACGAGTCTTGATGTGGAATGCTAGTATTAAATACTAGTAGTTGAGTAGTAAAGTAGTACTCCCTCTGTCCCACTTAACTTGTCTTGTTTAACTTCTGCACACAATCCAATGCACTTTTTCAATCGTTAATATCTCAAAATATGTACAGTGAAAAATTATGTAAAATATATACTATAAAACTACATGATCATACGATTCTAACAAGACCCAACTCGACTATTTTTTCCCAACGATATACTTACAATAACATTGAGTCAAAGTTGAACAATGAACAGTGCCAAAAAGTCAAACAAGACAAGTTATCTTGGGACGGAGGGAGTAATTTTTTCCTTGTAAATAATGAAAGACTCGTGTCCTTGTTGGCGATGAGGGTTGAATCATAGCATAGTGGGTTTCGTATATTGTCACTTTCTTTAAACAACACCAATAAATAAAAAAGTCATCATCAAAATACGTTTTCTTTTTTTTTTAAAATAAAAATAAAAATAAAAATTTGACAATCTAACAAACAAAAGAGAATAAAAATCCGGATTGAAGATCAAACTCAAAAACTACTTGCTATTTGCTAAGTCTAAAATTGAAAATTAAATAACTTGACTATTTGCTAAGTCTAAATCCCCTCAACAATCTTGTAGTAAATCATCTTTAGTTTTAAAATTTAGGGAAAGCCTGTCCTTAAGATGAGCCTGGAGAGCCCATAAAAAAACAGTATCGGCGGGGTGGGGTTCGTGATACTGGATCGCCGGGGTGGGCCCAGGAGGAGTACTCACAGTCCATAGCCCTCTGTCAAACCTTAAAATCTCCATCCACACGACACACCCAAAAATAGATCCTCTCGCACCTCCTAATCCTATTTTGTTCGGAGTTCCACCCAAACCCCCCACCCAAACCCACTCCAATGTATACATACAAAATCTGTATACATCCTCATCAACAACTACAAGCATCTGAATTCTGATATTACTACTACTCCAGTATTCAGTTTAAATAAAGCCCCACCCTTAGGACCAACATCCTTACTAGTAGTAGTTACTCCTCCTATACTCAGTACTCTACTACCCATGCCTAAGTGGGGTGGGGTGGGTGGGTGGTCTCCGTCGGCCCAGGGGAGGCCTGCACCTCTGCATGCTCTTCCGTCATCTGCATTCATTTCTATTTTTCCTCTATTGATTTAACACTCCTTTACTCAGATCTGCGTTTCTCTATGTTTTCGAACTTCAATTGGGTGTAGAAAGTGGTAAAGAAGGAAGAGAAAAAAACCAAAAGGGTTTATTGTTTTGCAAGATTCCATTTTTAGGGGTTTTTCCGAGGGGTTTTTTTGGATATGAAGACGACGCGAAAATTGTTATGGGATTCCACGCGGACTCCGTCCGGGACGCCTACCGCCGCCGCCGCAGCGGCGGCAGCGGCCGCGGGTCGGGCGAAGCCGAATTTGTTAGTGTGGTTGATTTTATTTGTTTTTGTTACTTATCTGGTGTACGTATTGAGGCTGCTTTCTTCCTCTCATCACTCTTGCGACGATGACGTCATTTTCCGGCACAATTCCGTCCACGTCGGCAACTCCACGGTCGCATCCCTACCGCTGAAGGAATCCGCGCATTCGATCGCGCGGAAACCCGACAAAACAGGGCTAGAGCACATCGTATTCGGCATTGGAGCGTCGGCGAAGCTATGGAAGAACAGGAAGGAGTACATAAAGCTATGGTGGAAACCGGAAAAGAAGATGCGCGGCATCGTCTGGCTCGACAAGCCCGTCAAATCCCACTCAAACGATACCGGCAGCCTCCCGGAGATCAGAATCTCCGGCAACACTTCCCGCTTCGCGTACAAGAACAAGCAGGGCCACCGGTCCGCCATTCGAATTTCGCGAATCGTGTCGGAAACGCTGCGGTTAGGGAATTCGAATACGGACAATGTGCGGTGGTTCGTGATGGGGGACGACGACACAGTCTTCGTGACGGATAATCTTGTGAGGATTCTGAACAAGTACGATCACAATCAGTTCTACTACATTGGGAGCTCCAGCGAGAGCCATTTGCAGAACATATACTTTTCTTACAACATGGCTTATGGCGGCGGGGGATTCGCCATAAGCTATCCCCTTGCCAGGGCTCTCGAGAAGATGCAGGATAAGTGCATTCAGAGGTACCCTGGATTGTACGGATCCGACGATCGAATGCAGGCGTGTATGGCGGAGCTCGGCATTCCTCTTACTAAAGAGCTAGGGTTTCATCAGGTTAGGAATCTTGTTTGTTCTGAATTGGAATTAAAATTTTCCTGTTTTGTGCTTATTTGCGTAATGTCTTCCATTGTGCTAATTTCAGGGGAATTTGGGTGTAGTACATTATGATTGCAGTGTACAGATTTGAACTTAGATGAATTTGTTTTAGGAAATTTGTTAATGATGAGTATGAATTGTTTCATTTCATAACATACGTTTTTTACATGTCTGCGTGTTATGCGTGCCTAAATTGGTAAGGTTCTACTGCTTTTCTGCAAGAAAATTTGTGCTCTTTTACTTGAATGGGGCAATAAATTGTCTGATTTTTTGTGGCAAACTGCTGTTCTGTGTTTTTTGATGTTTTTATGCACAATTTCAAGCATTCCCTATTACCTAAAACGCGTTGTGTGTTTACACTAATGTTTTGTGAGATGTGGTTGTTTAATGTTGTCTGTGTTATTTTGGTTTTTGTGATTCAGTTTGATGTTTATGGCAACTTATTCGGGCTTCTCTCGGCGCACCCCATCGCGCCATTCGTGTCTTTGCACCACCTCGATGTGGTGGAGCCGATATTCCCCAACATGACTCAAGTGCAAGCCCTACAGCACCTGAAAGTCCCGATGCAGCTCGACTCTGCAGGTCTGATGCAACAATCCATATGCTACGACAAAGCAAACGAATGGACGATATCAGTGTCTTGGGGATTTGCAGTTCAAATATTTCGCGGGATATTGTCTCCTCGGGAGATGGAGATGCCGTCAAGGACCTTCTTGAATTGGTACAAGCGAGCTGATTACAGAGCGTACGCCTTCAACACCAGGGCATTCGCAAGGAATCCGTGTCAGCAGCCCTTTGTTTTCTATTTGTCGAAGGCAAGCATGGAGTTGAACACGAACCAAACCTTCACCCAATATACTTACCACAATGTTACGCATCCTTTCTGCAAGTGGAAGATCGCAGTTCCCGATGAGGTTGAGACAGTGGAGGTTTTCAAGAAGGCCGATCCACATCTATGGGACAGGGTAAGCTAACTCTTCCCATTTCCTTCATCGTAACACTACCGTTGTCTTTCGAGATTTAGTAGTATTTATTTTCTTTCTATGCTATCTTATGTTAGAAAGACCAATCATGTGATAAAAAGGGAGATGTTACACCTAACACAAAGAAAAAGCTCTAGTATAAAGCAAAAGTCAACTTGTTGCTAAATTTCATTCTCAATTAAGTCTCCAATCTCTTACAAAATGATTCGTTGACAGCTAAAATCCATACTTTAGTTTTTTGTGATTCCATGTCCCATTCATTGTGTTAGCATAGCTTGATACAACTCATACTAGGATATATTTACATGATTAAATGTTGAAAGTGACATTCGGGTTCCATTTTTGGGCAGTCTCCGAGAAGAAACTGTTGCCGGGTTTTGAGCAATGAAAACAATCGCTTGGTCATTGATGTAGGCGTATGCCGGGAAGGTGAGATCAGCGAGGCAGCAAAACGTTGACGAGGTCACTAACCGAACCCTAAACCTCCCTTGTAGATGTATTCCATTTATTTATTTTTTAACATCCATAAATTTCTTGAACACGGTGTTCTCCGGGGGAGGGAGTATCGTAGTAAATTTAGTTCTAGTTGTGTACTATTATATACGGAGTATTAAGTATTCCTTTTGCTTCTAAATTTTGGCAACATATATACATTACATTAATGTTACATATGGGTTGGTTCTAGAATTTCCTGGAATCCTGGCATGTGGAGGATTGATGAGTATTTTTGAAGCGAGAAATTCACCGACATTATTAAAATCCGTCATCAATCAGATGTAAAGATTTTTTTGCTTCATTTTGGTGGGGAAGGAAACAAATTTTGTTGCGGCATAGATTGCGTGAGATGGATATATATGTCAGTACAATTTGCCCAAGGTCTTATGAATTGGACCCCCCGGGGGGCGGTTTGGGGGGGTGTTGATTGATCATTATTCATTAATTAATGTACCTGGTCTGGTCCCAATTTGGCTGTTTCAAAAATTTCAATGCTGTTCTGTTGAAGATTATGAGTGAGTGTAGCCTCAGCCCTGTCGTGATGTGAAACCGAAGGTGAAAATGAAAAGCAACTAGGGGACCCTGTGAACTCCGGCTGTAATCTTATGTTGGGGATTTTTGTTAAAGTAATTGGGATTATTGATTGCAAAATATAAAATTTTAAAAATGGGTTTGGCCATCTACGCCACACCACACATTTTTTGTTTTTCTAAATTACCTTTATATTTAGAAGAAAACATAAATTCTAAATATTACATTATGAAGTAATAAATATACTAATCATACACCACCCCCAATAATTACTACTCCCTCCGTCCCGTGAAGATTGAACCATTTCTTTTGGACACGGTAATTTAGGTGGTGGAGTTTGGTAATTAAAGTGGTGTGAGTATTTGTGTTTAAAATTCTAATAAATTTTGATACTGTTTATTGTTTAACTTTGACGTAATATTATCGTAATGATGTAATTAGAGAAAAATATTCAAGTGTGGTCTTGTTAGAATCGTCTAATCGTGTAGTTTTAGAATATATATTTTATACAATTTTTATTTGTATCAATTATGTAATATTAAGAATTAAAGAAATATAAGGGACTTTGTGTAGGAAAGTAAAAATGCATTGGAATTTGTGCAGAATAGTAAAAGTAAGTATTTTTAATGTTATTTGACAATAATTAAGTTTCTAATCAAACTTATATTAATTTGATTTTTCTAAAAAGGGAAAGTGATCAAATTTCGTGGGAAACCCCAAAAAGGAATAGGAGTCAAACTTCGTGGGACATAATGATTACATTCATACACCTTTCATTACACTGCATCCCCAACTAATATGTTGAACATTGAGCATTACTTCGAAAAGAAATCGGAACATACATCATCCGTTCTAAAAAAATTTCAAACGACTTCCTATTGCGAAAAATTTTTGAACATCAATTGTTAGAAAAAAATTTCGAACTCACTAATGTTAAGAATATTTTTTCGAACATCACCCCAAAAAGATAATACTACTACAAAAAGAAAAAGGAAAAGAAACCGGTCTGTTCAAATTGTACAGTGACAATGTTCGAAAGTTTTCCCTTATGTTTAAATTTTTTTTATTCTAACATAAGGACATGTTCTTTTTCTAACAAGAAGTTTTCTTTGAGAATTCTATCAATCAAATCCCCCATTACACAAACCAAGTTCGAATATTTTGGTAGGAAAAACCTTCATCTTTCCAACCTAATCATAACCTGGCATGTTTTCCAAACCCGATGAAATTCACATATAACTATTCTAAAAGCACTTCTAACCATAATGTTGCTAATTGGATGGAGTAACTGCTTATGGGGAGGTGAGTATTGGTCATGTTAGTGTAAGGGTGGAGAATGGTGCGTATGCAATAAGTTGGGAAGAACATGATTGTGCATGTAGCATTTTTTCTTTTTTTTTTTTTTCTTTTTGGTGGAAAATTTCAATGGTGTGATATAAGAAATTTGGATTTTTTGAAAACATTTTATGTGGTGTTTAAATAGTCGTAACCTTTTTAAATCTGGGATGTACTCCCTGTCTCATTAAAATTTCAATTAAAGTTCAATTTGATGTGTTTGAAGCCTGTCCAAAGTTCACTTTGAAATTTCAGCAGCATAAATAACAGTACCGCTGTACATTTTCTACGAAACAATGTACACACAGCAAGGTAACACAACACTATTGGCAAAATGAAATGGACGGTACTGAAGTGATTCGATTCAACAATTCCACAAGATAGCTAGGCAGACAGATACATAAACATCATCAGTCTTCATCATCCTCGTCGTCTTCTGGGAGGCCCATGTCATCTCCCACGCCTTCCAGCAATTTATCCACATCCTCTCCCAACTCCATCAGCCTTCCACTGAGCTTCTCCACCTTGCTCTGCTCTTGGCCAAGGCAGACGAGAAGATCATTCAGTTCACCTTCACTTTCCTTCTGAGCCTCTTCCCTTGCTTCTGCCTTTATCTGCTCGATGTCTGGGGCAGCCACAGCTCCACCGCTTCTCAGGGCTTTCACTTCCCGTTCCAGCTGTAAGTTGGCCTGCTCGAGGCTATTGTATGCATCGGATAAGCTTTTCAGATCAGATTCCAGCTTAGATGCTGAATTTTGGTGTGATGAAGCCTCGGCTTCTATTCTGGCTTTCTCTGCTTTGAGGTTTTCCAGTCTTTGGGACGTTTCATGCAGATCCCTGCGGAGAGTTTCAACTAGGACTCGATCTGAACCAGAGCTGGCTCTGTGTTCGAGCTGGGATGAGCCACCACCTCCTGTCTTGGCCAGACCCTCAGCAAGTGTAGCATTCCGACCCAAGAGGTCCTGGAAAATATGGCCACAAGACAAGGATCAAAAGCCAGATCCCATTCTACTTAAAGCATATAAAGGTTACAATCGAATAACAAATCTCTAGGCAACTAGAGTTTCATCCTCTCCACTCCAGAAAGGTCGTGTAATTAAATCACAAGCTGTGAGAAAATATAATTTGTATTGGGCTTTTGGGCTCAGGATAATGACAGAACAGTACCCTTTGATTGCTGAACTGGAGGCAAAGGTGTTTATTACTGTGGTTAAATCTAGTTTCTATCAAATATGTAAAATGAGGTTGTAATGTCTTGCTTTCGGAACATTTCGTGTGCTAAAGGCAGCCAGGGTTTCATAACATATGAATATACGCATCTTTTGATGTTAAAAGGAAAAAAAAAAAAGAAAAAGAAAAAGAAAAAGAACTTAGGAAAAAAAATCAGGCAATGCTATAACACTGAATTCTGAATTAAGCTAGCATACCTGTATTTCAATGCATTGCTTCTCCACAAACGTTTTCAGCCGTTTGATGTACTCCTTATCACTTTCTCCACTACCCTGCTCTAGGTTTGCCGGTACAACTGCCACCTGGGTCTTAGGCTGACTGTAAATATCAACAACGTGCTCCCGAATTTTTGCTTCCAATCCTTTCACTAAGGATACAAACTGAGAATTGAGTACCATTGCAAGCATAGGATGATCCTCACTTTTCTGATCAGCCTTTTCATCTTCGTCAACATCTTCAATGTCAGACATGCTAGCAGCAGTTGAACGAGTTAATGGTTTACGATCGAAAGTTAGTTTTGCAGATGTAAAATGGACGCTCTTCTGCATATCATCAAACTTTAGAAAGTACGAGGTAAGCCCCATTTTTTGATTTATTGCCTCAATGATGCTAAAAGCATTCTTTTTGCTGTCATTGATCTTATTGTATATTACACACTCCCCTAGGAGTATGGCAGCCAATCCCCTAGCACATACAGTTGCTGTTTCATTCGAAACTAACTCAAGCAGGTAGGTGAGATGAGGATTTGAATCAAGGAAGCATTGAACTGCCCTTGGACAATCGCAGAGCCAAATAACTAGCAGCTTTAAAATGATTGAATGAACATAGATAGGCCCAGATGAACTAACTCTTCCATCTTTGCTCCGGGAAGAGGCAAGTGCTAGATACTTCACCATGCGGTGCATTAGAGGCTCTGGGCCACCCAGCGTAGGTCTAGGTGCTTCCAGTTCAATTTGGAGAACCTATCAGCAGTTTTCATAATCATAGTAAGAGTTGCACAGGCAATATGACTAGGTATAATGAAACAATAAAAACATCTTATAAAATCTATTTCTTCAGGAGTTTCCTCTTGCCTGATGATGGAAAATATAAGTACTACAAATATTCTTTTTTTTAAAAAAAATTTAAATATATATACTTTTTTCTGTTTTACTTTTCCTCTTTAAAAATAAAAAGCTCTATATAATGACTTAAATATTATACTACATATGCATATAAAAATAAAAGGAAAGAATGTGCCATATACCTTCTCCTTGCATTGGATGTTATCCCACAAAACATGAGAAAGAACACTCGCAGCTCTGCAGCAGGTCTGCACGAGAGTAATCGAGAATAATTAAAATAAATAATTCCAGAATAACCAAGGATGAAATAAAGCATATTCATGAGCAGCAGGATCAACGTGGTAGTGAGCAGGAATGTTATCGAGCTAGAGTTACAGTTACTCATCCACAAAGTGATTTCCAAGAAAAAATTTTTTGCAAAATAATTTTTTTGCAAATCTACATGAGATAAGCATATGAGAATCAACCCAGTCATTTTTGGAATTTGGATTAGTATGGACTACAGTGGTGTCAGAGTAATATACAATAAAGATCCGTTCACAATCGAAGTCTGCAATGAAAATAAGGATTTGAAGCTTATTTCATGTATTTGACAGTTTTAGTGCAACTCATGAGTTCAATATAAGCCAAATCACAAATGTAGCAGACAGCCGGACACAACTAAACTGGCATCCATATATTTGTACTTCATTGAACATTCTTAGGAAAATTTTCAGGGAGAGCCAACAGTAACAATATCCTTTATTCAACTCGAATGAAAGTCTAGATAATTGTTTGTGAATAGGTAATTGGGTATACTTCTCAACTTAAAGGATTCAGCATTTCTAGCACAACATAGTATGGAAGGTTATTGCATGCTCCTAAAGCAAAAGATGCTAAAGAAATGGGTGCCAAAAGTTGGAAGAAACTAAATCTGGACAATTGGACATAATCCAAAAGGATTGGTTACCTACTCAAAAGAAAAAAGTACACAGAAAACTTGAAGGAATAATCAATTATGCTAATATTTAACTTTTGATTGATGTGTATTGGGAGTATGCCAACAGATCAATAGCACAATGGATATTTGGGAGGATTCTCAAGGTGAGGTGCAACCAAAACACACTCAAAATCAACCTACCTCAAGATCACCATCACGTTCACTTTCTGTTAGACCATGCAATAACATGCTGCAAAGAAACAAAATTTCAAAAACAATAATCAGCCATGAGAATCCATCAAGGTACCATGGGGTAAAAATCTAACCTTCCAAATGACATTTTAACATCATCCTCCATTGATGCATTAACCATTGACTGTGGTTGAGGAATTAAAGTAGAAGCCAACATAGCTTGGCCAACTGGATTTCCCTGTTCCAGATCAACAACTCATAAAAATCACAGGGAACAACAGAGGAAGCTTAAGAATTTGCACCATCCAGAATAATACTAAACTGACATGATTAAAGAAAAACATATGATTAAAAAAAATAAAAATTGTGAAGAAACAGTAACACAGGCACCCACATGATTAAAGACTAGTCACAAACCTCACAATAACTCTTAAAAATATAGTCAGCTGCTATGAACTCTTGCACACTAGAAGTCCGTAAAATAACCCTCAGTATAGAATTTAAGGCAGGTTCAACATCAGGCTCCTCTCCAAGTAATTTGCTGGCAAGTGCATCACGATTTTTGGGATGATCAACCACCAGATCACCAATACATTGGAGTGCCTGGGACAATTATAGGATTAACCCGAGTCTATCAGAAAGGTGAATTAAATTTTTGCACAAAAGTGATTTAGCATGCATTCCGTTGAACAATCACAGACATTTACAGAAGAGAAAAAAAGCTAACAGACACATAAAGTTCCGAGGTCATAGATTGCTTCCAACATTTCAGGAGAAAATAAATCAGCTCCAAAACATCATTGAAATAATTAAAAAGCTTATTCAAAAAACATGAAGAAACAAAAATGTGTTATTAAGGATTTGCAAACTTCAAATATTCTTAATCTGACAGGTTAATCACGGAACCATCTAATGTGTAACATCTAGAAGAAGCAGCCCTATAAGCATCAGAGATAGATTATAGAGGCAGATCCTTAATATCCTCAATCAATAATCACGATAGTCAATAGTATCGTATGATAGAAAACCAACTCATAGATCTTAGAACATAGTTTCATTAGAATTTAACCAAGTATGCTCGTAACCAAGACATTCTGAATGAAGGAAGATGTCAGTCTCTTTTCATCGCAAGATGACTATTAGACCATCATAGAGAAAGGAAAAGAAAGAAAGTAAACAATGCCACATTTCGAAAACTGCACAACACATTGTCAGGGGTCATCATCTTACCATGCAACGTAAAGGAACAGGAGCCCACTGACTCTCAACTCCCAG
Organism: Hygrophila difformis; assembly: GCA_030278955.1. Classification (NCBI taxonomy): domain Eukaryota; kingdom Viridiplantae; phylum Streptophyta; class Magnoliopsida; order Lamiales; family Acanthaceae; genus Hygrophila; species Hygrophila difformis. The sequence goes on along the minus strand of JAOANR010000006.1, from coordinate 2,837,580 downwards.
CATCAAGATATAATCCAATACCTTTTTCTACACAAAAGAAGTATAACATGAATAGGACTATTTGGTAAAATTTACTTTTATACTTTACGAGTATATTCCATCTCAACCCTGTAAGTTTTTTAACAGAGAGTAAATTTTGAAAGTTGAACATAAACCTGAACCAAAGCTGTTTTATTTGCCAACCCATTGGAGTCTTTCCCAGGATCAGTTTGTTGGCCTCCATGTAGAAGCAAGTGAATTGTGTCCAATACACTGATCAAATTTATTGTCTACTGGCAATCAGTTAATACAAAAAAACATAGAAAAGTTACAAGTAGGACTTGCATAGAACAAGTATAAACAAAAAATTTTAGGATTGAAAGTTATAAAAAATATGACATTTTGTTTAACCTTCTGCTGTGTGAATTTATAGGAGCTCCCTCTAAGCTTCAAAATTGATATCAGCGAGTCAAAACCAATTGTTTCCCTAAGCAAGACCTACATCATTTGCCAATAAACTTAGGAGGATAGTTTCAACTATTCAAGGAAATACTGATTTTTGGAACATTCAGTAATTATGTAAATAATACATCACAGACAAACCTGATTTGAGGAGCTGCTTCGGAGAAGATTGTTCAGCAATTCCAGACAGTCCTGTCAGAATCACCAAGCCAGGGAGACAAATGATTAGAATCACCAAGCCAGAGAAAACGGTAATCGAAATTATGAAAAACAAGACTAAATCTTGTTCTTAGTAAGAACTAACACAACCCTGGTAAGACAGCTAGAAGCAAAAGAGATCCGAAATACACGTGAAGTGAAAACGCAAACATAAAACAAATATCAACTTTAGAATGACACATTTTCTATTAGTGAGTTTAAGAAAGTGAAATCATCTCTTTGATAGTTAATACACACAACAAATAAATAAACTGATGCTGATTAGATTCATTTGGCTAGAATTGAAAATTAATATGCAAGGCAAAATATAAAATCGATATTCATATTGATCAAAGCCAGAATGAAATAAGTAGATAGAGAATGAGGTGGAAAACATTTTCAGTGACCTATGACAGAATTCACAAACAAACTCAAATTTTCATTTATAAACACCTGCACAACAACGCCACCTTCAGAACCTCCTTCCTCCTTGATGATGCTGAAAATCTTTTCAAAAGCACCTTCAAAGACCACAATTTTTTGAATTTCCTGAATTATAAATTCACAATCAGCAAGGAATAAAAGATTTGGAGAGAAAAAAGGACAAATCAGATAATAGTAAAATACAACAGGTCATATTTGGTGATAGGGAACAAATCACCTCAGCTTCCCGAGTCAAGTATGTGAGAAGTAGCAAGGCCTCATTCTGTATAACCTTAAATAAATACAGATGTTTGTCAGATAACAAACAAGAGAGAATCTTTTTAAGTATAACAGCATGATACCTCGCGATCCATGAGCATATCCATAAGTCTTGTAATACCACGAGGAATTGTAAGAATAGCTTCTTGCAGTCTGTTAACAAATACAAAGCAATACACTTACTATTGATTAAGATGGAAGTGCAGTGTCTTGAACGAAAAACTCACCAAGTTATACCTGTTTGGTGAATTAGTTAGAAGGGCCGTCAACAACTGTAATGTATAATAACGTACATAGAAGTCCTCCTCTGACTGCATAGATCACATAATTAACCTATTATATGGCATACAATTCATGATGAAAAACATTTTAGCACTCTGGATAGAACAATCTTACCAAAAGATCCAAAAGAAGAGATATGTTATCTACTTCTCTTGAGAGCAGGTCACTATTCATAAGAGCTGGCTGAACTTCATTCTTCGGTACTTTTGTATGTTCAATTGGGGTTAAGGCACTTACAAGAGTTTCAAGAGCCCCTCGGACCTTTGTACCTCCAAGGAAATTTTTTTAACATCAAGTAGGAATGAACAGATTATGAAGCCAGTACAACTCTTTAAGAAGAGAAGTTCATGAAAGCAATCAGTTGTAAGCTAAATAAGAATTTTCTCAATTAATTACTGCTCAACTATGGACACAAAGTTATACTCATATTGCAAAATACAATATATCATCAAATAACTGATCATGCATAGCATCCAATGCCAATACTAAGAAGATTTAGGGTTACATAAAGAACTCGACACACAACACAGTTTTAAGCCAGGAAATACAGCATTTCTGTTAGGGGCTTAAGGTGATGATACAGTGTGACCCTTACAAAGTAAAGTACTAAAATGGAGTATTATAACTCAGCCTGTATATAGACAGATGTTTAACTAAATATCAATTACCAAGTTGCAGTGAAAGAAGCCACAACTATAACAATCTCCAAATAAATAATTAAAATTTCCTTGCCAGCACATTTATTATTTAACCACATCTTATTGAAGGGCGTAATGCAGAATGGATAACTGCAACTTTGCCATGAAATGACTAACTTCAGACTGATATATCGTAACATACAGGATGAACTAGGTAAAACAAAGTAAAAGGCCTTTTTTCCAAAAAGAAACAGCAAATAGAAGCCTCTAACCATTTCTACATCATCTCGATCCTCCTTTAGGACTTTTAATAGCACAGGGAAGCCTGCGAAAAATTAAGGAGAGAAAATATTACTCCGAAAACCAAATGTAAGTATATAACTTCATGAAAACTAAATGTAAGTAGGAGAACTATTTCAGTACAAAGAAAACCAACCCATTGCCCCGAAAGCTAACTGTGCACCATTACTGTCACCCACAACTAACTGAAGTTCAACTATGGCATGCCTCCTGTCCTCAGCCAGGGCACCGTTGTTAATGCGGTCCAGTAAGCGCTCCACATAACTTCACATACAACCAACCAGTCATGTTGAATAAACTATAGACCGCTGTAGACCCTTTAACAAACAAACCAAACTTCTAAAATACCTGTCATCATTCGAGCTCGAATTCTCATTTCCAAAAACGCGCCCAACAACACCCTGCGTTAAAATTCACTCAAACTAATGGCATTAGTGTATCATGTAATAAGGGAGAAGCTCAAAGTAATTCGCAATTCCACCATAAAATAACACTTTCCAGATGTAATTTCACACTAATGGAAAGCAATTCGCAGTATCCCACGCACATATGCACAAAATCAATCACCTCCAATAATATTCACAAATCTGGGGAGGATAAAAAAGAGTAGACCAAAACCTGATACTTAGATACAAAATCCATCCCGCACGATCAAAGAAACCAAACCGCCTGAATTTCAGAATGCATCAAAAAACAAGAGAGGATCAGTTCAACCAACCAATAAACAATGAATAATCAAAAGTCAAAAACTTTAAATTCATAAATTTCATCCAGAAAAAGGATCCATAAAATATTTAAGAAAATTAGCAAAACCAATTCAAAAGGGCAGTTAATCACATCACACCTCCAGACGAGAGATCGTAGGCACGGGAGAAATCGATTTTGATTCCTTAGTAGGGTCGAGTAAACTGATTTCGTTGTTGCTCCCACTTCCGTAGTCCCGTTCACGGTTCACAGGCACAGCAAGAGCAATGTCATACATGTAATTTCCTCAATAACTGAAATTGGACTAGAGGCCCATCCCATAATGGACGTTATTAAGCCCATAAAAAACTATTTATCCCAGCCCAAGTAGCTACTTTTAATAATTGCCAAACCAATTAATAAGTCATTGAGCTATACCGCCTATACGTCAGTAAAAAGAATTAATAATATACATCTAAATTAAGTGAATTGAATCATTCATGCATGTTGGGATCGGAGTGCATCAGTGTACTTATGAATCATCAGTGTATATATGTTAATTAATATATGCATGTAACAATTAACATATTACTCCCTCCATTCCTTTTTAATTGACTTTTTAGAGAGTAAAAAGTGTTCTAAAATAGTTGTCATTTTTAGGTAGTTATAAGTAGTTATACTATGCTTTTATTATATTGTCCTTCACTTTACATAAATGGTGTTTGTTGATATTTATTAAGAATGTGTTTAGTTGAAGGGTAAAATGTAAATTTATGAGTTAATTAATGCACACATTGGTTATTGAAATTGAGTTGAAAGAGACAACTAAAAAGGAACGGAGGGAGTAGTTATAAGTTATATATGATTCCCAACATGCATGTATGAATCATCAGTGTATATATGTTATGTAAAATGGAGTTCAGATTCAAGTTATTTGTTTTTCATATATACTATTCAATAAACCTATTGGGACATATTGAACCATGCATCATTTAATTTGGTCAAAATTTTTACTTGCAGAATATATTATATGGTACCAAAAGGTAAAAGTACCTTTTTCTCTTTTCACCATATAAAACCATTTTTGAAGTGTGATGGAAAACCCAAACTCAATATATATATATATATATATATATATATATAGACTTCGAATTGAAGAGTTGGAAAAGGAAAAAAGAAAAATCTAGAGCCATTCATAAATAAATATACATACATACATATTAATTTGCCATCTACATATCTTGTGTGAAGGTGGCATTTGTGAAATAGAGAAGGCCACCTTTGGGTTTTAGAAAGTGGCACCAACACAAACCCTTTTTCTTGAATTATTGAAAAAGGAAATCATATTCTCTTTTGGAGTAAAAAAGATCACATCTTTATTTTTCTTTTATTTTTGGGAAGAAAAAGAAAGGACCACAAATCATGAAACGATGATGATGTTTTGTAAAATACAGATGAAAAGTCCTAATCTTGAATTGAGTCCCTAACTGCCTTCATTTCTAAGTTAATAATGTGAATGAAATCATAAATCTTTTTTAAGAAAATAAAATTGCATGCCCCAACATAATTGGAACCCTAATTTTAACCACACCCACAATTCAAAATACCGAAAATTATTGGCTTCTGTTATCCTATGATGATATATATATATATATCAAAGGATAAAATTCTGTCCAACAAAGAAGACAGAAAAAAGTGTATACATGTTTTCTCATCTTTAAGTTATATTCCAACAAAAGCTATCAAACACAAGTTATACTTACTAATAGAGGAACTTTGTAGGTAATGTTTAATTGTATAACATCATCAAAACCTTCTGCAAAGTCATATTTTCCATTTGCCAATGTCCATAGATTTAAAAGTCACAACCTTTAAACTCAAGAAAAAACATTATCCCAATTCACTAGCTATCCATATATGCATATATATGTACGTATATGTATGTGTATGTATCAATTTATATATGCAAATGGAAAATTTGATTGTATAATAAATACCTAACCCCAAATCACAGATATTTTGATTTTCTGTATATACCATATTGGTCTTTGCTTTCTTTTTTGTTTTTTTCTTGCATAATCATCATAAATATAACTTCACCGACAAAACCTCCCTTCAATCTTCCACCACAAGAAAAAAACCCCACCTTTGATTTTTTTTCTTTTTTCCCATTTTCTTGATCTTCTTGCCCAAACATCCCAAACAAGAAAAATTATGATCTATCCGGCCAGATCATGGAGTAGCTGCGCCCCCATCAGGTTCCTGTACGGCTGCAGATTCTGCCCTTCACTGTCCAGAAGAGAATACTGCACCGTCTGGCACTCAGCTTCCAAGTGGTCTCTAGGGTAGAACAATGATGAGTGGTTCTGCGCTGCTGGTGAGAATCCCAAAGTCAATCCGCCGCTCGGGCCGTGTTGGTGGAGGCCCAGAGTCAAGGATACACCGTTTCCGCCGTAGACGGCAGTGGAGGAGTGGTGATTGTAGGATGAGAAGTCCAATTCCATGCCAGTGGAAGAAGAATCCCCCAATCTGCCAAAATTAGGGTTCTTGTCATGGGGCTCATTTTGGATGATGGATTTAAATTTGTCCTTTCTGGAAGCGTCTTCGGGATTGGTGACAATGGAGGAGAGACAATCGGAGTCGATTCGGATGAGCTGATCGTGGGATGGCTTCTGATCATCGTTTCTGAATGAAGGGTTTTGTACGGTATTGTTTTCTGCAGCGAAGTTGCTGCTGTTCAGAGCTCCCCCCATGCCTTCACCGTCCTTCACCTCTTCCAAATACATTTCCTCTACCATCGGTTTCCATAACCGCACTCTTGCATTGATGAACCAGTTGGAAACCTGAAACCAGAAGAAATCAAACAAGACATCAAAAATACATGACAATGTATATATAATAAGCAACTGATTGATTGAAAGAAAGGGACTTGCCTGGCTTCTTGAGAGGCCTGTTTGACGAGCTAATATGTGTTTATCCACATCACTTGGATACCTGCAGAGAATGAAACAATAAATAAATATATTGAAAAATTTAAGGATAAAAACTCAGTTGGAAATTTCCAAAGTAGAGAGTTATATTGAAACTGGTTAGGTATATATATTTTTTTTACTCAGATGATAAAGAGAGGAACAACGTTGGTAAAATGTAGGGAGGTATTTGGGAGAGATATATCAATGGGGTCCTAAGGAGAGGGCTGCTAAGGAATCAAATCCACACAAAATAAAAAACAAAAAAAATGGATACAAACAAAACACAGCAAACTAATGATTGAGACAGGAAGCAAAGAACCAAACTGCTACTAGAAACACAATTTGGCTGTTTCAAGGAAACATTGATTCCTTTCAGTTGGTCCGGTTTTGTACCGGGATGCCATTGCAGGAATACTCGACAATTAATGATGAAGTGGAAGATGACGAAGATTGGAAGGGGGGAAAAGGAATTTACGGATGGAGAAAGTGCTCGAAAAGCCAAGCTCGAAGAATGGATACTGATCTCTCTGGTAGGCCTCTCTGGGGCCGCCATGGATGGCTCTCCATCAAGCTCATTTGTTGGAGAGCCCTTTGTTGCCTAATCGTCTGGTCAATGAGTTTTAGTCTCGGAGTTTCTCCCCTCACTGTGCCTGGTGCAGCTGCTACATCTTTCTCTCCCATTGCCTTCTTTGTGGCCTTGATTTGGGCCACAATTCCATCTTTCAGGCATCTGAAATGTCCTGACATGGCCTTGGAAGCCAAGGCAGAATAGACTGATGCAGCTCCATTTCCAGCCACTGCTTCAAAGGAGGATACTACAGCCTTCATCTGATCACAGTAGTGTTTGTACCTTCTATCCACCTAAAAAGATTTTTTTTTTAAAAGAAAAAAACAAAGAAGAAAAGAAATCAACAAATATAACTATTTTGCAACATTTGAAAGATGGAAGGGAAGAAAAGGAAGTAACTATCATGTTAACTCTTGACAAGCTTGTTAGAACAGTAAAAGGTTAGATGGTTCTGAAATTTAATGGAACTCCAAAAATGTATCCATGTGGGCATTTATGGAGGAGACTTTCCCAGCCCCAAAGTTAGCTCAAATTTAAATGGTCTCCAACACCCCACTGCTCCATGTTTCACAACCCTTCATAGCAAAGTGCAAGATATGAACATGAAAAGATGATTCTCCAAGGAAGGACAATTATTTGAATATACCTCTTCCAGCATATGGAGCAATTTGGTTTTTCTTATCTGCAATTCAAGAAAGTCCAGGGAGTAAAGTGATTGCTTTTTAATGACATTCTCATCCTGACAATCACTCGTCTTCTGGACCTTCTGCTTCGAGGAGTTGTAACCAGCTTGCTTTGTACCAAGATTGCAGAACTCATTCAGAAGCTCCCGAGCAGGGCCCAAATACTTGGAATTCCTGACAAAAGAGTGCTCTTGGATCAGCTGGGAGTGGTGTGGGATGTTCACAGACCTTGAACTTGAAGGGCCAAATCTGAGGTCATCAGGCTGCCTAATTTCAAAAGTCTGCAATCCTATACTGCAAGGATTGGATGAATTCAAGGAGAGCGAAAGGCCTTGGCTTGGCCTTCCATTTTCCTCACTGGGAAAAACACACCTCAAAGATGGATCATCCACGAGCAATCTGCTGGGGTGGGTGTGGGGGTGAGGTCTCCAAGGCGCTGATGAAGATGAGTCTTGCGAAACCATCATTAAAGCCTCATTGGCGGCATCTTGCTGGTAAAAGTGATGATCACTGGATGCTGCAGTGGGCTCATTCATTTCCCTGGAAGAAGATGATGGGCCGCCGGCGCCGCCATCAGCCATGGCGGCAGTGTGGTGGGGGCTGTTGAAGAAGCCTTTCCATATAAGTGAGGTGGATTCAGTATTCCCCTGCTGGGGCTGCTGCAGATTCTTGGTTGGAAACCCTATCATCTCCATGCCGGCAGCCAAGTTGTAGATCTCAGGATTATTGGGGTCAAAGCTGTGCAGGTGGCTCGCCATATGAGAGTGGTGAAGGGTTTGGTTTCCGCCGCTGGACGAAGCAACTTCAGAATATGAGTATGATGATTTCTCCTCGCCGCCGGCAGCCATACAATTGAACATATATATGGATATCTGAGGATAATGATCTTGTTCCTTTTTTTTTTCTTCTCTCCCTTCGGAGTCAGATCATCATCTTCATCTTCATTCAAGATCCAACTCCATCAATCAACAATCAATAACACGCACACCCACCAATCCAAGATGAACTATTCAGACAAGAAAAGCATCTTCTTTGGTACTGCTAAAAAGAAAAGAGGGGAAAAAATTTGTTCTTGGAGAAGATTAGGGATGAAATTTTGTATATATGCTAAAGAATCAAGACATATACACACAAATATATATTTTTATATATAGAGAGAGAGGGGGGTATATGTATGTGTGTGTGTGTATATATATACAGGTACTGCAGATATTTGTTTGGTATGCAAAAGAGAGAGTGATGAGAAACAAGCAACTGGGCCTTGCTTATGATCTTGTGTTTTTCAGGAGTGTACTCTTAATATAATAATAACCCAACAACAAAAAGGCATGAGGGAGAGAGAGAGGGGGGGGGGGGTGATTGATGAACACCCAAACCTAGGTAGATTCTACGTACAATATACTGTATATATGTAACGACCATTTCATCCTAAAGAAATCATCAGATTGGGCAAAGAGAACACCTTTGATGATGACATCCAAACCTATACTCTTCACTGATATCCCCTCTCCTCACTTTTCAGCCTCTACACTCGGCTACCCCTTTTTCTCTCTTAGCTTTCTTGACACTAAACTAGTCAAATGCAAATTATACTATTACACACACATATATGCATATACATATGTGTGTGTGCATATTGATATACTTCCTCAGTTTCTATGAAATTGCACCATTCATCTGTTGCACGCAGTCCAATGCATATTTTTAACCATTAATAACTCAAATTGTATAGAAGTAAAAATTATAAAAATTAGATATTCTAAAACTACACGTTAAGACGAATCCAACAAGATCCTACTTGACTATGATTTTACTTGTATAACTATGATAAAAATTTGAGTCAAAGCTAAAGGATGAATAGTGGCAAAAAGTGCAATGTTGCACTATTAAAAAAACGGAGGAAGTATAATATAGATGTGCGTTAATGTACACCATATGCATACAAAATAAGCTTCGTAGAAATCCCACCCCCCTCAAAGGAGGGGGTCCCCAAAACCCTCAATAATTTCATGCCATACCATACCCCCCCACCATTAAAGTACTCATTAGAACCATCCAAAGACTTTCAACAATTATTAATTCAACCTAATGATTATTCAAAATACACACTATAATAGTATAATATACTCTCCTACTTATTCATTACCAAAGCTAAGCTAGTACCCGTGTGCTCATCATCATCAGTATATGGGACTATGGGTTGCTATGGCTATCTACTACTACTTCATAATTATTATAAGTACATAGCCGCCACATGCATCTGTTCTTCCTGTACCTGTACTCGTACTTGCTCATTACTACTACTACTACTACTACTATTTGATTTCCCTGTGAGACAAAACTTTATCATCACAATCCCACAAAATATAAAACATAAATAAAAGCATACACACTTTTCTCTTTTCCCACACACAAAACTGGAGGTTTGGACTTTGGACTTTAAAGGCAGGCTTTTTCAGATCATCAATACTGGTAGCCACTAGCCTGCGCGCTCATAATCCATAATTCATATACATATATATATACATGCATGATATATGTGGAATTGAATTGAATACTACTACTACTACTACTACTACAAGAGTAAAGATATTTAAACTTGGTTTTGGGGGAGGTGAATCAATGAATGGCCCCAAATTGTAAATGTGTGGTGTGGTGTGCAAATTGTTCCCCAGATTAGACACTGTGGAAGGCATGAAATGGTGTGGTCCTTCTTTTCCAACTAATTCCAATTAAAACCACCCCTATTAAAGCATCCACCACTCCCTAGCTATTTTTCTTTTCTTTTCTTTTCTTTTCTTTTATGTCTGGGACCATTGCCTTTTTATTTTTTTCTATTTTTTTATATAATACTGCAATATGTATAATAATATGATGATATTTATATGGTGTTAATTCTGATTTAATTTGTTCTGTGAATTGTTAGATGGTCTATTTTTCTGTTTCTTTATTTTTTCATTTATTACTGTGCAATATCTTTGTTAACTTGCTTTAAAATACTCCCTCCGTTTGGAAATAATTGTAACATTTGCATAGTTGTTACTATTCATTGAGTAACTTTGATTTAAATTTTTAACACAGTTATACAAGATAAAACATAGTCAAGTAGATCTTGTTAGATTCGTCTAATCGCGTAATTTTATAATATCAAATTTTTATGATTTTTACTTTTACACATTTTAAGATATTAAGTGTTAAAAATGTGCATTGGATAACGTGAAATGCAGGAATGTTAGAATTTTTTAAAAACGGAGGGAGTATGTTTCACATAATTACATTTGAGGGAAAAAAAAAAAAAAGAAAAAGAAAAAATCACCGCGCGCCTCTTTCCGTTACTAATAAAATACTGTCTACTTTTTATGTTTTGTATCCAATATAAATATGGTATAACTCCTAAAATAAAAATGTAGGAAATATTTAATATATGAATGATTTATGATTGTGTTTGGGTTTGCTGAAAATGCCAATGACTAAAACAAAGCGCACAAGCCACATGTGGAGTGGAGAGTGGAGTCCAGAAATTGAATATCTTCTTTTTATTATTATTATTATTATTATTATTATTATTATTATTTTGGTAGAATCTGATGATCACAAGCTAGCTAGCTAAGGTAGTTCACAATGGGTGGACCGACCGTGGATTGTGTAGTGTAGAGGTATTTGGGATTAATTAATTGGTTGTGTCACGTGCGGGTCACGTGCTGCGGAATTCTTCAATTGTTTTTTTTTTTTTTTTTTTTTGTGGTGGTGGTGGACGTGCATGCAGTGGTGCCGCGGTGGTCCTCCACCGGCCCAACCTAGGTTGCGCCCGCCGGTCACCGATGCTGACCTCAGCACAAATATATACATATGTGTCTCGTCCATCCTGCCTTTTGGTATTCTTTAAATTTTGGACACACATATATAATAATCGTGTTCATAATTAAAGTAATCAAACTCATAAAAATTACAATTATATTATCCTCAACATTAATGTATTGGCATAGAAGGCATTGGATAGCTTAGCTAGGAATAGGAGGGGGTAATCTTAATTAATCAATCTCCTCTGATTATATTGTTTTCATTTTGATGGCTTTGCCTGTTACTTGTACCCCAGTAGTACAGTATTATTATTGTTGTATAACTAGCTGTATTCATCATGTGTGATGCGTGTGTATGTATACACGAATGGATTAATTAATTAAAAGAAAAAGTGAAGGTGAAGATGAATAAATAAATTGATTAAAAGTAATTAAGGAGGCCCGCCTATATATATAAGGGTAAGGGTATAGTGAAAATAGAAAGTATGAAAGAGGGGAAGGGCAGTGTAGATCCTTTACAAATTAGGAAGAAATTTTGCATTGAAACTTGCAGTGTTAATAATAGCTAGTGCATGCCTGAAGCTGAAGCTGAAGGATGCAGTTTCCACTTTGTATCTGTGTTGTTTTATTACATAGCTTCATCAGATACTGCTTTTTCCAGGCCCTTTTTTCACATTACATATCCTAACATTACATCTACATCTACAGTTCTACACCACCTAGTGGTCCTCTCCTCTCCTTTGCTTTCCTCCACCTATACTAGCTTCTTCTTTTTTCTTATTTATTACTCACAACTCACATCTTCTTCACTTCTTTCTACTATTATTAGAATGAATATATTAAAACATGCTACAAATTTCCCCTAATTACTAATTAGTATGCTAAAAATATAATTAATTAATTAATTAACTGAGTGGACAAGAAAACAGAATAAAGTGGGGAGTCAGCAGCATTGGACAGTATGTGATATACTCTGATCATGAATCCCAATGTTTCCCTTTAAGCAGATGAGATCAAAGTCAAGTTTATGTGCAGACTAGTAACCATGCCCTAATTTTGGAATGCTCTATCGATATATAGATCAGTTATTGGCTTGCACCTTTCTACATTATTGCAGATCCAATTAAGTTATATATTTATTTTAATTCATAATACTATTAATTAATTAACAAGGATGGTGTTCATTGGAATATTTGGAATTGCATGTAGGAGGACGTACTGTTCTTTAAATTATTCATCAATCAATAATAGAATTGATTTTTATATCCTTGTTTAAATTATTTTTAAAATTATATTTATGTATGTATAGCATTTATTCGCTCATTTATCTAATTGATTCACAAATATAAATTGTGTGAATTGAATACTATTTTTACACTAAACAATACTACTTGACAATTCTCGGTCATTGATTAGGAATTTTTCGCTTTGAAATTAAACATTGGAAAATGAGGTTGGTGGGGGTAAAAATTGGCTGGCTTCTTGTCAATACTCCACACACACATTTGCATAATCAATGTCAAATTCCTAATATATATATATATATATGATGATATTAGAAGAATATATAATATATTTTAACTAACCATGATTAGATCACATTATCTCATTTATAAATGTTATATTGTAAATACTTATATTTTTGTATTTTTATTTGAACACATGTCCTAACAACTGGAGTATGTTTTATATATTTATTATTTTTCTGTATTTTTAAGGCTTTACGATTTTCAAATTTTATAAATTGAATATTATAGCTTGAAAATGACGATTATCAAACAATCCATAAAGGCAAAGATCAAATTCGTAAATTTTCATTTAATCGTTCGTTAGAGGTCTTTTTCATTAACTTCCAAATATCTGAAGGCATCAGGGGGAAAATAAATATATGCACATCATTTTATTTCTAGATTCCAATTTCTCAATTTTTTTTTAATTCACCAAAAAAAATAAGAACACATGCATATTACTAATTCAGTAAAAAATAATAATGCATAAATTTTTATTCCACATTTAATAGGGTTAAATAGGAATTGAATCAATCAATACGAAAATATTTGTCTTATCACACTTGTTTTCCGTAGAAAAAGACGCCCCAAATAATATATACGTTCAATTATTTTAGATTAAAAAAAGTTACTAAATTATAAGCACACGTATAGTATTATTAAATAATAACACAAATACCGTATGTGACAAAAACTCGGACGTGTCACTTATAGCCAATCTTAATGTCATTATCTTCTTCTTATATATATATTTTATTTTTCTATTTTGTCATGTAGAGATCCAAAAAACACCCAATCAAATCGTATGTTAAAAGATTATTACTATTAACCTTTACATTAAGCTTCAAGTTCCCTAAGTACTATCAAACGGTTTGATTGTCTTCAAATTAAGAAAAGAAATACATTCAAACCCCTAAAGTAATTACCCCTAATTATAAAGTAACATATTGTAGGCCAACGAAAATAACCGTTTGAATAGTGTGCATTGTCAATTGTGTAAGCAAAACGTATACTATAATACAGAGTCAAAATTAGCAACGTCCAAGTACAGTACAAAATCTGCCGAGTTAAGGCAAAAGCAGAGTCTATATATACCTGTTTAATTACAAGGGAATTGCTGTTCCCCTTCACCTAGGAATCTTGTTTTTACCCTCAATTTAATTCAATTAATTTGGTCTATCTATTTCTGTAATTTAATTAGTATCCGATAGAGACCATCATCAGTCAAAATTAGAATTGTCCATAGAGCAGGGACAGTTTTTCCAATAAATAAAAAAAAAAAATATCACCATAAAAGAATGACCGGTTTCTATTAAAAAAATTATTACGAAAAAGAAAGAGACTAATTCTCACTAAACAAAACCTCACTTTAAATTTTAGAGTTTTCGCTTTAAACGGTCTTTGAAATTATAGTCGCCATCCATTTCCATTACGTCCATGCATATAGTAAGTAATTCATAAGGAATGCCAACCCAATGAAGAACATACAAACATGTAACAAAGTCTTCATAAGGGTCATTGTCAAATGTGTAAACAGGAAATTGTGAAGCAAATTGCAAATTTGCAATTAAAAAAGTGCTCCTATAAAGGCAAATGATTATTGGTACCTCCTTCCTCCAATCATTTGAATACGCTATTTATGACAATTATTTATTCTTTCAGCCTTCTAGTTCTTCCTCAGAATAATCGACACCCTTTTTGTCGGTCACACCAAATCTTAATTATAAGACTTGTCTGAAATCAAGCTTGGCCGATTGGCTGCCCCCATTATCATCAACTCAATGGCATATGTTCACTAAATTTTAGAAGTAAAATAAAAATACAATAAAATAACTAGTGGTAGTATAATACTAGTACTACTTAATATACCAAGAAATTCAAACCCATTAGAAATCTGGCAAGATCCTTCATTACAGCCCACAGATTGGCAACCTGCTCAACAAGTTGACCACACCCTCCTACGTGACAATTCATACCCACTGCTAGTAACACGACACACACACTGCCAAAATCATACAAATTCAGAAACTAACGGTAGTCCAGAATGCACAGGATCGGTGTTCATTCCATGCCCCCTGCAACCAAAGACCAAAGTTTGTAACTTTACCCACCTTTGCTGTGCCTTGATGGTGCAATCTTGACTGAACATTATGTGCCCGCAATTGAAATCTGAATGAGTCTATGAAAAAGCAATCGAGCTTTCCAACGAAAAACCTATTTCATAGTTTCTTCCATCCCGATTGAACTTAACTCGAATATGCTAACAAAATGTCTCAATCCAGGATGGAAAAATGTCTGAATGAAGACTGTACAGCTCATGAACGATTATGAATTCTCTATACTGGCAGCCATAATTCGCATCTGAGGAGGCTTCTCGGGCTGACGACTTCGTTTCCAAAATGCCCTCCTCCACCACACTTCAAAGCCTCTCTGTATATTAGGGCAGTCATCGCCAGCATTTACAAATTGATCGAACCATGACATGAAAATTTCTTGCTGCCATGCCATTGGTAAAGTCAATATAGTGTTGCTTAGACCATCCTCTATCAGATGGCGGTCAAGACCATTGGAAGCTCTCCGCATCCATCCAAAGTCATCGTAAAAGGGCACTAACCACATCCGTAAAAGCGAGCACCGGGCCTCTCTCGAAGCCAATAGCTGCGCCTTTCCAATCCCAACGAACAACCTAGCTGTAAGTCTGCTGATTTCATACCTGTGGACGGCAGGAACTTTTGAATGTGATTCGGATAATTCTGTCTGCGAGGCCCATGTTTTTAGAAAGTCCTCGGCGATCTGTCTGTCGATCAGTATATCCAACAGCCAATGCAAATTATCTGCCTGCCTTGCTATCTGACCTACATTTTGCAAGTCTCCTTCAGCTGCCTGTAGAAAGTGATGCCGGAGCAATTTCAGGCACCCATCACAAGAAGCGTACAATGTCTCCTTTCTTAAGTCATTGTGCGACGAATTCTCACGAAGCATTTTGGTTACCAAACTTTTCATCTCCCTTCTAGCTTTCTCATCTTTTCCTTCAAGAACTACGTCCATTAGTTTGAGAAGCACCTCTTCATTATCAACTCCATCCTCATTTCCTGACGTGACATCTTGTGAAACTCTCTTTAAAACTTCCTCGGCTCCAACGCCTTCGAGCCTAAGTTCAGACAACAGTGAGGCTACCTTCTCTTCTTCATCTTCAGACCATGGAGCAGCTTCTAAGTACTCCAGACAAGATAAAACTCCTGCGTCAAATCCAATTGCTGCTGAAACCTGCAAAAAATACCATCCATGAAATAATTATTACATCACCATATAGAATTCTGCACCACTGAACCATTCATGGGTTTATCACCAAAAGTATATGTTTTATAGATCTCTATCCAACGTTGAAATGAAAGGATATGCATCGGCATGATCTTGTTTGATCCAGAAAATAGGGCCAATGAAGCTTGAGTGCTCGACCTAAATCCAATGTATTACGTTTCCATGAAGAAAGTTATTATGGAATTGTACATAGACTCATAAAAGGCCACAAATGAACAGCTTTGAGGAATCTACTTCGGATCAAAGGAAACATAACACACTCGCAGAAAAGCCACAATGAAGCCTGTATTTTCTGAAGATGTTGTCAAGCAGTAGATCTTTGTATTATGTTGTCTAAGAAATTAAAAATATTATCTAGCTAGGAGTTTAAAGTTTAGCTGCCATCAATGTTATACTAGCAATTATTTATACATATTGAACTCAGCTTACTTGGAATCCAAATTCAGATTGAAATTTCTTAAAAGAAATTATGAATTTATTAGTTGCTTTGACTGACACATCCTTAACTTACTAAAACAGCATTCCAGACTTAAGTTACATGTTACATACTTCCTCCGTCTCGTTGGATTTGTTACGCTTCACTTTTTGGTACTATTAATTGTGTAACTTTAACTCAAATTTTTATTACAGTTATGCAAGAAAAAACATAGTCAAGTGAAAATTTATTAGATTCGTCTAAACTTGTTTAGAATATAACCTTTTATAATTTTTACTTGTACACAATTTAAGTTATTAATCGTTAAAAATGTGTATTGGCATGAGTGTTACAGGGGAATTTAACACTTTCACTGAGACGGAGGAAGTAATCAATATGAGTGGTTCCATAAAGAATTTAAGCACATTGAAACTACAGTCAATATAAGAAAACTACAGAGCCAACCACAAAGTAGCTAAAGAATCAGTAAATACAACAAAAGGACAACCATAAAGCACCAAGCTAAAACATTGACAATTTCTTTTATTGGTGTTTGTGTAATATCCTTGATGGTTTATATTAAAATTGCTGGCTACTTTGAGCTCCCATTTAATGCGGAAACTAATTCAACTGTCAAATTCATCTTTTCATTTATGACCAAACAATAAGTCAGTGAGCTATTATGGATCCACAGAAACTCCATCATCAATATATTAAAATCAAAACACAGATAGCTTTCATCAAAATTAATACTCCAATAACCTTTAAACTCCCTATTGACAATTTGGCTCTCACACTGTTCAATATTTCAAATGAAAGCCATTTGATTAAGATTCCGCAAGGTGACTTCATTATCAAAGATTGATTTATCCATCCTACCAAAGACGATCCATCACACAATTTTCCTTATGACTTCACAAAACCATCACATTGTTGTATAGTATGCCTCACATGCTATGACAAGTTCTTTGTAACAAAGAAATTACATTTCTCTGTGGAGTAAGCTTTCTTTCAAGTCAAAAGATGAGAACCCTTCCCCAAAATTCCAATAATTTCTTCATACCAACTGAAGAGACCGAAAAATAACAAAGCTAACAAATGTAACCAATTCTACATAAAGATAAATACTAGTAGTACTATGTATGAATAGGAATTTCGAGGTGTTACCTTAAGAATACCCAGAACACGGGGGACATCCTCTTTCATAAGCTTTTTCCTCAAATCCTTGCAATACATTAACCTCAAAGTCTCAATATAAACCTCAATATCGTCACAATCCACAATCTCCACAACATATGGCCCCGGACTCCTCTGCAGCCTAACCCACTTCTCGTTCAACTTCAAAGCAAAAAATCTGCTGTGAGCCACTAGGATCTGCCTGTGAACACTGATGGAAACGTTGATCCCATCTTTGGAACTCAATGTCAGCTTCACATCGCCAGAGCCAGCGTCGTTGAACTGATTTCCGGGGCTCCTAGATGCAAGAAGATCCAACAGACGCTGTTGCATTAATGCTTTCTTGTCTTGGAGAGGCGCATTCGCGGAATGCTTGGAGGTGGACGAAACAACGCCGTTCTGGATCAAGCTTGTTGTAGCCCTAGGGTGGCAATCCGGTTCATTGGCCATCATCTCAAAAAGGGTAGGGCTCGAACGCGTCTTATCCCCCATAGGCGGGGGAGACATCGGGTTCAGGAGCCCCGCCGTGAGCGCTGAATTGAATTTGCTAAACGACGACGGTAAATTGTCCGGCAAGGTGGCAGAGGCCGTGGAGGCGGGGGCGGCTCCCGCATAAACACCGGAATTATAATAATCCATTGCGGAGGGGGAATGCAAGATCTTCAGATCTGTAGGAGAGGATGGCGGCAGAGGCGACAGCATCAACGAGGACGACGGCGCGGCGGCCTCGGCCGGCGGCGGCGGAGGAGGCGTCTTAGAGGCGGAGCAGCACCAGGAAGTGTCGGCAGACACCACAATTGGGGTTTCGAGCTTGCGGCTTTGATACTGAGTGTGGGTTTGGCATTGGGTGTGTACCGCGGCGGAATCTAGGGCGGAGGCGGTGATGGTGACCTCACGGCAACGGCGGCGCTTGGGTTTAATGGTTTGGGTCTGCAAATTGAGGTGTGCTTGTGCAGTGGTCGCTGCCATTAAAGAAAAAAAATGCGTGTTTTTGGTAATCGGGACGGACAGCTGCGTTTTGTGCGCATCGTCTTGTCGTTTTACAGTAGGCAATTTAGTGCTCCATTTGCAGCATCAGCAAGACCACCGACCACAACCGCGATCATCACAATTTTAACACAAAGAATGAATTTTTAAGTGTCATTTATTTACCCATTGCCACTTTCCCTTGTCCTTGTTGTAGGGGAGTAACAATTTAGGCATAAAGTAGAAAAGGAAGTAAAGAAGTAAAGAAAAGAGGTAGTAGTAGTGTAGCAAATAGGAATCCAAGGTACAATGTGAATTAATGGGCATGTGATGTTAGTGAGTACAATACTACAATGCATTCAGAGGTTCATAGGAGAGGACAAGAAACTGATAAGATGGACATGGATTGTTTTAATTGTGCCCATACCCACCATCAAATACTCCAAGCTCCAAATCGACAAAACACTGCTATTATCTCATGCATATACATATGCATATATTACTGTAAATTAAATATACTAGAATTTTGACCCGCGATTCGCGGCGGTATTTTTTCTTTTCTTTTTTTTTTCAAATAAAATCAAGTATTTGTGGTCTTATTATTTTTTGTGCATAAAGTTTTCTTATTTTAAATTCATAACATAGGCGTAGGAAACCATAAGAATCTGTATTAATTTGATCATAAAACATGTGACAAAATAAATAATCAGTTCATTACCTCGAGATAATCAACCTCAATTTCTATATGCATATCTTGATCCACCAATTTCAATAAACCAGATTATTCTAAACTATGACTACGAATCTCCGCAATTTCAATAATATAGTAGGAGGGATGTATTCAATTAGTTATATTGGTTTAACTAAATTTGTCATAAATATCAAATATATTATAATTTGTTTTTAATTTATATATATTTTAAAATATATGGAAAGATTTTATCAAGATTTTCTTATCCTAATAAATAGATTTATTATCTAAATATAAAATATTTAAAAGATAGATCACGTGACATGTACGATGATTCAGCGCTGGCGTGTAATTATTTTGGATGACTATACGTTTCTTGATGATCCAGAATATTTAATAAGAACAATACAGTCTGCACATGACAAAAAAAGTATTCAAAATTAATTATATAGATAGATTACCTAATACTACTATGCAAGTAGTGTATTTGACAAAAAAAATATTGTTGGCAAGTCACTGTCACTCCCCGGACTTGGAGTGTCGTCTCGGTGACTGAAATCCAATTTCTCCATGCCTCTTCCTGTTGGGCTTTGGTTCGGATTCACTGCAACCCGGAATCCTAAATTTTCATTTATTATCACTATTTTCTTTTACTTTAAAATAAAGATAAAAAGATAAATCGCTTTCACATGGGTACTGACTAATGTCTACTGAATTCGGGCATTATACACTTTGTCCTCATTCTAAGATACCCTATATACTAGGTCAGGTGCACTGCTGGATGCTGCAAGTCTAATACGGATATTGGTGATGATATTTTTATTCTTAATTTTCTGTTTTTCCTTTTTCAAAAAAATTATAAGTATATCTATATTGTACTAAAAATTTTGGTTTCAACATCAAATTTTTAAAATTTAAATAATACTACTATACAGTACCCATTAAACTTCAAAACGTAACATATCGCCGGCCAAGGGCCAACCCCACAGGCCAACAGCGACTCCAGTTTGTGGAAATATTTGGGTGGTAAGCTAAGAATTACCGCCTGTGGATATATGGACCTCAAATAAATTGCACTTAAATGCGGGCTTATGGCATTAAACTATATCCTGTGTAGCCGTGTAGCTATATGCCAAATTGTTGGTTTTAGCAGGACCTTTCAATTTTAAATTTCGCCGTTATAATTATTAGAAGTGTCTTATTTGACTTTTTTACACTGTTAATTGTTCAACTTTGAGTCGATATTATTATAAATATATATTGGGAAAAAAATAGTCGAGTTCGGTCTTGTTAGATTCGTCTAATCGTATAATTTTATAATATATATTTTATATAATTTTTAGTTTTATATATTTTGAGATATTAACGATTAAAAATGTGTACTGGATTGTTACAGAAATCAAACAGGACATTTTAAATGGGAAGCACATATTTTTTTGTGTTTTTTTGTATTTTTACAGGTAAACAATTATATTTATGTAAAACAAAAAAGAAAATTACTTCATATTTTCACTATGAAGCTCTTATATCAATTTACAATAAATTTTTATAATTTTATTATTTAAAGAAAAATAGAGAAAAATGAAAAACTTCAGGCAATACGTTTTGAATCCTTAGTTTGCAGGACATAAGCCAAATTTTAATTGTGTTCCGCATTGGCCCAAATACAGAACCTTGTAGTGAACAAACCTCGGCCCATTAAAAACAAACTTTTCACTATGTATGGGCTTTCACACTTTGGGCCCAGCAAAACTAATTTGAAAAACCCCCCCTACCCAAACTAAATTTTCAGTTGAAGTCTTACCGATAAAACGTAGAGCAAATAATTTACTACCAAAAAGAACAGTTAAATTGGTTAATTAGTAGCACATGAATTTTTACTACACTCCCAAGTTAAAGCAACTTAAAAGAATGAGTTTACGTTTAAAAAGCTTGAGATTTTCAATTTATTATTAGTTACTTGAATTTTTGTGAAGATTAATACCATAAAGATGGTTAATATTCCGCTAAAACATTGTTGAAAAGTAACACAGGTTTTACAATAGCATCAAGTCAACAATGAATTGAGATTTTCATCTAGTATATGTCAAAATGAAAAATAAAACGATGACCAAAAGGATTTCGTAGGAAGTTTTCAAATTTAAAAATACTATTAAGATACAAAAATACAAAAAAAGAAGACCGAAGAAACATCCCACATGCCCAATTGGCCCCACTTTCCTGACCCTTGTCTCTGCTATTATCGTTACATTTATATTTTTTGTCTGGTGGGCCCTAATCATACATACAAATAATTATTCAATTACTTCAATTAAACAATCGTTGCCGGTGACATATTTATTAATCAACCATTTTCATTTATTTTACTTGGAAGTGACATTAATATTAATAATATGATCGGAGGAAAAAGCATAATACGAAAGACTAGTCTATGTCCTAGAATGACCCTTTTCCCAATTTTATAAAATATATTGAGGTTACCATACTAATCATATAAATTCGACTAAAATAATAGTCCAAGATATCTTTTCATCAAATAATTTGCTACATAGTGGGAGTATTTGGTTAGTTAAACAAATTTCTTTTTTCAGTTTTGTTTTAATTCGAATTATTTAATTGACAGGAGTGTCCACTGTCCAATTATGTTTTGTATTACTAGCCACTGTTGGAACAAACTAAAAAATTGTGGTCCACCATAATTTTGTAGTATTTTGAAATCATGTATGGTCACCAACAAAATTATAAAATTTTAACATGTACTACTAATATTTTTGTGTGCACTAATTTATTTGTGTCCCATTATGTCATTATTCATTTAATTATAACAAGAATGTGTGGAAATGCTTCTAACAAATCACGAATCTTTTTCTTTTTTTTTTTTATTTTTATGTAAGGTTTCACTTCACTTTTTCATCCTTTTTAATCTCACTTCATTTGGTAGCAACCAACAAGCTACAGGTTTCGGTCGTTTATCTCATTAGTGATCAACTTATAAAATTTAGCGATCAAATTTTTCGTGGAAAAATTCTATAATGTTTTTATTTATATGTATAATAATGAATTGTTTCATACGTGTAATGATGGAATAAAAAGAATATAAGAGAGTGAAAGAATATGAAATATTGTAACATCATGAAATCTCCAAAACATGATAAGAAATCATGTAAAAAGCAGGATTAGATGTGGACAGCCCCTAAAGAGAATTCCAATTCATGGGTCAAAAAGGAGACCACAAATCCCCATCAATGGAGATAATGTTTTTTTTTTTCATTTTATTTTTCTAAATAATTATTGAAAGTAATTTCCTAAAACAAGCAGTATAAAGTGAAGTAAATCTACATTGCTACACAAAAAGGGATTAGTACAAATAATGAGGAAATAAATAAAGTATTAGAGGCCACATAGACCAGATAAGTTAGGGTGCTGCCACAGTACGTACTGCGGCGCATCATGACCACTCATTTTTATCCAATGGCTATAATTAATTAAGGGTATAATTGTCAAAAAAATATTAGTACTAATATAAGGTAATAAATCTGCATACCGTTTTCCTTTTTCCCCATTTGATTCGTATATACTACTTGAAGAGATGACAAAAAAAATTAATTAAGGATTAATTCTAATTCAGCGACTCGTGAACAAAGGATTAACAAGCAAACAACAAGAGAAATTAACCTATATACTAATTCAACGACTCGTGAATAAGAGTTCAGCTACATACTCATAGCAATTCAGCGATGTGGACCTTTACGCACGACGGAGGACCAATTTAATTCAATGATTCACAATTCGCTCTCAAAACCCTCAATTTCTTCAACAAACTGTTGAAGTTGTTCTTGAAGCAGCGGCGGCATTCACGGTTTGGCACTCGGTGACTCACGGTGGCAGCGGGACAACGGGAGGAGCAGGGTCTGGGAACGGCGGAAGGGGCTGTAGCAGCGCGAGGCTTTCCATGACGGCAGGTAGGTTGGATGGATGAGGCGGCAGAGTTGCATAGGCTTTCCACGATGTGGCTCACCTGAGTCGCTGAAATAGCTTAAATTAGTAAACTTGTCCTAGTGGGTCAGAGTGGGCCATACAATTTATTTTTTTATTTAATTTGTTCCTGCATTCAATTCAAATGGATCAAATTTGTCTTCCACATTCACAAAATTACTAAAATAATCCCTTAATTTATCTCAACCGTCCAATTTAAAAGATGATCAACGGTTCATAAAAAATTGCAGTACATACTCCGGTTTTGGTCTCCGCACCCTAACTGCACCCCACATACACACAACCACTAAATCATAAAATCAAAGACATGAAGATTTTGCCAAATCTAGAATAGCGACCCAATATGGGTTGCCCTCAAAATCAAGACACATACCCTGTTTCTTTAGGCCTACCTTGCCCTTAACTATAATGACCAACCGATTATTAAATATAATACTTTTAATTTCCTGTGGTGTATTATTATATCCACAAACTCGAATTGAGTCCTACAATTGGCAACATTAAATTCTAAAGATTTCAATTACTTTATCAAGATACATAAATATGGGGATTGGGACTTAGCCCAAGTGGTTAAGCCCCTGGCTCTCAACCTTTAGGTTGAGGGTTCGATTCCCACCCGGCCCCTATCCCTCCCCTTTTCCCCTTTGTAATTGTGTGGCATGGGCTCCCACCACTTCTCTAGCCTGTATAGGCTGTTCCGCAAAAAAAAAAAAAAAAAAAAGATACATAAATATGCCATCATATTCAACAATGGACTTTCCATCTACCAATATCGCCATCATCCCTCTTCTCATCTGTCTTTCTTCCTATTCCCTCTAAAATCTAAGGCCGTTTTTGGCACAACACCTAAATCCAATCAGCTAATTTATCTCACAATATGAGATAAAATAGCTTATTTAAAAAGACAAAATAACTTAAGACAGTGTTCAATCAGCTTGTTTTGAAACCGTTGCAAATATCAGCATTTTGAATTTTAGCTTGTTCTAGGCAAAAAGTTAGTTTCTAATTGTCAAACAACTAATTTTAACTAATTATTACTCACAAAATCAGTTAACAGCTAACAGCTAATTACCAAACAGGACCTAAATCCTTTTATTTCGCTGCATGATGACAATTATATGCCAAACTTCAAAGTAAGAATCCCAATTCATGGTAAAATTTAAACACCCACAGTCCACATGGTGCCCTGCAATTGTCACTGTGTAATAATAAGAATAATAATAATTAAAGGGGACATTTTTGTGAAACCCAACATCAACAAGACATGATTAGTGTCGATTTTGGCATTGTTGTTGTGACAAAAATGTGATCAAACAGTAATCAAATTGAAGTGGGGGCAATTTAGATTTGCAGAGGATGCTTGCTTAGTTAATGGAGTACTAATACTTACTAAAGCATGAGACAAAAGGGGAAAATTATGCTATTAATACGAACACTACTCTTTGTGTACAGTTATTACATGTGCTTTTGCATAGCTGTGACTTGTATCTTTTTTTTTCCCCCAGTACATTTGGGTCAGGTAAAACAGGCTTTTATTTATTTAATTAGGTGTTTGCTTACTTGTTTAATTTCTTTTTTACATTGATTTGTCGTAACCTTTGACTCCATGTGACAAATGCTGGTTTGTTGTCAATGAAATTCTCATGTTCTGATGGTTTAATAACAATTTTTAATTACTAACATTGAGGAGACAGTTTCTGACTGTTGGAGTTGGATGGGAATGTGATTCCTGATGTACAAAAACTAGACTACTCTTGGTGCTGTATAGCTCATCATTATATTAATTGTGTAAATATCGATCATTACAGCGAGCAAACTACAACCATTAGTTAACATTAATCAATAATTAAAAAAGGTTGCAGGGTTCTGGGTTCCTGTCTTTGATATGGAAACAAACTGAAATGTCACTGCACAAATAAATACTTGAACGTATACGTTCTGCATTGATCTAATACAATAATAATAAATTAATAAGAAATTAACCTGCAGTACGTACGTACGTAGTCGCAATGGGAAAAAAAATTGGAATGACTGTATGTGTATTAAAGTACTAGTATTAATTAAGCTCATCAAATGTTTGATCCGATTAAGCTGAAGCAGAAGCAGAAGTAAATACTAAATTAGGAGGATTAGTGAAAGTCAAGGTTACTTACTACAAGGAGAATAATGCAATATGTATGTGACATGTCACAGAGTATGATAGTACTCCCTCCGTCCCACAAAGTTTGACTCCTATTCGCGTCCCACGAAGTTTGATCCATTTCTCTTTTTAGAAAAATTAAATTAAGTATAAGTTTGATTAGAAACTTAATTATTGTCAAATCACATTAAAAATACTTACTTTTACTATTCTGCACAAATTCCAATGCATGTTTACTTTCCTACACAAAGTCCCTCATATTTCTTTAATTCTTAATATTACAAAATTGATACAAATAAAAATTATATAAAATATATATATTCTAAAACTACACGATTAGACGATTCTAACAAGACCACACTTGAATATTTTTCTCTAATTACATCATTACGATAATATTAAGTCAAAGTTTAACAATAAACAGTATCAAAATTCATTAGAATTTTAAACACAAATACTCACACCACTTTAATTACTAAACTTCACCACCTAAATTACCGTGCCTAAAAGAAAGGCTTCAATCTTCGCATGACGGAGGGAGTATTATGCTAAGTAGAAAGGAGAATACATATATAGATAGATGTAATAGAAAGACAAGAGAAGAAACAAAAGGAGGGGGCCGGGAGGGATAATACTAGTAGCATTATTAATCAAGAGTGAATTGAGTCGTCCCCACCCCGTCGTCCTAATTCCTATGTCGGCCGACTTCCCTTACTCTACTACTCATTATCCATCTCATTATATTATTTTTAAATAAATAAACAATTACTAGTAGTAAGTATTATTCATGTCATGCCCTTCATTTACTATTTGATACTCCCACTCTCCCAAGTGAGATGTTTTTTTGACTTCTGTACACAATTCAATAATGCACTTTTTTATTCATTAATATCTCAAAATATATAAAAATAAAAATTATATAAAATATATATTAAAAAACTATACAATCAAACGAATCTAACAAGATCAAACTCGACTATCTTTTTCAATTATATACTTACAATAATATTATTGAGTCAAAGTTGAATAATGAACGGTGTCAAAAAGTCAAATAAGACATCTAAGGTGGGACGGAGGGAGTAATAATAATTGTCCTTGAATTAGTAGTAGTAGTAGTATTAATTTTCATTTTTTTCACTTGCTTCCTTCCTTTACATTTAATTTCTTTTTGCCTTCGTTAACACACAATTACAAATGGGATTTTCTTCTTTATGACACTTACTTACATTGACGCTACGGTTATTTTTTGTCATCAGGTGGATTCTAAAATTGAAAAGAATCATTCTTTGTGAAATGGGTGCAATGCATTGGCAAATGGCAAATGGCAAATGGCAATTGGCATTGCATCAGGCATATAGTGAGTATGTTTGGGAGCAAGCATATTTGGTAGCATATAGCATATTGAAAGAGCATATCCTCTCACAATTCTCTCTCCGAATCTGCTATCTGCTAGCGGATCTGCTGACTCCCAAACATCCCCAGTATATGTATAGAGTAGTTTGGTGGTAAAATATGGAAAGGAATCAAAGAAAGAGACGACCACAGTGGAACACCATCATTCATCTTTCCCTATCACTACTCATTCATTACCCACTAATAATAATTCTTCTTCTTTTTTATTTTTTACTTTCTCTCTTCAATTCAATTCCCTCCTTTTCATTTCCCATTCCTTATTGCTCCTCTTTTTCCTCTATTTTTCTAAATAATTATTATAGTATCATTTTACTTTTCTGATTTCATTTGGTGCATGAATGGAAGACAATTTGAGTATATTTTGGGGCCTTCAATTTTGCAACTGTGTCAAATCTGACTAATATTAACAATTACGTAATCTAAAATCAATGTATTTACACAAAAACTATGCTACAAGTAACTTAAATGCTTTATTAACTAGTATTCATATTCTTAAAGACTAAATGAATACCGAAATACTTCCATTAATTTAACTCTCTCACTAATTAACTATATTATAAAGACGAATTTTATACAGTCATCGTGCAAATATGCTACGACTAGGGATGTTTGGAAGTCAGCAGATTTTTTAGCAGATAGTGCTTATGAATATGCTGACATCCAAACAACATGATCTATATATATATTTGAAACTCAAACACTTTCCTATGCTGTAAATAATGAATGTATCTTATAAATAAAAATAATACCCCCTCTGTCCCATTTAACTTGTCTTGTTTCACTTTTGCACACAATCCAATGCACTTTTTTCAACTGTTAATATCTCAAAATATGTACAATGAAAAATTTTGCAAAATATATATTATAAAACTACATGATCATATGATTCTAACAAGACCCAACTCGACTATTTTTCTCTAAATATATACTTGTGATAAAGTTAAGTCAAAGCTGAATAATGAACAGTGTAAAAAAGTCAAACAGGACAAGTGTGGTGAGACGGAGGGAGTACTACATATGACGGTAAAAGAAAATCCGGTGAACAATGGAGTAGTATTTTTTTCCCGGAAAAATTATTTGAAAATAAACTGCACACGTGTAAATAATCACACGCCCAACATTAATTCGACAATCCGTGCACCATATGCGAAGGTGACAGCTGCTCCAGGCCCCCCAAAGTTGTAGCGCACTCATCGGACCTCAGAAACAAATAAATCCAGCCGTCCAATTTTCCAATACAAACGCCTGAGATTTATCAGGCGTCCAGATCTCAGAACCTCACAAAACAAACGGGACCGCACATACCCCCGTTCGTAAATACATCTGTAAGTCAGGCCCTTTTTCGTCAGTTCAGGTCTTCGTTCTCTATATAACCAACTCGCATTTCCCCCTCTCGCTTTACACGCACTCACACTCACTGCGCCTCCTTACTGAAAATAAATTTCCTTGTTTGAATTCCAAATCCGAGTTCCGTTCCAGATTTCCGCCGGAAAATTGAAGCAGATAAAAGGATGGGATTCCCAATGGGATACACGGATTTGTTCCTTCCGAAATTGCTCGTATATCTTCTCACGGTTTTGGGATTCATCCGGAGGTTCGTGCACGGCGTTTTCTCAATTCTAGGGCTGGGAGATTTCCTCGAGCCGGAGACGACGGCGGCACCGGCGTCTTCCAGGGCCGAATACACGCCGGAGCCGAGGTCGGTGTCGGCGGCGCTGATCCGGGAGCTGCTCCCCGTGGTGAAATTCTCGGACTTGCAGGAGGGGGATGGGGATCCGCCGGAGAATTGCGCGGTTTGCCTGTACGAGTTCGGTGGTGAGGACGAGATCCGACGGCTGGCGAACTGCAGGCATATATTCCACATGAGCTGCCTGGACCGTTGGATGGACCACGATCAGAAGACGTGCCCGCTCTGCCGGACGCAGTTCATACCGGAGGATATGCAGGAGACCTTCAACGAGCGCCTCTGGGCGGCGTCGGGGATCTCCGATTTCTACGGCGAGTATTTCCCGATCAGTACGGCGGGCTTGTAGTCATTTTTGTAGATTCAGGTTTTTTCTTTTTTTTTTTTTTGGGGCTGGAATCGTTAGTTTTGGAATATAATGTAAATATTACAAAGGTGAAGAAACAGAAACTGAAAAGGGGAAAAAGAAAACATTTTTCTTTTATTTCGGGCAGCAAACAGAACAGATTATACGGACAATTTATGATTACCCAAGACTCCAAATTTAATGGATTATCAACTAAACTGTAATAATACCAAAGGGATCTTCATGGTGGCGTGAATTTAATTTCAGTTCGAGTTTTCTTTTTTTTTTTTCTTTTTTTTTTCTCCTTAACTATGTCAAAAACGGACAGCCTAAAGAGCCAAAGTAGGTAACTTACTTTAAAAAGGTCATATCGGTTTAGTTGTTTGATAGTTGTGGGTGTTAATTGGAATACGCTACTAATTAGACAAATAAATTAATTAGTAAGTTGGTTGCTCCACTTAAGTGATAGTTAATGTAGAAATAATAATGGTGAAATGAATGGATCTAGATTTTCAGGAATCCGAGCTAGAGATTTTTTGAACATTTAAAAAACAATTTTATGGAATATGGAATCTAGCATCATAAGATTTATATACAAAACAAAGATTTTATTGGATACACTTCTTATCTTTTATGGGTTTTCTTGGGTGAAGTATATTTTGGGATTTGAATAGTTAAAGAAAGGGGAAATGAAGAGAAACAAAGCAATAACACTTGTACTCAAAAGTCGAATGATAAATTGAAGAATAAGAGGGGCTATAATAGTAATAAATGGTGAAAAGTGATGGTGTAGGAAAGCAGTCAGAAATTATAGAAGAAAGAAAGGATATGCACAAAGGAGTTAGGGCCTAGTTGAAATATGTAGTTGCAAATTGCAATGCAGATAAATGTGGATGAAGAGATATATTCCCTCTCGTACTATTAAAAGTGGTCACTTTCTTTTGGGCACGGAAATTTAGGTTCTGGTGTTTACTAGTTAAAGTAGTGTGAGTAAATTTGACTAATTTATCCATCTAATTTATAATAGTTACATTTGACTTTTAACCATATTTATTATTTAACTTTGACTTAATGTTATTGTAATGATGTAGAAAGAAAAAAAATAGTCAAGTGTGGTCTTGTTGGAATCCTCTAATCGTATAGTTTTATAATATATACTCCCTCCGTCCCACCCCAAGTGTCTTGTTACTGTTGGACACGAGAATTAAGGTAGAGTTGGTTTGTGAGTATATGGTGGGGTCCACATAGTTGTTGGAGGGGAAAATTATTTCTATTTATAGAAAGAAGATATTTGTAATGGGACATCCAAAAATAGTAAGTAGGACATTTGGAATGGGACGGAGGGAGTATTTTATATAATTTTTATTTATACCCATTTTGAGATATTAATGTTTAAACATATATATAGACTTTGGGCAGAAAATATAATTTTCATTATTGTGGGGTTTTTAATCATGTTTATGTTAATCTAATTTGCTTAAAGGGAAATTGGTCAACCTTATTGAGACACCCCAAACAACCTTATTGGGACACCCAAAAAAGAATAGTGGTCATTTTAATGGGACATGGGAGTACTACTATTCATTTAATATACTACTACCTCCGTTTCTTTTTAATTGACACGGACCTACATTTCATGCAATCCAATATATATGTTTAATCCTTAATAACTCAAATTGCATACAAGTAAAAATTATGAAAATTTGATATTCTAAATCTACGCGATTAGACGAATCCAACAAGATCTCACTTGATTATATTTTATCTTATATAACTGTATTAAAAAGTCGAATCAAAATTACTTAATGAACAGTGTCAAAATCCCCTAGGTGTCAATGGAGGAAGTACTACTTTTATTTTTTTGGGTAAGATATATACTGCCACTGCCACTATATGTGTTTGGGGAAAAACAGTTTTCAGACATTTCCATTGTTAGTAACAGCAAAAGCACACCCTCTCATCTCATCTATAACAGGAAATTATATCCAGCTGTCATAAACTATCGAACCAATTTAAGTATTATTCAGACCGAGTACTGTGCAAATATTACTTTTTTTTTGTTTTTTGGTTGATGAGCTGCAAATATTACTGCTTAAGTAACACAATACTATTTCTGATATCAGATCCCATTTTCTTTGATAATTTAATAATGTCATAGTACAACAATTCAGGCTTCAGCTGAGAGAAAATATGCTGTATTTATTTATTTATGTCTGTTTTATATGGATAAATTATGAAAGTTAGCAGTTGATAGAGTTTCTTAGAAATTTCCCAGTCAAGTTCAAAAATGCAAAAGATAATTTGAATACAACTCAGGATGCATGTGCTCACTCTTCACCTACCATTTGGAGGTAAAATAATAATATTAATAACAATAATAGTATTGATTTTTCTTCCTAATATTCTCCTTGAGTTGGTGCATAGTACTTCATATAGTAAGATATAACACATTACAAGGATAACCAAATTTGAGTTAAATAATTTGACATGGGGAATTAAGAATTATGAATGAAGATGATCAATAATTCAACAATAATATCACAGAGATATATAACTTTAATTTTTTTTTTTTAAAAAAAAATATTTAAAAAGTTAGAACTCCAATGAAATTATTATCCTATTACAGGATTCCGGCCCATCGACTTATTAATTGTAAATGGATTCGAAAGAATGATCATGAAGCAATTCAAAAAAAAAAGTACTTCAATTTGTCAAGTTAAAAAAGAAAAGAAAAAAGAAAAATACACAAAAAGGGTTATAATTAATTAATAATAATAATAATAATAATAATAATAATAATAATAATAATAAGGAACTAATGTTAGTTAGCTTACCATAATTGTGAAATTAGTGGCTAAACATAACCTAAGTCAAAACAACTTAAGCACAAGGAAAGAAATGCAGTTTAGAACTCATGATCTTGATATTTCAATTTCTATTAGATGTAAAAATCACTCTAACCTTAATCTGTATTTACTGAAGATAATTCTAATTATACTCAAAATAGCCATCTCTTTGATTTTTTGCACTTGCATTGTGCTTACAAAAATTATGGTCATGTCAAAGAATATTTTCCAAAGGCAGCCCAATTAAGTTTGTGAATAAAGGAGGGGTGCATCGAATGAGAGACATTTTACTCGTGGATGAGAGCGACGTGTTGAATTTTCCTTTGGAGTGAAGTAATGAATGGACCTTACCAGCTTAGTGAAATTACATCTCAACATATACATATACATATATGTTTACCTTTACTTCAATTATTGTTGGTATCCTATCCTCGGTTTATTGGGTTTCTTCAACATTTTGCATTCTCTTTAAAATTTTATAATTTTTTTAAAAAAAAATTAAAGGTGGGGATGAATGTTTCCAATGTCAAGGAAGTCATAACACTAGTAGTACCAACAAATACAGCTGTGATCAGGAGATATGATAAACTGAACTTGGACACACCCACACATACTCACCTCGTGGGTAAAAGTTGCTCTTTCAAGTTATATATAATGGCCAATGGGGTTGTGTTTTGAATTGTCTAAGAATCGAGAATTAGAATAATGTTTGGTACATAAGAATACTGGCATTATTTGTCATGCTTCTTTAGTAAGTAGGACTGTAGGAGTATTTTGTAAGGATTTACGTTTACAATTTCTCTTTCTTTCTTTCTTTCTTTCTTTCTTTCTTTCTTTCTTTCTTTCTTCCTTCCTTTATTATCTTTCGAATTAACAGAGCAAACGTGGGCTTGGGGTAGACTGAGGAAGCACCATTCATATTGATTCATATGATAATGGGGAAGGCCCCACGGCTTGTGAGAGGCTGAGTCTGCTGTCTGCATACATACAGTCAGTCAATCACATGATTGCTCATTTATTGTAATCTCTATGTACCAAACACCACCATTAAAGGCCTATCTATCTATATATCTATCTAACAGCATCTACAATCATTGGCTAACCCTAAATTATAGTACAACAATCATGCCAATTTTCTAAACAATGACTTACGACAGTACTTATACTAGTAATTTATGATCTAGTAATAAAGAAACATGAGAGTTGATAAAAATTTCTACCAACGTTAAATTGAGATTGTTGTCGTTAAATACTAAAAGTTGGGAATATATATTATTCAACTTCAATCCGTTTAATGCTTTACAGTTGTACTAGTATGTTTTTGAGGGGGCAAATTTTGACTGTAATATGTATGCCCCTTCTGTGGACGTGGATGATCATCGACCACCCCTTTTCCTGCAAACTGCAAACTCGGTAGTGGAATTAATTAGTATTCTGTGAGCAATTTCATTTGAATTACAACCTGCCCAGTTTTTGTAAGGAAACACGACATAAGTTGTAGCATTGAGTCACTTTAAATACCCCTCAATCTCGTCCTTCCCCCACCAGCTCAAAAGTGATCTATGCTTCTAAAGAAATAATTCCAATTCTTGTGTTGACAAGTTGCTGTTAAATCTGGAGCAGTCAACATGTGAGGAAGAACCTTTCCTCACATGTGGTGTGTAATGTACTGATGTGGTGTGCGCAAGAGGAGGAGATAACATTGACGTGTGGTCAACGTTGTGGACTGGCGATATCAATATCGGAACACGATTTCATTCCATGTCCACACCCTTTCATCAAACCCCACTGCTGCCCACTGGGACAGATACAAAACAGAGTATATGGTATTGGTAGCGCACATACGATACGAGTGGTCGCATTCACAATTCAGGCCTTTCTGTACATACCGGAATCTTGACTAGTTCAATTCAAAGCTCGGAATGTAATAAGGACAAGAGTGGATTTGGGATAATCACCACTAATGGCATGGATAGTTAATCATCTGTAATTTCATTGTAATAAAAAACTAGGTAGTAAAATACTGCATCCCGCATGTATAGTATATAATATGTACCAATCCATGGCAGTTTGAGTGCATTGGTATGTCCAAAAATATGCACAGCGCATTTTAATGTAGTTACAAATCACCGGCACGATAAGTGCAAAAGGAATTTTTATCCACGTCAAACTCACACATGCAATCCAGTTCCTGAAAGGGCAGGTCTGATAATTACACATGTGATGGTTGGGTGAGTTACCTCTGATAGCCGGGAGGTGGGTAACCTGCAGGTGGGTAACCGCCAGCCTGAGCCGGAGGTGGATAGCCAGCAGCCTGGGGAGGATAGGCACCAGCCGGAGGTGGATAGCCACCTGGTACCTGGGGAGGATAGGCACCAGCCTGAGGGGGATAGCCCGGTTGCCCATAAGCAGCGGGAGGATATCCAGCAGCGGGTGGATATGGCTGATCAAGACGTGACATTTGCTGGACAGGTGGCACTGCCATCGGTTGTGGCCCAAACTTACCATCTCGCTTGTCCATTTCAATCTTGTGTTGTGTCTGGGATTCAGAAGAGAAACATAGTTTCTCGTGGTTGAAATCAAACAGATTTTGAAAAATATAAATAAATGGTATGCGCTCATTTTAGTTTAGCAAAGGATGACAAGTCGCTTATATGTAAAGGTGTTCCAAATTGTCGCAGCCGGGTACAATGTATAAAAACCATGGGTGCACTTGCTTACCTGCATACAAGCACAAACCCTGCAACGCCAAAAAGATATAGTTTAGAATATGATATTGTTGGATCCCAACAGTCTTAAACAAGGCATTTAATAAACATGGTAAGCAAAAGAGCAAACTTTTCTTACGAGCAATACACCATATCAGCAAGGCATGACAGAATTTGAGAAGCCTCTGAGAGTTCATCACTTCCAACAATCATAGCAACGATCGAAAATATGCAAGCAATTTGTTGGAGGCAGAACATGAAACCCTAATAAAGTAGTAGGATGATCAACTAACAAACCAAACACCACTCCTCACACATATATTGACTTCTGTGTTCAAATAAAATAATAGGAAAAAAGGCTGACATAGAGGAGCGTACAATAATGCAATTATCGCATTTAGTAGTCTGTATGTTGAATTCATCTTGCAACAGAAACCGAGTGGAGGCAACAGAATTTCCAAAGCATAGGATGACCTGAAATTATAAGCCTTTAAGTGACAGGAGTTCCATTCAAAGAACCAGAACAACTGGTTTATAATGTATATGTGGAATACAAAATGACAAACAATGAATGTCAAAGAGATGGATGAAGTACTAAAAACCACAGGTTTAAAATTTCACATTCAGACCTGAGGCCGAGGATATGATTAAAACTTTTATACTGTCAAAACACAATCAAATAGTAACATATTAACATGAATTCTATGTAGAGGAATTAGAGATCTATAATTAATTATTGTAAGCTACAAGATAATGAAGTAAAACACATTTGCAAAGTAAAGAATTGGATGCAGTAACAAAATCTGAAAAGTATACTAAAAGAACACTCTGTTCGAACAAGTTTCTAAGAATTGTCACTGAAACGAAATGACTAGGCAATTTCAAGAGATTTTAGTACCCTAGCCCCTTCTTGTCAAGCATTGAACAGTTCTCCTATCTGAAGTCTGGATTACAAAATACATATTTGGCCAGATAGTGATTTTGGGAGTGGTAGGGCTTTGGGTTTGTTTCTTCATCTCCCTTCCTTCTTTTTCTCTTTTTGTTTTTTCTATTCTATTTAGTATGTTTATTTATAGTGTCAATAAATTCTGTGTTATATTGATTAGTTATGGTTAAAACTTTTATATGTATAGTTAGAACTTAAATTTGAAAATAAGGAGTCAAGCGCAGCCAGAGAAGACGAGTACCATTTTATTGCCGCAAAATGTAGCGTAAAGTGTAAACCAAGAACACTCTCAGTATTCTTAAGGGGAAAAAAAAAATTATAAATATACTGCTAACACATTTCAACTCTAAAAGGCTAACATGCTCTATACCTCTGTAGCCAGGCAGAATTCAGGGCATTTCCTTTCACCACAATGACCACTACAAGGCAAATATCCAGCACAGCACGTATACCTACCACATACAACAATGAATATCTTTGGTGATCCAAGAGGTTAACAGTAAAATCAGACAATGAAATGTGAAGTTTTACCTGGACATGTCATTGTAAAGAGCTCTTTTGCGGAGCATATATGATACACAAGGTCCACTGCAATTTGGAAGCTCAAAAGAATTACAATTGTGATTTCTATCATTCATCCACTGAAATTATAAATAATGTCACAGAAACCCATTCCTTTAGTGATTGATCCAATATCCATTGATATAGATGCACAATTTTACAATTTACTCTGAATGGCCTTTGCATTTCCTAAAAGAATGTATCACTTGCAATGAAACTACGAAAGTACCAGTAGAAGCTCTTGAAAAACAATACAGCTGACAGAACGGCTAGAATGGCTACTATATACTACTCCCTCCGTCCCACTCCAAATGTCTTACTTACTATTTTTGGATGTCCCATTACAAATGTCTTCTTTCTATAAATATAAATAATTTTCCCCTCCAACAACTATGTAGACCCCACTATATACTCACAAACCAACTCTACCTTAATTCCCGTGCCCAACAGTAACAGGACACTTGGGGTGGGACGGAGGGAGTATTATTTTTTCCAATTCTAAACGTTACTATGAAAATGAAGGTTTGTGAAAGGAATGTTAATTTGTTTTTGCCCTCTATCTTATCTTGTCCAGCCAGGTCTGTTCATAATATCAATCTAAAATTCAATAAATAAGATTGTTTTTAACACTTACCACCAGAAAGACAAGCAACAATCTGCCAAAAGCCAAGAAAGTAATATCAAAAGTTAATAAACCGCGGAAAACCACAAGAAAACACACAAATTAACATAAAATCTAATCTTCCATACACACTCACAAAATTCATGATAGCACTCACAGAAATGCAAATAAAACACACGCATACTTACAGGGAGGATCCTGCTGTATGGTGCGCATGAGATCTGTGTGCCAAAGGTTCCGATAATTCTGTCGCATCTGCATCTTGTCCAATCGCTCCTGCGACCCCATTTTTTTCTGCTGCGTCTCTAGAGATTACAAGAAAAAATGTCAGTAAAATCAATCCCGAATTCAAAACGAAGCGAAGGGCACGGGGCTCGCTCGATTACCAAAACAAAAAGAAACAGGGAAAAGTAAGAAATGGTAGATTAATTTACAAGGAAAGAGCATATGGATCGACGTTACCCTAGAGTAGTGTAGACGCAAAAGGGAAGGTTCCAAGACTTTTGTCCCCGCAGCCGCCGCCGCGGAACGGAACTGTAATCACTATTCTGTGGGTTTACCTTCCAGATGATAAGAATTTAGACAGTGGGAGGTGGATTAGAAATTTATATTCCTTGATTTTGGTAGGGGTCTGAATCTGAATAGGAATCATATGAGTATAAATATTCTTACTGGTAACCAAATTTCCAATTTCCAGAAAGGGCTTAACTCACATTTACTACTAACTTATGGCAATAAACCAAGTGTCCGTCTATCAGAATAGTCTGTTAACCAATCAACTACTCCAGTTAGTATACGGGCGTATAAAATTTTCAGGAAAAACTAATTTTGGGTTACAAAATAGGACTACTTTTTATCATTTAAAAAAAAAAAAAATCAATTTTAAAGATATTGAATATCCTGATATTCACCTAAACAATATTAGCCAAAGTTTATAAAATTTCATTTGAAATGTAAAATGCACACGCTTTCATGTAAAATGGACAATTTGACACCACTAGTTCTATTTCAAACATTGCTTGATTGCTAGAATAGTAATTACACTCACCCTATACCCTAACCCATCCCCACACCCTTAAACTTGATCCTCAAATTCCCATTCCGACGACCACTCACTCACCTTCATCCAAACCCATCTCCGATCCTCCCCAAAACAAAACATATGAGCAAATCTGTGAGAAACCCACCAACAAGGAGTTGTGAGTTGTTTGGAGAATTGAGTGGTGTTGTTATGGAGTTGAGTTCAGTGGCCGGGGGGATGATGATGCACCAAGCCTATCTATCTATTCTCAATTGAACCGAGCCGTGTCCGAACTGGTTTATTTATTTTAATTGCTCTACTTGAGAGTGGGCGAATAATTATTTCAAAGTTATGATTTAGGGTTTAGGGTTTCAATTAGACCTGGCAATGTGGGTAAACAGGTCGTATATGTTATACGTGTCAAGTACCTGTTTACCTATTTGATCTGTATCTGTACACGACATGTTTTTAGAATTTACCCGTATTTCAAAACCTGTACACGACCTGTTTCAAAAACGGATCACATGCGTGTCGACCTGTATACACGTGAATTTGAACATGTGGACACGCGTGTCGAATTTACCTGTGACCTGTTTACCTGTATTTTGCCTGTTTACTTCTATTCTACTAAATTATACCTATCAAATTACTTTTTAAACTTTTAAAATAAAATATAAAATATTACATTCCCATAATTCAAATTTTAAAATTCCTAATAGACTCAGCAATTCATCTTCAAACATTCTAAACCCATAAACACATACTTGAAATAATAAAAATATAAAAAATAACTTAAATAATTAATATTAAATACCGGGATGTTACAATATACAGGTAAAATACAGGTCAATTCGGGTAAAACAGATAAACCTGCATTTGACCCAAATTGTATTCGTGTACTAAACGGGTCGACCCGTTTTGACCCGTATCTGTTTTTTTAAAACCCGTACATGTAAAACACAGGTCGTGTACGTGTCGTGTCTACGTGTATTTACCCATATTGTCGGTTCTAGTTTCAATCATGGTGTTGGGATCAAGAAAATGATGGTTTCAATGGTGGGGAAAAAGTACAAATATTGATGGGTGCAGATAACATTTTCTTCGTATAATAGTTATGTTTAATGTGTGTGAATAGCAACGTGTGTAATAAGAGTAATAGTGGTAGTTTAAGTGGTGTGTGTGGGTATGAATAACCATTTTTGTATGTAGGTATTCACGCCTGTGTTTTAACTTTTAAGCAAGCCTATTTTAAAATTAAGTTAAAATTATTTTAAATATGTCCGGATATAATTATAAGATTATAAGACATAAATTTATACACTTGAGCAATACTTTATCCACAGTTATTTACATACTAGGGAAAATCTTTATATATTTTAAAAACTATGTAAGATCAAACTAATAATTATTTTACATAAAATAATAATATTAATATCATATACTACTTTATATGTATTCATGAATCTGCAACGTATACTCTGTGCAATAAACTTAAATAAATACTCCCTCCGTTTTTTTATAGTTCTAACACTTGGAAATTTCGTACTATTCACACATGCTCTTTGACTTAAAGTTTTATCATAGTTATACAAGTTAAAATATAGTCAAGTGAGATCTTGTTAGATTCGTCTCATTGAGTAGTTTTTAAATATCGAACTTTTAGAATTTTTACTTGTACCGAACTTGAGTTATTAATGATTTAAAATGTGCATTGGACTGCGTGCACTGTGGGTCCGTTGTAATTTTTAGAAAACGTAGGAAGTATATTAATAATAATCATAAGTAGGCCGGCCTGATAGGCCTAATAGGCTCTTTATAAAGTCTTAACCTGAGCCTATTTAGCTAAAAAGGCTTTTAAAATGGCCTGAGTCTGGCCTATTTACGAAAAAAGTCTGGCCTGGCCTGGCCTTATGTAGGCGAGGCCATAGGCCCCTGTCGGATAGCCTGTCATATTCCCTCCCCTATTCGCTAGTCGCTACTAAAGTTCCATTTACACTTGCATTTGTTGTGCAGATTTGGGAGGAATGAAGCTAAGAAATGGGCCATGATTGCCACTTGCCGATTTGCCATCGTGTGAATTGGGAGTTGAGAGCGAGCAGCATTGTCGTGGCTTTCTATATTTGGGCCTCACTTATATAGTCCATCCAAATGCCCAATTCTACCTCTAGTTTTTCTTCCACTTTCCTTCTTTATTTATTTATTTTTTTTTGTTTAATTTTAGCTTTTAGGAATTTATTCCAAAACAAAGAATTTTCCACTTTATAGTCTTATTTATTTCGTAAAGGCTAAAACAAGTATCTTTCTGTTAAAAAAAATAAATTCAATCATACATTAGTTTTGTGAATCTTTTCACTCCTTCAAAGTAATCATTTATTATCCAAATTAAACTTGTGCATTACAAATTTAACCACAGTTGAGATTTATACTATAAATAAATTCAATAGTTGTGCCAAGACTTCAATTTTCAAAGAGAGGTTGCGATTAAAATTGAGAAAATTGTGGTATAGTAAGAAGGTGGGAGACAATAGTACATTGGCATCTTTAAGTTGTTTTGGCTATTCATTCCTTATGCACGATTTCGGCATACTCGCCAGGGCGGGTCTGGGGCAAGAAGATCTCGGGCTCGATCTGGTTTAGTATCAAGGTGATTCTCTTTTTGTTTCTCGATATTGTCACTTTGTGATTTTATCTATATCCAGGATTCTCTAGGAAGGTTAGTAAAGATAGAAAGATCTCTTGCTTACTTTCTAGCTACTATGTAAGAGCTAATAGAGCTAAGGAAAGCCTTATTATGCAGATTGTAACCGATGTTCATATCATATTTTCTATCCAGAACCAGAAGGAAAGGGAGAATATAAATTCATGAGGAGGAATTTAATTCAAATTATGGGGTGATTTCGTAATAATGAATATTGTAGGGACTCAAATGCAAACACCGTCGTCTTTATAAAGCACTAAAGCAGGAGTCGAGTGGATACTTCAACTTGTGCTGCCATTCTGTGCAACTCTGCTTTGAGAACAGAGCAAAGCGGGCGGGTTATCATCATTCCTGTCGAACCAATTTTCGTTGTTGATCTTCTTTTTTGAGCTGTGGAAATTATTTTTGGTTGAATTTTGGCTTCGTGTTCTTCAATTTCTACCGAAGAATTTTGTCGAATTAAATAATAACCGCAAATTATGCGATAAAGCTCTACTCATAACTTTTTGTTGTTGCTGCTGTTTACAATGTCTTCTGATTTGTTTGTATTTGAAAATTCTCCGTTCTCCGATGTGTTCTCGCCGTTCACTGAATTGGCAATCGATCCTCTTCTGGAAGAAATTCGAGGAAACAATCAGCAGGTGGTCGTGAATCATCAAACAGCCGTTTTCAACGGAGTCGTACCCGAGTTAATCTCGTCTTCGTCGACGCGCATGCAGCTTGAGAATCTAGCGCTATGTCAACTGCGGAATGCAGTAGAGGCGAACGACGAGGAGTTTCGTCATGATTTTGATAATTTTTCAGGTTTAGGTATTTCGCCCCAGGCAGACTTGAACGAATCTGCAAATGCGATCAAGCTAATACAGAGGAGTCACAGCACCAATTCCTTTGAAAACAAGCACGATTTTTCGCTTCCACCGCGATTCAATTGTGGTTTGAAGGCTCAGGATCTGCATAATTCTCCTTCCTGGAGTGAAGGAAGCAGTTTATCCTGTGGCATGCAAATTAGAAAAGTTTGCAGCACCGGAGATTTACAGGTCAGTACGAACATAGTTTCCGCTAAACTCATTTCCCTTCCACAGTCTCATCTAACTACGCTTCCAATTCGTCAAATTGCCACAGAATCCAAGCACCAACTTGAGATCAACGCCTGCAATTCTCTCCTCAAGTCCATCATCTGCAGAGAAGCCATTAATGGAGGAAGCAAATTTCGGGGCAAGGCGCTACACTGCAGAAGAGAGGAAGGAGAGGATCCACAGGTACAAATGCAAGAGGACTCGGAGGAACTTCAACAAAACAATAAAGGTAACTACGTCCAATCAAACGATTATTCCTAGTCCTTCCACATTCTTGTTCTAGTTATGAAAATCAGATTGACATATATTGACAACTC
This sequence comes from Hygrophila difformis, assembly GCA_030278955.1. Classification (NCBI taxonomy): domain Eukaryota; kingdom Viridiplantae; phylum Streptophyta; class Magnoliopsida; order Lamiales; family Acanthaceae; genus Hygrophila; species Hygrophila difformis. Next base: position 2,795,861 of record JAOANR010000006.1, on the reverse strand, counting down.
AATCTTATGATGTTGAATAAACAGTACGTGTGCCGGAAAACGCTGGCAGACAATCGGCCAAGGATCCGTGGCAGATTTGCCCGCAATGATGAACCCGCAGAGCCTCCCAAATCATCATCAGTATTCAATACAAGATACAAAGATGATGATGATCAAATTTGGGTAAGCATAAGTTTAATTAATTAACCCCCAATTCAGCATCCATGTGGTGTATAAATTAACACACTAATAGTCCAATGCTGATCACATAACTTGTTCTTTGAAAGAAAACATGTATATTGGCCTTACAAGAATTGAAAGAACACTAGCTGATTGCATCATTAGGGAGTTCTTTATGAGTTCTTGACAATATATATGTTATGCACATAATAAACATGAGGTCAACTTGTGGGCTACAGATGGAGGGGATTCTAGAAGAATTGTACGATGATGAAGGAAGCGCACGAGGCGCCAAGAGTTTGCGTTTGCTTCATTGTTGAAATTACAACGATGGAGGATTACTGTAGTCCGATTAGTCTGCCGAGAGAAATGGATGAATTCTTTTGTTCAAGTGTTGAAATCTAATGGTTCACTAAATAGTTCAATTGTTTACCTCATTTAAACATTTTGTTTAAATATTTCAATTAAACAAGGAGACATTAGATTTCAACAAGTGAACAAAAGAAAATCAATCCTCAATAGGGTAATAAGGTTCCGGATGGTGTATGCCTGTTCGTGACATTAATTCTAATGATTTTACTTTACCTTTTCTCCTACTTCCGAATTTTATGTGCCTAAATAAATTACCGAATCATTTTAAGGAAAATTGTATAATAAATATTACAATATATGGTATGCACAAAACTCGAAGTTGGAATAGTATTGACTGGTTGCAACCCAAGTGATTAAGTTCATTGACTTCCAATAAAAAATTGGATGTTCGATTCCCTATCGGCTCTCTATCCCTATCTCTTATTCCTTTGTAATGGTATGACATATGCTCCCACCACCCCTCCCCAGGCCTTCTATGGCTAAAAAAAGAAAAAAAAAAACTTCATAGTACGTGTTTAAATATATATCCACGCAAATAGTCACGCTCGGTATACTTACACCTAAATTTACAATTAAAAAAGTAAGTATTCATGTAGACTTTCAGTATTTAATTTGAAAGAATCAGACACACACACACGTGTTCATGAAGTAGGCAATGAAAGTGGATATAGTGTGCAGAGGTTTGACTAATGCGACAAAATAATATACCATGAAGGCATGAATTGGAATACATGGTCTGAAGCGGTCACCTTGTTATTCATCATGATGTCTAATTTCATTATTAATAATATCAATAGATAGTATTAACGATTGATGAATACTAAACCACGTGGATTGATTAGATGTATCTTTCCACCACATGCATAATTATAATGGAGTTTTTCTTGAACAATAGCAATTTGATTTTGGCTCTCATCTATCGTGTGCGTATCAATACATATATACTCCTTCTGTTACTCTAGACAAGGAGTGTAATAATTACTCTAGATATTTATATTTTTGTCCTTCATCATTATGGTGGTTTGGAGTAGGGATTGATTAATTTTAAAAAAGGAAAAAATGCCAAATGAGTCATTTTTCTTTTCCAAAAATTTAAACCAGTCCTTTTTCTATTTTATTGTCAAAACAGTCCACTACAAATGCTAATTATGTCCAAATCAGTCCTTTGTTCACTAATTATGCTCTAATTACCGACGTGGCAAGGGTTTAAATTTAAACTTGACACGTTGACATAATATTAGTCCATTTTCTTTTATCTTTTGCCAATTCAGTCCTAAATTTTTATTTTGTTCCATTTAGTCCTCTACCAAAATCAGTCATTTTTATATTAATTGACCTTCATCCTTTCAAATTATTTTATTTCAGGCCCAGAACATTAAATTTTTTATTATTACTAATCCATTTATCAAATAAATGTCCAACATACTTCCGTAAATAAAATTAAACACCACACCTCATGCATTGGGTTTTATTGGTTCTGGTTTTCTTCAGCAACAATTAACAAAATCATACTTTGTTTCCTACCTTAAAACGTAGTAAATTATTTAATTTTAATTTTTGTGTAATTGAATTAATTTTACTTTTTGGAAGATTATGGATGTAGGAAGCATGGACAATAAAACCCAATGCATGAGGTTTGGTGTTTAATTTTGTTTACGAAAGTCTGTTGGACATTTATTTGATAAATGGATTAGTAATAATAAAAAAATTAAGGTTCTGGGCCTGAAATAAAATAATTTGAAATGATGGAGGCCAATTAATATAAAAATGACTGATTTGGGTAGAGGATTAAATGAAATAAAATAAAAATTTAGGACTGAATTGGCAAAAGATAAAAGAAAATGACTAATATTATGTCCACGTGTCAGGTTTAAATTTAAACCCATGCCATGTCGGTAATTAGAGCATAATTAGTGAACAAATGACTGATTTGGATATAATTAGCATTTGTAGCGGACTGTTTTGGTAATAAAATAGATTAAGGACTGATTTGAATTTTTGGAAAAGAAAAATGACCTATTTGACATTTTTTCTTTTAAAAAATGTGAGATAATGCACAATATTCCAGGCAAATCATTAATGAGAGTAGAAGGGTAATATTGAAAAAATATGATATAAATGTGTAAAATAACAATTATTTTGGAACAATTTTTAATCTCTAAAAAGCAACGGAGGCAGTAGTATATATTCAGTCAAAAAGAGTTTCTCAATTGCCCAACAATGTCAACCAGAAAACATAATTATATACTCTATTATAGTTGTATCATCTTCCAAATGAAAAACAAACTGTATTTGAGTAGTTCTTTTCTTTTCCTTTTTCTTTTTTTAATGGCTCACTCATTCATTGGTGTAGTACACATAACACTACAAAAAATTGGGTCCCTAATCCTTTTCTTTTTAACTTTAATTACAAATAAGCCATGACTTAGCACATGAAGATTCTCATTACAATAAATGGGGCATAATTTATAATCTCATCATTACCATCAAAGAGAGATGCTTCTTACAACATTGAATTAAATCTTGACACACAAAAACCTCTTTAAATTATTTATAAACTTAAGCATCTTCACTAGTACTTAGGCTTCGTTTGGTAAATAAATAGTCTTTAGAGTTTAGAGTTTGGTTTCAAAGATTAGAGTTTGGCTTCAGATATTAGAGTTCCCAAAACCACGATTTGTGGAGAAAATCAGCAATTCCAAATCTTGTTTTTCCGGGAAAACAAACAGATATGAATCTCTTAGAGTTGAGAATGGGCTTTTAGCGTTTGGACCGCTTATTCCAAACGGGGCCTTAATATACTCCGTGTTAATGATTCTGTCACTTACTAAAATCTTTTTTTTTTTTTTGGAGGACACTTAGCTAAAACTTAATTTTGAATCTAATTTTATGACAGCGAATAAACCGTACGTAGTGACTTATTAAGTTATTATTGACCAAATCCTTCAACATTTTGCATAAAATGTGTCATTATTTGATCATTATGATACCAATTTTTTTGGGATTCAATCGACACTATAATACAACAGTTGCGATTTATCTACGTTTTTTTGCAGCCCTTTACTTTCATTTTTTTAAATCAAATTTTCAAATGATGGGACTTGAGGGTAATATAATATTAGTATTTTTTTTTTAAGCCAAAGCCAGAAAATATAATATTAGTATTTTTTGAGGAGCCGAAACCAGAAAAGGGTGATGGGAGCTCATACCACACAAATTATAAAGAGGTAATAAAGAGGATGGATTGGGGACCGGGTGAGGAATCAAGTCACCAACCTTAATGTTGAAAAGCATGGACTTGCCGCTTGTTAAGTCCTCATCGGCATGTATGTATTTTAATAATTTAATTTATGTTAATAGAAAGGAAATTGAGGAGTAGAAAAATAAAACAAAACCTTCATGGTGCTTTAGCGTAAAACAATAAAATAAAATATACTATACATAGGGGATGTTTGGGAGTCAGCAAATCCGCTAGCAGATTCGGAGAGAGAACTGTGAGAGAATATGCTCTTTCAATATACTATATGCTACCAAATATGCTTGCTCCCAAACATACTCATAGTATTATAAAGTAATTAAAGTAGTTACCCACTTACCTGCCAAGGGTTTTCTTGAAACAAATACTAGCAGATTACAATGCACTGTCACCTGTCTGGGCATTTACTTATTTTCAGCGTACGCCCAAGTGTGGTTTAAAAAAAGTAATTAAAAAAGTAGAAAATAGCCCATTACACCATTATACTTGTTGACTTCAGCCAGCAGACAGGAGATAATGCTCGAATCATATTCAGTCCTAAATCAAATCATAATTCGCATCTCAATTCTCCATCCAAATACTGACATTTGGAATTTGGATTTGTTTAAAACAGTTAATTTACCAATTACTCTACTAAAAAAACCAAACCCAGTTGGCCTGAGTGGTATGGGGCTCTGGCAGCTTAAGCAAAAGTCTCGGGTTCGAGCCTTTGTGTATGCAGAATTTTGCTTTGGAAGAGGCAACCCTTCAGTGCATACCCGATCCTCGAGGGATTAGTCTTGGTCCAATGTGGCCGGGATACCCTGGTATTCACCTAAAAATTACTCTACTAAAAAAGAAAAAGAAGAACGAATATAATGACATATATATATATTATTATTATTTATATATATAATAATAATAAGAATTGCTCATCTGGTGCTAATTGCAGAGGAACTAACTGAAATTTTGTTTATTGATCTAGAGTTGTCAAACTTTTAGTCATAGTTTAATAAAATACAAGATTAATAATCTAAGGTTATGATTGCAAGTTTTGGAATAAATGGCTTCAGCCCTCCCTTCACCCGAAAAAAAATAATCTAAGGTTATGATGGGAAAATAATTAGAATTTGACGTTTGAAATTAATGATAAAAAATTATTTAAAGTGAGATAGTTTTTTTTTTAAGTAATATTAGTCCTAGACCATAATCCTACCGAGGGAACATAAAATTAGGTTGGATAAATCATAGCATTCCTATAAAACTTAAAGAGTTGTTAAGATAAATATCAAGTATTTGAACTCAATTTAAATTCTTAACAGGCTACGAAATTAAATAATCTTTGAATCAAGTTAAAAGCTTGACTTGATTTGATTTTTAAAAAAATTAAAAAGATTTTTTTTTTTTTTTAAAAAAAAAGGAAGGGTGGCAAAAGCACCAAAAATGAAAAACGCTATTTATGGTTGAATGAAAACAAAATGTAATTGAAGATGTGGAGAATCCATTAGAAACATAGAAGCAATGAAAACTGAGTAGAGTGCTGTGTGGGGCGGCAGGCGGCTCACTAAGGGCCCGTTTGGATTGGCTTTTGAAAAAAGCAGAAGCCAAAAGCAGAAGCAGAAGTGAAAGCCAAAAGCAGAAGCAGGTAACTTTTGTGTTTGGATGGAATGTTTGAAAAGCAGCTTTTTTTCAAAAGTGTGTTTGGATATGTAAAAGTGAAAAAGTGCTTTTGAAATGTGTAAATTACCAAAAAGGATATGCTATTTATATATAATAGTATATATTTATAGTGTAATTAAAATAAATTAATAGGGGCATTTATGACTCTGCACACATTACTAGGTGCTTTTGGCTTCTGCTTTTCGGAGAAGCACCCCGGGGCTGCTTCTCCCAGAAGCACTTTTGCAGCTTTTCGAGGTGCTTTTGCTTTTTCCCAAAAGCCAAAACAAACACTCATTTTCCTTCAAAAGTGCTTTTGGCAGAAGCAAAAGCCAAAAGCACTTCAAAATAAGCCATTCCAAACGGCCCCTAAATTTACAGAAAATCCATCTTTCTCCTCAGCCCCGCCGCCGGCGGCTGTTGCTGCTGTAATTAATTTCCACTGCCGGCATTGGCAACACAGTAGTACATACATGAAATTTGAGAGTTGAGACAACCAACCCCCATTCCATTATGGGATTTTGCTTCACATTTGACAATGACACCTCCAACTCCTACTCCAACTACCGACTCCACTATAATTTACTATGAGTCTGTTTGTAATGACTTTTTTTCAAGTGCTTTTGGCTTTTGCTTCTGCCAAAAGCACTTTTGAAGAAAAAAAAAAGTGTTTGTTTTGGCTTTTTAGAAAAAGCAAAAGCACCTCGAAAAGCTGCAAAAATGCTTCTGCTTCTGGTTGCCAAAAGCACCTAGTAATGTGTGCAGAGTCATAAATACCTCTATTAATTTATTTTAATTACACTATAAATATATACTATTATATATAAATAGCATATACTTTTTGGTAATTTACACATTTCAAAAGTACTTTTCACTTTTACATATCCAAACACACTTTTGAAAAAAAAAACTGATTTTCAAACATTCCATCCAAACACAAAAGTTACCTGCTTCTGCTTTTAGTTTTCACTTCTGCTTTTGCTTTTGGCTTCTATTTTTTTTTTAAAAGCCAATCCAAACGGATCCTATATGTATCATTCATTTATGGTAACATTTAGTATGATTTTTACAGACAACTTCCAGAAAGATATTCAACAGGAGAAATTTACTCCGTTGAAACTCTTCCATTTTCAAAAACTCAACGGACAACATATACCTAATGAACATAAAATCACAGACGACATCCCAGAAATTATAGGATCATATATATAATACTTACAAACTTCTTCTAGATTCGAAACTTGAAATAACCAATTTAAAACGACCCATATCAAGGAAACAACAAATCACAGAATGAATCTGAATACCTTTAAAATGGTAGTGTTAATTTGCCTACATCAAATTTACAGGAGCAATAATAATCATTGTGTACTAGAATTCACCAATCAAAACAAGTTGATGATGTTGCCGACGACGCCGATGATGATGACTTCTTCTCCCTCTTGCTGATCTTACTAACCTAATTAGCATCACCGTCGTCCATTTCGTTTTCCCACTTCATCTTCTGCTCCGGCTGTCTCGTTTTGTGGATTTCAGTTCGACTTTGATAAGGTGTTGAAACAACAACAATATACTTCCTCCGTTCTTATTTAAATGCTCCCATTGCATAGTAGTAACTATTCATTGAGTAACTTTGATCAAATTTTTTAACATAGTTCTATAATATAAAACATAGTCAAGTCTAATCACGTAGTTTTAGAATATTAAATTTTTATAAGTTTTATTTGTGTACAATTTTAGTTATAAACATTTAAAAATGTGTCTTGGACTGCGTGAAATGCAGAAGTGGAGCATTTATATGAGAACAGAGGAAGTATAATATAATAGGGACGTCGAACAACTTAAAAGTTACAGGGGTCTTCTGTCGTCTAATTCCGGACACATCAATGTCAACACCAAACAACCTTAATACATCCTTTCTCTTCAACTCTGCCATGTCCGATTTCAATTTTCAGATACTCTGCAAGAAAGAAAATGCAATCAGATTTGGCAACAACCTACCTTGTAAAATTGTAATAACCAGAGAGAATGAGAATGATGGAGATGTGAATAATTTATAATTGTAAAGTTGCTTATGGCTTAGTATATATGAATTCGATTTTAATTTCACATTGGATGAATAACATATATAGTTGACCTTTTTAGTAGTAATAATGAATATAGAATATATCGTTCATTACGTTCCTTCCCTTATATAAGAAATAATAAAAAGAAAAATTTAATGTTCAAAAGACAGGAATATAAACTTCAAATTTACTATAAGAGATTGCCTACGGAATGTATATTATGCTCTTACCCTATAAAAATCGAAAGGAAATTAATAATTGCATTCCTTTCCGAAAATATTAAGGTGTAGTATTTGCAAAGAAAAAGATAAATATTTAAGGTATATTAATTTGGATATCCTTTGGTTTGGTCTTCTTCCATCTGCTGCCCGTGTACCTTTTTACCATTACCATAGTAGTCCATGTAAGCCATTCCATTGGCTCCAGGTATTATTGGCACTCACTGACCCAACAACTGATCAGTGAAGGGCTTCCTAATGCAAAGCAATGCCATTGCCATCTTCTTGAAGTTGTTCTAAACCAACCGTGTGTGACATCGCCCACGTTAGTTAAGCACCTGTTTCGTAAAATAAAAGAGGGGCGTGCGTTGAACAAAAACGCATTCTACAGATTCTGAAGATGAGAAGCTAATAAACGCTAATGATGAAACTTACGTTCCTTTCCAAGAGAAGTGCAAGCTGATGATGCTCAACACAAGGGAAAATAGGAGTATTTCTTAATTTCAATTAAATTAATCATTTTCATCATTTAAGTGGGTTACTTGGAAAAGATTAACTAGTCGGTATTATATTTCACTGTTGGAGGTTTATTTGGGTAGTTGGCACTTGGCATTAGGGTGGTAAAAGAATCAAATATTTTTGGTTCGATTCGAAATTATTCGAAATTTTGATATTCGATTAATATTTGATTCGATTCGATATTCGATTTTATATTAAATTATATATAAATATATAAATTTATTTTGTTAAATAATTTAACAATTTAATTTTAGTGACTATATTTACTAATTAATGTAAATATATTTATATATAATATTAAAATATTAAATTTGATCTATAAATCGAATTAAATATTTAAATTTAATAATTAAAATTAATTTTATTACTTATTAAATTACCTTATAGAATAATTCGATTCGATTCGATAATATTCGAAAAGCTTATCAAATCAAAGCGAATACTGTGGTATTCAATTCGTTTACAACCCTACTTGGCATTACCACATGACACACTACAAGAAATTGCGGGAATACCGACCGGTATTCCCGACCGTCAAAATGCGGTCGGCGATGCCGACCGCTTTACCGACCCCAGAGTGACGGTCGGGAAAAAGTGACCGTTGGGGCTGGCAGGGTGTAAAGGCGACCATATTGCCGACCGCGAGGTAATCGGTCGGCATCGCCGACCGGCTTGCCGACCGCAAATGCGGTCGGCAACCTAGGGCAATAAACCTGTTTTGTAACAGCGAATTACAGCAAAAAACATACCCCAATCCCCAATTTTCACTCTCGCGATTCACCACCCCCACCGGCCAAAACTCCGACCCCGCCCCGACCGACATCCTCCGCCGACCACCGCCGCCGACCACATTCCCTCCGACGAGCTCGACACTCGAGTCATTCGAGTGAACTAAGGAGGTGGATGGTTTTGCATTTGGAAGGGAAGCAGTAGCAACGCCGTTCCCGTCCGACCGCCTCCGTCCGCCGCCCCCGCGTCGAGGCCACCGTCCGCCGCGACGCCTCTCGCCCGCCTGCCCACGCCCACGACGACCCTCGCCCGCCCCTGCCCCCTGCCAAACCTCCGCCGCCCCTGCCCCCTGCCAAACCTCCGCCGCCCCTGCTCCCTGCCAAACCTCCGCCGCCCCCTGCCAAACCTCCCAGTCGCCGCCGCGCCGTCCACCGCCCTTGCCGATAAGCATTTCGAGCCACCCACGAAAGCCCTTCCTTGAGCCACCTCAGTCGAACAAGGTATTCGATTGACCAATTACCTCTTCGATTGTTGCCATTTTTATTGCATTGTATTCGATTGATTTTTGGTATTGAACTCATTTTATTGGAATAACGGATTGATGCTCAACCTGTGCATTTATTTTTTTGGTTTGTAGTTGTTGATTGTATGTAATTATCCTCTAGTTGGCAAAATCATCTTTCCTATTGTTATTGACAATTTTTTGCTTGAGAAAAGCTGAAACAGCTTTGATTTGGTGCATAATTGGTACAATTTTTTGTATACTTTATTTTATGGGCATATAATTGGATTACTCTCGCCGGGTAGATAAATTTTCGTATATCATGTGCTCTTCTTTGAATTGAATTCGTATGCGAATGTGAAGTCACTTTGTAGTTTAAATGAATTGTTGAGTTGGAAAGGTTATTTCATGGAATTTTCCTATATTGTGTTTATATGTACAATCATGAATTGTATTAGTTTTTTTTAAGCCATTCTGATATGTTGGTCGTATATGTGCTGTTGGAGTTAGATTTTTATAATTTAGGATGTTATATTCGATGTTCTTATATGTTTTTTAAAACTGTTAAAAGCATATGGTTAGATGTTTATATTGTGTTTATAGGTCACATATACGAATATATATGTGACCTATATGGTTAGAGGTTCTATCCGACTAATTTCGAATATTGCAATAACAGATACACTTGGTCCGAATTTAGGAAAGCAAAACCCCACTCAATAGGCGATCTGCATTGGTCTCTTGCATAGCAAGGTAATATATAATTCGATACATGTGAATTAAATGTGTTATATGAATTTTAAGATGTAGGTAATTTAATGGTTTGTTTGCATGAAATTGTTTTTCGTTTTAATATTGCTTGATATATTATTGAATTGTCTTTTATTTGGTTATTTGTAGTTCCGCAACAGTTGGTGGTTAAGAATTGATTAGAACTTCTGTTAGATAGGATATTTAACGAAAATATAAGTAAGTAGGTGTTATATGTACTATTTTAGTTGAATTGAGCATTAGGACCTCTGTAAGATAGTATACACCAAAGAAAACATAACTTATAGCTCAATTGGATAATCCTACGATCGGTCGATAATTAATTGTGTAACATGTAATAAGTCATCCATTCGATAATATAGCCATATTTGTAGGTGATGGATAGGAGTTGGATGTACCGCTCTTGCCGTGAACTCGGAGAACTCACTACTGAATTTAAGAATGGAGTTGAATTATTTATACGGATGTCCCATCAAAACCCAGATGCGGATATAGCCCAAGGAAGATTAAGGTGTCCGTGTAAGAAATGTAGGAACAAATGTTATCAAGTAGATGATGACATTAGATATCATTTAAAGCGTTATGGATTTGTCTCCAATTACGAGAGGTGGACGTGTCACGGTGAGCCACATCAATTTAGTCGGTACTACGAGGATGATGTGGGCACTGCGGGGGCGTCGGGACATGAAAGTGACTACATACAAATGTTAATAGATGGAACGGGATTTGGTATCCCCGACACAGTATCACATGAGGAGGAAGATGTACCGAGGCCTCATGAGGAGCCTAATGCACATGAGAAATTGTTTTTTCGTATGTTGGAGGCGGCAGACAAGGATTTGTGGCCTGGCTGCAAGAAAATGACCCTACTGTCCACTATTGCGAGGTTGTTGAATATTAAGTCTGAGCACAACTTATCGGAGAGGTGCTTTGATACTTTGTGCCAACTAATTATTGACACACTCCCCGAGGATAATTCCATGGTTAAAAATTTTTACGAGTCTAAGAAACTACTTGAGGGATTGGGGTTGCCCGTTCAGAAGATTGACTGTTGTGGCAAAGGGTGTATGTTATTCTGGCGCGATGATGCGGACTTAGATAGATGTAAGTTTTGTGACGAGTCTCGATATAGAGATGGGAGTTCTAATTCACGGATTGCACGGAAATATATGTTCTATTTTCCACTGAAAAACAGATTGAAGAGATTGTATGCTTCTGAGGCGACTGCGAAGTATATGACATGGCATGTCGGACACCATCATGGCGCGTCCGGGGAGATGTGTCACCCTTGCGACTCGAAGGCATGGAAGGACTTTGATACAGTACACCCAGATTTTAGTACGGAGGGTCGGAATGTTCGATTGGGCTTATGTACGGATGGTTTTCAACCGTTTGGTCAATCGGGCTCCCAATACTCTTGCTGGCCAGTCATATTGACACCTTACAATCTCCCTCCCGATATGTGTATGAAGGATGAATATATGTTTTTGACTTGCATAATTCCTGGAAAATCAAGCCCAAAACAGAGGATCGATGTTTACCTACAGCCCCTGATCGACGAACTCCGGGAGTTATGGGATGTTGGGATCACAACATATGACACGAGTAGAAAACAGAACTTTCAGTTGAAAGCGGCATTGATGTGGACGATTGGTGATTTCCCGGCGTATGCTATGTTGTCGGGTTGGAGCACTTATGGGAAAACAGCGTGCCCAGTATGTATGGAAGAAACAGAATCTACACGGCTTAAAGAGGGTGGGAAACAGTCGTGGTTTGATGCGCATCGGAGGTTCCTCCCTTCCGATCATCCTTTTAGACTGGATAAGTCAAAATTCAAAAAGGATCGGGAGGAACATGGACTGCCACCGAGGCATAGGACTGGCGAAGAAGTATTGAATGAAATAGAAACACTTGGCCTACGGCGTGTAACCGAAATAGGGGGAGTTGAGGAGAATACAGTAATAAGCAAGACATGTGGATGGAAAAAGAGGAGTATATTCTGGGATCTGCCATATTGGAAGACGAATTTGGTTAGACACAATTTGGATGTCATGCACATTGAAAAGAATGTGTTTGAAAATGTGTTCAATACTGTGATGGATGTGCAGGGGAAGACCAAAGACAATGCGAAAGCACGCGAGGACATTGTTGCCATGTGTAACAGACCCGAATTACATAGGGACCCCCGGACAGGGAAATATCCGAAGGCAGTGTACACAATGGATAAGGATAAGAGGGACGTGTTTTTGAAATGGGTCGCAAGTTTAAAATTTCCGGATGGTTGTGTATCCAACCTAGGTAGAAGTGTAGACATGAACAAACATCGAATGTTTGGCATGAAAAGTCATGATTGCCATATATTCCTGCAGCGGCTTCTACCAATTGGATGGCGGGAACTACTCCCTAAAAGTGTGTGGGAACCAATTACAGAATTGAGCAATGTTTTTCGCACCCTAACTGCGAAGACATTGAAAATATCGGATATAGAGAGGCTATCCATAGATATTCCAGTAGTCTTTTGTAAGTTGGAGACAATCTTCCCACCAGCCTTCTTTGATTGCATGGAGCATTTACCTGTCCACTTGCCTTTCGAAGCTTCACTTGCCGGACCCGTTCAATTCAGATGGATGTACCCGTATGAAAGGTATTATTTACACGTTGTTATTCATAAAATGTATTGCATATTGCTCACAGAATTGTCCTACATTTAATCCATATGTACCATTCTTATTCTAGATATCTCAATCGATTAAAGCGTACCGTGCGAAACAAGGCACACGTTGAAGGTAGCATTTGCAATGCATATATGGTTCGTGAGGCATCAATTTTCTGCTCTCATTACTTTGAGAGACATGTATTCACGCGCGAGCGGAATGTGCCAAGGAACGATGATGGAGGGACAATTCAATACGACGAACATCTTCCGAGCATATTCAAATATGCGGGTCGAGCCCAAGGAAAGTCTAAGAAGAGATTGTTGTCGGTACAAGAGTTAAAAGCCATTCACAATTACCTCCTCATGAATTGCAAAGAAATGTACCCTTATCTCGTGTAAGTAGTAGATAAAATTTGTTTTTATAATGAGATATGTAAATTAATGTTCCAATATTTTCTGTATAATAACAATGTCCTCTTCATACAAATAGGATGTACGAACAACATCTACACAATATCAGGCCGAGAATAAGCGAGGCAGATACGCAAACTGCAATAGCGGACGATTTCCCTCGTTGGTTGGAGGAGCATGTGATTCAAAATCCGCCCGAAAATCCATGTTTGAGCCATATAGCACAGGGGCCACTTCCCATGTGCAATTCATATAGCATGTACTTCATTAATGGGATGAAATTTCATACGGAATCACACGGCATGAACAGATCGATCTACAACAGTGGTGTTTGTCTACCGAGCACGTCAGGAGACTACTACGGGATCATCGAAGAGATCATTGTTGTAGAGTACCCGGCACTGCCTCTCAAGCAAATTACCTTCTTCAAATGTAAATGGTTTGATCCACGCGAAGGCATTGGAACACGCACCCATTTGAATTACAAGCTTGTTGAGATTAACAAGTCAAAGTCCCTCCCAATATATGATCCTTTTATATATGCTTTCCAAGCGGAACAGGTGTGTTATGCGTCGTTCCCAACCACACGCTCAAGTGCCGGTACGAATGAATGGTTGGCGGTATGTAAGGTGAAACCTAGGGGTGTAATAACCGTTAGATCTGGGGAAGAACCCGACGCATTTCAGGTCGACGCCCCAGAGCATCTGAGTATCGCCACTACAAGTTTCACGTCTGGAAGGGAGCGTCTAACAGACACTGTTGTCCAATACATGGACCTTCAGCGGGATGATGACGTTCTCTCAGAATCTTCGGATGACACTGTTTCTAGTTCAGATGACACTGATCCGGATGATCCATCTCAGGAGACTTCGGATGAGGATTTCCAACTTTGAAATGTGATTTACGTCTTATATACTTGCAGTACATTTCACTATCTTTGTACATGTTTTATTAGGAAATATCGCTAATTCCTTATAAATTTGGCCTTGTACAGATGTCTGACCGAGGGGGGGGATCGTCTTCGAACACGCCGCAGCGAAACATTACACCGGCCGAGGAGGCGGAGAGGATCCGGAGGGCGAGGGAGGCTTACAGGCGACGAATGGCGGGTAATTGTCACGATAGTTATCTCTATTACTATTTGATGAAGTCACAGATTCCTAATTATTACTTCTTGTATTTCAGTTGCTAGTGTCGGCGCGGAGGAGCAGACCGGCGTGCACGATTCCGATCAGGCTGTGCCAGAGACACCACCCCCACCCCCACCTCCACCCACACACACACCAGGTATTATCTGTTTTAAAATATAGTTACCTTAAAAATTGCATATTAATATACCCATTTGTTCGGTTTTAGGATCGGTTGGCTCTACGCAATCTACTCCTCCCTCTGCTCAGCAGGGGAATGACAGGGTGCTTCTGGCGCCGAATGCCACTGATGGGTTGTAAGTCATATTTCATTAAATTAAATTAATAATCTGATTTGTATCTTTATAGAAAATGTGTATTCATCTTATGTGTGTCAACAACTTTCATTGTATTACAGTATTGACTTCCCGAACGCAGTCGTGAGGAAGATTACTGATATATTTCCCAGGCGTGCAGATGTAAACGGGATTAGCTGGGGGAAGGTTTCAAAGGAGACAAAGGAGTTCTATTGGGGAGAGTTCCAGGTATGATGTGTAATAATGTGTAATTTTCACACCACTTATTTTATTGAATATTAACTCAATCTGCAGAAAGTTGCTCGTTGGGCTCCCGAGCATGCTCTTGCTGTAAGGAAAGAATGGGAAAAGAAGAACATAGCACGGTGAGTTGTAAATTACATGATAAATGAGTTTTATTGTGTAATACGTGGGAGTATCATTACCTTAGTTGCAAGTAATTTAACAGGTACAAGGATTACACGTTGGACATACGAAGTAAGAAAAAACCGATGCCGGGCGATGCAGTGGTGGCTGAGAATTGGAGACGAATATGGGATTCCCAAGCCTTCAAGAATAAGAGCAAGACGGGAAAGCTGAACAGACGGCGCGGTCAGGAGGATGCACCGGCCCTCCCCACACACACTGCAGGATCCAAGACATTCCGTGCCACCCGTGATGACATGGTATTTTTTTAACCTCACTTAGTTCTAATTTTATAATATAGTTGAATGACATTGTCTTATTACACTGATGATTTATGAAATTTATAGTCGACTACTAAGGATGGGCCAGTTCACTTGCACGAGCTCCATGAGCACACACATACAAGAAAGCACCAGAAGGATAATTGGGTCCGAGAAAAGTCGAAGGATCTTCAGGTACAAATTGTAAATATCGTGGGAGGATTATGGTTTGCCTAGATACTAACTTATTTAAATTCAATTTTTTATCTTACTAAACAGGATGAGTTTAATGCCGTTGTTGAGACTTTGACCCAAGATCCGGAGATTGGTAGCAGCTTCGATCCAGATCGCCTCTTCCTAGACGTTGCTGGTGGCCATGACAGGCGGAAGGCAGTCTATGGCATAGGCTCAGTAGCCAGGTCGCTCAGGCCTACGGATGCAGTTCATTCCACCCCTCCACCGCCTACTTCTCAGTATGTCACGCAGGCACAGTTGGATGCGCAGTTTGAGGAGTATATGGCGACTCTAGATCGGCTCGCACAGTCACAGATGACCATGGCGGAGCAGATGGAGAGATGGCTGGGAGTTCGGGGTCCTCGGTCTCCCGACCGCGGGGATGATAGATTGGGAGGTGGTGGTTCTGCTGTTCATTGACTTGTCGTTGATTATGTCATTTTACTTAGCTTGTCAACTTTGGATACTTGTCGTCTTTTGATCATTTTGTACTTATGTTTGTGGACCTTGTCTAATTGAACTTGTTGGTATCGGACTTGAAGTAGCGTATTATAGTGATCGTTGACTAGCAATCATATGTACTTGTCGTCTTTTCGAACCTTTATTGTTGTTTGGAAGTTTGGCATGAATTTAGATTCAGAATTCTGGCTTGTTGAGATTGTTGGTTGTTGTTTGCTTTGATCTGCAGGGTGGCATGAAAAAAACCAGCCAAAACAGGCTGCTGTTTCAGGATTACCGACCGCATATGCGGTCGGTAATCGGTCGCTAAAGAGAGGACCAGAAGGTCCTGCAGGCCGAATTACCAACCAAAAGTTGGTCGGGAAGTCGGTCGATGAATATTGCCGACCGACATTCGGTCGGCAAAACGGTCGCCAAACTCACCGACCCCTCAGCTTTTGGTCGCCCCACGGATGCATACCAGGAATTTGCCGACCGTCGTTTCCGGTCGGTAAGCCGGTCGGCATCTCCGGAAACGACCCGTCCAACGGTGTTGCCGACCGCATTTGACGGTCGGTATTCCCGCTTTTTCTTGTATTGACAAATAAAAATCTGTCCGAATTGAGGGTCGGGTCGGGTGAAGCCTGTCCAAATTTGCGATACAAGTGACTCCATGCCACTCCTATCATTGATCCCCTTACCGTTCAACTCTCGTAGTAAAGTCCCATATCCCTCAACACCACAACATAATGAGCTACCTACTACTGCTGATGGACAATCCCCAATCAGATTCTCTAATTATCTTCCAGATCATGTGCCACATGTCAATTCAAATTCCACATGTTCCAGATTGTAGGCCAAACATACATATGTAAATGTAAGAAACAATCATCTTCCCTAATTATCTTCCTGATTATAGGACAAACATACATCTAATCTAATACTTATTTCTAAGTAACAAAACCCGAGAATTTATGGAGTGGAACACCCAAATGAGCGTGACTTGGAGAACGAATTGGCAATGAATTGTTGCTAGACTCAACATCAACAACATAAATCTAATAATTTGGACTGAGTCAACAAACCATGATTTATATCCCCTCTTAACCTCTTTCCCACCCAAATATCCACATCAGGTGACCACCAGACAGCCTGGCTTTTGTGGTACAAGAATGTTTCCATTCAAACCATCAAAGTTACGTAATGATTAATTGATAAGCAACCACAGGGCATAATATTAACTTGGCTGAATAAGCCATACATACAATATGAAGTTAACAGTCTGCTTCCACACACCTGATTCTACATTAGCAGTCACTAGTTAGAGCTCAAAAGTTAGAATCCATATAATTAATTAATTACTTTACCTACTACATACATATATTACAGGCGATAAGGCAACCTGACGTTCTGCAAGCAAGTCCCTTGCCTCAATCATTGACAACCGAGTGCTGTCTCTTGGCTGAATGAATAAATTCCAGGATAACTTGCACCTCGTCTACTTTCTGCAGAGAGAGACGAAAAAAGGAAATTTACATTAGCCTGAGTTTGAACAGTATGTAACTGTCACATAATGTTTTAGTCCGTGGGGGTGTGGAGGGAGTATGAGTCAAGAGTAAACTTGTAAAAGAGACAACCTGTGACAGAAAATGCTGTTGGACCAAGTCAACCAATTCATCTTTTGTTGGATTAGGACCAATATTTGCCTGCATAGGAAAGTTCCGAAGGAAAGATTGGAAGGTTGTCCAGGAGAGATAATATGAAGAAAGCAAAATAAGCAAAGTGAAAAGCCCACCAGATGGAAGCTTCGCCAATATCTCCACAGCGATCCATTCCCAAGCTTGTTTAAATTAACACGCTGACCAATTCAATATTAAAAAAACAACGAAATAAAGGTGACATTAGTGAAGTTTCTAATTCAATAATAAATGTAAAAGCAACAGAAATTGAAGATAACCACATGAGGAAAGACCAATGGACGGGTTGCATGACAAAATTAGGGCACTGAATTGATGAGAACTAAGATTGAGTGAGGTCAGAAACAGCATTGGGTTCATTTGATTGATTGGGTTGATAAAAAAATCCTCACCAATCAGGTCGACTAATTCAACTTGAAACATGTGTATGTATGTGTGCGTTGTCCACGTGCATATTCCAACAGAATTGATCACGTGATCAAGTTGTCATCTATATATATGGTGATACAATAATCTAGTTTCTAACATCTAATTGAAACATTTTACCGGAAGGATTCAAAAATACGACCGCCAACATAGAGAGTCCATGGCCTAAAGAAGCATGAATTATCAGTAATATCGAATGATCGGGCGTACCAATTGTCCAGAATGGCACTTGGACTGAATTTCTTTGCAACTGCTACGATTGATTAACTTCGTGGATGTTGACGAAAACAATGGTCTATTATAACGAACTTTTGGCTTGCTTATCTTGCTGAAGTGAAAGCCAGAAGCTGCTCAAAGGAAATGTGCAAATTACAGAACTGGGATGAACATGTTTAGAAAAGGGAAAACAAGGAAGACAGAGAAGCTAATGGAGCATTCTAGAAAGTTAGTCAAGGTAGAAAATGCTGCAACTTACAAATGCGATGGCGTTCCTTCTCGCCAGCTTCAGAACCACTGCTAGAATCATCAAAATCATAATCTTCCTCATTCCCACTAGGGGGTTCCAATACACTCAATGCATTTCTTTGAAGCTTGACCTCAACCCCATTCTTCAATACCTGTTCATCACATAAAAGACTTTAAAAATCAACGAAAAGTTTGGGCATTTGGCTGAAAGAAATGGAGATTAAATAGGCAAGTTAACGAATTTAGAACAGAGATACATTAAAAAGTGTGTAAAAAATAACAATACATCCATATAGTCCGGAAATACTAAAATATTATCAATCAAGAAAATTAGAAAACGCTGATAAAAAAAAAGTAAATAAAATTAGGATGTAAATACCAGCCAATGCCAACCACCAAGCCCCACAGCTTTCTTGACAACACCTTGCAAACCCACCAAAACACTCTTGGTTCTGTTATTTCCAGTCACAATAACTTTGGTATGCCTTGGAAGAACAGATAACTCTTCATCACCACTTTCCTCACGGAAAGGAGATAAAACCCGCGAGGGGCATGATTCAACCTCCAGCATCTCACTGTTAAAATAAGTCTAATTAGCAACAAGAGGTACAGCTAATGCTTCTCCACAGCTCTGCAAATCATGTGAACCTTTGTTAGCCAACCAACCAAGTCTCGTCATAGAATCAGTCAAGTAAAAAATGATTAAAAATGTTAATATATTAGCCCTATACAACACTTGGGAAGTCAATTTTCCCACAGGGCAGCCTGATTCTTGAGTATTTTTTCATATGGTATTCATCTATATAAATAACTGATTTTCGAAACCCAAGGAACATATCATTCATCTACCAGCTGCGATAGTAAGCTTCACTACTGCATAAAGAAACTCCAAGCTCTGAAACAAATTTCTGACTCCGAAACAAAGGCTATAAAGACAGAGAAAACTCCATTTTTTTAATGTGCAGGAGTGACATTATAGTTGACTGATTCAGCAAGATGTATTTGAGTAAGACAGGAGAATTTCGAATTGTTTTTATTAGGCACACGTATAGCGGGTGGAAATTTTAAATACGATCAATAGAATCTCCTATAGTTCACGGGCTCCATTTGATAGCAATAAATGAACCCCGTATAAAACCAATTACAAAGAATAAGCCACTCACCCCACCCCCACCCCCAACACCACCCCCCCCCCCCCCCTCTCACACACACACACACGTTCTAAAATTTCTGTACTGTGCCCTGGCGCTATACCCTGACAAATTAAAGCAGATTCTCGTATTATAATTTACTACTCCCTCCGTCACACTTAACTTGTCTTGTTTCATTTTTGCACACAATCCAATGAACTTTTTCAACAACTAATATCTCAAAATGTGTACAACAAAAAATTATGTAAAATATATATTATAAAACTACATGATTATACGATTCTAACAAGAACCAACTCGACTATTTTTTCCAAATATGTACGTGCAATAAAATCGAGTCAAAGTAGAACAATGAACAGTGTCAAAAGTCAAACAGGACACGTTAGCTGGGACGGAGGTAGTACAATATACCATGAATCACTTTTCGCAAAGAGATCTGCATATGCCCAAATCACAGCGAAAAGTTGAATTTGAGTCGTACATGAATTGAGAAATTAAAGAAAAAACCTAGCAGATTCCCAGCATTTGATTCAAATTATTAAAGGAAAATAACCCCTAGAGAATGGTTCATGTCCACAACAAGCATTGGGTCACAATCCTGAGAAAAACTCCGGAAATAAAACAATCACGAGCGGATGCATGACTTCACCCGCTCAACCAAACCACTCCCCGAGAAACAACTACTCAGACATTTCAAAATTGAATTTTATACTCTATAGAACTTCAAAGTCTCTCAAAACTCAAATTCCCCCTACATGAAGAATGCTGCCCAGCAAAACGACAAAATCATCAGTGAATTTCAAATTCAACAAAACGAAAATGAATCAAACCATATTCGCCGTTTCAAAATAAACAAAACAAACAAAAAATACCAACACACCACCAGAAGTGCTCAATGCATTTCAAAAAAACAAGCGTTCCAACTTACCTGTTCGAAGGAACGGCCAATTCCCCACCCTAGAAAGAAAAACAGTCGCACTCCGAATATCGGATTATCATACAAACGGAACGCTGAAATGCCTGCAGAAAAATTCAGAATTCGAAGTCGAATAGAAGGAAGGGAGATTCTAGAGAGAGAAAAAGAGTGCGTGAGGTGTGTGAGAGAGAAGGGGGGTGAGGGGGCACGCAGTAAATGCACACAAACTGCCATGGGAATGAGGAGCGACCTGCCACTGCTTAATCACAGTGACCCATACTGTGCGTGCTTCTATCGTTGTCGGACTATTGTTACCGGATACACAGGTGACCAGTTTTGGTGGGGCCCATGGCCCTGGGCCGAGGATTTTTATCTTTATCTGGTGTAGTTGGGGAAAAAAAAATACACCGTCATGATTTTACTTATGCTCACTCTTTTTAATTTTATTACTATTTGGAATAGCAACATTTATCCATACATAAATATAATGATTAATTACAAACTACGCACTTAGATCAGTTGTATTCTCTGTTTTCTAAAACTTATACTATACATTCTCTGTTTTCTTTGAACAGTAGTAAATAATTTACTTTTTTACATTGAGATTATTTGGGTGATAATTCTGTATTTGGGAATTCGTTCGGATCTCTGGAATACTTTCATTTCTAATACGTATTTATAAATTAATACTCTCTCCGTTCCTTTTTAATTGTCTTTTTAAAGATTAATAAGTGTTCCAAAATAGTTATCATTTTTAAATAGTTATGTTGTATTTTTATTATATTTTTTCACTTTACATAAATGTTATTTGTTGATATTTATTAAGAATGAGTTTAGTTGAATGTTAAAAATATAAATTTATGAGTTAATTAATTCAAACATTGGTATTGAAACTGAAAAGACAACTATTTAAGAACGGAGCGAGTAGTGTTTAGGTCTGAAATTTGAAACACTTGAGAACTTTGGAATAAAATCACAATGATTGAAGTGAACTACTCCCTCCGTTCATTTTTAGTTGTCTTTTTAGAGAGTAAAAAGTGTTCCAAAATAGTTATCATTTTTAGGTAGTTATAGGTAGTTATGCTGTGTTTTTACTATATTGCCCTTCACTTTACATAAATGCTATTTGTTGATATTTATTAAGAATGAGTTTAGTTAAAGGGTAAAAATGTAAATTCATGAGTTAATTAATACAAACCCTGGTTATTGAAATTAAGCTGAAAGAAACAACGAAAAAGGAACGGAGGGAGTAGCAACGTAGCATTTATTTAACCAATCAAATTGACCAATTTAATCCGATTTTTAAAACCAAAAATTTAAGTTTGTCTCTAACTACTCTCTTAAGTATTGCACGAAATTTCATTGCCAAATCCATTATCACACCAGGACATCACCCTAACCAATGTTGGGACTTAAACCTTATAGTATTTTATTTTCTTGTTTGTTTAATTACTAATTATACGGTTTATTGACACCAATTTCCCCTCTACTTTCTTTTATTTAAAAAATGTGATAATATCACGATAATCTGTCTAAAAGTTTATAGGAAAATAATTATCATTTGATTTCTAAGCAAACATCTGTTAATACTAATCATTACTTTCCTCTTCAATGTACGTCCAAGTTGCAATATTAGGGCCTCCTGTTTCTAATTATTGTATAACCTTGTAAAATTGATAAATTGTCAATATACTAGGAAAGAAAAGCGAAAAATAAAAAACTACAGTGCCTGTGTACTTTGGAAAAATATTTAATGTGTACCAACTAATAATTTATGACACAGCAGAAATACAATAATTATAATTGTTACCTATTATTATTAAAATGATGACAGGTCCAAACGAAGGGTTTAAAACAGAGGGATGCAGCGAAAGGACCACCTAACCTTTCCGTGATGGGCTCCCATAATTTTAATTCTCTTGTCCCATCAGTTTCCGACAGCTCCTCATCCAACGGCCCAGATTTCACGTCTACCAAATTTACACTTCTACCCACGTTAACGACTCTTCATGAAGGGTAAAAACGGTAATACATACATCATCACGGAGAAAAAGGCATCCACGAGTCCAGTCCAAGGCCGTTGATCGACACCCAATTCACACTGGCACAACATATTAACATTAGGTCAATTATTATAAAGAAAAATGGCGGGACTGATTGATTATGTCTGGCTTCCTCAAGATGCAGCAGAGGTGAAATTTATAATCGCATTTTGGACTGATGAAGTGCTTGTATACTGTTCGTGGTTGAATTGCGGGGGGATGGGGTGTTGGTTTTTGTTGAACGAGCTAGAGAAAACAAGCTAAATAACTGCCATGTATTGATTGAAAGTGTAAAAATGAGTTCTGTACAATACACAGCAAAGGGAAGAAGACATATATACTACTGCCTATAAAGCGTGTTAACGCTTTGTATACAATTAAAATGACACTTAATGAGAAAAGACTAGAATGCCCTGCCTAAACTAACACCTATCCTGCCAAACGAACTCAGGTGTTTAACCAACACCTTTGACACCTTTAACACTTTGAGCTGATGCACCATGATCCACAGTATGATATTCAGCATCCCCCCCGCAAACTGAACGTCTCCAGAGGTTCAGTTTGGAGCACAGAAACTGGAAGACCTTAGGAGGAAGTCCCTTGGTGAACATGTCGGCAAGCTGTGATGTAGAAGGCACAAATGTAGGGCTGATGAGATGCTTTTGATAGTAATCACGAACATAGAGGCACCCAATGTCAATATGTTTAGTCTTCTCGTGATGCATGGGATTTTTAACAAGTTGGATAGCAGAAAGATTATCACAAAAGATGCGATAGGGACCTGGTAAAGGAAGTTTAAGTTCTTGGAATAGAGAACCAACCCAAAGGAGCTCAGCTGCCACAGCTCCCAAACTTCGATACTCAGCTTCGGTGGAACTCTTGGAGACATACTCTTGTTTCTTGGTCTTCCAGGCCACTAAGCAGCCACCTAGGAAGACACAATATCCAGTTAAGGACCTCCTTGTGACTGGACAATTACCCCAGTCGGAATCACAATAACCCTTGAGGTCAAGGGAGAGACCAAACGGATAGAAAAGGCCAAGTTGAGGACTATTTTGCAGATACTGTAAGACATGAACCACGCCTTGCCAATGCTCTTTAGAAGGGGCATTCATGTACTGACTTAGTTGCTGTACGCTATAACAAATATCAGGACGAGAAAAGCCAAGATATAGTAACTTTCCCACCATTTTCCTGTAGAGATGTGGATCTTCAAATAAAGGGCCATCTGCAGACATGGTTTTGTGTGCTTGACAAGGAGAATGAGCTTTAGGATTTGGGGGCACCACTACTTCAGCCAGCAAATCAGAAGTATACTTAGTTTGAGAGATGGAATAACCGGATTCAGAGGTATGAATTTCAAGTCCTAGGAAATAAGCTGCTGCTCCCAAATCCTTGATTGTGAATCTGTCATGGAGTTTAAGCTTGATGTCTTGAATCTCAGAGGGATCAGCTCCAGTGATAAGTACATCATCAACATAGACAACAAGCATAACAAGACCAATTTGTGTGAACTTCAAGAAGACACACTGATCAACATAGGCAGGAGAATAACCACATTCTTTGAGAAACTGAGATAATGCTCCATACCATTGTCTAGGAGCCTGTTTCAGTCCATAGAGTGATTTTTTGAGTTTACAAGCTTG
The DNA here is from genome assembly GCA_030278955.1 of Hygrophila difformis. NCBI lineage: Eukaryota > Viridiplantae > Streptophyta > Magnoliopsida > Lamiales > Acanthaceae > Hygrophila > Hygrophila difformis. Next base: position 2,771,440 of record JAOANR010000006.1, on the reverse strand, counting down.
TCCAGAGGAAGCTCCAAGTCCAGGGGGACAGTGCATGTAGATGTCCTCTTCAAGATCACCATGTAAAAATGCATTATTGACATCAAGTTGTGACAGAGGCCAAGTAAAGCATGCAGCAAGGGCAAAGAGAAGTCTGACACTGACTGTCTTTGCTACAGGAGCAAAGGAGTCTTTGTAATCTTCACCAAATTTCTGATGGAAACCCTTAGCAACCAGCCTTGCCTTGTATTTGTTGATGGTGCCATCCGAATTGTGTTTAACTCTAAATATCCATTTACAACCAATAGGTCTCTTGCCTGCAGGTAATGAGACAACATCCCAAGTTTGGTTCTTTTCAAGGGCATCTAACTCAGCTTTCACTGCATTCTCCCAATGTAGAATTCCTTTAGTTTGCTCATAAGATTGAGGCACAAATTCTGGATCCACCACAGTACCACAGTAATAATCTTTGAATCTGCTTGGCATCCTCCTCTCTCTTTGAGGTCTCTCTGGTCTAGATGCAATGGTGTCAGCTGTCTCATTTGTGCTAAAAGTAAGTGAAATAGGCTGGGCCAAAGAATGTGGACCAGCTGATGTAGAAGCATCTCCAAGAGCTTCTACAGAGTTTTGGAAGCTCTGTGCCTCAGTGGGAGACACAGGAGAGGTAATGTTGGAGGTGTGACTCAGTGACTCATGAGGAGTCAAAGGAGAGTGCTCTTTTGCCTGTGGTGCAGTAGGCTCCACAGGAAGAAAGTATGTCTGCTGAGTTTCAGTAGGAAGCTCAGGTGAAGATGTATGTAGGGTAAGTGTTTGGGATAAGGTAGGGCTGCTGTTATCCTTAAAGGGAAAAATGGAATCAAAGAATGTGACATCCCTTGAGATATGTATCTTTTTAGTGGCCAAATCTAGGATTCTGTAACCTTTCTTGTTGGGAACAAGTCCCAAGTGAACTCCTTTCAAGCCTCTTGGATCTAATTTACCAACATGAGGTTGCAATATCTTCATGTAACAGAGACACCCGAAGGTATGAAGTGAGGAAAGATCAGGCTTGCTGCCTTGCAGTATCTCACATGGGGATTTCCATCCTAGGAGCTTAGATGGAAGTCTGTTGATGATGTATGATGAAGTGAGCATGGCATCTCCCCAATAAGTCTTTGGAACTCCAGAAGTTATGAGTAAGCTCCTAGCCACTTGGACAAGATGTTGATGCTTCCTTTCCACTCTGCCATTTTGTTGAGGGGTGTAGAAACAGGAAGTTTGATGTATTATCCCTAAGCTTTGGAAGAGAGATTGACAGGCTTTATTGCAGAATTCAGTTCCATTGTCTGATCTGAGGACTTTTACCACTCCATTATACTGAGTCTTAACAAGTGTAAAGAACTGAGAGAGCAGTTCAGAGGTGTCTGATTTGTGTTTCAAAAGAAATAACCATGTAGCTCTTGAAGCATCATCAACTATGGTCAACATAAATCTGAAGCCACTTCTATCTAATGGGGTGAAAGGCCCCCAAACATCACAGTGAATTAAATCAAAGGGAGTCACAGCTTTAGAGTTGCTATTGTGAAAAGGAATTCTGTGCATTTTAGAGGCATAACAGATATCACAGGGAATGGAAGTAGATTCATCTATTTCATAGCCAAGATGTTTCATTACAATGGAAGAAGGATGGCCAAGTTTATTGTGCCAATCCTTTACAGTATTGGAAGCATGATTGACAATAGAGTTTATGGAAAAAGAATCTGAGTTATTAGCAGAAGAACAACTGACAGTGTATAGTTTGTTAAGCAATGGAACTTTGAGTAATATTCTCCTAGACTTCAGGTCCTGCAATATACAATAAGTGGGATAAAAAGTGGCAAAGTATTGTAAGTCTTTGCCAAGTTGGCTAATGGAGATCAAGTTTAGAACAATGCCAGGCACATGATAAACATTAGGAATTATGAGAGAGTTGTTCAGCTTCACTGATCCTATGAGTGAAGGGAACTTTAGGGAGCCGTCTGGCAGAGTTATTGAATGTTTGATAGAACATGGCTGAGGGTCAAGCAACAATGAAGGTGTAGCACAAATGTGACAGCTAGCTCCAGAGTCAAAAAGCCACAGATTACTCAAATTGAAAGAAGGATGAGTTAGGGAGCTACCTGCCATGAATGCTCCTCCTGCATAGTCAACTGGAGTACAGTTATTTGAACTTCCAGCATTGAATTTTGCCAGCTCTCTAATCATTTCTTCAAGCTTAGCAATTCGATCTAATTCAGTTCCACCAGCCTGTTTGTTTGCTCCAGTTGTTTCAGCTCCAGAAGTGATGGCAGCAACAGTCGAGCTATTTCCTCTCTTATCAGTTAAGGCTTTGTACCAGTCTGGTACAACACCTGTGAGTAAGAAACAATTGATCTTCTGGTGGCCTTTCCGTTTGCAGTGGTCACAGGTTGCATTTTTGTTGGCAAACTTGTAGCACTTATCTTTAGAATGACCTGTTTTCTTACAATAACTGCAAACAACACTGTTGCCTCTTCCAGGTACAGATGATCTTTCTAAAGTGTCTTTATCAAGAGTGGCAAGAGCAAAATTAGAATCATTAGAGTTAACATCAGAAATTCCATTTTGTGTCTCCACATTGCAAAGCATAGAATGAGCCTTACAAACTGTAGGAAGAGGATCCATGAGCAGTATCTGATTACTGACATGAGTATAAGTGTCATTCAATCCCATTATGAACTGAGTAAGAAGCTCATATTCATCAGAATCCATTAGAGCTTTTAAGGTTTCTGCACTGCACGACTTAGGGAAAGGTTTCAACGCTTTTAGATTATGCCACTGCGATTTCAGATCACTGTAATAGCTGGTTATGGATCTATTTCCCTGAATCAAATTAGTAAGTTGCCTTTTCAACAGAATCACCTTAGGTCCACTAGTTGTGCCATAGCTATCTTCCAACTCTTTCCACAAACCATACGAAGTTTCAATGTGTAAATACTGACTAGTAATTTCAGGAATTAGAGAATTGTGCAACCAAGTAAGAATCATGCAATCAACCATCATCCAATCATCATATTGCGGATCATCACTAGGAGGACAGGTAAAAGTACCTTCGATGAATTTTATTTTCTTCTTAATGCGCAGGGTGTTGCGAACAGCAACTCTCCATGAATTCCAATTTTTCCCATCGAAGAGGATCGGAGCTAGCTTCAGGTGCGGCTGATCAGCTGCAGTGAGAACCAGCTCCGGACACAGCGGTGGTGATGATGTAATTTCAGTGGTTACTTCTTCAGAGGTAGTCGCCATAGATCCGGCGAATCAGAAATTGATCGGAGGTAAAACAGAAGAAAACTGTAGAAATTGCAATTGAAGATCGATTCAACCAACCAATCCAGAATCGAAGATGAGAAGCTCTGATACCATGTTGAACGAGCTAGAGAAAACAAGCTAAATAACTGCCATGTATTGATTGAAAGTGTAAAAATGAGTTCTGTACAATACACAGCAAAGGGAAGAAGACATATATACTACTGCCTATAAAGCGTGTTAACGCTTTGTATACAATTAAAATGACACTTAATGAGAAAAGACTAGAATGCCCTGCCTAAACTAACACCTATCCTGCCAAACGAACTCAGGTGTTTAACCAACACCTTTGACACCTTTAACACTTTGAGCTGATGCACCATGATCCACAGTATGATATTCAGCAAAAAATTCATGAGGTTGAAGGAGACAGCGGTGGGGAAGTGGGTTGAATTTGCAATTGGAATGGTGGGCACAGTTCTGTTTCAGAATTTCTTCAAATTAACAACGTTTGATCACGTGGTGTCGTTTCTGTACATAGTGGTGGCATGGATGGCCAACATTGCCTTGGTTGGGAACAGCGGCGGTTCGGGGGATCTCGGTGTGTTCAATTTTCTGCTGGGGAATGTGATCGTGGGGTGTACTGTGAGCCAGTTTGGGGTTCGTGGTACAACTTGGATCGCGTATGGTGTTTCTGTGTCCCTGTTTGGCTTGCGACTGAAGCTGGATTCTCTGAGATTTGTGGACAGAGAAGGAGAACAGACTAAAGTTGTTTTATGGTAAATAGTAGTATAAACTTGAAGCAGCAAAAATGGTGTTCTTGATTCCAGATTTAGATCAACTCCTAGTTTTTGCAAGAAACGTCTCATCCTCTGATCATGCCTAATACTGTTGGCAATTTCTGCCCGACATTCTTGGCGATCAATGTTATTTGCTGTCACCGAATTTTCCTTGACGACTGTTCAAGACTAATCCACTCTTGTAAATAAAGCATTGCTTTATATTTTTGCCATTTTTTCCTTGATGTCCCAAATGGAAAGCAGTTTTTGGACACAGAAGAATGGTAGTTACAACCCAATTGCTGCTCGATCGCACACAACACTACCACCAACTGGTGATCAATCGAGTGTTCTTTCTCAACAAGAGACTGCTTTCTCATTTGTTTTCTCAGGTCTCAGCCACACAAGTAAAGTACTTCACCAACTGGCTTAGACTCTTGTTGCTCACAGTACTTGTTAATTAAGAATAAAATCTCGCTCTCCTATTCGACTTTTGTTCCAACGTTAACAGTTCATCACTAAAAGCTAGTCACAATTGTACTGATTTTACCAAAGTTATTATTATGTGGGTAACCTTACCTCCACTTTACTGGAGTACTATTTGTTGGGTAGCTCTGTGTTCTTGTTATAAATGTAGTAGTGTTTTCCAAACAAAAAAAACCCAAATGGTTGTTTGATTCAGGATGTACGTAGGTACAGACTGGCAAGCAGGTTCGGACAGGGCATAAAGTGGGTTGGTGGTTTGAGTTAACCTCATTGAATGTCCATTCTACCATAAGTGCTGCTGCTGGATTAAATTGCCACCCCTACTACATCTCTTAAACTATGGCATTCAAGTATCAGTGCCCGACTCCTTCCAATACAATACTGTACTACCGAAATAGTATGAAAGCATACGTATACTTGCCTTAATTACAAGGTTTGAGAAACAAAACATGATCCCAATAATCAATCTTATTGTTCCAATGGCTTCTTCAAGATATGGGCGTTCCGTTATTATCTACATATACTTCATCAGTTCAATGTAAAGACATCAGTAGTGGTATTCAAATTGTCCACAATGATATAATATGTGCTTCATGAGAGAAGAGAGATGGATTGTGATTGTTTTTTTTGTGGAGCATGCTTGAATAGCTAGTTGACTTGGTGGCTGTACTATTATGTATTGGACTGAGATTGGAGAATGCGGGATGTTTGAGAGTCAGCAGATTCGACAGCAGATAGCAGATTCGGATAGAAAATCGTGAGAGGATATGCCGATTCAATATGCTATATGCTCCTAAATCCGCTAACAACCAAACACACTGTATATCAGAATAGTGGCTGTATATGCATGGACAGCATGGTATTGGTGGTGGTGGTTCGAGTTCCCCACATCCATCCATCCCCTTCCTTTGAAAGATTATTATTTTTTCCTTCCAGTTTTCTTCTCAACTCCATCTCTCATGATTATCCCACACAATACCAATGGACTCTGTCTCAGACTCACACATATCCATATTACTCCCTCCGTTTGTTAAAAGTTGTAACATTTGCATAGTTGTTACTATTTACTGAGTAACTTTGATTTAAATTTTTAATACAGTTATACAAGATAAAACATAGTCAACTGTGATCTTGTTAGATTCGTCTATTCGCGTAGTTTTAGAATATCAAATTTTTATAATTTTTACTTTACACAATTTGAGATATTAAGCGTTAAAAATGTGCATTGAATAACATGAAATGCAGGAATGTTATAATTTTTTAAAAACGGGGGAGTATATACATATATATATCCGTGGGATCGGCCGGTCGGGCCCACCCAATATATGTATATGCATGTCATTCTTGTTGGAGAAGTGGGCTTACACCATGCTTAAATCACTCTGTGCGTGGTAGCTATTTGCTTTTCTTTTTTTTTCCCAAAAAAAATAAAATAAAAATACGAGTAGTACTATATTCTAGAAAAATAATTATAAAGTTGTTAATAAATAAAGAATCATATTAAAGATGGAGTAAATAAATAACTTAAATCAGCCAGTGTTTACTTAATTGAGTTAATCTCGGGCTTGTGAACTCTAAGTATATATACTATGAATCTAGTGAAAAAGTAAAGGAAAATATTTTCAAGGTGAAAATTGAAAATCGATGTGTTTATATATACTTGGAGATCAGAATTATTTATTCAATCCTTGGTACGTACTAGTATCTATATATTTCCTCTGTTCCTTTTTATTTGACACAGTATGAGTTTTGTTACTGTTCATTGAGTAACTTTGATTCGACTTTTTAATACAGTTATATAGGACAAAAAATAGTCAAGTGAGATCTTGTTAGATTCGTCTAATCGCATAGATTTAGAATATCAAAGTTTCATAATCTGTCCCATTGAAAATGTGTATTAAATTGCGTGAAATGTGGGTTCGTAGCAATTAAAAAGGAACGAAGGTAGTATATCATTTGCAAATTCAATATAAAATACTTATAAAGTCACTTAATTAATACACAATTGCACGCAAATATGGCGCCAATGTTGAAGATATATAATACGGACTTATGGAGTATACTATTATATACTATGTTGTAGTATTAAATACAGTACATCTCTTTTCACCATATTATATTAGATAAGGACAGATTACTATACTTAGAGCATCTACGTCTCATTTCAATTAATAACTCATTCTTATCATTTTCTCACTGTTACATCGGCTTTTCACTATCTCCAATATTTTTTTAATTTATTTCAATTAACTCTCACATCCCTATACTAATTAATAACTCTTTTATGGGCCCCACAATCTAATCATTTAAAAATATTAAATTTCATAGTATTATCTTACATAAACACAAATAATACATATTTTTATTTCTAAAGATTTCAATTATTTTACTATACAAAATATCAAATAATTATACTATTTGTTGTATTCGAATTTAGACAATTTTAAAACCAAAAAACTCAATATACCAATACACATTCAAAAGCAATAATATTATTATGAAAATTTGAATTTCAAAAATCTAAACAATACTACTCCCTCTGTCTCATTTAACTTGTCTTGTTTGACTTCTGCACACAATTCAATGCACTTTTTTAATCGTTAATATCTCAAAATATGTACAATGAAAAATTATGTAAAATATATATTATAAAACTACACGATCATACAATTCTAACAAGACCCAACTCGATTATTTTTTTCCAAATATATACTTACAATAACATTGAGTCAAAGCTGAACAATGAACAGTATCAAAAAATCAAACATGACATGTTACCTGGGACGGATGGAGTACATTTTAGGTTAAAAGACATAAACATACATAAATTGAATTCTAAAATAATTAATACATTAGTTAAAAGACATAAAATAGTACACTTGTAATACAACATAAACAATTGTGAAAGGTAACACTATTTTTTTTTTCAAAAAACACAAATAGGTTAGTATTTTTGTCATATAAGTTAGCACTTGGGCATATATATATGTTAGGACTTTAACATACTACTAGCATTTAGAATATTTGAATTTGATTCTTTTAAATATATAATAATGAAATAAAATTTAAAAAATATTATACAGATGTTAATATATTTAACTTTTAAGATGAAATAAAATAAAAAAAATTATATAGCTGTTAGTTATAAAATAAATTAAAAATATTTATAAATTAATAGAAGTAATAGATAATTATAAAATAATTTAAGGATGACATAAACAAATTAAATTATAATAAAAGTAAATTTCCAAGCCTTGTACAAAATACTCGCCGTTGCAAAAACAAAAATTATAAAACAGTTATTTCAAAATTTGGTAATGAAATTAAAAAAGTAAAATAAATTTAAAAATAAGAAAGAGAATTGGAGAGTGCTGCAAATCATGGGTCCGCTATATGAATTGAGTTAATGGTATTGAACTGCAGAGGTGGAACCCGCCTTGTATTAATTCCTTCATCGCAGCAGGTGAGTTCAGTTCATTCTGAAATTGTCAACTTTAAATTGCTTCTATACCCAGCGATGTGGGTGCTCTTATGATTAGGCCACGATGGAGTTTGTGTGGAATACTCTTTCTTCCTCTCTTTCTTAGTGAACATAACTTCCTCCTATCATAATTAATAATCTCTCCGTCTCATTTAAAATGTCCTGTTTGATTTTTGCGCATAATCCAATGCACTTTTTAAATCGATAATATCTCAATATATATAAAAGTAAAAATTATATAAAATATATATTCTAAAACTACACGATTAGACGAATCTAACAAGACCGAACTCGACTATTTTTTTCCAAATATATACTTGCAATAATATATGAGTCAAAGTTGAACAATGAGCAGCGTCAAAAAGTCAAACGAGACATTTGAAGTGGGACGGATGGAGTACTAATGTTCAGTGGCATGTTAATTAATTAACTAATGGCTTCCCTAATCATAACAATAAATGACAAACAAAAATAACCAGGAGGACTCAAATTGGAGATAGTGCTTAGGATATGTCTTAATACTAATAAAAATAAGAAGCTAAGAAAGGACAAGAATTAGAAAAGAGGAGTTGAAGAGTACAAATTTGTATTGATATATGGTGTCATCACCAATATAATGCATAAACATATTCAGAGTAGATAAAAACGTAAAGACAGAGTTCCAAAAGTTAAAAGGACGATATTGTTCAAATTTATTCCTATAGTACAATGCATGCTGTATGTTTCACAATTTGGTTTCTTGTAGGGTTTTCTCTACCACTAGTCCACTACTCACTCTACTGTTTGGTTTTGTTTGTTCCTTATTGGGGATCTCCTGATTATGGTGGGGTCTCATATTTCCTTTTGTTAACAATCCTTTTTAGGTATGTACTATAAAATCTACTTCACTCACAAATCAACCAAATTCTAATTGAACATATTAATACATTTTAGTTGGATGAGAACTTGATCAAGTGCTCAAATTTCTTAACTTTTAAATTTAAGTTGGAGATTAATTCGATTATCCATCCGGCCCCTATCCCTTTAACCAGTAAAAAAATGAGGTAAAACTATATGTCTGGGATACTCTGGTATTCACCTTAAAAAAAAACTATATATATGTGCTATTTTAAGTGTATATACAAGGAAAACAAATCATGACCACTCTCTTTTTCCTTTTTTGCAATATCGATGTTTGTCTATATATGATAATTGATACGATTATGGAGTATATACTATTATTATATCATGATTATTTTATCCTAAAAATTTCATTGGTGCGTGTGTATGTGATGCATGCATCGTCATCTTCCATGCAGCTGCTGCAGGAATTCCACTACCGTACATTAATCATTATTAGTACTAATTCATTAGATTTATTTACTGGTATGTACAAGATGAAATAATATCTGCGATTTTCACTTATGCGTTAATGCCTTTATCAATACATATCATATCAGTACCTAATTATATTATGTATCCACATACACACATAAATTATTAAAGTATGGTATATATAGCTTTAATTTCCAATAATTCTACAGCAAAACACATTCATAAAATAACCCACCTGCATTTGAATCTGATAACAACACCAAGATGGCAAGATCAATATTACTACTAAATAAGTAGTAATTCATAGCATCAAATTCTGATTCGTTCATATGTCACTGATGCACCAAAATATATACTACTGCTCATGTGTACTCCATCATCTTGTTTTTACCTATATATGTCTATAATATGGAACACAGACCCTTCACCTATAAAAAAGCCTCAGTTAATTTTATTAATGAATCCACTATAGAAATTAAAGCAGTTTTTTTTTCCCCATATTCGCTCAATTAAATATAAAAACAACAAGTGTGTTCGTGCAAATTATTTTTCCAATTTTCCCTACACACTTTTGTCATAGTTACATTTGTAGTTATAACATAATTATTCGTAAGAAAACAATATAAAAGAATGACTAGGTATAGGTTAGTGGAATGCTAGCACGGAATATATGGGAATATATTTCATACTTAATAAAATGACATACAATGTTAATTACTTTGAAAATAATTCACGGAAACATAAGTATCCTTTATTAAAAATTCCCGGAAAAGTAACGTCAATTCTTATATAGTACTGTATCCTTTATTTACATATACTACCTTTTATTCCCATAACGCCTATAAATAAACCTGTTATTCCTGCAGCAATACCATGCAAGAAACACTCTCACACGCAAAATTAAATAAAATTATCAAACGAAAGTACTAGCTTATTTTTATCAATTATCATTCAGTTACTATATACGTTGTTGTATATAGAAGATATGGTTTATTGTTCTGAGTTTGTAAGGAAATTCAAAGCCTATGTTGGTGTAGTATTCCTACAATTTGGTAATGCTGGCTTTGGGATTGTGGCCAAGGCTGCCTTAAACGAGGGCACCAGCCATTACACCTTCTCCGTCTACCGGAACCTCTTTGCTGCCGCTCTCTTCCTCCCTTTCGCCTTCGTTCTTGAAAGGTATATATACGTACGGTACCGACCAGCAGCTTTTTGTAATAGTAATATCCACTTCAATTCATCATAGTATGTAGTACAATCTTGATGAGAATTTCGCTTCTTTCTTTGAACAGGAAAATTAGGCCAAGTATGACACTTAGCGTCTTCATCAAGATCATGCTTCTTGGCCTCTTGGAGTAATTATTAATCTAATTAATTCATACATAATGATTATATTCGTTTATCTAAATGCTTGTTAGTTGTTAGTGTGGTTTAAATGTTTCTGGCGCCAATAATTGACGTTTAATTTTTTTTATTTATTTTTTTTGTCTTTTAATAATTAATTAAAATCAACAGCCCGGTGATTGGACAAAACTTGTTCTACATGGGTATGAGCTACACAACTGCCACTTTTGCTGCAGCTCTGTGCAACCTTCTGCCCTCTATAGCCTTTCTCATGGCCTGGATACTTAGGTATTTAATTTAATTTAAATAGTACTATATGGTAGCAAATATTATGATTGGACTAGAAAATTGAATAACCAAACAGAATTATGTTTCAGAGTAGAGAAGGTGAACATAAAACAGGCAAAGGCAAGCAGCCAAGCCAAGATTGTGGGGACATTGATCACTCTTGCTGGGGCTATGACCATGACTCTTGTTAGTGGGCCCATTATTGGGCTTCCATGGACCCATGAGGCCCATGATAAGTCCACCAATTCCAACGACAATCAGCAAACTGTTAAGGGTGCTCTCATGGTCATCGCCGGGAACTTCGGCTACGGTCTCTTCTACATTATTCAGGTACGCATATATACAGTCTCTGATTTTAATTGAATAAATATATATATATATATATATATATGTATATGTATTTTGAAACATTGACTGTATTTTAGTATTTAATTTGTGAAATAAATAGGCAATTACCTTGAAAGCATATCCGGCGGGGCTTTCGCTGACGGCGATGATATGCACGCTGGGGGCAATGCAAGGAACTGTACTCACCTTCATTGTAGAGAGGGGGAATACTGCGATATGGGCTATTGGATGGGATGCCAAGCTTTTAGCTTATGTTTATGGGGTAATTAATACTACTATTAATGAACACGTACTAACAACCATTCTTACTTGGTTTTTGATTGTGTTTTTAATTTTATTTTACTATGTTTTTATCTTGGGTCAGGGAATAGTGTCTTCTGGAATCAGTTATTACATTTCAGGACTGATAATGAAGGAAAAGGGGCCTGTTTTTGTAACAGCATTCAATCCTCTAAGCATGGTCATTGTGGCCGTTTTGAGTTCCTTCATTTTTGCTGAGCAAATGAGTGTTGGAAAGTAAGTACTTTAATTACAAAAGAAGTACATATATAGTATAACACTAAGTAAGTTATACTCTGAAACATAATTGGTTGTCCTTATTATTTTTGGAAAATGGATATATATGATGTTGCAGGGTGAGTGGAGCAATGGTGATTGTGATAGGGCTGTACTTAGTGATATGGGGAAAAAGTAGGGATCGGAAAGAGATTGAGTTAATTCAGCTGGAATCCACTACTTCAACAAAAGCAAACATGGATGATGGACAGGGCTCAAGGAAACTCACTACCTCTTCCCATGATGCTGTGTAATGTAATACAGTACATTTGAGGAGGATGTATATGTGTGGTGTGTGTATGGGGAAACAAGCACATACATACATGACCTATATATTGTGTGTGTGTTCATTGCTCACCAGCTAAACCCTAAACCCTTGCCTTGCTCAACATGATTTAGCGATCTCAAGATCCTTTAAAATCAATGCAATGCATTCTCCCCAAAACAAATAAAACAAAATAATATTATTGATGGTGATAGACAAATATATATTCATTCTTTTCAAAGAAATAAAAAATTAAAATATGGAGTGTGTATATATATATATAATTATCATTTTCTAATTAGTAGTAATTGATACTCTACTAACTAGATACAACAATTAAGGCATCAGAAGAATGTCAAAGAAGCTAATTTCATGCCTTAAAAGGAGTTTAAAGAAAGTCCACCCAGGCAAAAAAAAAAAAAAATGTTGAGCATTTCTTCAATGATATTCCAGTACACACCATCATCATCCCCCTTTTTCCAGTAAAGAGATCCATTAGTTGGTCGGATTCCACAAACTGTCAATTTCTTTGGTTCCCAACAAAATACCCCAAAGCAGGGTTGTTAAAATCGCGATCCTGACAATCCTAGCCATAAAAAACGATCCGGATCGCCTTAGGATCGAAAATTCATTAGGATCGTTAGGATCGCAATGCGATCCTAAGATCCTAACCTTTATGGTGTTTTTTTTTTTTTTTTTTCGGGAGCAAAATTACTTAATGTTTCTACCTCTTTATGATTTTGGTTATGTTATTTTTTTGTCAATTTTGTTTAAAATATCTTTGCAATGTTGAACCCATAATGGTTGAGATATGTGTTCGTGCTTAACTTCCATGGTATCATGAATAAGCATGCTATTAACTATCAAATTCTTGTTCAAAATGGATCTAAAATAGATATTTCTAATTATAATGTCACCATTTTAGTGAGATAATTAACAAGTATTAATTTTAAAAAATATAAATAATAATTTCATAGGATCTTAGGATCCCGATTCGATCATACGATCCCGATCTTGCAAAGACAAAAACGATCCCATATAGGATCCCGATCTTAACAACCTTGCCCCAAAGCTCTGTTGTTAGGCAATCCCCATGGGCAAGGTTCTTTGGAATGCAGAAATCGGACAGTCAATATGGATAACATTTTATGAATATGGAAAAGAAATGGAGAAAGCATGAGACAATCTAGAAACTTTTATTGTCATACAAATAAATACACAAAAGATGTAGTACATGGCAATTCAATGTAGACCAACATTTTAAGTTTTCAAGTCCCATTTTCTTATTGGTAGAAATTATTGCAAATGTAAGCCCTTGTGTGTATATGAAATATGAATGTATGGCATATATGTCCAAACAACTATGACGAGTATGGAAATATGTACATTGGTGCGTTTCATTTACCAAAAACCATCATAAACACCTACCGATGTTGGCTTGTCTTCCTGCTCGACCTCCATCTCGAACATGGGCTCACTCGACTCAAACTCGGAGGATTCAATATCTGCAAGGTTCTTCAGATCAACAACCGAGAGCTCATCGAGGTGTGTCACTACCAGGTCTGCTGCTCCAAGCTCATACACAGGGTGTTTGCTGGCGACAGCCACAGATTTCATTCGTGCATCGTGTGCTGCCTCAACGGTTTTGTTTGAGTTGCCAAAGACTATGCACCTTTCTGGTATGAATTGCAGAAGTTGTGCTGCGTGGAAAAACATCTCAGGATCCGGTTTGCCTCGGTGGACATCCTCTGCCGCCACAATAACATCAAACACTCCTTCAATCTCAATGGCCTCAATCGCCCTCTCAAGGGAATTTCTTGGCCGGGTGGACACCAAAGCCATTGGAACCTTGTGATGCAGCAGAACATTCACAAACTCTTGGGACCCTGGTCGGAATCTGTATATTCTGCCCTGTAAAACCTGGTATATATCCTCCTTTCGTACAGCCATTCTCTTCAGTTCAGATGGATCCCTCGACCAGCACAGGACTTCGGACATCGCTTGCTCACTCTTCATGCCTTCTATTCTCCTAAGCATGAATGCTGGCGGTGGCGATTTCCCTTCTTCCTCAGCAAGCACCAACCAAGCTTGCTTCTCGAGTTCGGGGTTATCTTCAATCAGCACTCCTTCCCATTCGAATATAGCACCTAACCAGCCACAACCCATCCTCTCCTGTCGGAGCAACGGATTATTAAGAGCAGGATTGTCCGCCTTGTTCTCTGGTGGCCACAGCCCCGGCCTATGATCCACACCAGTTTCGGTGCCATAACGAAAATCTCTAGGTATTTGTTTGTCATCGCGAAACATATATGCCTCTTTAGTTAATTCCATTGCTTGAGACTTTATCATCGGCACTAATGGCTGTTCAACGTGCGAATTTGACCAAGAGACACAGAATGAAATTTTTCTTCCGACAAATTTAGCGAAGGGAATCCGGCAAGAATCGGCCAGTTTTCGCTTATACGACACACCACTGCTACCGTAACATCCATAAACCGGTCGATACCCTAAAAGGGACGTTGCAGCAATTGATTCTAGCATTTCCCCCCTTTCCTCACCAACCCTAATTCAATCTAATCCGGAAATCCCAAATTTTCTTCTTATCGAAAGCCCTAATTTATCAAGAATTGACAACAGAATCTAAGGGAGCACAAAAAGATATTCTATTGTTCCTTTTACAACTATACGATAAGGCACAATTAATTCTCACAGGAAAACATGCATCTAATCAAAAACCTTCTGCAAACCTAAAAGATTGAAACTTCAACCAAACCCATAATTTTTAAGTCAGCCAACCAAATTACAAGATCGGAGCAACACCCACCAATCCCCCTAATATACACAGAAATCCTAAATGATTCCACACAAGGAACTCAATTAAAAATTGTATTTACAGGCAGAAAAATAGGACAAGTACCTCCAAGTCTCCAAAGCGAATACGAGAATCGAGGAAATAAGGAAATGGTAAAATGGGGGAGAGGAAGGTACAGGGTATGACAATTTTATTGCAATGGAATGGAAGACGTGGCAGCCTTGGTTCTGGCATTTGTGTGGTTTGTACGCTTTGGTAAATGGGGGAGTACTCCAATTGACAGACGACGCCCCGGCCGGCGCTGGTAGATTAATAGTAGAATTATTTTGCATGTTTTTAATATTTATATTTGGTGCGTTTAATGTATTTATTTAATAATTACTAGTATTTTTTTGGTAAAATAATTACTAGTATTTTGAAATTAATATGAATAAAAATTATATAATAAAATATATTTAAATTATAACTATTTGAATGTTATAATATTTAATTTGGGTAGTTTTTTCATTGTATACTTATTAAAATTAAATTAAAATTAAATAGCGAGCATAAGAGAGCACGAGATCTGCTAGAGTCCCATCTACTCAAGCCAACTGTTGTTGGTAGAGCAATGTGGTTTTAAAAAATTCATTTAAATTTGAATATAAATATTCACATGTGATTGGGTATTGGTGTGGTTGGTGTTGCTCCGATCTTGCAATTTGGTTGGGAAATTTAAATTTAAATTTTATCATATAGTACAAAAGTAAATGTAGATTAGTAAGATATTACAATGTCTACGTCTAACTATTAATATTATTATTATAGCGGATATTCTTTCAAGTTGGGGACATGGACTTCCGGCAAATTGCTATATCTTATCCATTTGCATTATATATATATATATATATATATATATATTTAAAGATATAAAACACTCGATTAATTTAGTAAGAAAGATGAATGATCTTCACCAGCAGTCCAGCACAAGTAATAATCTTAGTAAGCGAATTAACATAAGAATGGATTGGTAGACCATTGATCTGTGGTTTGTTTGCTGATTTTTTTTTAGAAAAAAAATAATAAAAGAATAAAAAACTTAAGATGAAAGTCAAGGAAATGAAGATTTTTACTTTTGATAGTCGTCCATTTTTACCTAAGCTATGAAGAGAAGAATATGATAACACTTCCTGTCACTGTGCTAAAATATGATAAATTATTTTTCATGGAAAGGCGAAGCCGGAAATATGATAAATGAAAGATGAAAATATAGCAACCAAGTGATCAAAATCTCAATTGTTCCAGAAACAGAGACTTTAGTTGGTAAAAAATCATAAATGTATATTATAAAAATGTGCAATTAAAAATAACAATCATTCGAGTATGTTTATTTAGGCACCAAAGAAATTAAGAAGTTGACGACACAACAATATTTTTATTATTTTCGGATGCCCTTCTAGAATCCAATCCTATGGTATGGTACCCAAAATAACCCGCCCATTGACCATTGTGTAGCTTAGATTGGGCCAAAAAGCCCAATCAGAACCCATCTAATTGAATTCAAATTTATTATTTGGAAACTGTGCTCGGCCCAAATTTAAATGATGGATGTTCTCGTCCTCGTAAAACCTTTTGTGCTGGAAACACTTTGAATGTAGAATTTGAAACTCCGGACGCAGAGATTCTTGTGCAGACGGGCAAAAGTGGAAGGACATGGGTAGGAAAGGGGGCAGGAAGAACAGAAACAATGCGGCTCAACGGCATGGTTCCTG
Organism: Hygrophila difformis; assembly: GCA_030278955.1. Classification (NCBI taxonomy): domain Eukaryota; kingdom Viridiplantae; phylum Streptophyta; class Magnoliopsida; order Lamiales; family Acanthaceae; genus Hygrophila; species Hygrophila difformis. The sequence continues at coordinate 2,754,756 of JAOANR010000006.1, read as the reverse complement.
GACCTTGATAGAAGAACTAAGTGGGAAGAAACAGGGCCATGTGCCTGCCCAGACTATGTGTAAGGTGGATCATCTGAAAAGCCTTGCCGTGTGGGCCGCAACCAAAGCCTCTATTCCTTCTCTCGGCGCTTTCTTCGGTGAGCGCTTGGCTGCCACCACGGAGGCCTGGGAAATTCGCAGTGACCCGTCTTTCTTCGTTTGCGAAAGGTTTGTACTTTTTATAGCTTTTATTTACGTTGTATTTATTTAAACACTCGATTGAAGTGTTTTGAGGGGTTGGAAAGATTTTTGTTCGGTATTTTGGTTGTTGAGAAGGAAAGCCTGGCCTTGCATTCATTTAGTTCTCAAAACCCTATGGGATCCTTCATGAAAATGGATATACCGATTCGATCTGAGCTCTCGGAATTGCGGTAAGGATTGGGCATGGCATATATTGAAAATTTGGCACTCTTGGTGGGTTTTTAGGTCAGCTCCTTTTTCAGGGATGATTAGCTTCTTGTAGTGCTAATATCTGGTCCTATACTTTTATCCTTGTTAAAAATGTGATTCTGAACAGTTGGACGGATTTTCCATGTTCTATTTTTATTTTCTACTATATTCTTTTTAAGCTTTCCCTTGTCTGTAGTATATTGTTTTGGGCCTTGGGAACATTACACGTGGCATGCTCTGTAGTAAGTGATTTCAGGGCGTTCTTCTCCTCCCATCTCCATCATTTTCCCTTTTATGTTTCCTCATAGTTTTACTTGGAAGATTTCATGTGCCTTTTGAAGTGATGTGAAGTTGGAAATATGATGTCCTATCTGATTTTGTGTCTAAGCATCCACAAAGTAGAGATCGTAAAGTTGTTATGCTGGAGTACATTGAATGATGGCTCCATTCAGAAGTCACTTAATAGAAATCAGTTTGTTCTTTTGCACTATTCTAACTTCAAGTCTGATGACAAAATGTTGCTATCTTGTTAGAGTTCATTTGCACTGTTTACATTTGATATATTGCTTTGTGTAAAATTACTGTCCTTTTCATGAGACATGTTGAGTCTCATTGTGATTCACCAATCCTAAGAATTTCTGGCCAGCACTTTGTGGCATGATTTATATTCTTCAAAAGTTCAGTCATCTGTTGCAGTTATGGCTGAACTCTGCTTGCGTTTTTATCGTTGACATCTTGATGTTATGATCCGCACCAAATGCCTATGGTTAAAACATGAATACGAGTTCCATTTATTTGTCTCCCTTTCATCGCGTTGCCTCTTGTTGGTAGGGAATACTTACATATGGACAGTTGGAATATACAATTTTCACAAGACTCAACATAATGTCAGGTTTTGGATAGTGAAGAGAAACACCCGTCTGCTCCTCTTACATTTCTTTTTATGTTCTGCAGATGCGAGTCCATTATGCAACCTGGTCATAACTGTACTGTTCGTATTGAAAAGAACCAGTCCAAGACACGTCGCAGACGCAGACGAAAGAAATCTATTCTCACCACACAGAATAACATTGTATACATGTGCCATTTCTGTTCCCATCTAAATTTGATGAGAGGAACACCTAAAGGTTATATGAAAGATATAAGCCAATTAAAGACCAAACAACAGCCACATTCACAGCCTGCCAAATCTGCTGCAGACAAACACGCTACCTCGTTGACACAATCAGCAGTTATTCCTACAATTATTGTTCCCCCCACTGTCACTATGCCAGCAGCAGATGGATATAATCTAGAAGCAAGCAATGCTTCACCTCCCTTGCCAACAGCCAGCATATCTTTATTGGACTCGAAGAGGAAGAAGAGAACTAGGTCATCTGCAAAGAAAGAACCCGATCCCAGAACTATTTCTACCGAAATAAGTGCAGAAAAAAGCGTGGCTTCAAGTAAGAGGAGGAAAAAAACATGGACAAGTTTGAAGGAGGTTGCCCAGAGCAATGAACATGACACTAGCAAGAAGCTCACCAACTTAACCATCCCATTTGTTCTTTAATTATGTAACTGGTGAAGCCTTTCTTTCATGGGGGAAAATGTCAATTGGGCATTACAATTAATCAATTATGCATTTTATTTAAATCGTGTTCACCACTTGTTTATTTTGTCAATTGCGATGAAGCAGTGAGTTTCTGTTTTGATTTTCTCCATATATGTGTTTACCAAGAAAATATTGAGGAACGAAGACAATAATTTAACTGAATAAACTTGAAAGATTACAGTATTAAACTGTAAAGCGTCTCTTTGAAGAGTTGTGTTGAAGTCTGATCTCTCTTCCCTTCTTCCTCGGTTGGTATTTATAGGCAAAGGAGATAACCGCCTTTGGACATCGTGTGTAGCAACGAAGAAACCGTTTCTAATAACCGCTCTGCACCCCTAGCGTTGGTGATGCAGTTGGCGTTCGATGGAGGCTGACGACATGGATGATGGAGGCTGACGGCTACTTGGAGGGTTTCATGATGATGCCTGCATTGGAGAGTTTCTTGGTGGCGGCTGGGCGCACTCACACCCCCGGAATCTCCTTTCCGTCGATCCGCACACGGGCCGCATCCGGGCACCCCTGGCCGCCACTTGATCGCGTGAGCCGCCACCTTGCTGGCCGCCCTTGAGACCTCCCTGGCCGCCACCTGCGTACGTCAGGTCCCCATCGTGCACACTCCTTGGCCTCCTTCAGGGCTTCCCAGGCCGCCCATTGTGTTCGCCAGGCCTCCAATGTGAGCCGCCACCTAGCGCTCCCTTCGGCCGCCTTTATCTCACATCCAACCGTCATCCTAGGTCTTAAGGCCGCCACCCAAGGCACCTTGGCCGCCAAAAGGCTCACTTCGATAGACTCACTTGAATAGGAATAGGCCCACTTCAATAGGCTCACTTCCATACTTTTATTCAGTGGGACTCACTTTTATTGGGTCAACAATATGGAATCAAATGGAAATGTGTTTGCTGTAATTGGTTTAATTGTGGGTTTTTCAAATCCATTTGTAATGAAGATTTTTGTACAATTTTGGTTAACAGTGTTGCCAGAGTTTCTCTAAAGAAATGGTAATGTATTTTCCATATTTAGGTTGCTTGTGATTTTTTTCTTTTTTTTTTTTCTCTAATTTGTATAAATAAGATATTTCTCCAATATTGTTTCAGTTATTTTAGCTGTTGTATTGGGATGGGCTGTCGATGTTCAAGGTTTGCATCCTGTTGTTTTACCAAAGAGAAGAATGGTAATAGAAGCAACAAATAATAATAATAATAATAATAATAATGGAGCGGTTCACAGAGGGTTTTCTTTAAAAAAAATAAAAAATAAAAAATACAGTATAAAAACTCTGGTTTGGTTCACTACACTACTTATTTCCTCTCTTAAATGTAAATTCTAGAAGGCTAGATTTTACTACTACATGTTAGCATTTGCTGCAGAAATGAGAAGTCTGAACTCGGTGATTTCCCTGCATTCCGTGAATTTTCAATTCAACAAATTAGTGTAGTGTAGCTACTATTATAAAGGGAGGTTGGATAACCAGCGGACGATTGCTGCTGTTAAGCGCTTTAACAGGTATGGACATATCCCATTATTATTGGTTCTTATAGCACAACCTTCTTAGCACCATTGGCGGCTGAATTGGATGGCGCATCATCATTTACTAATTGCCATTTAGCACTAATAAGATTCCTCCAAGCATCTAAATTTATTAAGCCAATAATGCTAGCAACCACAGAATTTCTGACAAGATGAGGCACTAGTCTTACTCTTACCCAAGTGAATTAACAAAGAGAAGCCAAAAGTTGTGATGAATGAATTGATGATGCCATGAATCAAGAGAGAGAGTCGGTCCAGGGATTTACAGCATCATCAGGATTCAGGAGGGTCAATGGTGGTTAATGCCCTATTCTCTAGGTCTTAAATAAACTGTTTTGATCTGAATTTTATACCATCTGCTATCTGAATTTATTTGGTGTGGTTTGAATATTTATGGTCTGATCTGATCTGATTTGGTCTGGATATTTTTTATGTCTTATTTTAATAAAAATAAGTAATAGTAATAAGTCCTAAACAACAGCCTAAGTTGTTTGAAAATCTCAAATTAGAAGTTCATTGTCATTTAGGCCCATTAATTACTACTTCAGTAAGTAGTATAGTAACTTGGTACTTTGCCTTTTTTTTTTTTTTTTTTTTTTTTTTTTTTTTTTTTTTTTAAATTTCGGCCCATTAAGTAATAGGACTCGGTACTTGGCCCAAAAGTCTATTAAGGTTTAGGTAGGCGACGCTCGTACCCGTCATTCGTCAAGCAAATAAAAAAATTCCTAAATCCTAGGACCATTTCCGAACGTCAATAGCATTCCTCACCTACTCTTCGTGGGTAATCTCCGACGATCGAAGATTGACATGGGTAACCGTCGTGGTGCCCAGGTTCCCACGAGCGACGAGGAGGATGACGAACCACTGCCTCGAAACTCTACTACCGCCGCTGAATACAAAAGACAAAGGAAACGTAAAATGGTTCAGTTTTCGGATGAGGACGAAGACAAGGAAATTGAGGAAGCCACGAATGCGAATAAAAAGCAGCAGAAGAAGAAGAAGAAGGTCGAGGAGCCGGAGCCCGACCCTCAAGACGGCGACGACGAACAGGGTGACGTGGAAGCTCATCCACTGGGTGAGGTGATCAGGGTTTCGGCTAAGGGGAGAGGGAAGAAGAAGAATCATTACGCTTCCTTCGAGTACGACGGCCTACAATATCAACTGGTGACTTCATCTTCATTTTTAATTTTATAACAAACCTTGGTTTATAGAATGATTTGGTGTTTCTGGACTTCTCTATAAGATTACTCTGTTGTCAGATAACTACTGCCAGCTTTATTTGTTTGGTTTGGGTTGCTTCAAACATCACATTGTTAACATAATTTACATTATTTCCTTTTAGGAGGATTCAGTGCTTTTAGTTCCGGAGGATAGTGGTCTGAAGCCTTATGTTGCCATAATTAAGGTAATTCTCACTTTTTAGAATGTTCTAAGCTCCAACAAAAAGCATGTTTATATGATTTTCACACTATTATTTTGAGGGACGAACCCATGTCGTTATCCCATTGTTGTTACTGGTTCTAAAACCATCTTTTCAATGCCAATGATAAGTCAATTGAATGCTTTAATATTTAAACTTTCTACCGGTAGAATATTAGAATTTGTGCCTCAAACAAATCTGCTTTGGAGTGCATTCTGCCACTTTTCTGTGTGATGAGGTTCTCTCTAGTCTCCGATATAGAAATATGAACTTATTTCGTGGGGTTTTAAAGTTCCTATATGGCATGTAGGATATTTCACAAGTCAAAGGAGGAGCTCTGATGATTACTGGGCAGTGGTTCTATCGTCCAGAGGAGGCAGAAAAAAAGGGGGGTGGAAATTGGAAGTCTCACGATACTCGGGAAGTTTTTTATAGCTTCCACAGAGATGAAGTTCCGGCAGAATCTGTAATGCACAAGTGTGTAGTGCACTTCATACCTAAGAATAAGCAGATTCCTAAACGCAAAGAACACCCTGGTTTTATTGTTCAAAAGGTGTATGACACAGAACAAATGAGGCTATTTAAGTTGACAGATAAGGACTATGAAGAAGGCAAACAACATGAGATTGACCTTCTTGTTGAGAAGACTCTTGCACGACTTGGAGACCTTCCTGACCTTGAGCCTGATGCTGCGGCTGCTGCGGATCATGAAGATGACACCAGGAATAAGCGTTTATTAAAGAAGAGGAGCATATCTCATCTGGATGTTTCCAGGGATGATGAAGGATTTGATAAACCTCAATCACAGAAAGTTGAAACTCCTTTGGATGTTTCTTCTGGTGCATCTGAATACCAGAACATTCTTTTAAAATTTAAGTTGCTGACAGGAGATAGACTGCGTGACAAGTGTTTGGAAAGGCTTCTTCAATCGATGGAGGGTATATGTACTCCTAAGCAGAATGGGGAGGAAGAGCGTGGCACAGCCAAGCATCGCGGCTCAGATCACCAAAATGTTCCTCAGGATAAGAATAACGATGTAAGTGTTGATCTCTTGCCTGAAATTTGTACCTTCTACTGGAATAATTGCTGCAAAATCTTATTGATGGTTCTATGTACATCTTACAGCATGGCGCATCCTTTGATTGGCCAGATGCAGCTGTTCCAGCAATTGCTGCTCTTGAGAAAGCAGCTCATGAAACACTCTCAGCAGACCATCAGAAGTACAATCAAAAGATGCGGTCATTAACCTTTAATCTCAAGGTAGATTTATGTGCCAAGTAGCTTATTTTTTCCACTGGAGATTTAGAGAACCTACACAATGGAGTGTGTAGTACGTGAGTTTGCTCCACAGAATTTTTGTGATTGTTATATTATTCATCTCTGTAATATGCCTGTTATGAACGGTTCTCATTTACTCTCTTGGTTGCATCTTTGTTTCTTTTTTCCTCCATGGCCCTTCTTTTTGCCAGATTATATGTATGCTCTATCTCTAATTAAGCTTCTTTATTGATGACAGAACAATGGTTTATTATCACGGCGCCTGATGAATAAAGAGTTAGAACCTGCTCAGATACTTAATATGATGCCAAATGAATTAAAGGTCTGGTTTCAGCTTACTCAATACTGTCTTAATTTTGTATTTGTAATTTGTTTGTTTTTGCTTTGTGCGATGTGTCTACCTGGATGAGGTTTCCTTCCCCCTACTTTTATTGTGTGATATCTATACCAATATGATTAGAGTATTAGACAGCAAGATATTATGAATGTCAACAGTGAAATCAACAATTGTATTGTGCTATTGATTCCACTGAAACTGGCTACAGTAGAATTACAGTAGAATTTTTTTTTTCATTTTCAGTTTCACATAACTGGAGAGTGGAGACTGAGCTCTGTTTGAGGCTAATCCTTCAGAGTTCTCCTTTTGACATGAATTTATATCTTTTAAAAGGATTTATCATTTGAGGCTATCATTTGATTTGTTGTTTTTATTTTTCTTTTTTCATTATTTTTTTTGCTTTAGTGAGTTCTTTGGATGTTCCTCTCTCTCTCTCTCTCTGTGCCAAAATCTGATTGGTGGAAACTGTTTACCAACGCTTTTATTTTTGTCCAGAGTGGATACACAGCTGAGGAATTAGCTAGCAGGGAACCGGAAAAGCCTGGTCGCATGCAGGTTTTGTAATATTTTTGTTTCAATGTTTGGTGGAAGATTTTCATTTAGAATACGCAACTCCATTTTTTCGTTTCATTTTTCCTTCTGGATTTTAATATTCATCCTGGTGTGTTTTATTCGTGCATTTATATTGCAAGCAGATGACTGATGCACGATGCAAAAGATGCAACGAGAAGCAAGCTGCATTGCTAGAAATCATCCAGGCTGGGCATGGTGACAGATACCAGGTTCTTACATTGTGGTTTCTTATGCATAACTTTGTGAAAATTACGTATTGGTCGGGAAGATGACAAAACACTTGCAGAACTGATACAAAACGAGTCCCATCAATTTGCATACAATTATTCTATCTTAAATTAGTGATGTGCTCTCACTTCTCAGTTGGAATGCGTGGCTTGTGGGAACACCTGGTACGCGTCCAGGGACGATGCAGCCTCGCTAACAGTTGAAGGGGCAGAATCCAGCATGCCAGTCGGGTCTGCACCATTGGCTACTGCCAAGTTTGAAGATGTGCAAAAGAATTTGGCTACGCCTCGTGAAGCTGAGAAGGGACCAACCGATGCCATTAAGAAAAAAAAAAACCGAAGCGTTCTTACCAGTACTAGAGAATAAAAAATCATTCAACAAAATTCGGGCTGAGGAAAACCCCGGTGCCAGTAAGACCAAGTAGTTTATGTTGTGTGGTGGTATATGTAAATAACGTAGCAGGTTTCACTAGTAAGTGACATGCTCGTTAGTCTGCTAACAACACTCTTTTGTAGCTTTTAGGTATCTCTGCCATATGACCACCTTCACTTGGGCAGAGTAAACTGGTTGAGGAGATGATAGTTTTAACTTTTAAACCCAAGGCTTTTCTGGTTTTTGCAGAATTCATATTGTGAATCTGGAGATCCAATTTAGCATAATACTTCCCTCACCAATTTAATTTACTGTTCTACATCAAATTCAAATCCATTATTCATATCCGTATAATGCTAATGATTTTACTGTGGAGTAATTAGTAAGTAGTATTTGGGAGTTTTATGTTCATAGAACTAAATTGTGGTGTGATTACAAAAAGTGGGTCATATATCATTCATTCGGTGGGTCGGGTTTTGTAAAATGCGGGATTCTTCCCTTCCAAAAAAAAAAAAAAAAAAAAACAAAAACTTCATGGATCAAGACCATCTGGATAAATTGTTGTTTCAGAGGGGTTTTGTGCACACTCTCAGATAAAATTCGCATTGCAATTCATGGCTTTGGATTAAGTCGGTGTGATGATGATACATTCGTTCACTGATATGTCTACTACATTCGTTCTATATGGTAGAACAATTCACAGATATGTTATTAAACTGATTTCAAATTCAATTAAGATCAAGCATTACATAACGAACTGATTTCAAATCTTTACCCAGTGGAGTACCGCTTGTATTAGTACAGGTTAATTTTAAGTTTCTTTTTTAAAAAAAAAATAAATAAATAACTGACACATATGTTGCCAAAGCTGTGTGCAGGCCTAAGCCACACAAATTACAAATGAGATAAGGGAGAGGGATAGAAGACCTGGTAGGAATCGACCCCCAACCTATAGTTGGAAGGCAGGTAAGATTCTCAAGTTTTTCATATGTTTAATAATAATAATAATAATACTAATAATAATAATAATTTAAACATGACATTATTAAGTTGTAATACAAACACATGCCCATTTAAACATGACATTAAAAAAAAATTGTTTATTTGAATTATATGAGTAATGTACATATCAAAATTTTTAGTTATCAATAATAAAGAAATTCCACAGTTGGCTTGAGTGGATGGGGCTCTAGTTGCTTAAGCAAGGTCTCGGGTTCGAGCCTTGTATATACAAAAAACTGCTTTGGGAGAGGCGCCCTTGCCCCTGCAGATTAAATATTTTCTAAAACATAAATTTTTGTTTATGTTCAAATATGCATTTTCAAAATCCGATGAAAGAAAGTTCAAAGTTTATATACACGAATATGTAACATTTTTTTAATCAAAACCTAACCCATTGAATGTGATTCAGGCAAGTTAGAATTCTAGGTGAATTCATTGCCATCCTAATTCCTACCGAAAATTGGATTGAATTTAAGTTCCACAATAATAATGTGCCATGAGTGTGGACTTTCAATGCAAAATTCAAATGTTGAGGGGGGGTGGGTAGTGGGGGGTGGGAAGATGTGGGAAAAATGGAGGGATATGAATTTGAATCCCACATTTAATGCCATGTTTTGGTTACAGACTATAGTATTAATGTAAGATTCCTTTTCTAATTACAATACTATTGCCAATAAACAATGACTCTCAAATTACTGATTAGGTTCAGTTGCCAAGGAGCTAGAAGTAGAACCACTAATAAATCTGCACTCCCAACACCACAAGATTCTCTACTTAATTAATCATTTGGTACCCTAACCCCACCCCACCCCACCCCCTTCTAGTAATCTGAAATCCTCTGAATGAAATGAACCAGTCCAGAAAGTGATACAGTGAGGGGGTTTTCTTGACATTTCACACATCATTTTGCCACTGGGCCTCTATGGTAAAAACACAGGGAAAGAGACACACAGTGAAGCTGGATGAAACATCTACATATAATCGGTCAAAGGGGCTGCTCTTTTTTAATGGGCAAAATCAGTCCCTTGGCAGCTCTCTGTCTCTAAAATTTCCAGAGCTCATGTGAACGACGGTAAGATCCATTCCATCTCAATCCTACCCCACCCCCAAGAGAAAAGAAACAGCAATAAAAAATTAGGCATGCATCTTCACTTTTTGTGCTTATCATTTTAACTTTAGTGTTGGTGGCCTGGTCTTCGTTGTTTCCTCCTCATTTTATTGTCTCCACTACTCTTTTTCTTGCTTCTTTTGAGAAGGAAAATTAATTTCCGGGCACTAATTGAATCTCTTCCCATCACTGCCGCGCTATTTGGGCTACTAAGTTTTAATTTTTTTCTTTTACTGTTCCTTTTGCTGAGTGTCTGACTGGGTGGGATGGGTTTTGCGCCGACAAGCCTTTGAGCTCAAGGGAAGGAGCAAATGATTGCTTTGCTTGCATTTTTTGTTGCGTTTTCCTGTGGCTTCTTTGCCTTTTCTAAGATCTGAAGTGGGGTATGTCTTCTGTGTAAAAATGCCATCTTTAATTTATGCCTTTGGGTAATTAAGTTGCTTGTTTGTTTGGAAAGTTTCAATTTGAATATGGTGAGTTGAAAAGACGGATCTTGTGCAAGAATTCGTTGGCATTTTAGTAAGTTTAGTACGATTCTGAAACACCCATGTTGGAAGTTAGATTCTTTGCTTCAAATGTGATGAATTTGCTTGGCCTAAAGATATGGGTATGCCATTAATTTTTACTATGGTATTTTACTGTTTTCTCAGTTCACATTTTTTGAGATCTGATTTGTGCCCTTTGAGAACCCTAATTTTGCCACTCACAGAAAATCTAGTACTTCTTTATGAATGGGCATAGATTTCAGACATAATGTGGTAGAGTTCTTCATTTGTAGTAGTAATTAGTTTAATCTGGTCTACTGATACGTTTCTGCAATTCATTCTTTGAAGTAGGAAGAAGTATCAATGCCCGTAGAGTGAGTGAACATGGAACTAGATTTCGACAAATACTGCATTGTAGATGGGAGTCCTACAACGGTCCTCCCATCTCCTCGCGGCAATTCAAAAGTGTCTAGTAGAAAATCAAGCGGAAAGCCCAAATGTGGAAACTATAATCCCAGCATTGATGGGAATTTTGCTGAGATTAACTTCAATCGTTACCGTAGCGCATCCTGCAGGGATGCTCGATCCAGGAGATCCACACGGGAAGGAAATGAAAGAACAAAACGGGGTTCAGTGTATCAGAGTTCAAAGGAAGTGTTGCAGCTGAGGAGAGATGATGCTGTAGTTGGGAGGAAAAAGATTGAGCTTTCGCGAGGAAGTGCATCCGCATTGTCGTGTGGAATTATCGATTCCTTGTGTAGCTCCGATGAAGATAGCTCAGTAGTTGAACGGAGTAGGTCCTCTGTAATGTCCCTATCCGAACAGAGCACAAGTTCTTTCTGCAAAAGCCAGGCAGGATTGCGCTCTAGGGATTCAAGATTAGTCTGGCAGAATATTGCCTCTTTGGATAAAAGAGAGAAACAGCTTACAGATCGCTTTTCCGTTCAGGATGTCATGCGCACGCCTGAATCCGCTGCTGATCTGATGCATAGTAATGACATATTAAAAGCAAGAAATCCACCTACCAGTTTGCACAAGTCATTGTCAGCTAAGTTAGCATTGCCCCATTCGCCTGCTCATTCTGGGAGTGATGGCTCCAAAACCAGCAGTCCAAAGGTTCGATTTAGTCCTGCCAGGAAGACGTTTGATCCTTTTGCTAAGTCCAAATCTCATAAAAGCCCGTTGAGTTGTGTCAGTGAATCTGGATTGGAAAATCCAAGTGGGCAATCCGGTGTAACTTGCAGCGAAGCAATTCGCAAACCTCCACTGAGTGGCTGTACATCGGACAAGCCACCCAATGCTGGCTGCAAAACTCCGCTTGAAAAGAAAGAGAATTATAATCCATTTGCTCCGGCATACCTTCATGGCCTCCTTAAGTTGGAACAGAAACATGGGGTGCCATATTTTGAGTTCTCAGTGAAGTTGCCCGATGATGTTTATGCTGCTAAGGCATGGAGGCCGGACAACGCTCAAACATGGATCTACACTTTCTACTCGCTTCACCCAAAAAGAAAGAGTAATGCTAGTGGATGGGGATTTAAGGACAACAGTAGAGAATCACCTATGGTCGGACAGATGAAAGTATCGTGTTATCTTTATAAAGAATTAAAAGATGATCGCTCTTTTAACGATTCTATGGTGACAGAGTTTGTGTTGTATGATACTACACATTTTCGGACTAATTCCCATTCCAATAGTTCTAGCTGTTCTGTAGATGTTAGTAAGGTGTCTCCAGTTTCAGATGAGCCAACAACACGGGACAGTTGTGACCAGAATGAAGCATCAGCCAAACCAACAAATCGAGGACAACTAGAGAAGAAAGGCTCATCAGCTTCTCATTTTATTGCTCCTGCTGAATTGCATCCTAAGCTAGAAGTTGCAGCAATGGTGGTGCAAATCCCCTTTTCAAAGAGAGTGAGTTTGAAATTTAGGGGTGGCGAGGTCGATACTTGCCAGCTCGAAAAGGCAGACAGGGAGATGTTGGAGTCGACAAGTCCAGGGAAGATGCATGTTGTGATCCCTGCTGGAAATCACAGTCTGCCAAGTACCGACTCCTGTGGGCCTTCGCCATTACTAGATAGATGGAGATTAGGCGGAGGATGCGGCTGTGGCGGCTGGGACATGGCTTGCCCTCTTCACGTGTTTGGCAATCCAAATTTCCGAATTACTGAGGGCTTGCACCTGATGGACAATCGGGACACAGCTGAACTCTATGTTCAGGTAATTTTGCCGTCTCTTGATTAGTCAGTTCGCCTTATTGTCTTTAAATATCTCTTTTAAACTGGAAATGATACTATGGTTGGTAATAGAAACTCTAGTAACTCAACACTGCAGTGATATGTTTTGACTGTTAGACTTCTCAAGTACAACTCGCTCGTTGTCTGAAAACTTTGTTTGTATACACACAGGGAAGAAAAGACACCACACCAGCATTTACCATGAGGCTGGTCGAAGGTGGGAGATATGCAGTGGACTTCCATGCGCAGCTGTCGTCTTTGCAGGCATTCTCCATCTGTGTCGCTATTTTGCACGCCGCAGAAGCCTCCGTTGCTATGGAGAATGAGACAAACAAGCAGCTGCTACAAAGCGACTCAATGAGAGTGTTCCCTGACGAAGAGATCAAAAGCTCAATAGACGCCACAGGAGAGGAGGAGAAATTTGTAGTTGTTAACAAAAAGATGGAAGAAATGCTACCATATTTCGTAATCAATCCACCGTTCTCCCCAATTGCTCGAGTATAGATTCAGATCGCCGCATAATAGTGAAAGAAGATCGGTACTTTCACTGCCAAGTGAGGAGAAACTGGTTGTAATGTTGTATAATTATTACTAGAAGGATGGAAGGCATTAGGAGGGGGAGGGATAGGAACCAGGATTGAGGTAGTGAATGTGGCTAAGAGGCATTTGTATTTTTTTTTTTTTTTTTTTTGTGATGTTGGAAATTGTGCTGAAGGGAAGTTTTACCTGTCCCAGTCGGGATCGGGGCAAGTCCCACAGCACAGCAGGTTCTCGAGTTTTTGACATTGTAACTATACAATAAATGAAAACAACCTTTCCATGTCTTTTACCTTTCTGTGTCTGTCTCACTTTTATATATTGTTCGTTCAGTTCGGCTTTCAGATGTAAAAATCTGTAGATTTACAGGGTTTAGCTGTGGTTTCGTAAACATCGAAGGGCACGCCTCATTGTGTGGGTAGTAAGTAGCACAGTGAAAATGAAAAGGGGCAGTAAGTAAAAGTGTAAAACTGAAGAGCCTCATTGTCTGGCCTGTGCACAGTCAACATTGAAACACGGATTGCAAAACTGGCAAAAAACGCCGTTGCCGGGGATCGAACCCGGGTCACCCGCGTGACAGGCGGGAATACTCACCACTATACTACAACGACACATTAATTATAAAGACGGAATGGTAGATAATATATATCAAATCAAAAAAGTAAAATTCAAAAGTGTCTGAGCCAGGGTTCGAACCGGGGACCTCTAGTGTGTGAGACTAGCGTGATAACCAACTACACCACCCAGACATTTGCTAGGGATCTAATGTTATAAAGGGATATTAATTACATGGATAACCCATTTTGTCACGTAATCACAGGATTCTAGAATCTAGATGTGGACTGATATCTAAGCCAAGAAAAGGGGCGTAGCATAAATTGATTGTATTAATGAAATAATGCAGGTATAAGGTTTCATATGTGTGGTTCTCTTACAAAGAAAGAGCACCAACAAGTTTGGAACACTATCAGCTGTTCATCAATTGCCATCCACTACATGGGGATGCACATTGACTACCATCAGATTGATCTAAATTACAGATTTTCCAAAAGGTCATTCAGATAACTTTCTTTGGAGAAACAATACCAATATATACATAACCCCCATCGTGGAACCCCGTGCCCCTACTTCACTACTACTCCACATATATATATGCTTCATTTCCATGATTTTGCCCATCACTGCCATCTTTTGTAGAGTTTTCCAGTGAAGCTGCTTGCTATGGATTTCTTAGAACCTAATTAGTACATGATAAAGTGATAGGTTAAATACAATGAGAGATGACTGGAATGGAGAGAGGAGTTTATGGATGTGTGTGTGACAGGTGGAAGGAAATGAAGAAGGAATTTACTTGAAAGTTTAGTGGAGCTCTTGCTCAGAGATGACCGAGATGATCCTGGCTGGCCTGGCTTCATTGACGGTCTTGGTACTTTAGCTTCCAACTTGGTTTTAACAGGGACGCTGGCTGATCTGCAGCCAACCAAGAAGTTGGAAATATACACAACAAACGTAAGAACATAATATTTTAGCCAAGTAGAAGAAGTCCTCAAATAAAATGCCAAAATTCGGAAGGTACACTTAGATGGCACATAACTGATATGGATAAGTGAGCCTTAGCATGAATAAATAATAATCACAACTAAATAAGTAAGCATCAGTAATAACTCATAAGTTTCTAGAAAGTAAATAATTTGGTTGGGAGGATTTGGATTTGGATTCCATTCTATACCTAAATTCATCAGTCAAATCCATCATGTAAAACTGGACAACCCATCCAAACAAGGCTGGAAAATATTGGGGGCACATTCAAAGCAGCAATAAGGAACATGATGGGAGAAACCTCACTTTTTAGTTATCTCTGCAGCTGGCTTTGCTGTCTCGGGGAAAAGAGTGTACTCCACAATACTGCTAATAGATGCATCAGTTTCTGTCGCCATGGAAAGAACTCCATCTGATATATCACTCAGTCTCTCTTCAGAATCAGCTTCACCTAACCCCAGAAGCTCTATGTCGTCATCAAAACTTTTAAGTCTGTCTGCTAAATGCAAATTTAATCCCAGGCTTTCTGAAAAAATTTCACTTCCGCTAGTAAGTCCAGATTGTAGGAATAACTCTTTGTGGTGCCTGAAATCATCAACTGACTGAGAACCAGCCTCAGAATGCCTATCACTGTACTCAGAGCTTTTATCCGAAGCACCCTTCTCTGAGGAGCTTTTCCCTTCTAAAAGTCCCTGGCTTCGTCTTGACGCTCCTACAGGATGTCTTCTTGAAGATGTAGATCCATATGTTGGCGAGCTTATACCTTGTCTTTCGTTGCTTCCGTTAGTTTTGGACAGTTGTACCCTTGCAATTTCATCATCCTTCTTTGCAAGAGCATATTTTAAAGAAGCTACCTGTCAGCATCAACGAGTTAATTAGCTCATTCATTTCTCCATTTTCAGTAATAGATATAAGCTATTTGCAGATTGCAGTAATGTACAGAATCTTGAGAAGTACTAAATGCCAATAAAAATAAGAAATGCTATGACAGAATTAATTAATTATTTACCCAAAGAAAAGTAGGTGAAAGGAACAGATAGCTAGTAAGATTGAAAACCTTGGCCCACAAAGGACAAGACGAAGAAGAATTAGAAGACACGACAAAAATTCAGGAAAACTCCCTGACTAATTGGTACCCCTTTAGATTACTACTAGTTCAGTGGCAAGAAAGGAAGTTATCTGCCTGTCACTTCACGGGAACTGCTACATTCCAACTACTGAAGTTAAGAAACAGAATTTAAAATGCTAAGCTCGGCAATCAAAATCATAACCTGTTCCATGAGTTCACGGACACCCCTACCCTCCTTATTACTTCGTGCAGCACCCAGCTCAACCCCAGAGACCCGCTCAGCAAACTTCAGGGTGCTTATAGTCTCTGAGTAGGACTCGACATCAGGATTAAGCTGCACAAACATAAGAGTCTTTGCTTGACCGCCTGCCAACGGTACCGAAACAAGTGACTATGTTGGGTATAAAGAAAAGGATGGATGAATATAAACAATTCACAGAAGTAAACAAGCTGAAATCAAAAGAATCGGAAAAAAGAAACAAATGTCTCCACCAAAGTATCTAATTATGTCTTGGCAGTGAATGAGTATTACCCAAGGAACTTTGTAGAACTTGAGTCAATTTGCTATTTCTGTACGGCACATGAGAATTTTTTTGTGCCAGGGCAAAGATCACATCTCCCAAAGATGACAGGGACTTATTTATGTGTTGTGCTTCACGCAATCTGTCACCCGTTGCTTCAGAGCGGTCAACTCTTTCACTACCAGCCAAATCAACCAGATGCAGACTACCACGCAAAATGGCATTAGTCTCCAAATCCAGCCCGCGGACATGTACGGTGAGGATACTGTCTCATATGAAGTAGAATTAGGCTATCAACAAGCACTGAAAAGTGGGAGGAAACCAAAAGACATTATATTGCAAACCTATGGGACCGGCTGCTTCTTTCGTTCAAAGCAGTAGCACCAACAGCCCGATTCATTAAGCCAATATTCATCAACTCTAGTACATCTGCGGTTGAGTTAACCGAGTGCAAGCTAGCATCAGGGACAGCCAACCCATTTGGTTGGGAAGTATTCCATATCCCAAGTGTGTGCAAGTCAAAGGAAACAATGAGATACATCCAAAAATAGAGCATAATCAAAAGTGAGTATATGACTCAAAATTCTGGCAAACTCTAGGATGAGACCAACTTCTAGAGTTGCACATTTTGCTGCATAACTTAAAGCAGAAAAGGGATGTTTTGTTAAACATGAATCAAGAAAGAAATACAAAGGATATTTCTTCTGAGAAAAGTCATTGCACAGCAAGTCACGCACTTGTTCGTTGTATATCTCAACCATTTGGACTTCAATTTCATATGCAATAGAGCTATGTCTTTTTTGAGAGAGATTGAAGAGATCATTCAGAGCCCTATAGTTAACTCCCCAGTCCACAACAGATGATGTTGCACTGGGTCCAGACTGAAAAAAAAAAAAGTTAATAGAATGAGCATCAAAAATCTCATAGGAGTACAGGACAACAAAACTACTAAACCAATTTTTAAAATTATGATCTTACCATTGTATAAGTTTTCCCAGAACCAGTTTGACCATAAGCAAATATGCAGACATTATAACCATCAAGAGCGGACCTGATTAATGGTTGAGTGTCTAGAAATACCTCCTCTAAAGAAACAATAAAGTCAGAATAAATTAACAAAATGTGAACTGTGTATGTGTGCCTGTGTTTATCAAGATGGGGGTGCAACCAAATGATTAGAAATTAAATAACTAATTAACTATATCAAGCAAAACAGAACCTTGTGTTGTCGAAGGACCAAAGACCTTGTTGAATTTGAAAAGACGGTGGCTATCTTTTCCTGGTTTTGAGGGGTTTATCACAACCAATTCTCCGTTCTCACCTATATACTGTATGGTTGTTTGTTTTCCACTTTGCCCAGGAAGGAATGGCCTTATGCGACAGTAAACTCTAATGTTTCCTAAAAAAGACATCGAGATAAATGAGAAAATTAAAAGTTGCACCAAAACATTAGACATATGATAATTCACTGACCTTTCAAATCTTGAACCTCGTTGTACAATTTTCGATTTTCTTCAAGCACACTGTGATAATTTTGAGCAGCATCTACCAAGCCTTTGAGGTTTAAACCTGACAAATGTCAATAAATAAACATAAGTACTGATTCCACAAAGTTCAAAGTTCAGACAATTCCAATATAATTCAAACCAAATTGAAAAAATTCTTCAGAATAGTTATTCTTCAACTTCGAGACTTCTCGCCTTATGGACTTGGACGCCATCCTTAATTCCTGCACAATTTCAGAGGAGATAGAATCAATTTTTGCAAAACTCTTGCCCATGCAAATCTTCGCATCTGTAGCTCACCTCTATGGATACCAGTTGAGAATCTACAAAATGTATGTATCCCTGTTCTTTCTTTTTCCATGTCATACATTTTGTTTCTGAAAAGTTCTCAAGCTCTTTTATTTTCTTCCTTGAATTAGTCAGCAGGCATTCAAGTTCAATTATTTCCTTTTGCAGCTTATTCTTAGTTTCCTCAGCCTTGGCTTCCAATTTCAAGAGATTCTCTTGATAGAACTTTGTGGCCGATGTCAACTCTTCATTTAATGATAAAATTTTGCTCTCACAGTTCTCCTTTTCTTTCATCAAACTAATAAAGTCATGCTCTTCAAGCTTCTTCTTCTCCTCAATCTTAGTCTTTTCAATCTATCACAGGGATGCCAACATCGAGGGCGCAAAAATAACCAAAAAAAAATTAAGTAAAACAGATGAGACATTTAATATGAAATACCAGTTATGGAAATGTTTGCAAACATGCATTACTGTTGGGTTATTTCTCAAAATACAATGCACCGTACAACACTTTTAGGCAGACGTCATTGGATTCCTGGTTGAGAAATAGGTGAATATGGTAGAATAACTTAAAGTGATCACAGTTCCACAGTCAATACATGCATATTTGGAACTACGTTACTCGGACTAATGGGCTTTAACAGAATTCTAGCAGTTCAGTAATTGATTCATAATTACTAATTTTTCATTGAGATAGTTCACCTTGATCTGTTGAAGCTGTTCCATGACAACCTAACCAGAAAAAGAAGAAAGCATAATATGATAAGAAAATGCAAAACAGAGTAAATAAACTTCCAGGATCCACATTACAACCACATTTTGCCATACCTCATTTTCTTCAATGGTTCCAGCAGCAAGGGTTTCCAATGCTTTAATTCTTAACTCATACCTGCCTTCACGTGATTTATATAGATGGTTTTGCTGTAATAATAACAGTATAAGAGTAGCAAAAACCACATCTGAATGGAGAAACTGTAATTTATCTGTTAACCAACATTACCTTCCTCATAGTATCTGCTTGTTTTGAAATTCGATGCTTAATTTCTTGTACAACTAATTTCAGCACTGATGCGACATGCTACACAAAAATAATAACCATAAATGCAATTGAAAATGACCCAGTTGAGATGAACAGTATAATGGACTTTATCCGCAACAAGAAGCTGATTATATTAATAATGTAATCTTATTACTACATACCTGAGGAATGTCCTCTTTTCTTTTCTCAATGCTCTCATCCAAAATCATATCCACCACATTGAAAAGCGAGCATGAGGTGACTCTCTGCATAAATCGAAAGGCTTAGAGCATAAGTAAAAGCTAAGAGCAAGAAAGGTGAGAGAGATTCAAGAAAGTTACCTCTAAATTTCCCAACTTCATCAATTCTGAAATCTTGGAAGAAATATCCTCATGATTTCCACGCTTCAATTCAATGAAATCATATAATATGTTCCCTTCATGAAGGAATCATATAACAGTCATCACCCATTAACGATGCAATAATCAAGTGCAGAGTCAAAAGCTTTATTGACTCAAGAAAAGTAAGAAGTATGATCACGTGCACACAATAAAAGCAAATATTTTGAAAGGAATCCTCATATTTCAAATTCCCCAAGAATATTTATTCTATAAGCATACCAAAGTCAAGTTAGGTTTTTCATCACATGAGGAGTAAGTTAGTAGATAGCAACTTTGAAAAATAACCATTTGAAGATTAGCATTTGAGTTATATAAAAAATAACAATGAAAGAAGTTATAGAAATTTAAAAAATAAATAAATATAAAATAAAAAAAATCAAAATCAATGCTAGACTAAAAGAAGTTTGTATGAAATTGTTTTGAAACGATGCAACTGAATTTGTCAGGAGCAGCACAAAGGTAGAG
The DNA here is from genome assembly GCA_030278955.1 of Hygrophila difformis. Taxonomy (NCBI): domain Eukaryota; kingdom Viridiplantae; phylum Streptophyta; class Magnoliopsida; order Lamiales; family Acanthaceae; genus Hygrophila; species Hygrophila difformis. Next base: position 2,734,823 of record JAOANR010000006.1, on the reverse strand, counting down.
TTCATGTGATCATACATATTTGATATATTTAACAACTCCATAATAAAATTAATAACAATGAATTCCCAAGGTATCACCCAATGCACTAGCGAAAATCAGGAAAAGTAGAAAACATTTGTGTAATCAGCATACCATCAGCAAAACCATTAGAAGCTTCTATTCCTCCGGACATATTGCTGTTGCAGACACCACTTAAACCACCTCCCGCACTGATTTTTTCTAATGTACTTCTGGCCATGTATCCATGATGAATTTGGGAAGTAATATCAAATTTCAAAACTTCACGCGTCACTGAAAGTGCAAATTTTGAATAAATTGCATTAACAACAATTAGGTTGCACGAAATGAAACTGAAAGTTAAACATGATGAATCCATGAACGATATCTGCGGTAGGTGATCTAGTATGCCAGTCACATACTCACATTATAAACACATCCAGAGTATTAAAAACGACACTGTTGCGACATAACTAAGAGAGCCCAAATCCGCTATTAAGTGGAGCACAGTGTACAAGTACTTCAATCAACTGTAATATGAAACAGGGAAACACAAATTTAAGAGGAAAAGAAATCATTGGCATTGTATTCGATTAAACAATTCTCTCACAGCCACATTGTCCCGGAATTTCACTCTCGTCACCTCTATACGCCAAATAACAAGAGGAAAATTAAATCTTGAAACTGATCGCCATTACGACGAAATTGGGCAATTAATTCACGATACAAATTAAACCCTAGAAAAAACCGGAAGAAGAAGCACACGAACCTGAAGGGTTTTCCAACAAAATGCAGATTAAACAAACATGGATCGATCGATTCGGCAGCTCCAACTATCGAAACAGATCAAAATCTGAAAATCCCCTTTACTTTTTGTGCTTTTTTCCCAAGAGCTTGGGAAGTGAAATGAAACCATAAAAAACACAGAGAAAAAAACAGCTCGCGGACCAATGGGAATGGTGCCTTTTTCGGGAAGCCAAGAAAAAGTGCTAACTGTGAAAGATTCGAAATCTAACGCAGTCCAAAATAATTTCCGTGTCCTTTTTTCAAATTTATACGAATTTCTTGGTTCGCTATTCAGTATTCGTACGTTGGAGGAAGAAAATGTGACCACTGAGCTGCCCCACAGGCCATTGCTCAATTTGCGAATGAAGTTCCCGCCTTGGACCTTCAATACTTCATTTGTTTTTTTCAATTGTTACGGATCCATGTAGCCTAAAGTTCAATACATACTCTCTCCATCCCAGTTAAATTGTCTGATTTTTTGATATTGTTCATTATTCACTTTTAACTCAATATTATTATAATTATATATTTAAAAAAATAATCAAGTTTGGTCTTGTTAGATTCGTCTCGTATAATTTTTAAATATCAAACTTTTAAGAATTTTTACTTGTACCGAACTTGAGTTATTAATGGTTTAAAATATGTACTGAACTGCGTGAAAAGTGGGTCCGTCAAAAACATTCAAAAACGGAGGAAATATAATTTTTAATTGTATATATTTTGAAATATTAACGATTAAAAAAGTGCATTGGATTGTTTGCAGAAATGAAATGAGACATTTCAAGTGGGACAAATGGAGTATTTTAAATTATAAATTTGGTACAAGAATTTTTTTTTAAAGTTCGATATTTAAAAACTATAAGACAATATTAATCTAACAACATCTCACATAACAATATATTTAATTTCTATAACTATGATAAAAATTAAAATTAAAGCGATACAATAAATAGTACTCCCTCCGTCCCGTTTAAAGTGTCTCAAAACTTTTGGGCACGGTATTTTATGTGGGGATATTTAGTATTTAGGGAGGTGTATTCGTTTCAGATTTTTATTGATTTTAAAAAGTCGGTTGATCTAGAAAGTCTATGGACTCCACGTAGAGTTAGTTGATTTTGTACAGACTCTATGTAGAGTTTGATTGACTTGGCAAAATCTGTAGAAATTTGGAGAGATTTTGCATAGTTATAATTTTTAAAAGAATCCATTAAATTCTATGAAGAATTCAAATTCATAAACTGTTGAATACCTTAAAATTTTTAAAGACTTTTTTAAATATGTATTGAATACATCTAGATTTTTAAAGATTTTTTAAAATCTGTATTGAATACCTCTAGATTTTTAAAGACTTTTCAAAATCTAAATTGAATACAACCAAACTTTCAAACTCCAAAAAAATCTCATATACTCGCCATCCAATACACCCCCTTAATGTAGGTATAGATTAGTGTTAAAGTGGGGGTAAATTGTGAATTTATGTGATGTGATTGTAATGAGTTTGAAAATTTAGTTGGTTTATTTACGTGTGATGTGATAGTTGTGTGTGTGAAATTTTAATAAAATTATTTATTGATGTGATATGATGGGAGTGGGTTTGTAGTTAATTATTTCCAAAAAGCAAATGATGCAATTGAAATAGGACGGACAAAAAATGAAAGCGACACGGAATTAATGGGACAGAGGGAGTAGCATATTTGGCAATGGTGCAAACAAGATCAAATGAGCAAGTATGTTTTTCTAATTGTTTGATTGAGTTAAGCATTAAAATGAAATAATAATAATAATAATAATAATAATAATAATAATAATAATAATAATAATAATAATAATAATAATATGAGACCTTCAATGTTTTCTTTTTTCCATTCGCAAATAAAATTTTCAATTAAATCCACACAAATTAAGAAAATAATTCAATATCAAGCTATTATTATCTGATGCAACATAATAAAGTGTAGGATTAGAGTCAATATCTTATATTTGTTAAATATTGCTATAGAATTCTTTTGGGAGTGAATACGATTTACATAGTTGGTCATCAGAAAAAAAAAACAAAAAAAAAAAAACAAAAACAAAAAAAAAAAACAAAACAAAAAAACAAAACAAAATAAAGGAAAAAACAAAAAAACATAGGGAAAAAAGGACAAATATGTCCATTTTATTTTCCAAAAATTCAAATCAGTCATTTTTCTATTTTATTACCAAAACAGTCCTCTACAAATGCTAATTATGTCCAAATCAGTGCTTTTTTCACTAATTATATTCTAATTGCTGACGTGACAAGGGATTTAATTTAAACCTGACAGGTGGACATAATATTAGTCATTTTTCTTTTATCTTTTGCCAATTCAGTCATAAACTTTTGTTTTGTTCTATTTAGTCCTCTACCCAAATCGGTCATTTTTATATTAATTGGCCTCCAACCTTTCAAATTATTTCATTTTAGGCCCAGAACCTTAAATTTTTTATTATTACCAATTCATTTATCAAATAAATGCCCAACATACTTCCATAAATAAAATTAAACACCAAACCTCATACATTGGGTTTGCCTGCTTTGTTATCGGGTCTTTCAAGTACCGGAAGTGTACGGATTCTCTCTAACCACCCGACAGCAACCGATGGTTCATTGGTTTTGGTTTCCTTCAGCAACAATCAACATAATCTTACTTTGCGTCCTACCTTAGGATGTAGCAATGTTTGAGTAAATGATTTAACTTGAATTTTTGGAAGGTTATGGATACAGGAAGCCTTGGTTTTATTGAAAAAAATATTAAAAAAATATTATTAAAAATATTAAAAAATAGCCTGAATTTTATTGTTAACAAAGTATGATTGTGCTGATTGTTTCTGAAGGAAACCAGAACTAATGAACCATCGGTTACGGTCGGGTGGTTAGAGAGAGTCCGTAAAATCCAGAACTTCGAAGACTCGGTAACAAGGCGGTCAAACCCAATGTATGAGGTTTGATATTTAATTTTATTTACGGAAGTATGTTGGGCATTTATATGATAAATGGATTAGTAACAATAAAAAATTTAAGGTTTTGGACCCAAAATGAAATAATTTGAAAGGTTGGAGGCCAATTAATATAAAAATGAGTGATTGTGGTAGAGGATAAATGAACAAAACAAAAGTTTATGACTGAATTGGCAAAAGATAAAAGAAAAATGACTAATATTATGCACACGTGTCAGGTTTAAATTAAAACCCTTGCCACGTCAGCAATTAGAATATCATTAGTGAAAAAAGGACTGATTTGGACATAATTAGCATTTGTAGAGGACTGTTTTGGTAATAAAATAGAAAAAAGACTGATTTGAATTTTTGGAAAAGAAAATGGACCTAATAGAGTCAATATCTTATACTCCCTCCGTTTCTAAATAAAGGTTACATTTTGACTTTTTTTACTGTTCATTGTAGCACTTTGACTTCTATTCTTCTTATAGTTATACAAGAAAAAATATAGTCAAGTGAGATCTTGTTGGATTCGTCTCATCTTCTAGTTTTTAAATATCAAATTATTAGAATTTATACTTGTACCGAATTTGAGTTATTAATAATTTAAAATGTGCATTGGCAAACGTGCAGAGGAGAAATGTAACATTTAAAAAGAAACGGAGGTAGTATTTGTTAAATATTGCTATAGAATTCTTTTGGGAGTGAATACGATTTACATAGTTGGTCATCAGAAAAAAAAAAAAAAACAAACAAACAAAAACAAAAAAACAAAACAAAATAAAGGAAAAAACAAAAAACATAGCAAACATACGATTCACGTATCTATATATATATTAAAGCATTAGTGAACAACTTATCCTACATTTAATGTGGTGTCTCCATTTCAAATTTCTAATTTTTATAAATTTTTGTATTTTTTAATTTATTAATTTTAGATTTTAAAATTTATTTATTTATTTATTATAGATTTTCAGTTTTTGAAATATATGGAATTCCTATAATATTCACTTTTAAAAAGATTTGAAATTTAAAATTTTGCATATCTTATGTTATCTATATTATTTTGCATTTTTTAATTTACTAATTTTAGATTTTTGCGTTTATTTATTTATTCATTATAAATTTTAGTCTATCGTATATAAAATCTATCATTTACAAATCTATCATTTACTTATAAATTCTCACTCTATCAGTTTCACTATATATTCACTTTTAAAAAGATTTGAAAGATGAAATTTTGCATTTTTATTTTATCTATGTTGGAGTTTTTTTTGTATTTTTTTATTTTATCTATTTGAAATTTTATTATTTTGCATTTTTTATTTTATTTATTTTAAATTTTATTGCTGCATTTTGTATTTATTTATAGATTTTTAGTTTTACACCATAAAATTATTATGACGAGTTTTGCACTTGAAACTAAGAATTATGTTGCGTTTATGTTGCAATATGGTGAACATATTGTAATGCCGGTAATTTTGTATAAGTTTTGTCTCAATTTTGGTTATAATTTTTTTGTATGGTGAATGATGTAATCAAAATATAAATTGCAGGTCAGATTTATTTATTCATCTTAAATATATATTAATGTGTATATATTAGTAGTTTTTAAAAGATACTCCCTCCGTCCCACTAATAGTGTCCCATTTCTTTTGGGCACGGAATTTTATGTGGGGATAGTTAGTATTTAATGTAGGGGTAGATTAGTGTTTAAAGTGTTGATAAATAATGAATTGATTTATTTATGTGTGATGTGATAGTTTTGTGTTTGAAATTTTAATATATTTATTTATTAATGTGATATGATGGTAGTGGGTTTGGTAATTAAAATATTTAATTATTTCTAAAAAGAGAAATGTGACAATTATAGTGGGACGGACTAAAAAGGAATGTGATGGAATTAGTGGGACGGAGGGAGTATTTAATTTCCAATTTATGTGACGTTTCCACAATTTTCAGTTTTTTTAAAAAATGGAAGTTCAAATTTAAATGGAATTTGCAGTGTCTCAAAACTTTTGGACACGCCGTCCAACACATTTGTTTAACATTTAATATCTTAAAATGTACATATATAAAATTTTTGTAAAATATATATTCTAAAACGACATGATTAGAAAAATCTAACAAGACCGAATTTGACTATATTTTTATCGTATATAATTGCGATAACATTATGTCAAAGTTGATCAATAAACATTGTTCAAAAGTCAAAATGAGATGCTTTGAGTGCGACGGGGGGAATATTTTTTAAGAAATACTCCATCCATTTTACAATAAGTATAACACTAGGAAATGACACAAGATTTAAGGTAAGTTAATAAAATTTATTTAGTTGAAGTAATTAAATAAATAAAATAAGTCACATTTGACTTTATTCCTTTTGAGTTTTATTTTAATTAACATGAAAAATTAATAAATTAAGTATAATTAGTAAAAATTATTAACCTTCAAAACATTTCAAATATGGTAGTGTAACACTTAATTCCAACACCCAAAAAGGGAAAGTGTAACACTTACAAACAGATAATGTAATTCATTAATCTATATTTTAACAGATTTGCAATTGATGAAAAATAAATATAAATCTAGCTTTATTAGAAAATTATGATTGTGAATGATCAAAGTAAGTTCATATTGAAAGACTAATTGCTGCAAATTCTATAAGTTTGAAAATTTTCTTTGGAATGCCAGTATTGAATGAAGTTTTAACGTCTGAAACAAATAATCTTTTGACACTAGAAGAAACATATTATAGTAATAAAGAAATGAAAGTGGATCATGCTAATATTACCTTTGTTGATTGATGATGAGAATAATGTTTATAATAAAATAATGTATGTAGTTGATAGTAATGGGTGTTGATTCATTTTTTTTTTACGTGGTGGAACTGATTAGACATTTATCGATAATTTATCTAGAAAATATTATGTTTAGCCCTTCATGGTAGATGTAATATTGTGTTGCCTGTAGGATCCAATTGAATAGCACCCTTACTCATTCCAAGAGGTAGGACTGCACATTCTAGATTTGGTATTCCTCTAGATTGTGACGAGAAGTCTATCTGCAAAAAACTTACATCAGAAAATTGTTTAACCTCTCTAGAAATTATTTTACCTCTCTTCTCATTAAAACAAAACTCAATATTTGGGATGAAAATTTTTTATTGGTGGAATGATTATGAGCCCGTCTGAATTAACCAAATTCTCCATTCAATTTCAGATGAAAAAATTCCACTCGCAGTTTGTTTTACTATGACTATAAAAAACCAAAAAAAAAAGTAGATGTCAACCTTTAAAGAAAGTTAGACTCTATCTTCAAAAATCAGTTTTTACCCATGTTAGTGATATGTTGCAATATCTCGTGTCACTGTAAAGAGGGGACTCGGAGTATTAATATGTAATTAAGATTGATTAACTTAAGATACTATAAGAAATGTAATTTACAATGAAAATTATATATGGCATAAATTTGCACAATAAATACTTCATGTACATGATCGTAATTGGTAAAGCTGGTATTAATCTTGAAGATGTACAATTATATGTGACATTTTCAAATGATAATTTTATAAATTCTACGAGAAATTCTATAGCGGCAATTGTTGAAAATACTTATACAAATATAAACTGCACCACTTCAAATCCAAACATTTTTACTATATATTAACCCCTACCAATGAGATTATTGCTACAATCAATAATTACATCATGAAACGTATGCCTGTAAATGAAAATGTATGTATGTATGTATATATATATATCAGTTTTAACAATATTTGTCAAAAGGGTGAAAACATAGATAATGCCAATTAATTATTTTCACTGGAATATCTCGACACGATCAATTGTTCTGGATTACTGAATCATGAAATATAGTTGAATGAGGGTTCCGTAGTTATGCTTCTTAGGAATATATATCCATCAAATAAATTATGTAATGGAAGTAGGTTGATAGTAACCAATAATTGGAACTAGATAGTTGAGGTTAAACTAATTTTCGGAAAACAATGAAAGTAAAAAATTCTTGATTGGTATAATGTTTATGAGTCTATTTGATTTGACCAAAATTTTTGTTCTATTTGAGATGAGAAAATTCTCACTCACAGTTTGTTTTGCTATAATTATAAACAAAAGTCAATGTTAATCTTTAAAGAATGTCGGATTTTATATTCCAAAACCAATTTTTAGCCATGAACAATTATGTTGTAATATTTCGTGTCACTAGCAAGATGTAGCTAAAAGTATTAATATGCAATTTAGAATGATTAACTCAAGATACTACAAGAAATTGTTGTTTATAATGAAATTTATATATGACAGAAAATTTACAAAATGGATAGTTGATATAGGTGATGGTAAAGCGGATATTGATTTTGGAGATTTACAATTAGATGTGACATTTTTGGATGATATTCTTATAAACTCTATGGGTGATCCTATTGCAGTAATTTTTTAAAGTACATATACAGATATAAACTGCACCACTTCAAATTCAGACATTTTAAAAGATAGTGTTATACTAGCCCCTATCAATGAGATTTTCACCAATGAAATTTTCAGCAAATTGTTAGGAAAATTTTCATATTATGCTTCATACTTATTTTTAAGTTTATTTTAATAGTTATTTTTATTGATCTTTTAGATTTGTACTGGACAAGCCATAGAAGCTAAAGAATAGTTATAATATGATTTCTTTGTTAGTTTAAAAATAACTAAATTATATTATCATATACATCATCTTTTGAATGTATAAAAAATCATTACACATTTTTCATTATTCAAAATGTAATTTATCATAGCTTTATATAATATAAGTATATATTTATATAAAATATAAAGTTATGCCCGTCGAGTCTCGACGGGTTATTTACTAGTTTTTATTATATAGTAGTACGTGATTAAGCATAGACTAATATCATTGAATGCGTTGTATTTGAATTTACAATGATTATTATAATACCAATTATTATTGTTGGGTCCCTTTTTCTTGTCGAGATGTGTAACTTATTAAATCAATCCAGGAGAGTTCCACTAGATGTTCAAACACCGGGTTCCGACCCGAACATTAGCGAACGTGAAATCTTCTACTCCAACATCCAAGCAGATAGTCGATGGTACCAGAAAACCCCTTTCTGGTGAGAATGCTCCCGATTCTTCTTCGACTCCTTGAAGAACCCCTCTCCAAGTTTCCCTTGAATGAGCCTGTAAAAGATCCTCCTCTTGATTTACCAATACGATGCAAGTATCTCTTTGTTGACAGAAGAACTTGAGTGGTTCCCTTGATTGATTGCGTCGGTTTCAACCAAGTGATCTTGAAATACACGAACTCCTTCGTTTCACTCAAGCAACAACAATAAAGGGATCCACAGGGGTCTCCACTTTATTGTTGCAAATTCACAACCTTTACACCAATGATATTTCCCGAGTTCTTGTGTAAAGATGATTAATCCTCTCACAATTTTTCCAGCCTCACTTTCGAATTTTTCCAGAGAAGAATCAATGAATCAAATCTGTCTACACTTTCTCCAGGAATAAAAAGGCTGGTGAAGGAAGATCTTGGCCTATTGGAAATATATTGTTGCCATGAGAAATAACTTTCCATAGGTGACATTTCCTGGGATATGTGATCTTATTTCCAAGATGCTGAAACTCAATCCCCAGGAAATATTCTTTCCAATATCTGTGAACCATATCCAGGAAAACTATCATAACAAATCTTCCATAGTCTTAATTTCCTTAGGATGAATTATTCACTTTCCAATGTAGTCCAAATCAATCCCAGGAAATCTTTAATATGGCCGTTGCAAACTCTATCGAGACGCGGTATGGATCCTTTCCAAATTTAGCGCGGGCGACTGACGAGCGGCGGGAATCCTATCTAATGTTCATGCATTGGTTTGTACACATTCAATCAAAAACATGGTTCTAACAATTATTATTATTATTATTATTATTATTATTATTATTATTATTATTATTATTATTATTATTATTATTGTTATTGTTCCAATATCGAGAAATGGTTCCAACTTGCAAGTGGGTTCTGTTGAGCTTAAAAAGGCCAGTCATGTACATCAGGGTCCAATTAATTATATACTACTACTATTAATTTAGTGGCAATGGGTCAGAAGAAAATCGAAAATCACTTGAAAGCCCATCAACAGGCAACAGGCCCACAGTTCGGCTCAAAGGGATTTTGCCGAACATAGTGAGAATGTGATCATGTGAATATGTGATGATGGGATTATTATTCTATTCAATTTAAACTGATTTTATAGTCTGAGAACAAATTGTTTTGGGGATTAAATTGCAAACTGAGATTGAAGTGCTCGAATTTAAAATCTGGGTAGTGTTGTAAGTAGTAAAATACATAAATGGTCAACTCAATATAAAAATTTCATTGTCTCACTAATGAAATAGATCGGATGCAAATAGGGCATGAATTTAAAACTTAATCCGGTGATGCACACCTCCATATTATATAAATCAAGTTTAAAACATGTTCGCATTACTAAACCTCGGGATATAAATAAAACGAGTCATGTAAGCCCCTAAACATAGCCATGATGTGCATTGCATTGATGCCTGACAATAATGAATTGTGACACGGCTGGTGCCTTCATTTATTTCAAACCTAATGACATATGGAGTATATACACACACATATACTAGTAGAAAAAGCGACACATGAAAGGTGTGGTATGTACACAATTCTATATTCATAAATTTATAGTAGTATAATACGTACTTGATATCTTCTGCCTAACCCCACTTTCTCGCCTCAAACAGGTTTCTGACCGGGAGTTTTTATTTTTTTATTTTATTTTATCATTGCAGTATATCGAGAAAAAAAAAAAAACATAACATATTATCTGCAACCAATATTATAGCACGCATGACTACTCATATAGTGTAAATAAGGGTTATGAGGTTTAATTGTGATATTATTGGGTATGATTGCGAAATTGGACCAATGTGTATTCTTGTATGTTTAATTTGTCGAAGTAATTAAAACTTTATGAAATTGTTAGAGATACTGCATATCAAGAAAGCATAGAGTTGGCTTTGACCCAAAATCTCTTTGGCCACTTGATAAATTTTCTCATCCGTTAATAAAATGCCCAGATTTATAAGTAAGACTCATTTCCATTATATTTCATTACCTGGAAAATACCAAAATAAATCGAGTATTTTTTACTATAGTACTGCTTTTAAAAATAATGAAAGAAAACGTTCCCATAGTTAGAATTTAAAATTGGGTCATAAAGCTAACGTGCTACTATAAATGAACCACCTCGAATTTTTTTCTTAAAAGAAGTCGTGAAAAATTTTGAATATATCGTCGTTTCCCCTTAAAAAAATTGAAAAATTAATACTGTAAAACCTGTAGTGCTACGTTTTGTTTTTATTTTTTTTGAATTTGAATGAGTTTCGCTTCCAAATGAAATTTGGCAAGGATGTACCGAAGACTTGACCTAATAATTAAGTCTCCTGATTCGAATTTTTGTGTATGTATATATTTTTTTTAGAAAATCACTCTTCAATGCCCACCAAATTTTTTGGGATTGGTTTTGGATTCAACATTGCTTGGGAATATTCGGTATAAAAAAAAATAACCAGATCTTTTGGGATTAGTTTTGGATTCAACATTGCTGGGGAATATTCGGTATTAAAAAAAAATATCAAACGTAATTTTCTCAAGCTTGGTTAGGTGAGGAAATGTTCGATTCGGACATTATAAAATACAGCACAAAAGATAAAAATGGAAATACAAAAAAGGGGTCTGAATTCTGATTTTTCTGGGGCACCCCACGTTGCAATCGTGATATGTGGCAGTTGTTTAATCACATAACATTCTCGTTGACATTTAATTTTCATTAGCAAATAAATAAGATCAATCGAGAGTTCTTTAATCACATAACTAAATTACATTAATCTCAAAGTCCCTCTTTAATTTCACTATTGTATTTCTTTAATCAATGATGGCTTCAACTTTTTTAGTGGTACAAAATTGACTGCGATTCGTACCTAATGCTGAAAATGATCGAAAATGGCAATCATTTTACAACCACGTTATATACCTAGGGGGAGTTTTTCCAACTTTATTTAAAAAGTAGAGATTATGTATTAAAAATGTCCATATATCTTTCTAAAAAAAATACTCCGTAGTATTTTATAAGACATATATAACTAATTAATTGAAAATAAAATATATCATATTAATAATTTTATTTTTTAAAATAATTCAAATTATAAGAAAATAGTTTCAAAAATAAAAAATTCACAATCTCCTTTACATATATGTGTATGATAATAACACACGCACGCTCTGTTTGATCGAATTTTTATTTATTTATTTAATTTTTTTCTGTTTTCTATGTATTTTAATTTCAGAGTATTTTTTAATTTCAAATTTTAATACCATTTTCCTGAGTACTTCCAAGTTCCATACCAATATGTATCCTGTGCCGCACAATTAAGGGGCAAATAATAATAATAATAATAATAATAATAATAATAATAATAATAATAAATAAATAAATAAAATGAAAAAAACACAAACTCGCAATATAGTGACCAAAACCGTATTCGTTAACAATTATTGTTAATAAGAGTGATATACTCCCTTCGGATTTTTTAGTAGCCATGTTTTCATTTAAACACCCGTCAATTTAATATAATTTTTTATTGTAATTATATAAGAAAAAATATAGTCAAATGGATGATAAATTTATCTAATTATATAAATTAAAAATATTAATTTTCATAATTTTTAATTACACATAATTTAAATTATTAATTATTAAAATATATATATATAATATAAATTGAATTACACCAAAAATTGAAATGAAACTCAAAATTAGAAACAGAGAAGTAATATATTGGACGGCAGAGAAAAATCCAATGCAATTGCTGACTCATGTGAAGGTGATGTGATGCATAACAATAAAAATAATAAATTTAAAACGTTACCTAAACTCCAACTAAGAAGGAAATGGACAATTTTTTTTTTGTTTATTAATTTTTTATAATTTACGATGGAGAGTCAACAGATAATGAAGTAATTAAATACAAATTATAAAAAGATTAAACGAAAGGGACAAATGCTAAATAGAAATTTAAACCACCAAACCATAAAAAAAAAATCGAAAAACTTTTATATTATGAATTGCATTGTTTATATGGAAAACCAAAAAAAAAAAAAAAAGTTAATGATCCTAATTAATAAATTGCATCCGATTACTCCGGGCAAGCAAGGGCGGCGATGTATAAAAGTTTTTATATAGTACTAATTTGCGGTGAAAAAGAAATAAAATATACATACAATCATCATAAATAGTAAACTATAATCTCAAGTCTTATTGAGGCTTAATCTATCTATCTATAAATCCTGAATACTTTTTGGTATGTGCAGACTCTTTTGTCCTTATTAAAATTAATCTATCCTTCTTAATTTCAGGGGTTAATCAGTCATTATGGACTCATTTTTAAATCAACGGCTCTTGCAAAGACACATAGATGCTGAGTAATTGCCCAGTAATGCCATGTCATCGACCACGTCATCAATATCTAAGTTTAGAAAACAAATCAATCTATTAATATAACAAAGTCGTGTGAAAATCTTCATATATATTTTAAAAGATATAATTCTTTTTATATAAATTATTTTGATTGCATATATAAATCTATCTATTAATATAACAACTTTTTTGATACATACTTCATATATATAAATTATTTTTTTGGTGACCTATATATAATATTGAATAATATTGTATCAAATAATATTGATACATATAATATAAATTATTTTCTGATACATATAATATAAATTATTTTTTTATGTATACTTTTTTTATACATATAATTTTGTAAAAAATAATATTATAATATAATTAAATAAATTTAGTTAGATTAAAAATTTATCTGTATAAAATATATAATCCTGTATCAATAAAAGGAATATAATTATGATATTTTTTAAAAAAGTATTTCATTCAAACTATATTGAATAACTAAATTTAAGAAATGTTGTGAACTATAAAAATTTAATAAATTTTATATCCCAATTTTTTTACCTAGCTTAATATTGAAATTAAACAGTATAAATGAAGTAAATATATGTTTTTAAATTATAGTAAATATATTTATCATATCAAATATTTATAAACATAAAACTATATAATATTAATTCTTTGATCAAATATATAATAGTAAAGGAGTATTTAAGAAATATTAACATATTATAATATTAATAAATAAATATAATTAGGTTAAAAATATGTATCTAAAATAGAATCCTATATCAATATAAGGAATTTAAAATAATAGATTTCAAACATTTTTAATCAATGACATATTTTAAATATAAATATTTCATTAAAAATATGGTGTAAACATTAAACTGACGTTAAAAAAAATTGATAATATAAAATAACTAATCACTTAAAAATTCCATACCATTTTAGCCAATTCTACATATTTTTTTTTTCTTTCTTAAGAAGAAAAGAAAGAAAATGAAAAAAAAGACTAACACGTATCATAGTTTAACTTTTAGACATAATATCCTTAATCCTTATTTTATTTCAATATAAATATATATGTATATGAAATTCAAAGTAAATTTTTATACAAATTTTTTATATATAAATAATTTGTATTGTAAAAGGATATAAGAAGTATTTTAGTATAAATAATTGTGAAGATTTGTGGGAATCATAATTAGTTTTGGATTGTAGCAATATTTTTATCCAAAAGCTCTAATATTTTTTTTAAGTGATCATGACGTTCAAACATGATACAAAACATGTGAATATAAACTTTCAATCAAACATATTAACCATTTTATTTTTTACAAAGAATAATCTAAAGTGAACATTTATCATAAATATAAACATACAATACTAAACTTATCAAGTTTTCCACTTGCGCTCATTATTTTAGATATGAAAGTGAAACTATTTATATTTATATTTTTAACATTAAAAATAATTTATTTTATGTTATGTTCATTTGGTTGTGTCTTTGAATTTTTCTTCAATCGTCTTATTCTCTCATTTATTTCCCTTTTAAATTTTTGTTACATGCATTCCAACCACTATTTTAAGCAAAAGCCTTTTTTTTGGTGAACAAGTCTGAGAAGGCGGGCAAAGAGAAAAAAGAAAAAAAAATCGAAAACATAAACAAAAGACTTGAATCTCATGTAATTCAAAAAAAAATTATATTCTCATTTTATATCCTCATATAAGTTCAATCATTATACGCTCATTTTTAGATCAAATGCTCTTATTAAAACAAGCGGGTAGATTGATAGCTGCTGAGTAATGCCATATAATCAAACACGTCATCAGCAAAAAAAATAAAATAATAAATAAATAAACATCAATAAATTCATCTGTTCTTTTCTATGTTCCTCTCATCCTCTGCCTCACCAAACGATCCGAGGTTTTCTCTACTAACTTTACTTCAATGCCAATAGTGACTCGCTTCAAGAGCTGTGTGGATTGCTTGGATAATTCATTCTGATTATGCATGCATACTCCCAATTTTTATACTTAAGGGTATTATATTGGCATTCCTATCATTGTGTTTGATTTAATGCCCCAAAGAACAACCTCTTAATTTTATTCAGAATAATAAAATCAAAGAATTGAGTAGAACGAATATTTAAAATTTGATGAACTTTCTACAAAAGATGCAGCTTCACCATTGAAGCCATGCTCGACAAAGTAGCCACATGTTAATAGTGAGTTTCCTTGGAGCATATAAACATAAAATATTGGATAATGTAGTAATTTTAATTTCTACCACCCTCTTGCATGAACATAATTTGAACAAATAAATGTTAAGCTCTACCAATTGCTTGGTCATTATTTGTGCCCAACGGAGCAAATGGGTAAAAAGTTTTCTTAAATGTTAAATTGACTATTTCTTTTACAGCTAAAGGCATTGCATTAGTGTTCACTTCTGTTGTTCCGTCGATTGAATGGCCAAAGATTCAATTGATCACGATGAACAAATTGAGGAGTTGATTTATAAGGTGTGTGCCAAATCTCATTAATGTAATTATTGATTTTCCTTTTATCCTTGGAGAGTTGATGATTGACATTCACACATAATTCTCACTAACTATTACAAAAACTATACTATTATTATAAGCATAACTTGAATTGCTCTACCTGGAGTGGAGATAGGAATTAGCCTGTGTTGAGAATTTTTGGTTGTCCTGATGATTGTTTTCACTAAATATCAACTAAAAACATTTCTGATATGAAATTGTATCATTTAGGAGTGATAATGAATGTTTTGTTGATGGCATGTGGAGAAGTTGTATCAAAAACTCTATAAGTTGGTTGAGAAAATACTTGGTTCCCACTTTCAACCAAGCATGCTATGTTTCGAGTTTATTTAGCTTTAGTATTGTGGAATCGAATTATTTAATAGATCATGTGGATAGGAGAGGGAATTGAATTATTAGAAAATTGTTATATCATTCAAGAAAATTCACATAATGGGAGGAGGGTCGAGGGATAATGGGATGTTAAAATAACTAATTTATAATAAATATGTTTCATTTTAACAATGAAATCCTAAATTTGATTGTTAAATTATAAACTCTATTCCTCCTTAACTTTTAACTCTATATCTCTAAACTCTAAACCATTATCTCTAAAATTATCATTGACTATGAATTCCAAATTGTATACTTCTACGTATTTATTTTGTTCATTCAACTAAAAAAAATATATATTAGTTCTATTCATAATAAGAAAGCAATACGCCCGTGCGCAACGCGCGGGCAAAAAATACTAGTACTTTTAATGATTAAATTTAGTTATAGTTTAAACCTGTCCCACAACGGTTGAAATGGAGAATGAAACACCTATAAGTGTATATATCTTCCTTATAGATGTGTTTTAAAGTATTGAAGGGTTGATTCAAAGCGAATGATATATTACAAATGAGTCTGACTGATACATTATAAATAGTATTAGTGTCAAACAATGGAGATACGCGTGGAATGATAATTTTTCTTAGCAAAGCCAAAGCCGAAGTCATAAAGGGATGATTAGAGCCCGTACACCACAGATTATGATGGGACAAAGAGGAGTGATAGAGGATCGGATGTGGATTCGAATCCCAATCATAAAGTTGGAAGGTTGAGACTCCACAATTAACATATATTAACATCAATGAACATGACAATTATATATGGATATTGAAGCTTTGCATAATTCTCAAGTCTTTTTAACTTACTGGGGGAGTTGGGATGAGGACCTAGCCCAAACGGTTAAGTCCATTGACTTCCAACGGAAGGTTGGGGTTCGATTCCCACCGGCCCCAATCCCTCCATTTAATTCCCCTTTGTAATTGTGTGGCATGGACTCCCACCACCCTTTCCAGGCCTTCAATGGCTCTTAAAAAAAAAAAAACCTTTCTGGGGAGTTTGAATTCCCTTTTATTATTTAGTTATTCTTACATCTTTCGGGCAAAAAAATTGCTGTCAAAAGTCTTCATATATTACTCGTGTGAAAATTACCATAAAAGGCTGCGACATGTTCTTACCAAACCACCACCCGTTTTACTATCTATGTTCTTTTCCATTTGGCCCACTTCCCACTACCTTTGAAAAATCTAGAGTTTAAATAATTTCTACTTCGTAAGTATATTTCTAGTTATACTTCTTTACATTTTAGGTTATTTATTTCCATTACTTTAACATGCTTTTAAGCTGTCCAGGTATGGCTTTATATTTACCCTATTTCACTGAAATGTTGTACTCTTATATGTAGTATATACATACCTAAATCATCCCTAAAGACCCTAAGCGATAAACGCTATATGCAAGACTTGATCAACATACTTTTCTAACATCAACTCCAATATACTTCATATGTATGAAGTTTGTTGGTAAGTACCTTACCACAATTTTTTGTCCCCAAAAAAGAAAAATTCTGATCACAATTTCCCCAAATGTTGAATATCAAAGATTGGAAAACTAAAAAGTCCATTTAAAGCTTTTAATTAAAATGTTGAAATTGTCCCTTTACTGCATCACCTAATAAAATTGAATGGTTCACACACAGCCCGAATTGAATCCTAAAAAATGACCACTACTATTATTCAAAGAAATTCAATTACATATATATACCACCAATACATACATACCAAGGCAACTATCTTGACAATTTCAAATAGCCCGACTTCCCAGTTATAAATAAAATGTAATTAATAATTAAGGTTAATAATAGAGGAATGAAAATTGAACACCAACACGTACCATTATAGTACTATTATAGGAGTAGTTTTCAAAAAAATACTACTCCACTATAAAAGTACTAGTATTATACTAATTTATATCTAACCAACACTATGTGCACATTTATACCACTCCCCTATTTTGTAGTAGCTAGTAAGACACAGGCATGTGCATTGCACACACTAATTTCCTTTTTGCCTCATTATAAAGATTCAATCCGTATTCCCTAACAACAATAAATGATTACTCCAACAGTAGTTGGGCAAAAATGTCTGACAAGTCACAAAGTATAGATGACCTATAAAGGGTACAAACAAAAAAATTACTACTTGTAGTACAGTAAAAATCAGTTCCATTGCTTTATCATTTGGTAGTAGTAGTAGTAATTTTTTGCTCGTGTGTTATTTTACCAACTGCCTATTTCTCCCGAAACCCCCCAAGTTTTTGCATTCTCTCCCGCTTCCATTCAGTTATTTCTCATCCTTTTTTTTTTTTTTTCACTAATTAAACTTGCCACTAAAATAATTTGTTAAATTTCCTTCTCTTTCATTTTTTTCTAAATCCAATCTCAAACAATCCCTTTGTGGCAGCCTAAATTCTGAAAAATAAAACAGTTAAAGCTTATCCACACCGCACAAACCAGTAACCATTGCTTAAGCTTCTCTTTTTTCTTTTTCTTTTTCTTTTTTCTTTTCGTTTTCTTTTGTTTCCATGTAAAGCGATGCTAAATTGGGTTTTCAGTTGGGAAGCTCAGATCTTTACATTTCTGCCAAACACTTTCCACCTCAGTTTCTTGCTCCCACTTCAAATGGGTTTCCTGAAATCTTAGCACTTTCATATTTCATCATGATGATATTCATTTGACAATCTCTACGCAATTGAAATTCTGAAACCCAAAGAGGGTGGGAGCTGGATTTTCTGATTTGAGCTTCAAGACAAGTTTTTAACTTTGAAACAATATTGTTTGGCAAGTGGAGAAATATTAAATCAATTATCAGAGGCCCATCGTAGGGATGATGAGAACTTGTGGTGAATAACACATTTTTAGGTAATGTAACTATAGCAGCCTTGAGATGATTTGAATATACTAATAATATTTTTTTCTCCCCTTTCTAATTAGAGCTGGTCAACTTCCAAAAGTTGGAATCTTGTAGTACATTTCTTTCTTCTCTCTTTTTTTTTTCTCCCTGAAATTTATTGGGGACTTTTCTGGCTTGCTATTCTATACTACTCCTATATGTTTAGGTAGAGAGCTGAGAGGGGTGGTCAAGAATGGCTATTGGGAAAAAAATTCAGAACGAGATGCCACAGGATCTAAAGAAGCAGCTTGCTCATGCTGTAAGAAGTATTAAATGGAGCTATGCAATCTTCTGGTCCCCTTCATCCAGGCAACTCGGGTAAATCTCTTCACTTGGTTGAACAAGTGATCTTTCTTGTGTTCTTGCCATGTTTTACGCAAAGTTTTGATGATGCCATGAAATCTCGAGACAGCTTTTCCCATTTCCTGTGCAATTTGTTGCTTGAGGGAAGTTTCTGTGTTCTCCAGTTTTGAGGTTAATTCATTTGTGATGTGCATCTGGTTGTTTTTGTTGAAAACCATATCTGTTGTTACTGTGGAATCCATTGTTGAAACAGGACAATCATTGACTGCTTTGGCCTCTGAGGGGCAGTTTAGTAGTACTGCTAACCAACACGTATTGATTTAAATGGAAAATTCTGATGATATTCAAAAAGAGCGAAAAAAAAAACATTAATATCATCTCACAATGCAAAAATGGCAAGCACTTTGCAGGGAGTTGAAATGGGGGGATGGGTACTACAATGGAGACATCAAAACAAGGAAGACAGTTCAGGCGGCGGAAGTGGACGTAGATCAGCTGGGCCTGCAGAGAACCGACCAGCTGCGAGAACTTTACGAGTCCCTTACACTTGGCGAAACCAGCCCTCAGGCGAAAAGGCCCACAGCTGCATTATCCCCTGAAGATCTCACCGATGCGGAGTGGTATTTCTTGGTTTGCATGTCGTTCGTGTTTGATTCCAATAAAGGGTAATTTTTCTTACCAATCAAGCAATTGTTGTAATTGTTTTTCCTTCGGAGCACACAAGAGGACCATCTCATCATGCTCAATATATCTCTCAGGTTGCCCGGAAGAGCAATTTCCAAGAATCAACCAATCTGGCTGTGCAATGCTCATCGTGCTGATACCAAAGTTTTCTCTCGTTCTCTGCTTGCCAAGAGCGCGTCAATCCAGACAATATTGTGTTTTCCACATTTTGGGGGTGTGGTCGAGCTGGGGACGACAGAATTAGTATCGGAGGATCTGAATCTGATTCAGCACATTAAAGAAGCCTTAGACATGGAGGCCACTTCTGCGAGTGTTTCCTCCATGATTCCTAATCATGTCCCCACGAGCATCACGATCGACACTGATGATGGTGGCCTTGATCAGCTTTTAGATTGTCCAGCGACTCCAGTCATCGACGTATGTTCTCCCCACGACAGCTCGGATGATTTTGCGGACAATCTGCTGATAGACGAATCGAATTTGGTGGAAGGTTTCGATGGGGAGGAGGCTTCCCCAATGCAACACTGGCCATTAATGGATGATGCCATCAGCAATTGCCTGACGTCCAGTGACTGTGTGTCCCAAACACCCGGTGAGCCTGAAATGGTTATCCTGAGGCCGGATGGGAAGGATGAACATAGCGCTTGCGTCCATGATGCTCGAGAAAGTAGCCAGCAGGATGCCTCGGCTTTCCAAGGCAATGAGAATCATTACCACAGTGTACTCTCCAACCTTCTCAAGAGTTCTAACCAGTTACTTCTTGGGCCGTATTTGAAAAACGGCAGTAGGCAGTCGAGTTTCATTAACTGGAGGAAGGATGGGTTGTCCGGTGGTGCCCGTGTGCCTCAAAGTGGATGCCATCAGAAGCTGCTGAAGAAAGTTCTCTTTGAAGTAGCTTGTATGCACGAGAGTTTACGGGCTGTTACCACTAAACAGAAGAGCAGTGGTAAGCCGGATACGGATGAAACTGACAGAAACCATGTCTTGTCTGAGAGAAAGCGCAGGGAAAAGATAAATGAGAGGTTTGCAATTCTTGGATCGATGGTGCCATCAGGTGGAAAGGTATAGAAATCTACAATCTCTACAATCTTGATACTGCTTCCGTATATGAAGAAAACCGATGGCTTTGTTGCTGCAGGTGGACAAAGTATCGATACTGGATCAGACGATTGAGTACTTGAGGAAGCTCGAAAGACAGGTTGAAGAGTTGGAATCACACAAAGAAGTAGCACGGGTCGAATCAACAACTCAAAAGAAACCTCATCATGATGCCATTGAGAGAACCTCTGATAACTACGGACCCAATAAAAGCGATTGCATCAAGAAGCTATTGACAAACAAGAGAAAGGCTTGTGAAACAGATAGAACATGGCCTGAAAACAAGAAGGTTCAGCTGCGGGATTCCTCCAAAGATAGCATTACTGTTACTGTTACAGACAAGGAAGGTACTGCAGTCTTGATTGAGATACGGTGCTCTTGGAAGGATAGTGTGGTGATTGACATCATGGAAGCTGTGAGCAAACTCGGAATGGATGCGCAAACGGTTCAATCTTCCAACGCTGATGGGATTCTCATCATGACTGTAAAGGCCAAGGTATGTGATTGCCAGTTCTAAACCCAAGATTTGAACTGCATTTGTAACGGCAATAATGTACTATATGCCTGCCAACTAATGTAGAATAATTTGCAGAGTAAGGGATTGAAGAGAGTATCACCAAATGTGGTCAGACAAGCTCTACTGAAGGTCATCAGAAAGTCTTTAAGTTGAAGATTTTGCTGAGAAACTCCATCCATGAGCCCAAAATGTAATTTCCTGGGCTGTTTTTCGTTTGTTCTTTCTTTTTTTCATTTTTTTTGGTCCTTAACGAAGTGGTTAAATCCCAGTTCAATGCAGTAACTGTTTTGTGGGATAACCCTTTTTATGTTTATCATCCTTTTGTCAAAGGTTAAGCACGATTTGCTGGAAGATTTAGAATGACTTCATATCTGCAATATGCAAAGAAAGTAAAAGGATTTAGAATGGCTTGGGTTCTTCAAAAAAAAAAAAAAAAAAAAAAAAAAAAAAAAAAAAAAAAATGAAGCGATGCATTTTGTAATTTTAACAATTAAACTGGCTGCAGGTCTAACTGTATAAGGATTAAGGGGTCTCAATGGGATTGTCCTAGCAAAAATGCAAAAGTGGTTCTCATTGGGAGGAGGGAAACCTTTTTTTACCCCCTTCATGAAAAGGGCTGAGTCCCCTTTCAATTATTGAACCATCTTTTTCATGCCTTGAAAAGCATACAGTATAACAAGTCAAAAGTGTATTTGAATGAAGCATGATCATGCCGATTCAGAAAACCAAGCAAACGAAAAGCTGAATATCAACATTCAAACATAGCCTTTACCAATATAAGAATGTCATTTTCAGAATAGTTCATATCTTCATAAAATACTACAATAACTAACATTTTAAACAAGTTGAAAACAATCTCACAAAATTGAAGAGAAAAAGATCTTCACAATTTGTCTTCACTTTAGATATTCTATTCCCATTCAATTGTTGAAGGGGGCTTTGAGGTAATGTCCAGAAGAACCCGGTTTACACCGGGAACTTCATTGCATATCCTTGTTGACACGTCAGCAAGGAACTTGTGATCAAAGTAATACCTGGATTTTTGCGAATGAAAGAACAGTAAGTAACAGTCTTTTCACGATTGCAGGCATCAAAAGGAGCCAGTGAATACAAGCACCAATTTGATTTACAATACTAACGATAATACAACAATTGGCATAATAATCATGAAAACAGAAACAATTGATGAAAATGAGAAATATATACCAGTCCGCAGTCATCCCGTCTTGACTGGTGACAGCCCTCAATGTAATGGCATGGCTGTGAGTTCGTTGGTCACCTTGAACTCCAACTGTCAGCACCGGCATAAAAACAGCAAATGCTTGCCATATATCATCATAAATCCCAGCTTCTTTGATGGATTGAATGAAAATCTCATCGGCCTGATATACGCATTATTGATTTAAACAATAAAATTGAAAAAATCAGCTGCAGTTCACATATCTCACAAGGCATATACAAGAGCATAATATACCTTACGAAGGATGTCCAAACGGTTTTCTAACGTAACATCTCCAGGGATACGCACGGCCAGGCCAGGCCCAGGGAAGGGGTGGCGCTTCAAAAACCCTTGTGGAACCCCCATAATCTTTCCCAATGCACGGACCTTGCAAAATTTAAAGAGAAAGGGGAAATCACTTCATTTGTGAAAATGAGATGAACCGAAGATATATATATATATATATATATATATATATGGTTCAGCCTTAAAAGAACCTGAACTTTATACCTCATCCTTAAATAGAAGTTTAAGTGGTTCAATGAGTTTCAATTTCATGTCCTTGGGGAGACCTCCAACGTTATGATGGCTTTTAATTGTGTGTGAGTGAGTTCTTCCACTTCCTGGGGGTGGACAGGATTCAATCACATCAGGGTATAGGGTTCCTTGAACCAAATAAGCAGGCTTCTTGCCCAATTTTTGTTCTAATTCATGGCCAAAAGCATCAAATATACTGATGAATTCACTTCCAATTATTTTTCTCTTTTTTTCAGGTTCTGTAACACCCTTCAGCTTGCTGAGAAATTGCTCTGATGCATCAACACATGTAACAGGTAAATGAAGATCCCTCTCAAAGGTCTCCATCACTCTCTCCCTCTCCTTCCACCTACACGGGCAAGTGATTAAAATAGGGATACGAACAAAACAAACTGTCACCAAGTAAATCCTTAACATTCTGAAAAACAAAATTACATGTACATCAATTCATGTTTAAACACAGAGAATATCTGACCTCAATAATCCATTGTCAACAAAAACACAATGAAGCCTGTCTCCAATGGCCTTATGGACGAGCGTGGCTGCAACTGTGGAATCCACACCACCAGACAGTGCACATATGACATGGTCATCAGGTTTGACAGTACTTCTAATGACTTTTAATTCTTCCTCCAGAACATCTTCCATCGTCCAGCCAGCAGTGATTCCACACAGATCAAAGAGGAAATATTTCAATGTCTTCATTCCTTCTGGAGAGTGTGTTACCTGCGAGAGTTTCGTAAGAAATGTAGTTAAAACTCTAAGTTAGATGAAAGAGCAAGTGCTCCTCTACTTCGAATCAATATTGTGAAGGAAAAATCCTCATTTGATTGTATATCTTAGTAACTTCAATATGATAGAGATGCGGGAAAACAAATAAGCATAGAGGTATGAGTAGCATATTTATCTACTCATTCTCAGAACTAGACAACACCGGGGTGGTAAGATTATCTACAATGTGTTTAACTCAGTAGCATCAATGGTGGCTGAACACTGAATCTTCATGTATGATACGTGAGAACATGTGATTATCATTAAATGAGTTAAATGTAGTTGGAGTGAAAATCAGAATTAGACCTCAATAACTTTTCATGCACAACAATTGTAAAAGACTTTAGCCAGGAAATAATGTCTGAAGTCAAATAAATCAATAAATCAGCATTAAAATACACACATTATACCCATAAAAATATTATCTTCCACTAAAAACATAATTCTGAGGAATTGTACCAAAGGGAATCGAATAATTAAAAAAACCACCAAGATTCACAATACCTCAGGATGATACTGCAACCCGTAAAACCTCCTCTCATGATTCTCCACTGCAGCGACAGTCCCCTGTTTACTCCTCGCCACAATTTCAAAACCTTCCGGCAATTTCACTGCTTCATCGCCATGGCTCATCCATACACTTTGCCTATCCCCAACGTTGCTATTCCCAAATAGACCGATAGGCTTCACCACCTCAATCTCCATCCTCCCATACTCTTGCTTATCCCCAACTCTGACTTGACCCCCCAACTGCTGCACAATCAGTTGCAGGCCGTAGCAAATGCCCAAAACATGAATCTTGTTGGACTCGACGTACTCGATGAAACCAGGTGCGAAACACGGAGCTTCAGGCGCATGGACGCTGTGGGGGCCGCCAGACAGAATAATAACTCGCGGGCTGAGGTCTGTAATCGATTTCAAAGGAGACGTACCATTGATGCATAGAGAGAAAACGTTGAGAGATCGAATTCTCCGGGTGATTAGATGCGTGTACTGGGAACCGAAATCGAGAATGAGAACAAGATTGGTTTTTACGTCTTGGGCATCCATCCGAATAGGGGAGGCAAGAATTTGTGCAGAGTGGGAGGGAGGGATAGAGCCTTGAGGGTGGAACTAGGAAGTGTGGAATTGAAAGAGGGGCTAGGGTTTTAGTTTGGTTAAGGCCAGGGTTTTAATGAGGAGGCGGGAGAATTACAGTGCAAAAAACCTTCACTTCAGTATTTACGCATTTTTCATCTCCTCTATTTCTCAAGGCTTTATAATTTATTTTTAATTTTAAGCTCCTAAATATGTTACTCCAATTTTCTAGTTATTTAAGCAAGCATATAAGTCAATTCGCTACTCCCACCATATATACCTCTTTAAGGTTATTTTTTGCCTTAAAAATCATGTTCACAAAAAAAGGATTTTCAACTTATTTAATCACAAAACAATTTTTTTTTCCCCTTTGTGTTCTTATTATCCCATTTATGTCCACGGATTGGTCTTTAGGATGTGCTCATGTGCATAAAGTTCATGTAGATTTGTCTTTTTTTCCTTTTTTTTTTCCCTGTAAAATATCCACCTTTTACGTATTGGAGTATTTCTTTATATGGGTGGGCTTGCATGCCGTCTTTCTCATAATTTTTCTGGTTATGCTCGCTCTTTGAAGAAAAATGTATTTAAATGAATATATAGACAATAATAAATTAATGAATGTATTTAAGGTCCTCACCAAAGTAATTGTAAATCGGCTGCACCCCATCTTGAAAAATTATATTGGTCCAAGCCAATCTGCTTTTTTACCAGGGAGAGGCACCGCAGGCAATGCTATTCTCCTTCAAGAGGCAATCTCAGCTTTTCGGAAATGGGAACCGCCGCTCTACGGACTTCCTATTAAAAGTGGATCTAGAGAAAGCCTATGACAACATTTGTTGGGATTTTTTGGAACAATGCCTTTGGGATATGCATCTACCACCGAGTCTCATCAAAGTGATTATGTATTGTGTGCGTTCCCCGCAATACTCAATTCTTTGGAATGGGGTTGCACTTAGTCCTATTACTCCGGCTCGTGGTCTAAGGCAAGGCGATCCGTTATCGCCCTACCTTTTCATAATTGTTATGGAGAAGTTATCAAGGTCGATTATCAATAAAGTTGAGGTCGCCGAGTGGCAGCCCGTTTCCTTGTGCCGGGGAGCCACTCCGTTGTCACATCTTATTTTTGCCGATGACCTTATTTTGTTCTCTAAAGCCTCGGCCTCTAGCGCTCGCTGCATGGATGGAGTTTTGGCTAGTTTTGCTGCCTTGGCGGGTTTAAAAATCAACCTGCAAAAATCCCAGGCTCTTGCCTCAGTCTCGGTTCCACATCATTTGGTGAGTGAGCTCTCTTCAATCCTAAACATATCTTTCGTGGATGACTTGGGAAGTTATTTGGGATTTCCACTCTTCCATGGGCCGACCAAGGTAGCACATTTTGAATTCATTATTGAAAAAATGCACCAGAAGCTTGGTAGTTGGAAGCGTGCCCTCCTTAACAAAGCCGGGCGCATTACACTCGCTACCTCTGTCTTGTCGGCTATGTCTTGCTATATCTCTCAGCTGTTTTGGATCCCTTCGGCTACCTGCGATCAGGTTGATAAGTGCATTAGGAATTTTATTTGGAAGGATGTTAAAGGGAAAGGTATTCCCCTTGTTCAATGGAAGAAAATGGCTTTGCCGAAGTCTATGGGAGGTGTTGGAGTTAGGTCGTGTAGGGACTTCAACATGGCGCTTTTGGGGAAGTTGTTAGCTGATTTTGTCATGGAAAAACCTAAGCCATGGGTCCAACTCTGGAGGGCTAAGTATGGAAATCAGCCTGGAGCTTTAATTGTCCGGCCTCGCTCGTCTCCAGCATTCCGAGCGATTTGTAAGGTGGCTCCCTATCTTTTGAATGGTTTTCTTGTGCGTTTGGGATCGGGGGATAGCAGCCTGTGGCATTGTCATTGGCTTAGTGGTGGTGCTATTGCACCTCGAATCCCCTACGTGCATTATAATGATGTCGCCCTCCGGATTAAAGATGTGATTGTTAATGAGAAGATTGAGTGGGATTCACTTTATTCTACTGTGCCGACAGATATCAAGGATGAGGCTGCCAGATTTGGTCCCATTCATCTTCATCCTTCAGCTATCGACATGTTATGTTGGAGTGATGCTTCTAATGGCTCGTACTCTGTCAGCTCGGGGTATTACTGGATTTTGAAGCAACGTGGGGTTGAAGTTGACAAGCTCAAGTCTTGGGTTTGGAAACTTAAAGTCCCCGAAAAAATTCGCGTCCTTATGTGGCTTGGAGTGCATGATTCCATACCCACTAATCTGCTTCGATATAGGCGTCAATTGGCTATGTCGCCACTTTGCCCGATCTGTGGAGTGGAGCCTGAATCCATACTCCATTTATTCTTTACATGCTCGATGGCAGAAGCTAGTTGGAATCAGATTGGAGGGCTCGCTTGGGCTGCTGATAGTGTGATGCCGACACGCATGGACATTCTCCTTCTCAGCTTGACTCGTAATTGGTCTGGCATACATTGGGGGATGTTATGGAGTATTTGGTGTGCGCGTAACGATGTCTGTTTTCGGGGCAGCTCTACGAGTACTTTTAATATTGTACGCCGAGCTTCCATGATGGGAGCGAGCATGGATAGAATGAATTCCCGTGTTGCGCGGGTTGTCCCGACTCGCCTAACCAATTGGAATCCTTTGGGATTCACTGGTACGGTTCTACATGTTGACGGAAGTGCTCTGGGGAATCCTGGCAGGGCAGGATTTGGGGGCATTATTCGTGAAGCTGATGGTCGTTGGGTTGAAGGTTTCTCAGGATATTTGGGGTTTTCTTCAAATTTGAGTGCAGAATTATATGGGATATTGTAATGACCCGATTTAATAAAACTGGACTGTTTAAATTATTTAGTATTGGGTTTATTGCACTCAAGCCCGAATGGGGTTAATTTCAATATTTGAGGGTGAGTAGGGGGTGTTTTATAAATATTGAATTTTGGAAGTAATAAGGGGGTCTTTTGTAGTTTTTATTAAGTTAGAAAGAAACGGGTGAAGAGGGAGAGGGAGACCGAGAGAAGAGAAAGAAAAGGGGAGAAGAAGAATTTCGTTCGATTCACCGCAATCCCTTGGAGATCGATTGAGAAATCATTGGTAAGTGTTTTTCCCTCATCATCTTCTTCGATTTGAGTGTAGTTTTGTTCATATTGGTGTTGATTTGAAGATGATCCTTCAATGTTAGGTTTTGGTTGTTTTTGTTCGATTGAAGCTTGTAATCGACGAATCGGAGGCCGATTTTTGTAGAAGACATCAGGCAAGGGATTATATTGCTTAAATTACGTGTTTGGGGGGTATTTGGGGGTCGGATTCCGGCGAAATCGCCGGAAAACCGATGGAGAAGACGATGAACAGTAACTGCTACAGTACTGCTACAGTAACTGTACAGTAGTTACCGCGGTAACTCGCGTAGTTACCGCAGTAATTCGCCACAGTAATTACCACGGTAATTTGAACAGTAATTACCACGGTAATTTGAACAGTAATTACCACGGTAATTTGAACAGTAATTACCGCAGTAACTCGCTACAGTAGTTACCGCAGTAACTTGCTACAGTAATTGCTACAGTAATCGCTACAGTACTGGACTGCGTATATCACGCGTTTTACGCGCGCGGGTGCGCCGTGAGCGCATGAAGGCCCTGTTTGGCCCCTTTTTGTGCGATTTTGATTATATAATGATGTTTTTCTGCTCCAATTATTGTTATGGCCTCCCCAAATATTATTGGTAAACCGTGGATTAATCAATTGGCCCGTGTGGGTTGTTGAATTGCTTAGGGGAAACTGTTGAATTATGATATCATTATGTATATGTGGATTATTGGTTATTATTCCTGTTGGCCCTTTTGGGGCTGGTTATTATAATGCATGGTATTGCATTATGGATGGATGGACATATTGGAAATGTCTGATCGGGCAGCCTTTACCGGTGTTGTTGAGTCCCGATGGCCCTGCGGGGTGATTATTAGGCTGTGATGCCTGTGATTTGGCTGCGATGCCTGTGATTTGGCTGTTATGCCTGTGATTGGGCTGTGATGCCTGTGGTCCCTGCGGGGATGGTGTATGTTACCCTGTAACGGGTTGGAGTTGATGATATCCTCACCCGTGGGTTCATACCGCCCGGGTTTAGGCTGCCGGCTAGGCATATTCATTGCACTTGCATGTAGGGTAGATAGGTATATGTTAGGCCATGCATCACTTGCATAAATTGTATGATTGTGGTTGAAGCACCGGTATGGGACGGTGTGATGTTTTATCTGTTTTTTTTATATTATGCTCTGTTAATTATATTATTATTATTATTATTATTATTATTATTATTATTTATTATCATGAGATATGAGGATGTTTTCCCTTACTCCCCGGCACGTAGCCTTGCTCAGTACGTTGTACTGACCCCCTTTGCTTTTGTCTGTTTTATAGATCCTGCTGGAGGCGCTGGAGCATGACTGGGTTTGGGGTTATGAGAGATCACATAGGACATTTCTGTTATTATTAATTATATGTCATTATGTGATACTCTGTTGACTGTTTTTGCTTGATATATACTTGACTAGTTGAGGCCTGTGAAGCTAGGATTTATTTCATATCGGCTTGTGGCCTTGTTTGAGTATGTGATTTGCTGCTTTGGGCCGGTAGCTCCCTTTGATGTATTGATAGGTTGCCTGATCATGATCTGAGAGGCTTGTAGCCTGTTACTCTGACAGAGTTTGCTTTATGCAGTTGTTCTGTGGTAATTGTTTATGTGCCTATGTGTTTTATTTGTTTTAGCTTCCACATTAAACCGGATTAATCAGATGATCACTTTAGGTTTACCCAGTGTTGTACTAGCTATTTTAAATTAGCTGGCCACTAGTTTAGGATAGTTAGTACAGCGGTAACGCTTGCGAAAATCAGGTTTGAATTTTCGGGGCGTTACAGAGTGGTATCAGAGCCTGTGTGCTCTTTTATCTTAATAAATTTGTGTAGATATAGGCGGGTGAGATGTGTGTGGGATACATATAGTATAGATTTGCATTCTTTTTCTTATTTTTGTTGAGATTTGCGCATACCAGGTTGAGCCACAGTTGGGGAACTGTGGAAAGACAATGGTACTCCATTCAGGATCCTTGTGACTTCACAGTCATTGGGGACTGCGAATTCATTATTATGTATTTATTTAATTGTTAAGTTCTTTATTATGCCATCAGTTATTTGGGATATATGGAATGTTGGTGATTTCTGCTGACATGATTGTTCATGTTGTGTCTGTTTTTTTTTATATCAGAATGGTTCCTTATCGCGCTAGAGGTGCTGGGCGACGGGGAAGGCCCCGCAGAAACCAGGGCCCACCCGTTGGAGATAGGGTTGGGGACTTTGCACCCGAAGAGATGGGAAATATGGTTCCACCTGATGGGGTTGAACAGGGGAACTACGGACTACCACCTCCTCCTCCACCACCTGCACCGGAAGTACCACCTGTTGCTCAGGTGCCCCTCGGGAATCCACCAGTAGGAGGTGCAGCTGTCTTCAATCCAATTGAGTTCGCCCGGCAGCTGGCACAGTTCTTCCAGATGTTACCACAGCCTGTCGTGCAGCCTGCTCCTGCACCTGTTCCAGTCCATGTGGACTATGTGGACCTATCCACAAAGCACCGTCCACCAAAGTTTGCAGGGGGTGCCAGTCCTTCTGATCTGGAGAACTGGAAGTATCAGTTGGGTCGGGTTCTTATTAGTATCAACTGTCCTGAGGACCAGAAGGTTTATGTAGCTTCCCACTATCTGGAAGGGGAAGCACTGCATTGGTGGAGGACCCGCGAGCACGACCTACTCGCTCGACCCGGGTTCAACTGGGAACAGTTTACAGAGGCTCTTAGTTCCCATTTCTATCCACCACATGTCTTGGAGGCGAAGAAAATGGAATTTCTGGGTTTAAGACAGACAGAAAGTATGAGTGTTACCGCTTATCATAGGAAGTTTGTGGAACTTATGAGGTATGCTCCGGAAGTTATGCCCACTGGTAAGGACGAGGTTCGTCGTTTCATTTCGGGTCTTCGGGCAGGAATTAAGTCCTCTTTTGGCTATCGAGGTTATGATACATTGTCTGAGGCATTCGATCAGGCCCTATATGTGGAAGAGAGCCGGTCTGAAGAACGCCAGCAGTGGCAAAGTAAAAAGAGGCATAGGGAGCAGGGTCGTGATGGGCATAGAGGCGGTGATCAGAGAGGCCAGCCTGCTGTTAGGGGCCGCCGTGATGGTGGCCGTGCTGATGTAGCCAGGGGTGGTGGTCGTGCACCGCTACCTGTTCGTGAGGTTGGACCTGACGGGCGACTTGTGTATCGTTGCTGGACTTGCAATGAGGTGGGTCATCGCCGAGCGGATTGCCCGCGAGCTGGCAGGGGTAGACCGGTTCGGGCTGACCGAGGTGGCAGACTGAACGTCTTGGATCGTGCGGAGGCAGATCGTCGGGATGATGTTCTTGCAGGTGTGTTTTAAATTCCTGCAGTTTTCTATTTTCTTTTCGTTGTGCTCTGTCTTTGTAAACTTTGTACCCCGTTTAGGTACTATTACTGTTGCGAATCATTCTGCCTTTGTATTGTTTGATTCGGGAGCCTCGTGTTCGTTCGTGGCTTTGCGATTTGTGCGGGAGCACGGAGTAGGACCGTTGGTGCCCTACCAGATGCCTGTTTCCTTGCCTTCGGGCGATATCATCCATAGTGATCATATATGGCGAGATGCGGTATTGAGCATCGAGGGCCGTGAGTTCAGAGCCGACTTGGTTGTATTTAGCCTGGCTGACTTTGATGTAATTTTGGGCATGGATTGGCTGACTCGCCATCGTGCTGTTATCGATTGTGGTATTCCACGTATTTCCTTTCGAGATCCTCTCGGTAAGTATGTCTCTTACCGACCTTCTTTGATTCCACCTGCTATTAGTGTGGTTTCGGTTGCTGCGTTGTGTGATTTGATGCGCAGGGGTTGTTCTCTTTCCCTGTGGCAAATGAGGGATCTTCGAGTAGAGGTTCCTGCTGCTTCGAGTGTCCCTGTTGTCTCTGAGTTCGGGGATGTGTTTCCCGATGAAATTCCTGGTCTCCCACCTGCTCGGGAGATTGATTTTACTATCGAGCTGATGCCTGATGCAGCTCCTATTTCTAAGGCTCCTTACCGAATGGCTCCTGCTGAATTGAAGGAGTTAAAGAATCAGTTGAATGAGCTTACTAGTAAGGGGTATATCCTGCCGAGTAGCTCGCCTTGGGGAGCTCCTGTACTGTTTGTTAAGAAGAAGGATGGGTCGATGAGGATGTGCATCGACTACAGGGGTTTGAACCGAATCACGGTGAAGAACAAGTATCCTCTACCTCGGATTGAGGATCTGTTTGATCAGTTGAGAGGGGCCAGTATATTCAGTAAGATTGATTTGAGATCGGGCTACCATCAGATAAGGGTGGCAGAGGCTGATAGGCCTAAGACAGCATTCAGAACTCGTTATGGACACTTTGAATTCACGGTCATGCCTTTTGGTTTGACTAACGCACCAGCGATCTTCATGGATCTTATGCATAGGGTATTCCGCCCCCTGCTGGATGTGTGCGTGGTTGTGTTCATAGACGATATTCTGGTCTACTCGCCGACTCGTGAGGCACATGCTGGCCACTTGAGGACAGTGTTGAACACATTGCGAGAGCATAAGCTATATGCTAAACTCTCTAAGTGTGAGTTCTGGTTGGAGAAGGTGTCGTTTCTGGGACACATTGTTTCGGGTGAGGGCATTGCAGTTGATCCTGCTAAGGTGGATGCTGTACTTAAGTGGCAAACCCCGAAGAATGTGGGAGAGATCCGGAGTTTCTTGGGTCTTGTTGGCTACTACCGAAGATTCATTGAGGGGTTCTCGAGCATTGCTAGACCTCTGACTAGACTATTGAGGAAAGATGTCAGATTCAGATGGGATGATGCTTGTGAGCAAGCATTCGAGTTGTTGAAGAAGAAAGTGACAGAGGCACCTGTTTTGGTACTACCTGATGATTCAGGCGAGTATGAAGTTTACACGGATGCGTCACTTAAGGGTTTAGGTTGTGTGTTGATGCAAAAGGGCAAAGTGATTGCTTATGCATCTCGACAGCTTAAGTCACATGAGCAGAATTACCCGACTCACGATTTGGAAATGGCAGCGGTAGTGCATGCTCTGAAAATCTGGAGACACTATCTGTATGGAGCGAAGTGTAGAATTTATTCAGATCATAAGAACCTGAAGTGTCTGTACACCTCAGACCACATGAGTGGCAGACAGAGGAGATGGATGGAGTTATTGCAGGACTATGACACGGATATTCAGTATATTGAGGGAAAGGCGAACCGGGTGGCGGATGCTTTGAGCAGGAAGGAGCATCATTCAGTGGCATGCTTGGGTGTGATGCCTGAGTGGCGCAGGGAGCTACTCAGACTTGAGGTTCAGGTAGTTCCTGTTGGCTCTGTTCAACACACCTTAAACATGCTAGTTACTGCATCTTCTTTGATTGATGAGATATTTGCTAGTCAGCATGATAGTGGGGAGATGGCAGTACTGAGACAGAAGATTCAGGATGGTAAGGCTCCGGGTTTCAGAATCGATGATAGGGGCATGGTGAGATATGGTGATAGATGGTGCATTCCGGAGTGTTATGTTGACCTGAAGAAGAAGGTCATGGATGAGGCTCACACGACTCCTTATTCTATTCACCCAGGAGTCACAAAGATGTATAAAGACATCCGACAGACTTATTGGTGGAACAACATGAAGAGGGAGATAGTTGAATATGTGGCTAAGTGTGCCACATGTCAGCGAGTCAAGGTTGAGCACATGAGGCCGATGGGTTTACTACAACCTTTAGCAGTACCTGAATGGAAGTGGGAATCCATTTCCATGGATTTCGTGACAGGATTGCCTCAGACGGTGAGGAAGATGGACACTATCTGGGTAGTGGTAGATCGATTGACAAAGAGTGCAGTGTTCATACCTATGAGGTTGACGTGGAGTATGAGCCAACTTACCCAGGCTTATATTCAGCACGTTGTTAAGAGATTTGGGATTCCCAAGGAGATTGTGTCAGATCGGGACTCCAGATTCCTGTCCAAGTTTTGGAAGGATGTGCAGGCGGCGTTTGGCACACAGATTAGCATGAGTACTGCATGGCATCCTCAGTCAGATGGTCAGACAGAGAGGACCATTAGGATATTAGAGGATATGTTGCGAGCTTGTGCACTGGACTTTCAGGGTAGTTGGGAGAATCACCTCAGTTTGGTGGAGTTCAGTTACAATAACAGTTATCATGCGAGTATCGGTATGGCTCCATTCGAGGCATTGTATGGGAGGAAGTGCAGGAGTCCCTTATGTTGGAATGATCCAACGGATAAGGTGAATGTGGGTCCTGAAATGATTGAGCAGACAATTGAACTGGTGAGGATCATTAGGGACCGTATGAAAGAGGCTCAGGACAGACAGAAGAGCTATGCTGACTTAGCTCGTCGAGATGTGGAGTTTGAGGTTGGTGATAGGGTGTTACTGCGGGTATCGCCTATGAAAGGGGTACGCCGGTTCGGTAAAAAGGGCAAGCTGAGCCCGAGATACATTGGACCCTATGAAATTGTGGAGAGAGTTGGTAAAGTGGCTTATAGGTTGGCTTTACCAGCCGAGGTGGGTCGAGCTCATGATGTTTTTCATGTTTCTCAGCTCCGGAAGTTCGTATCTGACCCATCTAAGATTATCCGGCCTGATGAGATTGAGTTGGATGCAAGTCTTGAATATGAGGAGTATCCAGTTCGGGTGATTGATGCAAAGGAAAGGGTTCTGAGGCACAAAACCATCCCGATGGTTAAGGTGCTGTGGTCTAGGCATGGAGCTGAAGATGCTACTTGGGAAACTGAGGAGTATATGAAGCTGAAGTACCCGGAATTGGACTTGACCTCGTTGCCTTGAGGTAACATTTTTCCCCCTTGTTTTTATTTTTTTATCATGTTCTTGAATGTGCATTTCGGGGACGAAATGATCGTAAGGGGGGAGGAATGTAATGACCCGATTTAATAAAACTGGACTGTTTAAATTATTTAGTATTGGGTTTATTGCACTCAAGCCCGAATGGGGTTAATTTCAATATTTGAGGGTGAGTAGGGGGTGTTTTATAAATATTGAATTTTGGAAGTAATAAGGGGGTCTTTTGTAGTTTTTATTAAGTTAGAAAGAAACGGGTGAAGAGGGAGAGGGAGACCGAGAGAAGAGAAAGAAAAGGGGAGAAGAAGAATTTCGTTCGATTCACCGCAATCCCTTGGAGATCGATTGAGAAATCATTGGTAAGTGTTTTTCCCTCATCATCTTCTTCGATTTGAGTGTAGTTTTGTTCATATTGGTGTTGATTTGAAGATGATCCTTCAATGTTAGGTTTTGGTTGTTTTTGTTCGATTGAAGCTTGTAATCGACGAATCGGAGGCCGATTTTTGTAGAAGACATCAGGCAAGGGATTATATTGCTTAAATTACGTGTTTGGGGGGTATTTGGGGGTCGGATTCCGGCGAAATCGCCGGAAAACCGATGGAGAAGACGATGAACAGTAACTGCTACAGTACTGCTACAGTAACTGTACAGTAGTTACCGCGGTAACTCGCGTAGTTACCGCAGTAATTCGCCACAGTAATTACCACGGTAATTTGAACAGTAATTACCACGGTAATTTGAACAGTAATTACCACGGTAATTTGAACAGTAATTACCGCAGTAACTCGCTACAGTAGTTACCGCAGTAACTTGCTACAGTAATTGCTACAGTAATCGCTACAGTACTGGACTGCGTATATCACGCGTTTTACGCGCGCGGGTGCGCCGTGAGCGCATGAAGGCCCTGTTTGGCCCCTTTTTGTGCGATTTTGATTATATAATGATGTTTTTCTGCTCCAATTATTGTTATGGCCTCCCCAAATATTATTGGTAAACCGTGGATTAATCAATTGGCCCGTGTGGGTTGTTGAATTGCTTAGGGGAAACTGTTGAATTATGATATCATTATGTATATGTGGATTATTGGTTATTATTCCTGTTGGCCCTTTTGGGGCTGGTTATTATAATGCATGGTATTGCATTATGGATGGATGGACATATTGGAAATGTCTGATCGGGCAGCCTTTACCGGTGTTGTTGAGTCCCGATGGCCCTGCGGGGTGATTATTAGGCTGTGATGCCTGTGATTTGGCTGCGATGCCTGTGATTTGGCTGTTATGCCTGTGATTGGGCTGTGATGCCTGTGGTCCCTGCGGGGATGGTGTATGTTACCCTGTAACGGGTTGGAGTTGATGATATCCTCACCCGTGGGTTCATACCGCCCGGGTTTAGGCTGCCGGCTAGGCATATTCATTGCACTTGCATGTAGGGTAGATAGGTATATGTTAGGCCATGCATCACTTGCATAAATTGTATGATTGTGGTTGAAGCACCGGTATGGGACGGTGTGATGTTTTATCTGTTTTTTTTATATTATGCTCTGTTAATTATATTATTATTATTATTATTATTATTATTATTATTATTTATTATCATGAGATATGAGGATGTTTTCCCTTACTCCCCGGCACGTAGCCTTGCTCAGTACGTTGTACTGACCCCCTTTGCTTTTGTCTGTTTTATAGATCCTGCTGGAGGCGCTGGAGCATGACTGGGTTTGGGGTTATGAGAGATCACATAGGACATTTCTGTTATTATTAATTATATGTCATTATGTGATACTCTGTTGACTGTTTTTGCTTGATATATACTTGACTAGTTGAGGCCTGTGAAGCTAGGATTTATTTCATATCGGCTTGTGGCCTTGTTTGAGTATGTGATTTGCTGCTTTGGGCCGGTAGCTCCCTTTGATGTATTGATAGGTTGCCTGATCATGATCTGAGAGGCTTGTAGCCTGTTACTCTGACAGAGTTTGCTTTATGCAGTTGTTCTGTGGTAATTGTTTATGTGCCTATGTGTTTTATTTGTTTTAGCTTCCACATTAAACCGGATTAATCAGATGATCACTTTAGGTTTACCCAGTGTTGTACTAGCTATTTTAAATTAGCTGGCCACTAGTTTAGGATAGTTAGTACAGCGGTAACGCTTGCGAAAATCAGGTTTGAATTTTCGGGGCGTTACAGATATGGCACGGTCTTAAGCGCCTGGTTGCCTTAGGGGTACGAGAGGCTTGCTGTTATTCGGACTCGACTGAGGCACTGAGGCTCTTGAAGATGGATCTTGTGGCGGGTCATGTGTTGACTCCTCTCATTATGGATATTTCAGATTTGTTAGGGGCGAACCCGGGTTTCTCTTGGTATCACATTCTTCGTGAAGGGAACTCGGTGGCGGATAGCTTGGCGAAACGGGGTGCGCGTGATGAAGCCTTTTTCACTACATGGGCCTTCCCTCCGGACGACTCTCGGCATTGTTATTTGGCAGACCTATCGGGCGTTTGGTACCCGCGTGTGTAAACCTTGCATTATTTTTTCTCTTCCCCCCCCCCCCATCTGTAGTTGTTTTTTAGCTTTCTCTTTTGCCGACGCTTCATTGCGTCCCTATTCATCCAAAAAAAATGAAACTACGTGGGGTTGACCGGTTGAGGAACAGTGGTCCCTTTTTTTCTGAAATTACGGTATATTCAAACTTTTTTGGCGAAGACGATGCCAAATAAAATGCTATATTCAAATTTATTTTAAATCAACATTTATTTAAATGAAAATAAATAATAAGACGCGAAGTATATATATGATTATATATGGAAAAATCTCATATTAAAAATTGGGTTCGGGTTGGGGACTTACCCTAGCAATCAAGTCCCCCTTGTGAGATTCAGAGAGCAGCGAAGAGAAACGAGAGAAAAGATGGAGCTGAAAGTTCATTTCATTGATGTTGAAAAGCAGTTATGAACAATCGTACAGCTCAGAAATATAAATACTAAAGCGTATCAACACTTTCTCAATATAAGCCCAAACAAACAAGATATGGGCCAGAAAAAAAAAACAAACAAGGCCCAAACAAGCCCAAAAGAACAATAAAATTCTGAAGCCCAACATAGGCTTCAACCGATGCCTTCTTGCTGCCATCGACCATCATCCATACTCTTCATACTCTTATCATCCTGCCCCGCAAGCTGAAGGAGACCACAACTTCAGCTTGGAGCAGAATGATTGGAAGTGCTTTGGAGACAGCCCTTTGGTGAAGAAGTCAGCAAGTTGATGTTGAGAGGATACAAATTCAGGCACAATATCAAGTTTCTTGAAGTGGTCACGAACAAAATGACATTTGATGTCAATATGCTTCGTGCGTTCATGATGAAGGGAGTTCTTCACAAGTTGAATGGCTGACTGATTATCACTCAGCACAGGGAAAGGTCGAGGTAGGGGAAGTCTGAGTTCTTGAAACAAGGAGCCAATCCAGAGAACCTCTTCGGTAGCAGCCCCTATGCTTCTATACTCAGCTTCAGTGGAACTCAAGGAGACTGCATTTTGCTTCTTGGTTTTCCAGGAAATGAGTGCATCACCAAGGAAAATACAGTAACCACTAAAGGATTTTCTGGTGTAGGGGCAATTGCCCCAGTCAGAGTCGCTATACCATTTTAATTCCAGAGGCAAGCCAAAAGGATAAAACAAGCCAACCTGGAGGGAATTTCTGAGATACTGGAGAACTTGAATAGCTGCATGCCAATGAGCTTTAGTAGGAGAGTGCATAAACTGGCTGAGCTGTTGGACTGAATAGCAGAGATCAGGCCTTGAAAAGCCAAGGTACAAGAGTTTCCCAACAAC
The DNA here is from genome assembly GCA_030278955.1 of Hygrophila difformis. NCBI lineage: Eukaryota > Viridiplantae > Streptophyta > Magnoliopsida > Lamiales > Acanthaceae > Hygrophila > Hygrophila difformis. Next base: position 2,695,775 of record JAOANR010000006.1, on the reverse strand, counting down.
CTTCCTAAACAGCTGAGGATTGTCAAACAATTCACCATCTGGACTGAGAGACTTATGAGGTGTGCCAGGAGTATGAGCCTTGGGATTGAGAGGAATATCAAGTTCAGAAATGAGATCTGAAGCATATTTGGCCTGAGAAATGGTATATCCTGCTGCAGTGGTGTTAATTTCCAAACCAAGAAATTAGGATGCAGCTCCAAGATCTTTAATGGTGAATTTGTCATGTAATGCAGCCTTGATGGAATTGATTTCAGACAGATCATCGCCTGTGACAAGAATGTCATCGACATAGACAACCAATATCACAATACCAACTGCTATGAATTTGACAAATAAGCAAGTATCACTATAGGTGGATTTGAACCCAACCTCTGTGAGGAAGTCAGCTAAGGCTATATACCACTGGCGTGGAGCTTGCTTGAGGCCATACAAAGACCTTCGAAGTTTACATACACCACCAGGAAAAGAAGCAAGACCAGGAGGGCAAACCATATAAATTTCTTCATCAAAGTCTCCATGTAAAAAGGCATTGTTGATGTCTAATTGAGAAAGAGACCACTTGAATGATGCTGCAAGAGCAATAATAATCCTTACAGTGTCAGTTTTGGCCACAGGTGCATAAGATTCATTGTAGTCAAGACCAAATTTCTGGTGGAACCCCTTTGCAACAAGTCGTTCCTTGTGCTTACTTATACTGCCATCTGCATTGTGTTTAACTCTAAACACCCATTTGCAACCAATTGGCTTCTTTCCTGGTGAAAGTTTGACAATGTCCCAGGTATGATTCAGCTGCAGAGCTTCAAGCTCATTCTCTACAGCCTTGTCCCAATGTGGGATTCCTTTTGCTTCATCAAAAGTCTGTGGGACTGATTCAAGATCCACAATTGAAGAACATACATATTCCTTAAATCGGATAGGCTTCCTGATCTCTCTCCGAGGTCTAGATGGAATTGTAGGAGCAGGAGGGTGCTGCATATCAGTGCCAACAGATGAAGACTGCTGGTTTGTAGAAGACAAACTAGCTGAGTTAGAGATGTCACTGGACATCTCATGAGATTGTTGTGTGTTCTGATTCTCAGTGGGAGAATTAGAGAAAGTTACAAGAGTGTTACTCAGTGGGCTGTGAGAGCCAACTGGAGATTGGACATTGCTCAAAGGAACAGTGGGTTCCTTTGGAGATAGGTTGTATGGTTCAGATTCAGTAGTAAAAGGAAGTTTGAGGGGTGGACCAGTGGTTAAAGGACCAGTGAAGGAAGAAGCAGGTTTGGAAGAAGGATGAGAGGTGATAAAATCAGTAGTTTTGAAAGGGAATATGTGATCATAAAAGATCACATCTCGGGAAACAATAACTTTCCTAGTACTAGTGATCAGAATTTTGTATCCCTTTTGATTTGAGGCTAAACCAAGATGTACACCCTTTATCCCTCTAGCATCTAATTTCCCAAGAGTAGGATTGGGATCCTTAACAAAGGCTAGGCAACCAAAAGTATGAATTGAAGTCAAGTCAGGTTTTATGCCACTCAAAATCTCATAGGGTGATTTCCAGTTTAGAACTTTTGTGGGTAAACGATTGATAATATATGTGGCTACTAACATGGCATCTTCCCAGTAGGATTTTGGGACAGAAGAGGCAAGAAGAAGGCTTCTAGCAACCTGTATGAGATGTTGATGCTTTCTTTCAACTCTCCCATTTTGCTGAGGTGTGTAAATGCAAGAGGTTTGATGTATGGTTCCAAGGCTGGAAAGGAGGTTTTTGTAATTTGTGTTGGGAGTTCGATCCCCACCAGGCCCCCTATCCATCCCCTTTATCCCCTTTGTAATTTGTGTGGTTTGAGCTCCACACACCTTTGCCGACACATGAGTGGTACTGTTTAAAAAAAAAAAAAAAATTGGGTTCGATCTAGCACGTAATAGTTGGATATGCATTTAGTAATTGGTAGCATGTTGGCATGTTCAAACACGAAAAATTAAGGATAATGCTGACTTGTGGAAAGGAAATGGTATCGGTTCTATTAATCTTAATTTTCAGAATTATTTATATATATATATTATATTATACCAAATCATAATAATTGTTAACTATATTTGCATCAATTTAATTTGTGTCCCACAAACACAACTGAACAAAAATTGTAGAGAATGAATCATAAACACGGTGGGGGAAATCCAGCTTGCTAATTGCAATCAAGATTCTAATGGAGATAAAGGAAATTTCGGACAACATGCTACCCTAGTATTATGGAAAATATTAAATTTAAGTGATGAAGTGCATACAACACTCCAATGTAGAATAATGTAGATGTACCAAATTTAAAAATCATTCAAAATATTTCCGCTCGGCACAAATAACAGCAAACTATTCCTCTGCTGGTTTCAATTTAAAATAACAGCAAAGGCTTCATACCAGAAGCTCAAGTATCATATCACCTATGCATTCCTCCAGGAAGTCTTCAGAAATGTCAGCTGCGATTCTGACAGTTTCGGGGCCAAAATCGAGCCATGATCTGCAGTTCGCCACATCTTTCGACACTATATGATCCAACGCTGTTGTTCGCTCGGTTTGAGGAGCAACATGGAACTCAGTTTCCCTCATGATCTTGTCAAGGACAACTTCTTGCAGTGGCATAGACATGATTTTCGGCTTGACGATTACTAGCAAGGGTGAAGGGGGGGTGAAACATGACTCTTGTATTTCCAGTAACACTTCGATGATATGATCGGATAGAAGCTTAGGTTCGATGTGACAACCACAAGGAGGACACTCAACTTCACGAAGCAGATCGGTGGGAACACACGTGGCATCCGACAGTCGATCCCAACTCAGGAAAGAAGCTTGCAGCACCGAACGCACGTATTCAGATAGGTGGTCCTGCTCGTCGTCTATGCAGGAACTTGTATTGATTGGAACACTGCGTGGGATCAACTTTATGGAATGTTCTTCAAAGTCAAGGTGGAGCGGTTGGAGTAGTTGTTGAGCTGCAAATGGTTCTAAGAGCGATTAATTACGCCTGTTTTACTGCAATGCAGGATCTGACATTTTAGTTTTAGCAATGTTGAGCTTACCTGTCTGAAGGGCAGTGCTTTGTGGACTGTTGGTATCTTCTGTGAAAATCGGATCAAGCACAGAGACTGGACTTGTATGTTCTTCGTGAAATTTATTGGTGTCAGCCAACTGGCAGGTACTCGAAGGAGTAGATGGAAGATCATCCAATGTGAACGACTCATCTGCAATAATATGCAATTCAGGTGTTGGATTCGATTCTCTATTCGTTGAATCATCTGTAAAAGCATGCTTGGAATTGGTAAGAACGGAAGGAAGACGTATGAACTTCTGAGAAGAATGAGGATAAAGTGAGTAACTCCTTACCATTGAAATTCTTATTGTTTGTTGCAGGAACATTTGCTTGGCAAGTTTCTCCACTGGTTCTTTGATCCCAACAAGATGATGTAACTGCAGTACTGTCTGGTCTTGATGGATTCAGGCAACCCCTTTTTCTTCTATTCGATACATGGGAACTACATTCAGCGGCTGTAGAGAAGGAAGACGTGCCGTAAGGACTATATCTCATCTGTGCAGAACAAGAACAATTCTGGTGTTCCCTTCCTGGGCTAGAGGGCCATAAGTCATGTTCGGGTGAGGCAAGAATCCGCATCAGCGTCTTGAAGGATTTTTCGCTGTCCACAGCCTCTGCATCTTTGATATTTTTCAATCTAGCAGAAAGGTGTCGCTTTGCCTCCAGAACTACATCGAATTCTGGTTTCCTAGAGTCTCCTACACCTGATGAATTTACTTTCTTACGGCCGGTCTCATTCACACCATCAGTGCTGTTTGCAGGGCCCCTGGTGCCGTCAAGATCCACTTTTTTACGGAACGTTCCATTTGTCATACAGTCATCCGATGCACCGTCACCAGGAACCCTACTCGGTTCTCCTTTCGCGGCTCCAAATGTATGCTTCAGTCTATTCTTCATCCCCCTAAAAGAGAAGGAAGCAGGTTTTTCATCCGGCATGGTTCTATTCTGTGTTCTATGAGATGGAACTGCCGAGCAATGGCAGCTTACATTTTCCACATGTTTTATATGTTTCTGTCGTGGCTTCGACACTACTTTCTTATCCGGAGTCTGCACTACAGCACTCGCATTTGAGGAACATAAACATGGATAATCAATTGCTTGCTTCACTGGCTTTTTCATCTTCTTTTTGGAAGCCAATGCAGTTCCATTTCTCAAAGAACTACTTGCATCAAGGGTCTTACATTCCACGATTACTTTCGAATCCAGCACCGTCTTTAACAATTCTTCTTCAGTTTGAGAATGGTGAGTGTTCTTAACACGCCTCGACTGTAGAGAATTGGAATCTGGCATTGACCACATATCCATGAACACATCCTTGTCCAAATTCAACACTTGAAGCGCGTGGGAGAAGGATTTGGACTCAAAGTTGTTCCCCTGTTTACAGATCAAGCTTTCGATAAACATCTGATCGGCCAAGGCTTTGGCGCGCATCTGAACTTGCTGCATATTCATCCTATCCACCAGATCATACTTCCCACGACGGATACTTCTTCCAGAACCGTTTGAAAGCAAATCCTTGTCCTGATAATGGCGCCCCAATTCAGCAAATTCGAGCTTGTTTAACGACTCACTGGCTGAAGTCAAAGCACTATCCGCATTACTCAAGCGCGACGAAGATGACTTATAAGACTTCCGGCTGCTGTTCTGTGTTTCCACTGCACAATCGTTATTCCCTGAATCCATTTTAGAATGCCGCTGACTCTTACTTGCACAGTTTTTGGTTTTGCGCTTATCTTCAACTCCAACGCTTCCTTCAATTATTGCACAGTCTACCTTACTCTGAATTAAAAATAAAAGATCAGCACAGCTCATTACTTGCACAACTTGAAATATCAATCTGTAAGACAAACTATACTTTTTCATCTTCCTATGATGCAATAAAACAACTAATCAATCTGCTTACTCCAGTATTTCGAAATTCTTCGTCGACAAGGTTATCCTGGTTAAGCCCTGTAGCATGATCTGCAGCCATAGATCCATATCAACGATCTTAAAAAAAAAAATGCACTTGACTATTGCACAGTTAACAAATCCCAGTTGATGAATATGAACAGAGTCAACTAATTAGGTTAATGTACTTTTTTATAATTATAGCATCATTATCTAACAGATTGACTTTCAAAGCAACAATCAAATTCAAAATGATGCACTGCGCTTCATCTATGACAACAAAATCCTTAAAATCGAATGCTCAGATTGCATTTCCTATTACATACCTGAGTTGTGTTGGTTTGCGTCTGCAGCTCTTCCATTTGAGATCAGCGTAGGACTGCTGGTCAGAACTTGACATGACTTGAGAATACCAAACAATCCCCACACAGAGGCTTGCTCATCTCTCTCCTTGTACGAAATTCTACCCGATCTCTTTGCCATGACCAAAATGCAGAGACAAAAAAAACCCAACTAGGAAGAAGCAATCAAACTATGAAAGCATAAACGAATAAACGGCCCGGAAAGGATGGATGAGTCAGAGCATTCTTCAAACACCTTTTGAGCAATAAAAACAATCCCAATTCCCTCCGTGATTCCATGGGTAGTGTCAAACATTTCTTGCAAGTTTATGCAACAAGGCAAGGCTCTCACAAGTCACGACCCCTAATAATTAATTAATTAATCATGAATCCTGAAGCAACAAGCTGGATTGGCCCTTTTGAGAATCAAAGAGGATTAATTAAGGAGGAGGAGGAGGGATGGTGGAGCTAGGAAATTAAAGAAGACTAAACAAGAGTATCATTTGGTTTGTTTGTTTGTTTGCTTGCATCCATTTGTAGTATTCTTACTGCTGCATCTCTCTATTTGTGTGAGAAATTGGGGGTATTATTATTATTATAAAATGGGGATAGGGTAAGCAATAAGCAGCTGCAGGTCAGGTGCAGCACCACATCTTTGATTTTGCTTCAACCACTGGAAATCATTCAACTCAAGAAAGATACTAGTAGTAGTAGTAGTATCTTATACACTTGGGGGAAAATTTTTTAGTTTAGAAAAATAATACTAATATTACTCAGAATAAAAGAAAAGAAAAGAAACTAGTAGTTGCTACTTGCAACTTGCAAATTGTGTTGTAATAGTAGCTGATTTGTCTGTATTAAGACAGAAGCCTGTGAATATTCTGATGCTATTACACGTACTTTATGTATGGACATGGTGGTGGTGTCTTATCTTGCTTGCCTTTCTTTTTTTGGGGTATACGCTGCTGTCTGAAGTCTGAACAGTGAAGTCTGAATAGTATACGTGTACACACCATAGATACGGGTATGTATGCACCCACCGTTTTCTGAAATAGAAATACGTAGTTATACGTATGTGCCCTCATTTTGGGCCAGACTTGACTTTTCTTGATTGCGATCTTGGTGTTTTATGTTTTCCCTTTTTTTCTATCTTTATAATTTCTTTTCATTTTGTATTCTATTATTTAAAAATTAAACTTTAATACCTGACGTATTTGTGTTGATTACTGCACAGACATTATACGTGTATGATGCATGTAAACTCTAGTTGAATTAAATATGCGATATTATTGAATTATGTTATATAATATGTAATATAATTAGTATATAATTAGTATTATCATTGATTACAATTTATATCATTGTATATTTATAATTAGTAAATATGCAATATTATTGACTCTAGTGGACAACTTGTGATAAATTTAGCTTTACGAATTACGATGTATAATTATGTGTACACAGGAATATTTTTTGGCGGAACTACACAGGAATATTTTAGGCGAGTATTTGAATATATAGAGGATATAAAAATAGATAATATTATGTATTATTTTCATGTGAATATTAAAAAGAAATTAAAATACCGAACTACCTGTGGAGCCGTTACGGTTTGATTTTAAATTATGTCATTAATTAAACAACGGGAAAATAAGCAAGTAAATTATTTGATGTGACATATAAATTTTTAGTCATTAATCATGCAATTCACAATAGTTTACTAATTACTATCATTTAACAAAAGATTATTGTTTAGGTGCATTATTATGAGTTGGTGGGCAAATATAATAAAATAAGTCAAGAGGTGTGACTATTTTTTCATATGTACTTATTTATTTTAAGTAATTTTTCATCCATTCAATTCTTAATTATATAATTACCTGTAGCTGACGATGGCCGCATCTAGGTATTGTAAATTTGTAACAAGTAAATATCATATTAATATTTTTCGTACGGTGCAAATTTTGGTTTAAAAAGTTGTTTAAAAAATGCAACATGGATGATACATCCTAAAATAAACATTACGCGAAAAGGTACAGAATCACTGGCGCAGAAAATAATTTTTGACATTTGTGCAATAAAATAATTTGTACTAATAAAGAAAAAAGGGGATCACGTTTATTGTCGGCTAAGAGTATTTGATGGAGCAAGTTTCGGAAAGATGATGCAAACTACATTTGCATAATTTGTTCAAAGGGCATTGCAGTAATTTTATAATGAGCAGAATTATCAATTATCCCAAATTCCCAAAAGGTTTCAAATTTGAACAATTTTGAGTTTACTTGGGATTTCTGAGAAATGATCAGAAATGAGTGTTCAATCTGCCAAAAACATTTTGGAAGAACACCACAGAGATAGGAGCTAGAAAAATGATTTATTGTGCGTGTATGTATGTATAGGGTAGAAAGAGGCAACCCTATATATCTATTTATGTGTATTTGAAGATCACGAGTCACATTATACAATGACAAAGGTTGTAAGATTTTGTTTCACTATCATGGATTTGTCACGACATTGTAGCTGCATTCAAATTCACTGGAAGGAAACAAATGTGTATAGTAATAGTATAAAGGGATTTACTCTTTTTTTTTTTTTTTTGGGGCGGGGGGGGGGGGGGGGGAGTTATAAAGGGATTTACTTGAACAAGAAAAAAGAAAAATAAACCATTGACAAAGAGGTTGATTGGCCCACATCCATAATAAATGGGTGACAAAAACAAATTGTGAATTGGGTTATCAATTATCATGTCTGTTGGTTTGTTTTTATTAATAACATCAAGTTTAAAGTTGAGCATTCATCACACTTGACACCCCCAAAATAATGAAGGGGGAGAAAATAGAACATTAGAACCACAATTCAAAGTTTTAGTTAATCCCCAATTGGTTAATCATGTTGACCCAGTGTCATTACACAGTATAATTCCTATGTCAGATATCAGACAAAACGATTGATAATTCTCCGACAATCACACATTAGTACATGTAATGCCTTTGATTTCAGTTAACGTGAACATGTAGGATGTAATCTGTGGACCAAAATAATAGCATGGAAACCGGTGATCCTCAGGGACTCGGTGGCCTTTCTGCTCACACTATTTTCATATCCATATCCAAGTGATTCCTTTGTGGATCCTTTCATGTTCTAACCTAACTTGGAAGTTGGGCCACATACTTAAGATAATGGGCTTTCTAATATGAAATGGGCCAAGACAATATTGCTTTTTGGGGGCCTGCCCGAACAAGGGATCTGTATTCTGTTGATGATCCCATTTCATTCGGAATCGAAGTCCGCCAACCAAATGTGGGCCTCAATCATGGGCCGGTGAATCTTATGCTATTGGGACAAAGTCATTTTCTAATCACTCGGTCTCACTCTCACACAATTTTCAGTAATTAATACCCAGCCTTAATTTATTCTTTTATGCTGTACTATATATATAATCATGATTAGTACTATTAATTAATTAAATTTAGTCAAAGACAATAAGTGGCATCAGCCTTCAGGCATGTCACAGCACAACTAAATTATTGAGCCGCCCAGCCTAGCCTAGCCGCATACGTACATGCATACCTGCCACAATTTTTTTTTGTGCATATTATACTACTCCTTTGTTCCTTTTTAGTTGTTTTTTTAAAAATTTAAAAGTGTTTCAATTAATTGTCATTTTTAGATAGTTATGCTATATTTTTACTATATTACCCTTAACTTTACATAAATGCTATTTGTTGAACATTTATTAAAAATGAATGTAGTTGAAGGATAAAAATATAAATTTATAGGTTAATTAACGCAAATCTTAATTATTGAAATTGGGGTGAAAGACACAACTATTTAATAATTGAAGGAGTATAATAATTGGGTTTTTACCTTTTAGCCCTTCTATTTCTTATTTTTAATATTGTGGCTAATAATATGTAGAGAGGTTATAATCATGACTAGGGGTGTAAACGAGCCGAGCCGAGCCCGAATAGTGGTAAGCTCGGCTTGAGCTCATAAGAATTCGAGTCGAGCCTTAACCGAGCCAAGCGTTGACCGAGCTACTTCGAGCCGAGCTGAGCTCGAACTAGTATCACTTTCATTCTTACTTAATTTATAAAAGATTATTTAATATATTGTATATATTTAATTATATGTAATCGTCTAATCTACATATTTAAATAATTTTAAAAATATATGTTTAATTAATAGTATATCTTTTAATTTAAAAATTAAAAGATATAAACAATAATAGTACTATACTTTTAATATTTTATATAGTTTCTATATTTAATAATAAATAAATATATGTACAAAAATAAATCGAGCCTATTATCGAGTTTTCGAGCCAAATTGTGGTTGGCTCGGCTTGAGATCATGTGTGTTACGAGACGAGCTCGAGTTTGCACCGAGTCATTTCGAATCGAGCTTGAACCGAATTTTGACCGAGCCGAGCTCGAACAATTCACGAACCTATCAGTCTCATTTACACCCCTAATCATGACCATGGGCACAGAACTCTGGGGCGGTGCGATTTTACATGATTCTTTCTCGTGTTGGAATATCCACATTTGGTGCCCAAATTTTACACGTAACTATATATGTTAGTACAATCTAAAACGTTGCAATGATTGCTGAATTATGGAATGTAGTTCATCTTTGACAATGCGGCATACAAGCTAAGTTACACTGTTACAGTCTATAAATTCAAAGTTTAATATGGAGGAACTTTTTTACCATAAGGATTAATCAAATTTACAGACTATAAATTCTTGTAATTATATATTTATTTTTTAAGAAATGATGATGATGAGTGAACGAGACAGGAATCTTATTGAATTTATTTGTGTGTTAGCATTACAAGAAAAATCAATTCCTTTCCTTCTCCCTTATCTTGAGAAGGGAAAAAATGATTTTTTTTTTCACATACAGTATTCCCTCCGTCCTGCGATTTGTGTCTCGTTTCTTTTGGACACAGTAATTTATGTGGTGGGGTGTGGTGGGGTTTAGTGGTTAAAGTGATGTGGGTATTTGTGTTTAAAATTTTAATGAATTTTGACTTTCTTTATTGTTTAACTTTGACAAAAAATTATTGTAATTATTTAATTAGAGAAAATTATTCAAGTGTGGTCTTGTTAGAATCGTTTAGACGTCTAGATTTAGAATATATATTTTATATAATTTTTATTTGTACCAATTTTAAAATATGAAGAATTAAAGAAATACAAGGGACTTTGTGTAAAAAAATAAAAGTGTATTGGGAGTTGTGCAGAATACTAAAAGTGATAATCTTTAATGGTATTTAGAAACTATTAAGATTCTAATCATATTTATATTAATTAAAATTATCTAAAAAGGGAATGTGGCCACAATGGAGGACAGACCAAATAGGAATACGAGTCACAATTCGTGAGACGGAGTGAATATTATTTTAGTTTATCCTCTTGTTAACAAATTAACTAAAAAATCATTTGTGAGCACATCAACAGTAGACTTTATTGAAGTTGAATGCTTAACGATCGTTACATATGGTTTAAATCGAACCATAGAATCATTATTTTAAATGTATAAACGGATAAACCTACTTGAATTAAAATTTCCAAGATTGCTTTGTACTAATTGATTAATTATATAATTTCGCATTCGAATATAGACATACACATATTATTTTACTATAAGATTGATAATGGTGTGGGCGGGGCTCCAGTATTTTTCAATTCTCAAAATTTTATAATTTCCGAAACCCACTTATTGACTTATGGAATTCATTCATTCATAATCCGTATCTGATTCGTTGGTGTGTAATTTGTCCCCCTTTTAATTCGAATTAAAAATCACAGATCATTTGAATTTGATACCAGCCATCCAATTAATTATTACCACCGTAACTTGGTTAAGTTACCACCTCTTAATTAATTATCCAACTGATGAAATTCAACATAGCATGTGATCGATAATGTAATTTACCCTCCATGTAGCTAGTTACTGGATTTAAACAGAGAAATGAAATGAATCATGCAAGTCATAATTAAGAATGGAGTTAGAATTTTGTGGGGTTGTTGGAAATGGAGATAAAGATGATGAGAATGGACATGGTGGGGCAAAGGAGTTGGGACACCATGTGAGCATCCCTCATCATACATGAGCTGTCCACCATTATTGTGTTGTTCTTATTTTCAATTATACGAATCACAATTTGGCACCACATGACATGACCTGACATACTAATACCAAAATAACATTCATGTCCAAACATGTATTACTACTATATCGCATTGCTACTTCACAACCCCATAAACCACAATGACAAATATTTGACCCCCACTAAACAACTCTCTATTTTTTCACCTTCAAATCAGGTCCCCGTTAAGAAACTTTCAGACAAAAAGAGTGACATTTTCTTTTAATAGAGTAGAGTGACTACGAGAATATATACTGTACAACATTTTACTCTTACCATGTATACGTACACCTGTTGTTTTGTATTCTGATGGTAATTTCTCCAGCGTTCTGCGCATGTTTAATTGAAAATGATTAATTATGCCAAAAAGAATAAAATTGGTGGTTCAGTGATAAATATTCCCTAAATATTAAATTTATTCCCATTAAATGGAAATGGATTATGTATATAACGTTTAAATGAATTTTGAATTTCTTAGCAATAAATGTTGTACGTAGTTCTTGTCGTCGTGTGGCTAAGTTTATAGGCCCACACTCTGAATTTATGTAACATTGAATGGGACCAAGTTAATAGTTGGAAATAGGATAATCATAGCCGTTCATCTTAGCTGTATATAGTTCTGCTTGGCATTCAAGGATTAGGGGATGTGTGTCACCTTTCGCAACGGCCATAATAACGGCTACTCTTTTTCCCATTTCTTTCTCTATATTACTTATACTTCCTTCGGTATAATTGTTACGTTTGATTTTTTGACACTATTTATTATTTAAGTTTGATTCAAAATTTTTAACATAGTTATGTAAGAAAAAACATAGTCAATTGAGATCTTGTTAGATTCGTCTAATCTTGTAGTTTTAGACAATCAAATTTTTATATTTTTTTATCGTACACAATTTAAGTTATTAATCGTTAAAAACGTGTATTGGCATACGTGCCGGGTGGGTCCGTGACAAAAATATTGAGACGGAGGAAGTATGTATTACTCCATACTCTAACCGTCTCATTGTCTCATTCCAATCTTCGCATTTTGAATTTTTATACTGTTCATTATGCATATTTGATCTAAATTTTATTGTAGTTATATAAGAAAAAAAATATAGTCAAGATCTTGTTGAATTCGTCTCTTTGCATATTTAGAATACATATTTTTTTTGTAATTTTTACTTCTTTATATTTTAATATATTAACTGTTAAATAAATGCATTGGACGGTGTGTCCAAAAATCTTGAGACATTTCAAATGGGACATAGAGTATTATACTACTAGTATTTTAAGTTTTTAACACGTACTATTTGGATAAATTTTATACTCTCTCCGGTTTTGAAAATATTAAGATAACTTTGATTCGACTTTGAGTAACTTTGAGTATTTTGAGTAACTTTGATTCGACTTTTTAACACAGTTATATAAGATAAAACATAGTTAAGTGAGATCTTGTTAGATTCGTCTAATCACGTAGTTTTATAATGTTACAGTTTTATAATTTTTTATTTTATAAAATTTGAGATATTATTCTTTAAAAATATGTATTGAATTGTGTAAAAATAAGGAATGTTAACATTTTTTGAATACGGACGAAATATTACTCTTTAAATTTTGAGGGATTGAAGTAGTGTTTTATGAGAACTTCTAGTTCATTCACACTACTTATTTTATTTTTATTTTGTTTCAAACTTGTATTGGAATTTACTACATTGTAAGTGTCCATGATGGTATTTTTGAGACGTGATGAGAATATATATTTCCATTTTAACTACAATGAATAAAGTAAAAAGTATTTATGGCCGTTGGGTATAGCAGATTTTGAAATTGAATGAAAATAGTGGCAAAATGATATGTGGCTGCAATTCTTCCATTGAAAGAGATGGTGAGTGATACTGACTCTTTCTAGAAAATTTGGTTGTTTCTTTGCTTCCCTTCCGAGTTCTTTAATTGTTATCCGTTGAGAATGCCAAGAAAATATAATTCACCTGTATATAATCCTTAAAAATGATTAAATTACTTTTAGTAAATGGTGAAATGTCCCTCTCCATCACCTATCATGATGTTATTTTTATGTTACCCTTACGATGTCTTCAAGAACTTTCACGAACCAAAATCAAGAAAGTCATGAATATGTTTACCATGTATAGTTTGCATACCATTCCCTGAAATTTACGCAAAGGAAAAGCAAGATGGTAAAAGAAAAGCAGTTTGGTAATAATACACCTCCTCTGTAAAATTTCATTACCAGAAGAATCTTGTGTTTCAGAAAAGTGGTGAAAGAAAGAACACTTGCCTATATAAATAAATTTACCAACGAGAAATTTTGGATATTGTGAGTGTATATACTACTAGCTGCTGAGCTGCCAAAATAATCCCATTGAGGATTAGGTATAAAAACTGAAGTAATCATATGAATGGACTGGAGGCAATAAAACAATATAAATAATGTTTGTGCCACTCTGTTGAAGATAAGAACAAACCAGAAAAGCAAACATTTAGAAACCTGTCAACATCCCCCACTGTCTTTCCAGAACACACTCCACTCTCCTCTCACTACCCCTTCAGAACCCTCAGCAATAATTCCCCCACACACATTTCCCAAACAATTATTAAAAGAATATTTAATCATTAACTAAACAGGATATGTTTAATTAATTGTGCATAATTGGAACAGTGCCAGCAAGTAAAGCAGAATACTTTTTGTGGTAAACAAAGCAAAGCCCTCTAATTTATGCTGAGGTTAAAAATAAAATATCCCACTGCTATAAAAGGACACCTTATCTCCTTACCCCTAATCACACCTGCTTGCTTTTTTGTGAGTTCAGAGGGGGGGAGAGAACAAATTAAAAAGAGAGAATTTTGCACAGGGAGGGCTTTTTTCTTGAGTTGGAATATCCATGGCTGAGAACAAGGAGGAGGATGTGAGACTGGGGGCAAACAAGTATACTGAGAGGCAGCCACTGGGAACAGCTGCTCAAACAGATAAGGACTACAAGGAGCCTCCACCAGCACCCCTGTTTGAACCAGGGGAGTTGAAGTCATGGTCCTTTTACAGGGCTGGGATTGCAGAGTTCCTGGCCACCTTCCTGTTCCTGTATATCTCTGTGCTGACTGTGATGGGAGTGGGCAGATCGGATACCAAGTGTAAGTCCGTGGGTATCCAGGGGATTGCTTGGGCCTTTGGTGGCATGATCTTCATACTTGTCTACTGCACCGCCGGTATCTCAGGTCAGTTTTCTTTCTACCCTTCCCCTACTTTGTTTTTGGATCTATTAATTTCAGCTCATACTTTGCCTGTTTGGAGGATTCTTGGTACTCTTTACTCTTTAATGAAGTGTTTTTGAACATCTTTGCTGGTGGTGCTGTGTATGAACAGGAGGGCACATCAACCCTGCTGTGACCTTTGGGTTGTTCCTGGCAAGGAAGCTGTCCCTGACTAGGTCCATCTTTTACATTGTGGCGCAGTGCCTGGGAGCCATCTGTGGAGCTGGAGTGGTGAAGGGTTTCCAGGAAACTCAGTACCAGACCCTTGGAGGTGGGACTAACTCTGTGAACCCTGGATACACCAAGGGAGAAGCCCTGGGAGCTGAGATTGTTGGCACCTTTGTCCTTGTCTACACTGTCTTCTCCGCCACTGATGCCAAGAGGAACGCCAGAGACTCACATGTCCCTGTATGTGTTCTTCAACCACAAAAACTCGCTTAATTGTTTGTATTTTATGCCTTCAACTTTGGCTTATCATCCTTTTTCTTGTTGTAATCTGGTTTGCAGATTTTGGCTCCTCTTCCCATTGGGTTTGCAGTTTTCTTGGTGCATCTGGCCACCATCCCCATCACTGGAACCGGCATCAACCCAGCGAGGAGCCTTGGAGCTGCTATCATCTACAACAGAGATCATGCCTGGGATGACCATGTAAGAGACTCACACCTTATCAACTAGTACTACTTTACTTGTGTGTTGCATAAAGATTATGCTTTAAATTTGTATGTACTGATTCATCTGATGTTTTATTATTAACAGTGGATCTTCTGGGTTGGACCCTTCGTCGGAGCCTTGCTGGCAGCAATTTACCACCAGATTGTCATCAGGGCAATTCCCTTCAAGAGCAGCGCAAACTGCTAAATTTGTTGCAGATCTCAATTGTATTTGTCATTATTATTGTACTAAGTTGTTCCTACTTTGTTGAGTGTCGATTCTCCTCTCAAAAGACTGTGTGAAGAAGATGTTAATTTGTTTGTGTAAATTATGGGGCGCACCGCTGCTGCATGTTTGAATGTAGAATTTTTCGTCATATGCATCGTTCCCCGCACATCCTATCCTAATTAAATTCTTTCCAAGGATATAGAGTCCTTGATTGAGCTACTAAAAAATTTAAAATAACACCCATTTTGCCTTAAACATTCTTGCAACAAGAATTCCATTGAATGCCAAAAATAAAATCCAGCCTAGACTGGAAATCTGGAATAGATTTGGATCAGTTGATTTATCCAGTCCATTGTCCAAGGAAAGAAGATGAGACTTTTAAGAAGTTAGGGATATCTTTCTAACCCCACTGGTAACATCAGTCGCATTTAAGAAGCTTTTCAGATACAAAAATATAGCCTAAACAATTCAAATACCCAAGAGTGGATCATATAAAAGAGTGCACTGGCCCGGACATCAACTGCGAAAACTAATTGCTTACAGGGAGTTCGCATGTTACACTACAGGCTGCAAGGAGATTGGCACAAATGAAAATAAATAAGAAAGCAGCAGCACGCTTGCATTTTAATTGCACCAGGGAGTGAAGTTACATATTATCTAGTCTCAGCACTTGGAAACTGTCTTTCTGATGAAGTAGCATCATTCTCAACAAACAGATGCTTCAGGAGCTGTGAAGCAGTTTGGACAATCAATCACACACGGCTTGTTCTGCTTGCCTTCATCTTTGACATTGCAGGATGCCCCTTGCTGTTAGCATCAACCATCAGAGACAGACAAATCAAAAGACCCAGTGACTCTGAAAAACAGACGGGCACTGAATCTTTGTAGTGAATGAACACTATAAGAAGTTACAGCTGCCAGATTTCTTTTATGACCTACTGGTTAATGCAGTATCATCAATTGACGAGAAGGATGTATACAAATAGACGTAGACAATGCACTCCAGTTTCCACAATCCTCAGGTGCCATTCAGTATGGGCTTTCCTTGAATGATAATGGAACTGAACTCCCTAGTAATCAGTAAAATACACACGATGGATTCAAATCCAAACTCTAAACTCCAAGTCTAGAAGCATGAGAACTTCTATCATTGAACTAAGCCAACAAGCACAAATGGATAAGTGAGGTAAAAAAATAAATTGAGAGGCTCGAATGCATGATAAGTTGATTGATGAATAGTAGGATAAATTATCCAAACAACCTCACTCTTTTACCATCATAAATCACCGCCTTCTAGTCTCATAAGATTCACTACTCTAATCACATTTACTCTTTTTATCATCAATTCATTTTTCTGGACCCTTTCATCAATCCACATTATTTTGAGAGTTAAAAGTCACAATCAGAATTAGAAAAGAGCCAAACTTTCTACCAGAACATGGATGAATTTGAATAAGAACTTTTCTTTTCTCACTTCTCTCTTTTCTTTCATACCCTCACACAGTGCAATTTATTTTCATATAATGGTTATTGACCATTGGCTACTCCTGTATTGGACAAGTATTCATACACTTGCAACAAAAGATAAAACAACTATGCAATAAACATTATCCATATTATTCCAACAAATCATCGCAACAAAGTAATAACATCAAGAATCAGAATGTACACATTTTTTTTGTCTACAAATGAGTAATCTGTTCAACTCTCAAACTTAATCACAAAGCATGACACTAAAAACAACTCACTACCTGTCCCTTGCAGAACCCCAAACTTCCACACATTGCTGGTCTTTCCTAGTCACAAACATTTTGTTCCCACCAAATTTCAACCCGTTTATCTTGCTGCCACCCATGTCCTTGGCCCTCCCCATCATGTTCTTTCTGAACATTCTCCCCTCATCCGAATTCCCAACCAACACCTCTGACCATAGCTCCAGATTTCCCCCTTTAGCACAAATCAGTTGGCTCCCCTGAGTCTCTACTTTGCATCCAAGCCCTTCCCTCTTGGACTTCCCATTCACCCCCTTCCTCTCATCACCAAGACAAATCCAAGATTCGTCGCCACTGATGTTCCTCAAGTCTGCGTAGAACATCTCGCCCGTGTTTACACCTACTTTAAACATCGTGGAGAGCGTGTCCGAAACCGTGATGTCTGAGAAGCAATCCGTCTTCTCCTTGAGCTCCCACACAACATTGCCTGATCTAATGTCCCAAAACCGGATGTTCCCGGATACTCCCGCAATGCCACTGTGGGAACCTGATGCCACCAGCAAGTTGTGGCTGGTGATCCACTGCAGTTTGGTGGCAGGGATCGCCGAGTCCAGATCAGCTCCGAAGATTTCACAGTGGCCTATTTTGGACACGTGGCGTAGGCCGTCGTGGAGGTCGTATATCATGATGCAGCTGGAGTTTCTCCTGCTGGATTCGAAGCTGGTGAACAAATGATCGGCGGACGCCCCAATGGCCTGCACCGTGCTGCCGGATTTAGTCACATTTTCCCAATTCAGCGCCTTTTGGACAACGCCGTTCCCGAGATCAATGATCTGTAATCCGGAGAAGTCGGTGGCGCCTGCAGCCGCAACGGAGGGGGACAAAGCGAGCAACGAATCGATGGCGGTGAACTGTGTCAGGACAGTGGATTTCCTCTGGAGAGACCAATCAAAGGAGGTGATTCTGCTGCCATGAGCAACGTGGAGGGATCCATGGGGGGTGGTCGAAATCGCGGACGGTGAATCGCGGCCATTTAACGGCAAAACCAGGGATTTTTCGAGGTTAAAGGCGTCGAATTGGGAGGGATTTGATTGGGAATTGATGAGGAGGTTTTCTACGCCATAAAACTGGGATTCGGAAATCAGGTCCTGGCTGTCGAACGCCCTGGCTTTAGAAGGAAGGTTTCCTGTCCTGAGGAGGGAAAGGAGCGTTGAGAAAAGCTCGGGGTCTCTATCAATGAAGGGGATGGCATGATCGGAGCAGGCAATCTTGGACAGCAGGGATTTGGGGCCAGCCGACGAAAGGGTCTGTTTTGTGGTTTGAAAAATCTGGCCACCGACATCAATGGTGACTATGTCGGACTTTGAATTCCGATTGAAGCCATTGGAGAAAGGGGCAGAATCTCCAAAAGGGGGCATTTTTATCTCCGGCTTTTTATAAAAATAACTCAACACCCTCAAATACCAAAAGAATCAGAACCAATTCTGAACAAAACGTAGACAGGAGAAAGAATCAAAAAGTCCTCGAAGAAAGCCAACAACCTTGGAAACCCCTTAAAACTCAAAATAGGGACAAACACGGCACGAATCGAATCGGTTGGAATTCTCCTTCGAGCATTGAAGAGAACCCTCCTCTAAGAATGTGATAAGCAGGAGGCACTCGACAGGAAAGGGTTTAGGGTTTGGTTTGAGAAGAGGACGGGAGAGAAATAAGGGAGATGATGGGTTTGGGGATAAAGAAGGGGGGTTTTCTAGAAGGAAGATGGTCAGCGAAGGTAGGTTGTGCCGAAATTCAATAATGGTGAGAAAAAGAATGATCTGGTGAGGTTTGAGGACAAGTTTTGCGTCATTAATGTTGTCATGTGAGCAGTCCAACGAGGACCACAATTTTTTGCACCAGAATGTGCAATATTTTGGGGTGAATCATGTCCACACATGGATTAATTTGAGTAATTTGATTTTAACTGTCAAAGTTTAGGAGGAAGATTCCGATTCTAGCGGGTGTGTTACTGTTGTTTGACCTTTGAAAAGTATAGGTGTGGTCAAACACCAACAATCAGAAATTTTTGCGGACTTGTAACAAAAAAAATTTCCATGTTAGGACAAAATCGAAAAGCAGCGCGCCAGGTAGGGATCGAACCTACGACTTTCTGCTTAGGAAACAGACGCTCTATCCACTGAGCTACAGGCGCACTTATGTAATACTTCCTCCGTTTTTTATTATTTCTTACAGATCTACATTTCACGCGTCCAATGGAGATCTTAAATCATTAATAACTCAAGTTCGATACAAGTAAAAATTCTAAATGTTTGATATTTAAAAACTACACGATGAGATAAATCTAACAAGATCTCACTTGGATATATTTTAATTTGTATAAACATGATAAAACTTTTAAGTAAAAGTGTGTGTATGAACAGTAGCAACTTATCCAATGTTGCAAATATTCTAAAACGGAGGAAGTGTATCTTATATGAAAATTATAAGAAGATATTGAAACTTCCATTATCCTTCCCTTTCCCCCTAATTTCGATGTTCTGGTAACAAGAATATCCTTTTTCTTTGTATTTCTTTCTAATTACACATCTATATTTGCAGAGCTTTCTGCTTTGGTCAAAGGTTTGGAAGTGGCAATCAGTCTGGGTTACTCTAAAATCTGCTGTTATTCGGACTCCACGGAGGCTCTTCGGGCGGTGAACTCTGAGAATTTATTTCATCCTCATGCCACCCTGCACCATAAGATTAGGGACATCAGGGATGTTTTTGAGGAGTGTCTGCTAATGCACGTTCTTAGAGAAAGAAATAAGGTGGCTGACCACCTTGCTAAACATGGGGCGTCGTCTGACGAGTTCTTCACCACCTGGGCTTACCCTGGAGTTTCTCAAGACGGATCACCTAGCTGATTGCCTGGGTGTTTGCTACCCAAGGGACTAGTGTTGCCGCTGTGTTTGTTTGTTCTGTTCCCCTTGTTTCCCCCTGTACCCCCTCTTTTTAGTTCCTTTTCTTTTTATGGGTTTTGTTTGTTGTTTTTCCCTGGCCATAGGCTTACCAAAAATAGAAATTACATATCTATAAACTAAAAAAAGCATTCGGCTTCATATGAATGTTCGTGAGCAAGTAGATCCATTACCAAATTTGAGGAGCACATTGTGTGTATATTTTTTGAATTAGTTTTATACACTACAAATTAGGAATATACTTTTTGAATGATAAATTTAATAGAAACAGGAGTTTAGAAACGTTGCATGATATTGTATAGAGATATCTTGTGAGATGTGAAGGGGAAATCGTAATCAATTTAGATATTATATCTGATAAATAAGAAAACTCGGTTCGTTTGTTGTGAATTAGCAAGCTAATTTGTTGCTTGAAAAATAAAAAAGAAAACGGAAAAAAGAAGACACAAACAAAAGCACAACTATACTCGTGTAGTTTTTTTTTTTTTTTTGTGATGGGTGATAATGGCCAAAATTGACCATTATTTTCAATCTATTTCCGTGTCTAATACGGACATTTGATCGTATTCCGGTCTTATTTAAATAAGAAAGCAGTTGAATCTGACAGATTTATGCAAGTTTGTATAAATAATAAGCTGGTATTGAAAAATACAAAAATATTGTTATTTTATTACTTTTTATACTAAAAAACCCAAAAACATGATAAATTACTAAAAATCCTCCACTTGATTAATTTTGGTTCGATGATTGTCTATTTGATAGAACACGGGTCTATTAGATGGAACGCATACCGAATAATCAAGTGGAATAAATATTATATTTATATTATTTTATATCTTGATGTATATATTTTTAATTTTTATGTTTGTTTATTTCTATTTCTGCTTTGAGCTATAATTAAGAATTAAATGGTCCACTAATCACTGTTAATTTAAATTAATTACAGGTAATTAGGTCCAAGAGTCAACAGTCCAATCCAATTTTCAATCCAATGTTTAAGCAGGCCCAACAAAAATTAACTCCTTAAGCCCAATTAGCCCAGTCCATCACCTAAGCCCAAACCTCCTCCCATCAACCCTAACCCTAACCCTAACCCTAGCCGCCGCCACTGCGCCGCCGCCGCCGCCTCGCCGGCGGCCGCCTCCGTCTCCGACCAGCACAGCCCATCTCCCCCATTTCCTCCACCACTGTGGCATCTCCGCCACCACCATCCTCCATTTCCGAACACCCGGCCACCCCTCTCCACCAACAGCAACCACCACCCTCCGGCGGCCAACACCCCCAAATCCGACCTCCACAGCCCCTCCGCCTTGCCGCCAGCTTCCATCCTCACCCCATCTCCATCTCCTCCGCCCATTACCACCATCAACCACCAAGGCCGAGACACCGCCGGCCACCCTCGCACCACCACTTCCATCCTTTTCCTCACCAAACCCCAAAAAACCAAAGAAAATCTCCAAAACAGCCCCGCCCTTCATCATCTTCGTCTCGCCGGACCACCATTTCCACCACTTCCGTCGCCATCCCCTTCCCAACTCCAACCGAGCGCCACCACCAGTCTCACCCTCCATCCCCATCGCCGCTCCAGATCCGGCAACCATTTCCGACCACCCCTTCAATCCTCATCTCCCATCACCACCAGTCCCATTTCCGTCGTCCCTCCACCACTTCTCCAATCCAACAAAAAAAAAACTCAGAAAATCAAAACAAGAATAAAAATCCCAAAACCTCCGACCTCCGTTCACCTCGCGCCATCACCGCCACTCGTCCACCGCCGCTTGCCACCCATCTCCGGCCGAAGAAAATAGAAGAGGGAGGAAGAAGAAGCATGGAGAAGAAGAAATCTGGAGGAGGAAAATAATAAAGAAAACTGAGGAAAGAAAAATGAAGAACGAAGCAGAATGAAGAAAAATGGAGAAAGAAGAAGGAAAGGGAGCAGACGAAAATGAATAAATTGGGGATGAATTCGGACAGCAACAATAAAATAAATGGAGAGAAGAAGAAAGAAAGGAATAAGCAGAAAGGAAATGGGGATCGAGACAGATGAAGGGAAGAACAAAGAGAAATGAAAGAAATTGAAGAAGAGAAAACAAGAACAAAGAAGATGAGAGAAAATTAGAAACTGGAATGAAAGAGAAACGAAGGGAAGAAAATTAAAGAGAGAGAAGAGAGACGAGACAGAAGAAATAAATGATGAAGAGGGAGAGGAAATTAAACAGTTGGTCACGATAGGCACTTTGTCGCGGTAGAGTGTTCCGCGCCCAAATGCTCCGCGCCCAAATATTATTCCGAGACTGTGAGAGGAGAATCAAAGCACAAAAGTCTGTCGCGGAACATGGTTCCGCGACAAAGTGGACCGCGACAGAGACACTCACTCCGCGCCAGACAGAGAAAAACCAAAGCAGAAAGAGACAGAGGTCACGTGAGCTCCCTCATTTATTTCCCACATGCTCAATCTGTTCCAAAGTCCCAGGATCGCAGCTCCACCAATGCAATAATTTTTGTCTTTTCTCCCGGACTCCCGAGTCCCGGCCCCTCCTGGGCGCCATCTTGGAGCCAAAAAGTGTTTTGTCCCTATTCCGCGACAAAGCAGTTGTTTGGCGACCAGATGGGCCTAATGGGCCTAGGGCTAATTTTCCACCTCTATAAATATATCCTCCCACCCCCCTTGAACAGTAGCTACACACCCATATTTTTTTTTAGATTAGTTTTGTTTTTCCTCTTGGGGCACCACTGTGCTCCCAAGAAATTTGAGAAATGATGGTCTCATGGCCATGTATTTTTCATTTTTAGTTAGTTAGTTTTAAGCAATAAATGGGTTTATAGTAGTGTAGCCATTTTTATATTATTTACAGCTTTTTAGTGTAATTTTGGGTTGAAAAACACTTAATCAATGAGTGTGTTTAAACCATTATTTTTGGCTTTGTTGTTATATGAGAAAATATGTCCCAAAATATTGTCATGTGATTTTCCCATGGTTTATTTACTGTCTTGCTTGTATTATGGTCACTTGACCATTTTTATTATCTTTAGATAGATTTAATGCTTTATTAGAATTAATAAATGTATAACCACTTGATGCCTATCTCTTGCTAGATTTATTAGTGTAGGTTTCATTTAAATCTTAGTCTCTTAGTATAGTTGGTGGATGTTGTACTGCCTCTTAGTGTTTTAGTTTATTTTTATTTTCTTTTTCGTTTGATAGATCTAGAAAGTGGATGGCATTTTAGTGTTTATGCATATTTATTTAAAATTGCATCCCCTATATTGTATTGCACCACATTGTAACCCCACGGGTTGCAATGTAATTTTCCCGTTGTGATCCCACGGATCACAACGCACACCCATGTAATGCAATATAAGGGGTTATGCTGCCAAAATTTTTATAGAATATTTTAAAACCCTTTGTCGCCATACACTCTTGTCGCGGAACCACGTTCCGCGACAAAACCCCTGTTTAGCGACAGAGGACCAAATTCTTGCATTTTGTCTGCATGGCTTTTGTCGCGGAATACCCTTGTCGCGGAACCACGTTCCGCGACAAAATCTTATTCCGAGACAGAAAATTATGCCTTGCCATTAATTTTGAAACCCCTTGGTCGCGATGCAACTCTTGTCGCGGAACCACGTTCCGCGACAAAATCCTTGATTAGCGACCAAGGACCCAAATACTTGTAATTTTATTCTGGGAGGACTCTGGCGCGGAACCTTTGTCGCGGAACCACGCACCGCGACAAAATCCTTGTTCCGCGACCAGGAATTATGTCCTTACCAATTTTCAACCCTCTTTGTCGCTATGCCTCTTTGTCGCGGAACCATGTTCCGCGACAAAATTTTTGCTTAGCGACAAAACAAACCCTAACTTTCAAAATATTAATTTCTCTTATTTCCCACCCCTTTGTCGCGAAACCCTTGTCGCGGAACCATGCTCCGCGACACAAGCTCTATTCCGCGACAAAGTGGCACTTTCTGCCAAATTTTTATTCTTCATCTCACCCCATTAATTAATTGAACCTTTATATTAACATTTTGAGGTTGAAATCCAATGATCTCAACCCATGATTGATTTGATATAAAGAACTTTGTTCAATTTCCCATTAAAAGATTCTTCTACAAATGATTAAACTCTAATGATCTAAGTATATAATCCGGACTGTAATTAATTAATTAATTATGGAATGAGTGATTATTTAGACATAATGAGTAATTATGGATTCATTTCCATACCTTGCATGAGAAACCAATGTCTCTCATGCAAGATGACCCAAAAAATATTTTTCTTTTATTTATTTTGTCTTTTCCGTGTTGTGTGAAACAGCTAATAAGGAATATATCAGATTAATGTTGGCGGGTATTCCCACACGGATAACTAGCTCGTATTCTGTATATTAATTATTAGATGTTATTTTGCATGGTCCGGATAGTGGTCGGTGGAAGCCTTGGCGGTTCGTCCATCCGGGATTATAATAGCTGCTCAGCTAACTCCTATCCGGATACAGTTTCTTTTTCTTTATCTTAATTTCAAACCCGAATCTGGAGCTATAGTAATGTTAGACGATATATGCCAATATCATCTAATAATTATTGTAGTAATAGAACATGTGGGTTTTTATCCAATTCACAGATAGTGGAGTCTCAGATGACGGCGGCAACTGTCATTTGAGGCATTCCACTGTCTAAAAATCATTCCATCCAAATGAGAGGGAAATTGGACAGCAGATGTTTGCAGTCCACCCAATCGTTTTGCCATCTTTTTAGCCAAATAAATTCTTCTCATCTCCGGCTATTTCATCTCTGTGTATCAACTTCTGTCTAAACCCACCTTATATTTTGGGTTATTTAATTTTACACTTCTTTATAAAATTATGCATGATATTATTATGTAGATATTGTGGTCAATATTATTTTGGGATCCTTCCCTTGGACACAGGAGTCTTGATTTTAAATCAGATGTTTCATAATAAATTTCCAACAAAAATTCATTTATAAATCCGGATCTGAGTAAGGGATAAATTCGACAGTTATGACTAATTCATATCCGACTGGGGGTTGATTTTGGGAAATTAGAAGCAGAGTCAGCGATTAGGTCTCACCTAGACTGAAAGGGTCTGTGTTCTTATTGAGAGTCTAGTACCTGATAGGGAATGATTTTCAGATTGATTATTTTCCAAAATTGCTGTTTGTTGGAAATCTTGTATTAAATATTGCACTGGGTCAGATTCCACTTGGATTCCGATAAGGTGTGACAGATAATACTAGAGGAACAACATTCGGGCCTTGGTTATTTTCTAAGGTAGGGTTGAGTATTCTTTCAACTGCTATCTTCTTCTGCCAAAGCCTATTTTTGAGTCCTGAGTGAGTGCATCCGGAACGAACTAATTTTATTAGTTCGTTTCATTAGTTTGTATCTCATAACCACCCGACGAGAAGTGAACACTGCGAGCGGTTCACCGAGAATAGGGAATTCTTGATCCACATCCGGTCATTCTGACTGGGGGCTTTCTTTTACTACCAGGGTCAGACTTTCAAAAACCTCCGAGTGATAGGATTTTAAATGCTTTCTTTATCGCTTTCTTTTAACTGCTTTCGTTAGAGGTCACTCGGTTGTATTGAGAGTTGTGTAACTGCTACTAGGACTGATAGTTAAGGGATAGTTCAGGGCTTGATTAGAATCTTTGGGTGTGACATGGGGGAATGATAGCAGTACTTGACACTTCAATAAATGATTTGTCAGGTGTTGCTTGTCCACCACAGATGAATGACACGCTCTGACGGGAGCAGTTGTGAGTCTGTGGTATCTTAGAATTTGTTTCCTTAAGAGCATGTAAACTCTTACTGTAAGTACCTGTCTGTTAAAGGGAACATGGTACAGAGAGCATGAGAATTAGCTAATTGATGGATTATCTCAAGCTAAGATCTGTGTATTAAAATGGAAGTTTAACTGTGTTTCATCTGAATCGTGTCCAATCTTTATTCTTTTCTTCCTGTCCCTTCTGTCATAATTTAAATCTGCTTTCTTAGATAATTTTAACCGCTTTCCTAGAATAATTTTATTGCCTTCTTAGATTAAATTTAATTCGCTTTCTAGAATAATTTTATCTGCTTTATTTTAATTGCTTTCATAGCTTAGTTTAAATTATGTCAAGTAGTTTAAAATCAAACACAAACTCGAATCGAGTAACCGAGTGGAAAATCTTAGTAAATGACGTGGGCCCTGCTTCCATCGCACATCCTCCAGTGAACGATCCGGTACTTACTATAAATACTGCAATTTTTGACTCCGTGCGCTTTCGGGGGCACAGTTTCTTAACACGAGTAAATAAAAATGTGATTTTTCAGAAAATACTCATGTAGTAGGAATCTGCCGAAAGTTTCATGGCAGGGAATTTCATGACATGAAATCATGAGAAGTATCATGGCACATATGCCGGGGACCCTCAGTGTGACAGGCTGAAGGTCAATTTATCCCGGTTGTACCATGAGACTTGTCAAAAGTTTCATGACATGAGAGGACCACAGTGCCATTTGAAATTAAAGCCCATCACATGAGTAATAAAGAGTGATACTCTTAATATATCCCTAAACCCCTTCCATAAATCATAACTCTTTTCATTTAATAAATTCAAACTCGATATATTTTAGAAAAATACTCGTGTTAATGAAATTTGTCAAAAGTTTCATGGCGCCGTTGCCGGGGAGGATGCAGCGTCGTTTATTAAGAGAATTACACTCCTGATTACTCATAGTTAGTTTAGTGTTAGTTCAGTGTATTTATTTCAGAATAGAGAAGTACCCTCAAATCAATTAAACATTTAGAGTACTAAGACTCTAAATGTGAGGATGTTGATTTGAGGGGAAAACCTAACAAATTGGGTATTTTTGATTGCAGGAATCATGGAGCCACCAAAACGGTGTACGGAGTTAAATGTGGAAGTGTAGCATTGGGGCTACACTACTTTGATTTTTCGTTTAATTACACTTCGCCAATTGCAAAATCTAGGTTAATTAAACAAGAAATCAAAGAAATGGAGAAGTGTAGCAGTGGAGCTACACTAATTGGCAATTGTAAATTGCACAACACGTGAGACTCACGTGTTTGTCATCTCCACCACATCCGGACCACGAAGCTCAACCGCTGCTCCATCGCTCATCCACCTCAACACCACCACTGCGCTGAGGAAGCCCTCATCACTGGTGAAACAACAAATGGGGCAGCAGATCTTCGGACTACCAATTGCTCACCACCATCGGACAAGCCACGGCCATCATCTCACTTTCCGTCGCCCCTGTCCCGACTGAGCATCTAAAGAGGTTCCCGGTTGGATTAGTTCTGTAATTGACCGAAGATTATATCCGGAATTCAAAGAAATTTAAAATCCGGAATAATTTTCGCAAGCACGGAATTAATCCAACCTAAATTTCTGCAAGTCAAAATTATATGTATACATATATTTACATTTATATCTCTTGTGCATATTATTAAATAAATTGGGTATTAATCAATTAACTCACATTTAGAGTACTAAGACTCTAAATGTGAGGATGTTGATATTTTTGAGAAAACCCGATAACTTCTCCTGTGTTTGCTTTGCAGGAATTTGTGGAACTACCAAAAAGAAAAATTAAAGCTCCAAAACAGGTCCCCGGTTGGATTGATTCTGTGATTAGTTGAAAGTATTCCTGGAATTTAAAGCAATTTAAAATCCGGAATAACATTTATAAGAACAGAATTAATCCAACCTAATTTATGCAAGTAAATGTAGTAGATTAAACTCTATAAAATTCAAAAATGTGATTGAACAATTTTGATGAAAATCAGAATTTTTCTAAGAATTGGGCATCGGACAATCCCCTTGTTTGATGAACCAAGCGATCACACATAGCCAAAATCGTCGAACATTTAATTGGTTTGACGAAAAAGGCTATCGGAATTATTTTTTCTATCTTTTATGTTAATATTTTCTCCCTCCCGCCCTCCTCTTTTATTTTATTTCGATTTTGAAAATTCGTTTAAGTAGGAATTGATTTACTCACATTTCGAGCAAGGCTCAAAATGTGAGGATGTTGATTCTTCACTTAAAAAAAAAAAAGTGTTACTTTTCTTTTTGTTTATTTTTATTATTATTATTTTATATTTAAACCCAGCATAAAGCATGCATAACTCTGTCTAAGAATTCACATATTTGATTTTGGTTTATGATTAAATTTTCAAACTTTTAAATTGGGATAATATAATTGAAGACATGCATGATATGAATTTTTGAGGTTTTGAGCTATAAAAATTTAATGATATAATCATCTTGTTGGGTAATGAGTCCTCATGTTGAGAATTTAATTGAATAGATTGTAAGAATTTTTCAAGGATTAGATTTAAGAATATTGTATGACATGAATGAACCATTCCATGTGAGATTTGAGCCATGAGTCATTTTTACTCATTCTTTTCTTTGATGTGTGAAAATTATTTTAGTTAAAGGACACTATAACTTGCGATTGGGACCGATTCAAGACCATGCCATATTCCAAAAATCGAGCATATGATCGAGGCACCTAGAAAAACCCAAATTTTTGGCCTTTGTTTGAATTCCAAACCAAAAATATTTTCCCTTTAGGATTAACCACTTTGAGCCTTTAAGCCTAATTTTTCTTTGAAGCCCTCTATATTATTCCTAGCCTTATAAAAAGACCAAGAAATTCAAACCCAAGTGTGTAAGAACAAATTTTATCAAGGCATTACAATTTTTGATCATCAACAAAATTTCAATCGGCATTCAAAAATCCGATCAAAAAAAAAAAAAATTTGTTGAGTTCCATTCAACAGAAAAAAAAAGAAAGAAGAAAAAGAAAATGTTGAATTTAATTCAACACAAAATAAATTGCAAATGACAAAGCAAATTAGACATAGTCTAATGTCATGCAATATGAAAAGAAAAACAAAAGAAAAAGAAAAATTTTGATGATCATAAATTTTTTAAATAAAAATATGCCAAGTTAAGATAGAACTAATTCTTGCCACTTCTTAGCCCAATAATTCCCTTCCCTACCAAATGTTACAACCGTATGCCCCGTTACAACCCTTAAATAAGACCTCATGATCTCGATTTACAGAAATGAGCTGGTGGCGAGTTGGTCCAATTGCAAGCATATGGAATAATTTAATTAAATTTGATTATGAGTGCTCATTGATAAAACCCCTTTTTGAGAGTGAGTGAAATTTCCGTTTCTACTATATGTGAGGCTCTGCTTTTAATTATGTTCATGTCATGCTTTAATTCTAGAATTAAATCAATGAATTTTTCTGAACATGATATTCATGAAAAATTATCAATAATGACTGATTTGTAGGCCTGATTAAGTGAGAAATATCATTTTATTAAACACTGCAATCAAGAGAATTTAATACTTGTAGTTTTCGATTGTCTTATCCCAATCTAAAAAGAATGATATTTTTTGAAGCCACGAAAATAGATTGAATATGTAGAGTCCGTGTTCTTAGGAACATTGACTCTGACTGCTCGGGGACGATCAGTATTAAATGTGAGGATGTTGATAATGGCCAAAATTGACCATTATTTTCAATCTATTTCCGTGTCTAATACGGACATTTGATCGTATTCCGGTCTTATTTAAATAAGAAAGCAGTTGAATCTGACAGATTTATGCAAGTTTGTATAAATAATAAGCTGGTATTGAAAAATACAAAAATATTGTTATTTTATTACTTTTTATACTAAAAAACCCAAAAACATGATAAATTACTAAAAATCCCCCACTTGATTAATTTTGGTTCGATGATTGTCTATTTGATAGAACACGGGTCTATTAGATGGAACGCATACCGAATAATCAAGTGGAATAAATATTATATTTATATTATTTTATATCTTGATGTATATATTTTTAATTTTTATGTTTGTTTATTTCTATTTCTGCTTTGAGCTATAATTAAGAATTAAATGGTCCACTAATCACTGTTAATTTAAATTAATTACAGGTAATTAGGTCCAAGAGTCAACAGTCCAATCCAATTTTCAATCCAATGTTTAAGCAGGCCCAACAAAAATTAACTCCTTAAGCCCAATTAGCCCAGTCCATCACCTAAGCCCAAACCTCCTCCCATCAACCCTAACCCTAGCCGCCGCCACTGCGCCGCCGCCGCCGCCTCGCCGGCGGCCGCCTCCGTCTCCGACCAGCACAGCCCATCTCCCCCATTTCCTCCACCACTGTGGCATCTCCGCCACCACCATCCTCCATTTCCGAACACCCGGCCACCCCTCTCCACCAACAGCAACCACCACCCTCCGGCGGCCAACACCCCCAAATCCGACCTCCACAGCCCCTCCGCCTTGCCGCCAGCTTCCATCCTCACCCCATCTCCATCTCCTCCGCCCATTACCACCATCAACCACCAAGGCCGAGACACCGCCGGCCACCCTCGCACCACCACTTCCATCCTTTTCCTCACCAAACCCCAAAAAAACCAAAGAAAATCTCCAAAACAGCCCCGCCCTTCATCATCTTCGTCTCGCCGGACCACCATTTCCACCACTTCCGTCGCCATCCCCTTCCCAACTCCAACCGAGCGCCACCACCAGTCTCACCCTCCATCCCCATCGCCGCTCCAGATCCGGCAACCATTTCCGACCACCCCTTCAATCCTCATCTCCCATCACCACCAGTCCCATTTCCGTCGTCCCTCCACCACTTCTCCAATCCAACAAAAAAAAAACTCAGAAAATCAAAACAAGAATAAAAATCCCAAAACCTCCGACCTCCGTTCACCTCGCGCCATCACCGCCACTCGTCCACCGCCGCTTGCCACCCATCTCCGGCCGAAGAAAATAGAAGAGGGAGGAAGAAGAAGCATGGAGAAGAAGAAATCTGGAGGAGGAAAATAATAAAGAAAACTGAGGAAAGAAAAATGAAGAACGAAGCAGAATGAAGAAAAATGGAGAAAGAAGAAGGAAAGGGAGCAGACGAAAATGAAGAAATTGGGGATGAATTCGGACAGCAACAATAAAATAAATGGAGAGAAGAAGAAAGAAAGGAATAAGCAGAAAGGAAATGGGGATCGAGACAGATGAAGGGAAGAACAAAGAGAAATGAAAGAAATTGAAGAAGAGAAAACAAGAACAAAGAAGATGAGAGAAAATTAGAAACTGGAATGAAAGAGAAACGAAGGGAAGAAAATTAAAGAGAGAGAAGAGAGACGAGACAGAAGAAATAAATGATGAAGAGAGAGAGGAAATTAAACAGTTGGTCACGATAGGCACTTTGTCGCGGTAGAGTGTTCCGCGCCCAAATGCTCCGCGCCCAAATATTATTCCGAGACTGTGAGAGGAGAATCAAAGCACAAAAGTCTGTCGCGGAACATGGTTCCGCGACAAAGTGGACCGCGACAGAGACACTCACTCCGCGCCAGACAGAGAAAAACCAAAGCAGAAAGAGACAGAGGTCACGTGAGCTCCCTCATTTATTTCCCACATGCTCAATCTGTTCCAAAGTCCCAGGATCGCAGCTCCACCAATGCAATAATTTTTGTCTTTTCTCCCGGACTCCCGAGTCCCGGCCCCTCCTGGGCGCCATCTTGGAGCCAAAAAGTGTTTTGTCCCTATTCCGCGACAAAGCAGTTGTTTGGCGACCAGATGGGCCTAATGGGCCTAGGGCTAATTTTCCACCTCTATAAATATATCCTCCCACCCCCTTGAACAGTAGCTACACACCCATATTTTTTTTTAGATTAGTTTTGTTTTTCCTCTTGGGGCACCACTGTGCTCCCAAGAAATTTGAGAAATGATGGTCTCATGGCCATGTATTTTTCATTTTTAGTTAGTTAGTTTTAAGCAATAAATGGGTTTATAGTAGTGTAGCCATTTTTATATTATTTACAGCTTTTTAGTGTAATTTTGGGTTGAAAAACACTTAATCAATGAGTGTGTTTAAACCATTATTTTTGGCTTTGTTGTTATATGAGAAAATATGTCCCAAAATATTGTCATGTGATTTTCCCATGGTTTATTTACTGTCTTGCTTGTATTATGGTCACTTGACCATTTTTATTATCTTTAGATAGATTTAATGCTTTATTAGAATTAATAAATGTATAACCACTTGATGCCTATCTCTTGCTAGATTTATTAGTGTAGGTTTCATTTAAATCTTAGTCTCTTAGTATAGTTGGTGGATGTTGTACTGCCTCTTAGTGTTTTAGTTTATTTTTATTTTCTTTTTCGTTTGATAGATCTAGAAAGTGGATGGCATTTTAGTGTTTATGCATATTTATTTAAAATTGCATCCCCTATATTGTATTGCACCACATTGTAACCCCACGGGTTGCAATGTAATTTTCCCGTTGTGATCCCACGGATCACAACGCACACCCATGTAATGCAATATAAGGGGTTATGCTGCCAAAATTTTTATAGAATATTTTAAAACCCTTTGTCGCCATACACTCTTGTCGCGGAACCACGTTCCGCGACAAAACCCCTGTTTAGCGACAGAGGACCAAATTCTTGCATTTTGTCTGCATGGCTTTTGTCGCGGAATACCCTTGTCGCGGAACCACGTTCCGCGACAAAATCTTATTCCGAGACAGAAAATTATGCCTTGCCATTAATTTTGAAACCCCTTGGTCGCGATGCAACTCTTGTCGCGGAACCACGTTCCGCGACAAAATCCTTGATTAGCGACCAAGGACCCAAATACTTGTAATTTTATTCTGGGAGGACTCTGGCGCGGAACCTTTGTCGCGGAACCACGCACCGCGACAAAATCCTTGTTCCGCGACCAGGAATTATGTCCTTACCAATTTTCAACCCTCTTTGTCGCTATGCCTCTTTGTCGCGGAACCATGTTCCGCGACAAAATTTTTGCTTAGCGACAAAACAAACCCTAACTTTCAAAATATTAATTTCTCTTATTTCCCACCCCTTTGTCGCGAAACCCTTGTCGCGGAACCATGCTCCGCGACACAAGCTCTATTCCGCGACAAAGTGGCACTTTCTGCCAAATTTTTATTCTTCATCTCACCCCATTAATTAATTGAACCTTTATATTAACATTTTGAGGTTGAAATCCAATGATCTCAACCCATGATTGATTTGATATAAAGAACTTTGTTCAATTTCCCATTAAAAGATTCTTCTACAAATGATTAAACTCTAATGATCTAAGTATATAATCCGGACTGTAATTAATTAATTAATTATGGAATGAGTGATTATTTAGACATAATGAGTAATTATGGATTCATTTCCATACCTTGCATGAGAAACCAATGTCTCTCATGCAAGATGACCCAAAAAATATTTTTCTTTTATTTATTTTGTCTTTTCCGTGTTGTGTGAAACAGCTAATAAGGAATATATCAGATTAATGTTGGCGGGTATTCCCACACGGATAACTAGCTCGTATTCTGTATATTAATTATTAGATGTTATTTTGCATGGTCCGGATAGTGGTCGGTGGAAGCCTTGGCGGTTCGTCCATCCGGGATTATAATAGCTGCTCAGCTAACTCCTATCCGGATACAGTTTCTTTTTCTTTATCTTAATTTCAAACCCGAATCTGGAGCTATAGTAATGTTAGACGATATATGCCAATATCATCTAATAATTATTGTAGTAATAGAACATGTGGGTTTTTATCCAATTCACAGATAGTGGAGTCTCAGATGACGGCGGCAACTGTCATTTGAGGCATTCCACTGTCTAAAAATCATTCCATCCAAATGAGAGGGAAATTGGACAGCAGATGTTTGCAGTCCACCCAATCGTTTTGCCATCTTTTTAGCCAAATAAATTCTTCTCATCTCCGGCTATTTCATCTCTGTGTATCAACTTCTGTCTAAACCCACCTTATATTTTGGGTTATTTAATTTTACACTTCTTTATAAAATTATGCATGATATTATTATGTAGATATTGTGGTCAATATTATTTTGGGATCCTTCCCTTGGACACAGGAGTCTTGATTTTAAATCAGATGTTTCATAATAAATTTCCAACAAAAATTCATTTATAAATCCGGATCTGAGTAAGGGATAAATTCGACAGTTATGACTAATTCATATCCGACTGGGGGTTGATTTTGGGAAATTAGAAGCAGAGTCAGCGATTAGGTCTCACCTAGACTGAAAGGGTCTGTGTTCTTATTGAGAGTCTAGTACCTGATAGGGAATGATTTTCAGATTGATTATTTTCCAAAATTGCTGTTTGTTGGAAATCTTGTATTAAATATTGCACTGGGTCAGATTCCACTTGGATTCCGATAAGGTGTGACAGATAATACTAGAGGAACAACATTCGGGCCTTGGTTATTTTCTAAGGTAGGGTTGAGTATTCTTTCAACTGCTATCTTCTTCTGCCAAAGCCTATTTTTGAGTCCTGAGTGAGTGCATCCGGAACGAACTAATTTTATTAGTTCGTTTCATTAGTTTGTATCTCATAACCACCCGA
The DNA here is from genome assembly GCA_030278955.1 of Hygrophila difformis. Taxonomy (NCBI): domain Eukaryota; kingdom Viridiplantae; phylum Streptophyta; class Magnoliopsida; order Lamiales; family Acanthaceae; genus Hygrophila; species Hygrophila difformis. The sequence goes on along the minus strand of JAOANR010000006.1, from coordinate 2,661,057 downwards.
CGAGAAGTGAACACTGCGAGCGGTTCACCGAGAATAGGGAATTCTTGATCCACATCCGGTCATTCTGACTGGGGGCTTTCTTTTACTACCAGGGTCAGACTTTCAAAAACCTCCGAGTGATAGGATTTTAAATGCTTTCTTTATCGCTTTCTTTTAACTGCTTTCGTTAGAGGTCACTCGGTTGTATTGAGAGTTGTGTAACTGCTACTAGGACTGATAGTTAAGGGATAGTTCAGGGCTTGATTAGAATCTTTGGGTGTGACATGGGGGAATGATATCAGTACTTGACACTTCAATAAATGATTTGTCAGGTGTTGCTTGTCCACCACAGATGAATGACACGCTCTGACGGGAGCAGTTGTGAGTCTGTGGTATCTTAGAATTTGTTTCCTTAAGAGCATGTAAACTCTTACTGTAAGTACCTGTCTGTTAAAGGGAACATGGTACAGAGAGCATGAGAATTAGCTAATTGATGGATTATCCCAAGCTAAGATCTGTGTATTAAAATGGAAGTTTAACTGTGTTTCATCTGAATCGTGTCCAATCTTTATTCTTTTCTTCCTGTCCCTTCTGTCATAATTTAAATCTGCTTTCTTAGATAATTTTAACCGCTTTCCTAGAATAATTTTATTTCCTTCTTAGATTAAATTTAATTCGCTTTCTAGAATAATTTTATCTGCTTTATTTTAATTGCTTTCATAGCTTAGTTTAAATTATGTCAAGTAGTTTATAATCAAACACAAACTCGAATCGAGTAACCGAGTGGAAAATCTTAGTAAATGACGTGGGCCCTGCTTCCATCGCACATCCTCCAGTGAACGATCCGGTACTTACTATAAATACTGCAATTTTTGACTCCGTGCGCTTTCGGGGGCACAGTTTCTTAACACGAGTAAATAAAAATGTGATTTTTCAGAAAATACTCATGTAGTAGGAATCTGCCGAAAGTTTCATGGCAGGGAATTTCATGACATGAAATCATGAGAAGTATCATGGCACATATGCCGGGGACCCTCAGTGTGACAGGCTGAAGGTCAATTTATCCCGGTTGTACCATGAGACTTGTCAAAAGTTTCATGACATGAGAGGACCACAGTGCCATTTGAAATTAAAGCCCCTCACATGAGTAATAAAGAGTGATACTCTTAATATATCCCTAAACCCCTTCCATAAATCATAACTCTTTTCATTTAATAAATTCAAACTCGATATATTTTAGAAAAATACTCGTGTTAATGAAATTTGTCAAAAGTTTCAATGGGTATTTTCAAGTCATATTGGACCCAAAACTAATCACTCGAAAATCTCGTGGGCATTGAAGATTGTCTATCCCAAAACATAATTCTACATACACAGCTATAATAATGTAGTATATTAAGTTACTTGGAAACTGTTTGTGTAGAAAAATAGCAAGTTGGAAGAATATTTATGTAACCTTAGATGCTTACGCTCTGTTTTTGATATTTTTTCAAATGAAAAATAGGAAAGTAAGGATAACAAAAAATGATTTTTTTTTCTTTTCCAGAATCATTCATTCAAAATTAGACATAACTAAATGGAAGAAAAAAAAAGCTAAATATTACTAATATACTATCATTCCCTTTGTTTGGGGGTATTCTATTAATTATTATTTCCTATATGCAATTCATTCATAGTATAATAGTCGGGAATGGAGACTTAACATAATGATCATTTCTCCTGACTTTTAATCTTATGGTTGGGAGTTCGATTTTCATTCAGCTTCCTATCTCTCTCATTTGTTCCATTTGTAATTTGTGACTTAGGCTCTCCACACATTTACCAACAAATTAGTGTCAATCTTTAAAAAATAAATAAATTCTTATATAGTTGCCACATTGTTTTGTTACAAAATTCAATTTACTTATGTAATGATTATAATAAGATTATGCAACTAACAATTCAAAAATATTTTTTTTATTAGCAAACACAGTTGGCCTGAGTGGTATGACTGTATGAGGCTCTGACAGCTTAATCAAGGGTCTCGAGTTTGAGCTTTTGTGTATGCAGAATTATGATTTTGGAGAAACAACCATTCAGTGTCCATCCGATTGTGGCCTAGAAATACCTGGTACACGTCAAAAAAATATTTATTTATTATAATTAAAGAAAATCAAAATTAAACAAAAGAACGTGTAAAAGAATCGAGCAACCAAATCCATTAAGATAAGAGAATGATAAACTAATTTGTAAAAGAACTATTTTCATGTCCTTTACTATTTTTGATGAATGAACGGGCATCTCCAGGCTATATTGGACTCAGAACTAGTTTCTTGATTATCTTCATGAACAATGAAAGGTGACTATATCAAAATAGTTTTTTGCATACACGAGGCTCGAACTCGATATATTACATAAGCAACTAAAACTCCAATTCAGTCAAACTAACTGCTATTATTTTGTTTAACAACATATACAAGCTAGGAAATGAGTTGCAAAAGAAGAAACCAACTGCTACTGATATATAACTTTTATTTTATTTCACTTTTTATTACTCTCAAATCAAGAACACATACCTAAACAAATTATTTCATTCCTTTTTTCATCCATGTAAATACATCTTCTGTAATATACTTTTTGACACTATTTATTAGTATTAAATTTTGATTCAAATATATACTGCAACTATATAAGAAACAATATAATTAAATAATTTTTATTGGATTATTATAATTTTAGAATATTAAATTTTTATAATTTTTATCTGAGGCAATCTGATCTATTATTTAAAAGTATGCACTAAAATTTCCTTCCCTATGGCTCATCCCCAAAAAAGAGTATGCATTAAATTACAAATACTGCACACCATAAAATGGATGAGGTATATATAGGCACACATAGCTATCTTAATAAAACTAAGGGGTGTATTCAATTATGTTTTTAAAAAATTTGATGGATTAAGAGAGTACACAAACTCACGTAGAGTTGATTGATCATTTTTTTTAAAGAGAATCCATTAAAATCTATAAAGATTTAAAATATATGGACTGTTGAATACCTCAAAATTTATACAGATTTTTTTTAAATCTGTATTGAATACACGTAGATTTTTAAAAACTTTTTAAAAATGTAAATTGAATACACCATAACTTTAAAAGTCCAAAAAAATCATATAGACTCCGGATTGGATACACTCCTAATTTTGCTGAACACCCTACTTAAGAAAACTAATTGAATATGCTAAACCATTTCTTAATTAACAATAAAATAAAAATCCCTTAATTATTAAATTCATTTTAAAGTTTAATAATTCGATGAGCTAGTGGTAATTTAATTAACAATAAAATAAAAAAATAAAAAAATCCATTAATTATTAAATCCCGTTACAATACTTCACCCAAAAAATTCCCGTTACAATATGCACGTGCGTAAAGCGTCCATCTGTATATGATGAGTTGATGACCATATGACAGCCTAAACATTTCCTTATTTATGAGTAGATACAGTATGTGTTTGTTGATAGTTTTATCGAAAAGCGAGGAACAAAATTATTTATAGGTAATTATTGAGTAGAAGTATATCTCATTTCTTGTATGGTTTTGGAGTATTGGCACCTATTCATATTTTTAGTCGTCGTCTTCCATCGGTTCCACTCTTCCGTTTGTCTGATTTTCTGAGAGTACTTGTCCTCAGTCTCCGGAGCGAACGGTAAGACGGAACGATGGAGTTCTTTCACAATCCAATCGCATACATGTTTTAATTTTTTTTGTTCTTTATATATGTATTTCCTTGTCCATTGATTTGTGTTATCCAGATCGTGTCTTGTATGACCCTTTTTTGACTGCCGCCCCGCTTCTCATTCTCTTTTTCGAGGATTTTTTTCTCCTCCGCTTATCGAGGAATTTCCAGTTCATTGCTTGCAAAATTTGTCCATTTGGGCATCCATTTTTTAGTGTCTAGGGTTTAGGTGGAGGCGATAATTTTGCGATGTCTCGATTGCTCCTGCCCTGCAAAGCTCCTACCTTGTCGAAGACTTGTCTCTTGGGTTTCGTCTCTTCGGCTCCTGTGATTACTCGGATCTCCACTTGGCGATTTATTTCTTTTTTTGGCATATGTCTTCGTTGATATGTTATTGATGGATCATGGATGTGTGTGAATTTTCTGAAGGACACTTATTTCAGTCATGCTGTTGTGCTTGAATTTCGTTAAGACAAATTTTTCTGCGTTTCTTTAGTCTGCGGTTACTCCGTTTTGTTGGTGATAGTAGTGTGTTTCTTCGTTGGTTTTCTTCTTCTTCTTCTTCTTGTTTTTCGTTTTTTTTTTTGTTTTTGTTTTTTTTTTTTGTTTTTTTTGGGAGCTGTGCCTTGGTTTCGGGGGCTTATCTATTATGTGCTGGGAAGTTAACATTTTTCCCTTGTTAAGATAAAATATGCCGATTGATTTACATGATGCAACTCTAATTTCCTGAATTAGTATTATTTTTGCCAAATCATATATATTAGAGTTCTTATATCATTTTTCAGCTTCCGAGAAGTGGTTTTGTAAGGGCATACACAGCGAACAATCTCAGCAGATACAGACGATTCTTCAGTGCCGAGGTTCGGATACTTTACTGATTATATTGTGCTTTTGGATTCTTTTCACGGGGATGCTATTTCACAGTTCTCTCATTCGCTGCTAATGCTAGGCCACTAGTTGGAGGAGGTGCCAATTTCCATATAACAAATTTCCGGTAAGCTTATTATATCTTCCAAGACCCTGGAAACATATTAGCAGTCCTATAATCTGTCACTGACCTCATGATTTATCAAATTCTGAAGTGTGCCTTTTGACTTCTCTAGCTTGCATTGGATAGTGGCAAGAGGTTAATTTGCTCAGTTGCAACCGAACCATTATCCAAACCATCTGAGGAAGCTGCAATGGATACACCAAAAGAGATATTTTTAAAAGATTACAAGCAACCTGATTATTTATTTGACTCGGTATTCTCATATGTTCTTGCCTTTCAATTGTTAATTCTCGTAATTATTTGCTTTTAATTTGGCAAAGTATTATATGCTTATGTCTTAGGTGGACCTGAAATTTGCACTGGGTGAGGAAAAAACGTTCGTCAGTTCCAAAATAGTTGTCAATTCAAGGCTGGAAGGTATTTTGGTTCTATCATTCTTGGAAATACTTGTATCTTTTGGTGTCTTTTTTATGGCAAGGTTCACCTAATATATTCGATAATAATTTTTATCAGGTTCTATGTAACATTATAATTTTATCAGGTGTTTAGTTTTTTAGGTAGAGGCAATCTTATGTATTTAAGATGTCAAACATGTTGATATCACATGTAATAAAATACAAATTCATGAGTATGACGAATAGTGTGCTAAAACACGGAATTGGTTGCATAAAGGGTCTTAGATATCTTCAACGAGGAAGAAATCTGGCCATTCATTACCATTTCAGGCAGAAGTTGGAAAGTGCACATTTTTAGTATCTCTTATGATTCTCGACAGAACTGGGTGCCAGCTAAATCATTTATCGATGTTATTCTATTTTTATTGGCAAGTGGATCTGGCCGCCTATTAACATTCTCACTGCAAATTATTTGAAAGGAAACTACTGAAAATAATGATCAAACCTGCCATTCTTCGTCAGCAGGCTGCTCTTCACCCCTAGTCTTGAATGGTTGTGAAGATGTGAAGCTGATCTCATTAAAGGTTGATGGCAAGGAATTGAGGGTATGTGGCATTTATTCTTGCTGTTGACATGCATAATTTTTTAATTTTTAACTTTTGGTTCTCACTGTATTTCTGACTAGGAAATTGCTATTTGTCACAGGAGGACGAGTTCCATCTAGGTCCACGCTATCTGACTGTTTCCTCACCTCCAGTTGGTAAATTTACTTTGGAGATTGTCACTGAAATCTATCCGCAGAATAACACTTCTTTGGAGGTTTGACACTTTGGCCAAAAATTTGGTTCTCATTTAATCATGTATTCATTTTCATATATACAAATAAGAGATACATTAACCCACAACACATCCACATCTATTTTTCTTTTTAATTCCCGTTCCAGTCTGATGTGCGTATGGGATAATACAGGGGCTTTACAAATCATCTGGAAATTTCTGTACACAATGTGAAGCAGAGGGTTTTCGGAAGATTACGTTCTACCAGGTGATTCTTTATTTTATCTAGCTGGTTTCTGTGAACTTTCTGCTAATATGTGGGTACCTACAATATTAGGATCGCCCTGATATCATGGCAAAGTACACTTGCCGCATTGAGGCTGACAAGACATTGTACCCTGTTCTGTTATCTAATGGGAATCTCATTGAGCAAGGAGATATGGAGGTGATGCACTTTCTTTTTGGTTTAAAAGATTATTTTGGTGTGTATCAATAATTTGACTTAAATCCTTGTAATGTAATTCAGGGAAATGTGCATTATGCAGTGTGGGAGGATCCTTTTGTGAAACCATCCTATCTGTTTGCTTTAGTTGCTGGACAATTGGAGAGTCGTGATGACACTTTTGTTACTCGTTCTGGTCGTAATGTCTCACTTCGAATCTGGACCCCTGCTCAGGATCTTCCAAAGACAGTCCATGCTATGTACTCCCTCAAAGCTGCAATGAAATGGGATGAAGAGGTAAGTAAACTTAATGTAGACCTTTTGGGTTAATTCCTTTCTGTTCTTAATTGTGTCTATCTTGCTTTTGGCATTTTGAAACAGGTTTTCGGGCTTGAATATGACCTTGATCTCTTTAACATTGTAGCTGTTCCAGACTTTAACATGTTAGTTCATTTCCTTAAGGGTCACCTATTTTCTGCCTATCAATTTCCTTTTTGGATTATTAAAATATGTTTATTTTTATTTATATTTCTGATTGACAGGGGAGCAATGGAAAACAAAAGTTTGAATGTATGGTGAAAAATACTACTGCATCTTCATCTTATAAATCTTGCATGATTGTATTCTTTTGTTAATTATTACCTGTTTTGGCAGATTTTCAATTCCAGACTTGTTTTGGCATCTCCCGAAACTGCTACGGATGGTGATTATGCTGCAATTTTGGGTGTAATTGGGCACGAGGTTGGTGCTTGACATTTTTTATGAGCATTGTTATTCTCAAATTATGCCATTCCAGTTGGAAAAAAAATCTTTCCTGAATCGCCTTTGCCTGTTGCTTGCAGTATTTCCACAACTGGACGGGAAACAGGTTCGCTTGCATCTCCTCTATTCCATATAACAGTTTCTTCCTTATCTTACTAATGGTTTTGATCTTCATTGGTTATTGAGTAATTAATGATTTCTGTAGAAGTAACTTATTCCATTAGGCAAATGAGATAAATATGTTATACTGTATGAATTTTAAAAGTCATGCCTTTTGAGGTGGACCTTGTCAAGTGTTTATTTATTAATTTATTTGTGTGTGTATTATATTTAACTCTTTTATTGAGGATGCCATTTGAGTAAATGTCAGAGTGACATGCCGGGATTGGTTCCAGCTTAGCTTAAAGGAAGGTCTCACTGTTTTCCGGGATCAGGTGAATCTAGCTTTTATGATGGAGAGTTAATATTTGTAATTTTTGTAATTGTTAACTCAGGTGATTTCTACTCCAGGAATTTTCATCAGATATGGGAAGCCGTGCAGTAAAGCGGATAGCTGACGTATCAGTACTTCGAATCCATCAATATTCCGAGGTTTGGACAGAGTGCAGGAACTTTTGTTGTTTTTTTAAATGTTGATGGTTAGAAGTCAGTTTCAGCTGAATGAATGGATGTGCTTTCCCAGTTTGAATCATATGTATATGGATGTTCAGACTTCAAACTGGCCTTTTGCAATTTTGCTTGGTCTAATTGTTGACAGTTGTATTGGGCTTACAGGATGCTGGTCCCATGGCTCATCCTGTGCGACCTCATTCTTACATTAAGGTTAATGCTCTATTCTTTTAGAACTCTGTCAAAGTAATATGGTTCACCAAACATTCAAGTATTCAAACAATCTAGAAAATATGCTGAATTTTGTCTCTATTTTTTTTCCCCTTGACAGATGGACAACTTCTATACTGGCAAGTTTGTTTTTTTTTTTTCCTTCTTTTGATTGGATTACTAGTTTCCCGTTTTTTTGAAAATAAGTTCTGATGTTGTAACCTTGTATTGATGAATTGGTTGATGGTTGGCCATGATCACAGTCACGGTATGCCTGCAACTCTGTTGTCTTGCTGTTTCTTCTCTAGATTTGGACTGATTGCTAAATATTAATTTATCTCTCTCTCTCTCTCTCTCTCTCTCTCTCTCTCTCATTTCCTTTTTGCAGGTCTATGAGAAGGTAGATATTTTTCTTCCGCGTTCTGAAGGTTTTGTATGTGGGTTGAGGGGGTGATCTGTGGGGATACCCTTTTTCTATTTATGTCGACTATTGACTTCATTTCTAATTAGGGAGCTGAAGTTGTGAGGATGTACAAAACCTTGTTGGGTAATTCAGGATTTAGGAAGGTAAGAACTAACTAATCTGCATTTGTCACTCTTTTCTCCCCACTACATTTGTTTTCTGCGGTAACCATTGTGTGTTTGTTTGACTTGTTTAGGGAATGGATCTGTATTTCAAGAGGCATGACGGACAAGCTGTAACATGTGAAGATTTCTTTGCTGCCATGAGGGATGCAAATGGAGCTGATTTTGCTAATTTCTTGTTGTGGTATGTATGAATTAATGCAGCTTCATTTCTAACAAACTTTTGTAGTTGGTGCTAAAGCCTCTGTATGGGATGAAAATGCAGGTACTCCCAAGCTGGGACACCTCGGCTAAAGGTTGCATCCACCTACAATGCAGAAGCTAAAACCTATTCTCTCAAGTTTAGGTAGGACTGCTACCTTTTTCTAGAAATCGTCTTGTTGAATCTGTGAATACGTGACATTCTTTGAATTTTTGCAGTCAAGAAGTTCCCCCCACCCCAGGGCAGCCGGTCAAAGAACCAATGTTTATTCCTGTAGCTTTGGGTCTGCTTGGTTCCGATGGCAAGGATATTCCCCTTTCCGCAGTTTACCATGATGGGAAGTTGGAGAACATCAGCAAAGATCAACCTGTTCACACTAAGGTCCTTAGAGTAACAAAGGTTAGACTATATTATTAAGTGACTTGTCATAGTACCTAGTTGAAGTCCTTGAATATTTTTGTAATTTTGAAGGTCCTATATCAAACCTTGGTTACTATGTTATGTACTCCAGTTGGAGTACTTTTTCTCAGGTTGTGAGGCTGTATTGCCATAATATATTTTTTTAAACTTTTACTATTTAATTATGCTTTCAAGTGGGCGAGGGATTACAGTTTACTGTTCGCAATTTGGAATTTGATCCTAGGGTTTTTGCTCTGATTTTGAGACACTGCTATGGTAATAGAATGTAATTATGCTAGTGCTAGTTGTTGCAATTTTGTATTTATCCTCTCATCGTTTATTGTGAGCAGAAAGAAGAAGAATTTGTTTTCACTGATATACTTGAGAAGCCTGTGCCATCTATACTGAGGGGTTTCAGTGCTCCTATTCGGCTTGATACAGATCTCACTGATGGTGATCTGTCTTTCCTCCTTGCTAATGATTCAGATGAATTCAACCGGTATGTAATTGTGTAATGAATTGTTGCATATGTATGCATGCATAAATCTTTGTTGGAGTCTCAAAAGTATCCTTTATATAGTTGGGAGGCCGGGCAGGTGTTGGCTAGAAAGTTGATGCTCAGCCTAGTGTCCGATTTTCAGCAAAATAAGCCCTTGGCTCTCAACCCACAATTTGTGCATGGAGTTAGAAGCATACTTACCGATTCAACCTTGGATAAGGTATGCATAATCTGGTGTTAGGCTATTCTTTTTAGAGAAAATATAGACAGATTGCTGATATTCTTGAATGGTCTATATTTTTCAGGAGTTCATTGCGAAGGCAATCACTCTACCGGGTATTGGGGAAATCATGGACATGCTAGAAGTGGCTGACCCTGATGCAGTTTATGCTGTCAGAACCTTCATCAGAGAGCAGCTTGCTTCTGAATTAAAAGAGGAGTTGATCAAAGCAGTATGCCATTGCCTTGTTTCTTGAACTTTGTAATCTGCAGATGCAAGTAAATTTTCTCACAGATTTTATGCTGTCTACGTTCTTCACAGGTGATAAGTAACAGAAGCTCAGAGCCTTATGTGTTTGACCATGAAAATATGGCCAGGCGTGCCCTAAAAAATACTGCCCTTGGTATGATGTCTTCCTGCCTTTCCTCCTGTTACATTACATCCATTGTATTGAATATGAACTTTTTGATGATCTTAATGTTTCAATGTATGCTCGTCTGCAGCATATCTTGGGTCGCTTGGAGATGCAGAGATAACTGAGCTATTGTTGAATGAGTACAGAACTGCCACAAATATGACTGAGCAAGTTGCAGCCCTGGTAGCTCTTGAGCAGCAACCTGGTAGCACACGCGAGGAGGTTTTGGCTGATTTCTATAACAAATGGCAGCATGATTTCTTGGTATGCTTTGCTGCATCCCTAATCCTAACTCATTTATTACACCCTCTGATCAGAATTATAATTCCTTTAAGAACTTAGGTACACATATTAAGAAAACTAACAAAAAGTAATTTTTAGAAAGACCTATAATTGTGAACAATTTTTGTTTTTAGCTTAAAAAAGACCTATGTTCAACTTGAGTAAATAAGATCTTCAACAATATTACACCTAAAAAGAACATCATGTTGGCAAATGTATTTTGTTGTCATTAACTTGAGTTGACTCCAGGTTGTTCTTAAATGGTTATCTATTCAAGCCACGTCTGATATCCCTGGCAATGTAGAGAATGTATGTAAGCTCGTAAACCATCCTGCATTTGACATGCGCAATCCCAACAAGGTCTGCAATCCTTCTAAACTATTTCCTGATGTTTATAAAGAAGAACACCACAATCATTTGAAACTCCATACAGGTCTATGGACTTATTTTGGGATTTACTCGATCCCCCGTGAACTTCCATGCCAAAGATGGATCTGGCTACAAATTTGTGGCTGAAATGGTGGTGCAGCTTGACAAGCTGAATCCTCAGGTCTGGCTAAAAAATGTTACTGCAGCTAATAATGTCTCTACTCACTACTGATCTCTAGTTCCTGTCTAATCAATTCTCCCACAACATTTTCCTGATATGTATAGGTGGCCTCAAGGGTAGTATCTTCCTTTTCTAGATGGAAGCGTTATGATGAAACTAGGCAAAATCTGGCAAAGGTAATAACTACTACATATGCCTGTATTTATTTTCTTCAAACGCAAACTTGATTCTCTGTGCAGACTGTATTGTGCGTGTATTAGCTGCAATTTTGGGATATTTTTCAACTAGGCTGAATGTCAACACTCCTGTGCTTGTGCAGGCTCAACTGGAAATGATCTTGGCTACCAATGGTCTCTCTGAGAATGTGTTTGAGATAGCATCAAAGAGTTTGGTTCCATGATCTTATTTCTCAGGACATCAAGGTATACCTACGTTGTCTTAAGAGGAGCGTTCCTTGAACCGAAATAAAATCACCATGTGAGTTATACACAAGAGTCTTAAGGGTTTTTCTCTGCTTATCTTTTTGAGTTCATTTTACAACCTGTTGTGACTGGGTTTTAAAGCTGTTACAGAGGGAATTATTTTAGTCAATAAATTTCGAGTCTCTCAAAACATAATTTGATCTAATATATTATTACCTGTCAATTGAGTGGTTAAATTTAGATCATCTAGAGCACTTATTTACACACTAGTACCAGTGTTATATTTATCTTGCAGACAAATTTTAGAACTTACACTCCGGTTCACGAGGAAGATGATAAAAAGTAGTAGAAATTTTTCATAAGGCAAATCCGATACAAAGTGTTTGGCATTCTTTTCATGTCTCTGTATCTCATTTAATAATATATTAGCTTTGGTGGGACCTATCCCATATAATCCAGGCCACTTTGGTGGTTCTGTCACTCGAATGCAACCCATTCTCGTTAAAAACAGATGCCCTATTTGGACATCACCGAAAGCATCGAAGATGTTTTTAAACAACCAATGTAAAATATCGCCCCACAAGTACATGTGTTTATGTACGCTAGCGTGCTTCTAGTCTGCTAAAGCCTCCTGCTCTTCCCTACAGATCATTCAAGGGCTTCTCTAAAACCAAATGCATAACCCCTTGTCCATTTCGACCATAAATGATGAATGAGAAAGCTGTAGGTGCTGGAACCGGTTGGAAACCGGTTGAGTTACTGTGCAGACTCATGTACTAGCTGTAGGTGCATAACGGCAGTTTTGCTGTCAAAACTGAAATTTGTAATGTTTGTTTACAGGGGTGGGCAAATGGGGCGGGTTAATCGGGTACCCGACCCGAACCCGAAAAATAGTGGGATCGGGTTGGGTACCCGAACCCGAAAAAATCCGAAGTTGGGTACCCGAACCCGGAGTTAGTAGATCGGGTCGGGTATCGGGTTTTATAAATGAACCCGAATTCCCCGATCGGGTACCCGAATTACCCGACTTTTTTTTAAAAAAAGATTTTATTTTATTTATTAAAAAATGTCTATCTTTTTAAAAAAAAAATTCCCCACAATTTAGAGAGTATTTATTTTTTAGTATTTCTAATTACATAACTTTATGCAAACCAAAAGGGTAAAACCTCAATCCCTATTTTTCCGAAATATTATTAGTCAATTCTTGTCTTTTATTCGTTAATGAATGAGTATGTTCTCATTCTTATTAATTTGTAAATTGTAAATCATGATGGTGATTATTGAATTTTATCAAAGTTTCTTTAATAATTTATTTTTTTTTAAAAAAAAAGGTTTTTCTTTATTTTTTAGAAAAAAGAGTGGGTACCCGAAGTGGGTACCCGACCCGATCGGGTACCCAACATGTCGGGTACCCACCAATGTCGGGTAATGGGCGGGTAATTTATTTTTCTACCCGAACCCGATTAACCCGAACCCGACTAACCCGAATCCACCAAATCCGACCCGACGCCCACCCCTATTTGTTTACAGTACAAAAAGAGTCTCACTCATCACAAAGTTCTTAAACATAATAAAATAATGCTCATCACAAAAATAGTGACACATCACAAAATGATGCTCTCTTCACACAGTTGCACTCTATCCATTCCCGTTGGAAACGACTGAAAGCCAATGGTGTTGTGGCCTAGATTTAAAAGTCTTGTTTCCATTTCCTGAAATTAAAACAATCGAGCTGATCGTTCCAAGCTGGCTTAAGTTCAAGCAAGTCTGGTTGCATCTCAATCATGGCTTTTCTTCAACCATCTAAAATTAGTCCTAATTCAGAAACAACGTCATTCAATCGGAGCATATACTCTACAAGCAAACTTATGTGTAATTGAATTAAACCCGCCATTTGGGGATGAACACTTAGTCCAAGTGGTTAAGTCCATTGACTTCCAACATGAAGGTTAGAGGTTCGATTTCTCACCGGCCCTGTATCTCTCCCCTTTACCCTATGTAATTTGTGTGGCATAGGCTCCCACCACCCATTTCCTAGTCTGTGTATAGGCTGTTCAAAAAAAAAAAAGAAAAAGAAAAAGAAAAAAACCGCCATTTAAATCCTTTCAGAAAAACTCGTGTTTACAACATGGGTGTTCTAGGATAAAATTATAGTAGTATTACTTATCAGTAAAAATGTAAAATACGAAGTATGTCAGAAGTACTTATTGTGGAAGCCGAATTTCTTGTCCCTGTCTCTCAAGTAGATCGGTGGAACCGGCGGTTCACACAGTTTTTTTTTTTAAAAAATTATTATTTTTTAATAAAATAGCTTAAAAATGGGGGAAAATTTTCCCGCCGATTAACCGGCCCTAAACCGGAGGTTAACCGGCGGTATTGCCCGGTTAACAGGTACTTTTATTTATTTATTTTTAAAATTTCAGATTTTGAATTCAAATTTTGAAAACCGAACCGGTCAACCGTGGCCGGTTCAACCGGAACCGAACCAGTCCGATTAACCGGACCGCCTAGACATGGCCGGTTCCAGTTCCAGTGAGCCAACTGCCGAACCGGCGGTTCGAACCGAAACCTCTGGTTCGGTTTAACCGTCTAATTATGCCTGGCTTCTTCAAACCGCAGGATTGAGGATAAATTTATAATCGCATTTTGGATTGATTAAGTGATTGTATAGTAGTTCGTGGTTAAATTGCGGGGATGGGGTGTTGGTTCTGAATTTTTACTTGATTAGGGATTTAGGGTTCTATCTAATTGCTTGTAGAATTAATGAATGCAGAGAGTCGTAATCCTATAAAGTAAAATCATTTGAGTGCTAAGTTGAATTTTATTTTATTTTATTTTTTTTCTGATGCTTGTTTGTGATGTTGTTATGAATTAATTATTAATTAATTAATTAATAATAATAAAAGGGGAGGGAAGCTTAAAGGGAGAAAACATAAAAAAAAGGAAAAATAAGGGACATCCAACGGAAACTTCCCATATTTAAAAGTTTTAAGAAGGAAACATTTTCGGAAAATTACCATATTTAAAAGGTTTAAAAAAGTTACTTCCTCCGTCTCATAATATTTGTTACGAATAGTTTTTTGGCACTCTTCACTGTTTAACTTTGATTCGAATTTTTATCATAGCTATGTAAGAAAAAACATAGTCAAATGAGATCTTGTTAGATTCGTCTAATCTTGTAGTTTTAGGCAATTAATTTTTTATAACTTTTCGTTGTACACAATTTAAGTTATTAACCGTTAAAAATGTGTATCGGCATACTCGCTGGGTGGGTCCGTAACAAAAATAGTGAGACGGAGGAAGTAACTTGCAAGCTGTAAGAAGTGTTTGACCCCACTTTATCCTTATAATTTAGTGTTCACACAATTGGGTGCGCCACTCCCACCCCACTTCTTCTAATTAATGTTACCCTCTAATTCCTCTCCGACTCAAGTTTTCTTTAACGTCTTTTACACTTCTTGAATTCTTGATTTTCTTTTTCGTTTTCTACCAGATGAAGTCGTCTCGTTTTCTCAACCATTCTTGAAATTTCTCGTCTTTTTTCTCGAACGGTTCCAGTAACCTAACCCCACCCGACAATGCGATTGCCTTTCATCCATAGGCAATTCTTCATCAAATAAATCATTAACAGGGCAACAATCACAAGATTCTTACAACCATGCATGAATGCACTGAAATTGATTAGGCCTTTTTAGGAAGAGATGGAATGGATATCACCAGCAACTTCCAATTCCACCTGGAATCTCTCCAAAGTTACCATAAGACATGTGAAAAGCACCAACCACTAAGTGCCTAGCATGAAAATAGGCTTTCTGGCAGGATGCCGGTGATGTGATTAGACCTTAAATCAATTGCCCTGAGGCCTGAGCCAAACAAAGTTTGAGAATCATCGCATACCACGACACGCCTTCCCATTTGTAGCAATCCACGGAAACCAGTTCATGGGGGAGACAGCAGAAATGCAGGAGGTAATAGAAGGGAGAGGTTTATAATGACATGACCGTTGTACATATTGCTTCTTCCAAATATTTTGCAAAATAAATTTAATTTACTTTGCACACAATAAAACAGGACATCAACGCATATACTACTTACTATATTAGTATTCATCATATTCTTACTCTCAGAAGTTAGAAAAAGTAGGGAATGAGATTGAAAAAAGAGATCATGGTCTCAAGTGTTACTATTTTCAATGTGGTTTCCTTCAATTTTTTCATCCACACATTATCACATAGGGGATTTGGAAAACAAGATAAGAGTTTGCTATGGCCATATATGGTAAGGACACATCCTGTTAATTTGCTTGTAATATTAAGTAATCATACGAGCAAAATCATTATGAAAGCATAAAAATAACAAAACAAGAAAAGGGAGCAGGATCGAAATCATTGTGAAAAAAGCAAAAAGAATAAAACGAAAAAGGATAAACAAATATAACTCTATTTTCTAAAGATGGATGGAATCGGGTGGGCATCATTAGACTTGGGAGTTCATGTGTGGCCACTCCTTTTGTGCATCAAATCTATATTCATAAATTTGTGTTTATCTTTTTGTTCTCATTTGGAATGATGAATTTCAGATCAAATTGTTTACGGACGACGGTGAAGTTTGACTAAAGTACTACAACATCAACCTGAATGGCGACACTCTGGATGTTCATTTCCCCTTTGCAACACAAGGAAAACATTGCACATTACGTGGCCTATACTATTTGTACACAGCTCTGATAAGTGATAAGGATGAGTTGAGGCTAATCAACTCCAGTAGAGATTATGAGAACGACAAACATTGGAAAAGTTCCTCAATCCTCGTGTCTCAGGTCATCTTCCAAGCCAATCACTTATACATGAATCATACAATATTTCACTCTGCAGACCAACAGAAAGGACCCTCATAGAATAAAACAAATATAATTAGGGGTGCTTAAATGGTATCTGTTTCTTAATCATTGATTGATTGTATTGGGTACAGGGACTACTTTCATGATCACTTGGTCTCGATCGATGCAGGATGAAAGTTGATTACCAAGGAACTACTGCGTATTCAATTCTTGGCACTAAGCAAAGGCTTACTGAGATTGGGACAAGCCATGGATTTGCAACTGATCAGGCAGAAACTAAAGATGCAACCATGACAGATTGGATATTAATGGATGATGGTGAAACTTGGATGTAGCAGTAAAGTTTAAATTATACGAGTATGACTTTAAAACGGGTGGACAATTGGGAAAGAGAAGAGGAGCACAGGAGTATACGAATACGACACACAACATTCTCATCGAAACACATACAGTTCAAGGGAGGATGAACAATCAAGAAATCGTAAGAGTTAAGCAATTCTGCACATACCAAGAGACAGCTTGTTATGGGAACCTTCATTGCCATTTCCCCCTTCCTTTCAGCTACACTGATTTCAGTGATGACCTATATTCAATACAAAACTAAGATACCATGAATAAGATCCACCACGTACAACACTTCTCAAAGCACTACATGAATGATAAACTAGTACCCACAGAATGTGGAAACAATCGATCCAGAATTCGAAATAACATCACAAACAAGCATCGGAGAAACAATTCAACTTAGCACTCAAATGATTATGCTGTACAGGATTAGGACTCTCGGCAATTCTACAAGCAATTAAGTACAACCCTAAATCCCTAATCAAGTAAAAATTCAAAACTGTAAAGATTCATGGATGGGAGGCTCACACCTAAAACCAATTGGTGATAGGTAGAGTTGCTCTCAATCCATATAAGGTAGTATAGGGGAACCAATGTAATCGATGTGGGATTACCCAACACCCTCCCCTCGAGATGATATCATCTCGAAATTAAATTTCAAATCCAAATTTAGGATCAAATATACCCAACCCGGGCACCATGGCTCTGATACCATGTAAAGATTCATGGATGGGAGGCTCACACCTAAAACCAATTGGTGATAGGTAGAGTTGCTCTCAATCCATATAAGGTAGTATAGGGGAACCAATGTAATCGATGTGGGATTACCCAACATTTTTCCTTCAGCTTTTCAGCCATTCTTAGAAGCTCCTGATAAGTTTCATCCGGAGGTGCCGCTGCAGGTATCAGATGATGAAACCGCTCGTCTGCTGCGAGCCTCCGGATCCGCTCATCGGCTAATACTTCCTCGTCTGCCAGCAGTTCCTGATAGCTCTCGCTTGCCAACAGTCTCTGTACGCTCTCAATCAGTATCCTGTCATCCGGAAGTTGTTCATCCGCTAGTAGTTTCATGGACTCCTTGTCGGTCAGCAGCAGACTTCTGGAATAACGGGTGTAAGGATGAAGCCCGGAAAGCTCTGCCCAATAGGAAGAAGTTAGGAACGAGACAAAAAGCACCAAAATGGGGTAGAATTCCGTGTTGTTCTCCCCACTGATGAAAAACAGGGATGTTTCCAGTGCCATGTGGATCCCCGAGCAGATCCTCTGCTCGGGTTGCTGATCGTAAATGAAAACGAAGTTGATCAATGTGAAGATGGGGAGAAACCAAGCAAATACATCGGTAGAAACGAATGCAAATATCAAAACACCGGCATACTTTTTCCGGAAAGCGGTCATCCATGGAAGTAGGCTGCGCAACTGCTGAAACAATATCAGGTCCAGGCAGAAGCTTGGGATGAGTACCGAAAACATGCTGCCCCAGAGAAACATCGTATTTATGCGTCGTTGGTAGAGCACGCATGGCAGAGATCCGAAGATGAGCCAGGAGTAGCGTTGTAGAATGGAGAGCTTCACGTGCTGACGGAATATCAGAGTGTAGGTGGAAGAATGGCAGGCGGAAATGGCTAGTGAATGCTTGAAGAAAGACATTACCAGAGGATGCACCGAGACGGAGAGTCCGGCGGTACTGTCGAACGCGTTGAATCCGAGATGCAGGAACGTGAAGCCGATGAGAGCCCAGGTTGACAAGTACACCCATGCCGGAATCTCCATGGATGAAAACTGGCGCTACACTGTCAATTTTACTCGTTCCCAAATCCCAATACGTTCATTCAATGGCAATATTAGAGGGTAGAGACTTTCAAATTTGCAGTGGTCAGTGGGGATGAGTAAATGGGAGTAGATCAGTCTACTGCAAACCTAATTTGTCAAAGTTTCTGCAATAATTTCTGTCACTAATTAATATTCAAAAAACATCATGGCGGTTGACTTCTACAAACATAAAATCGACTTAAAAGTCGGAGTCTTGATTTAGGGCTCTTATTACTGAAGAAAACAATTCCGAGCAGAAATCTTGAACGTTGCAGAGAAGTAAACGCAAGTAGGTAGGAGGTATTCTTCGGCCTGATCTGTCAAAGCTTCTGTAATGATAACATATTCACCAACGTTTCTAAGTTTATCACGTTGGAATCTTACAACACCAATAATACATCCTACTATATAGTAGGACATCTTTAAAATTGAAACTGCGCAACAATTCACAATTAGGGCTCGAGTAGTATCACAAATCCAATCCCATTTCATCCAATTTAAGCAGTCATCTCCCCGACTGTAAGGGGACACAATTACAAGCAATTTCATCAGTGCAATAAATTAACCCCAAGAAATGGCATAAGAAACAGAGTGCAAAAGAAATTGAAAGACAGTCGAGAATCTCAAACGAACAAAGCAGATCAGAGAAAACTGTACAAAAGTTTATAGCATCATCCGTATCTCCACCAACAGCTTGCACCTTCCCAAAGCTCCAATATCATACCTAAAATGCCTACCAGAAACACCAACTATATCGTTTCAATGTGTCATATCCCAAAATTCAGGTATAAAAGTTGTTTATATATTTAAAATTGAAAAGCTTTTGATTTCCCTGAGTTCAAAAAGCTTGGGACTTTTTTTTCTTCGAAAGGCATAAATCTCCGGTCACAGTATCCCCTGCTTATCATCAGGAAGCAGTGCCCCTCTTTTCCTCGAGTATGGAGCCTTCTTTAAGCGCGATGTGCGCCTCATTCTCCCTTCCTAATGCGAAAAGAGCAGCAGCTTGTAAGTACGAAGCTATGTGCCACATGGGAGATATGACCTGTGCTTGGACTGCATCGTTGAGGGCCTCCGAAGGCATATCACTTATTAGATATGCCAAACTGCGGCGAGCGAAAATGGTTGGGGAGACAATTGTTCCAACATCAATAAACTGCCCAGAAAAGTAAAATGGGGCATTGCTCATTAGAGTATCTATAAATGAGTTTGTTTCTTTTGTCATTAGAGTACTGGAAGTTCTAACCTGTGTGTAACAGTTAATTACACCCTGAAAATCTTTATGACGGAATGCCAAATCACCCTTTTTCCTTGAGGTCAATGTATCCTGCATTTGGTTCGTCCACATCTGAAAGGAGAGCTACAACAAGTAGGATTTTATTAACAGGATTTTTATGATCACTCATTCTAATGTGCTAATTCAAAACTTTTAAAGAGCATACAATTAAGTAATGGAACAGTTGAATGAAGATTGACCAGAAACAAACCTCAGTTGCTGCACCCTCATCGTCTTTATAGCCCAGATTTTCCAATATCTCATGAATGGCAGTTAAATCCATCCTCAGGCAAGCTTCGCCAAGGACTGATAAGGACATAACCTCTCCACCACGAGGTAGGCCCATCAATTCAATAGAAGGAGTCTTGCAAAAAAAAAGAAGTCCACAGTTCGTTTCCAGTTCAACACACTTCTGTGTCATAAAATTTCATACATGCACAGAAACAGCACAAAAAAGGAACCGATAGGATCAAACATGTCCCTTTTTTGTTCACAAACTATGGCGGTGATTTTAACTTAGTCCATGCTCAAGTAGCATTTTACTAGAAAGTGCACATGATTTTAACTTCATCCTTAGGTGTCTCCTTTGGTTCTCTATATGGATTGAAGTCCAACTATTTAATTAGTGCCCAACTAACATATTTGATGCAACTATAATGAACATAACAAAAAACAGAGTAAAAAGGACAGAAAATGAATGCAATTGTTTCGTTTACTAATTCAATACTTGTTTGGAAAAGCACCAACCTCACTTTCCTTTTGAAGTGGAACCAATGCTGCAACTATTGATTTTGTATTTGGCCTCTCACGGGGTTCATACTGCAAACATCTTGAAGCAAGACGCACCAACTCAGTGCCATCATCGTTGGAAAATTGACCTTCCAAGCAAGAGTCGGTTAACATCTGAAGGTTCCGATCCCTTATCAAATCAAGAGCCTGCATTGATTACACATCCACGCAGGCAATGGGTCCAGTACATGATTGTTTAAGTTAGTTCACATATATACCAACTTGATTTAATGTTTGAAAAAAGCGGAGTCAGTTTCTAAAGTCATGGCTCTTGATTGTTCCAAATATCCACAAATAAAGTAATCCTGCAAGTTCAAGAGAAACTTCTCATAGAAGACTTACATGACTTGGCGGAATATGTTTCCCACTGAGAAGGTCGAGCAAAAGAGTGCCGAAGCTATATATCACACTTTCAGGAGTAACCCTTCCTAAAAAAGAAATCAATATTAATCAGACTACAATTTCAACATCTGAGAACCATTAACTATCAAGTTTAAAGCATCCTGTTGTCGCCATTTTCCCTTCAAAACCATTGTACCCATACTCATAACTTATATATAAAAATCCTCGCAAATGAGATGGAATTGTGCAAGTGACTCTCATTTATTAAAATTTCAATCTAGAATATGGTTTGATACCAGTCCGCAGGTATTCTGGAGGAGTAAACGCTAAATTCGTACTATAGCTTTTTCCATCTCTACTGTTCTTCATCAACCCAAAGCACGACAGCCTAGGATTGCCTTCCTGCAATTACAATTGGGGTTGATTTTAGTTAAATGACTATTCCATATTTTTCATCTATTTTTAACATTATAAGAAAGAGTAGTATGATCAGGGAAATTTCTTGACTCATACTTCGTCAAAGACAACTCTGTAGGCATTGAGATCATGATAAAGTGCACGCCCCTTGCTTGTGCAATAATCTAATGCTTGTGCGAGATAGAAAGCAACTCTTAGCCGCATCACCCACTTCATAGGATTTGATTCCCCTAAATTGGTCATGAAAGAAGACTAAAATTGTAAACAAAGCCCAAAAATAAATGCAAAATCTCCCAAGTAGAAAAAAATCATGCAGCCTAGGCAAGACTTCTAGGCCACCAATTAGTCCGAGGCAGCCGAAGCATTGTAAATTGTAAATTGAAGTACATCATCAAAGGCCATGGGAACATATTTGGCTTTTGAAATTTCTGTGAGTAGATCCTGTTATCCAGATTAGAGTCGCTCAGATATTGACATATTTGGCAATTGGGTGTTCAAAAGATGCTCATTAAGGACGAAGATCAAGGAAAATAATTGATGATGCACTATTGCATCACGACTAATAAAATTTAACAAATCAAGACAAGCTAAGTGTAGAAACAACCGGTAATCTAAACACAGTATCAAAATGTGGTTGTTAGCACTGGCTTAAAGATATAGATGCTTAGGAGAATTATTGTGCTAGATGGCAATTAGTGAATGATACACCATCCAATTCAGATGCCAATACTAAGAAAGGCTGTGCTATAAGAACTCGAATGGGATATGTCCACCCACAGCCTTCTTAGTTGGCAGTTCTGCCAGGGAAACATTATTGTAGACCATCAATGAACACATTACTGTAGACCAAAGTAAACAGCACTTGAACTAGAGAACACAGTTATTGATATTTCTGAAATAAGCCAAAAATGAGGATGTTAGCAAAGAAAGTACTCACAGTGAAAAAGATGTTTTGCAAGAGTATTGTTGGGCATAAATTCAGCAACCAGTAACCTCTCATCACCTTCACAACAGCAGCCCAACAAATTCGCCAATCTGTAGCTCCGAAGTTGACCAACAGCTTTGGCTTCTTCCTGAAAGTTAATTAATGAAAATTTAACATATACTACAAAATTAAGTGTATCTATGTGCTAGAAAGTAAACAACACTCTGAACTACAATAAATAAGCCCTGAAGTATTATTGACAAAGACCGTCAAGTCAGAGTACCCACTCACCAAAAACTGTCTGCCATCAGGCCAGGCAGACCTGTTAAAGCGCTTAACAGCAATCTTCCGCTGGTTATCCAACCTCCCCTTATAAACCACATTTGGAGCTTTCTCCCCGTGTTCTGAGACTATGTTTTCCACAGAAAACCCAGAAGTAGCTACACTGAGTTGTTGAATTGAAAATTCACGGAACGCAGGGACATCGCCGAGTTCAGACTTCTCCTCGTTTTCTGCAGCAAATGCTAACCTATAAAATCTAACCTTCTAGCATTTACATTTAAGAGATAAAAATAAGTAGAGTATTGAACCAAACCAGGGTTTTTATCTTTGTGAACTAGTCCATTATTATTATTGTTGCTTCTATTACCATTCTTCTCTGTGGTAAGACAACAGGATGCAAATCTTGAACAACGACAGCCCATCTTGAAAGCTACCAATCCAACGTCACAACTGATACATTAACTAACAATTTTAATTCTCTAAATGACAATCTTCCATGACGCCAACACCATCACTACCTTTGCTCAAAAGCAGAACCCCTGTCAGCACAACATAAGCATTAATTTATAATACATACAAATAATGATGCAACCATTAATGCTGATCAACTTTCCCCAAGCCATTGCTTCAGAAACTCAAAGAAGTGGAAACCGAAAATATTCTTTTGATGTTAACCTTGAAGGAAATACAAATCATTCTTAAGAAATAACAGTTGACAAACTTATGAATTATACTTCACGAAAGCCAAAGAGCAAGTAAGCCAACAATTAAAATGGAGAATCAAAAAGATCAAATATTTCCAAAAGATGAGGGCACTATTTTATTAGTCATCAATCAATTCCATAGAGACTCCCAATCATAGTGCCCACTGCAGACTTGGGTGAGAAATGTAGCAACATTCTGGAACAAAAACAAGCTAATACAACATGTTACCTCCTCAACCACTTCAGGAAAACAACATTGGAGAAATATCTTAATAATACACATGAAAAGAGAAAACAAATTCACAAGCAACCTAAATATGGCAAATACATTTCCCTTTCTATAAAGAAACTCTGGCAACTCTGGTAACCAATATTGTACAAAAATCTTGATAGCAAATGAAATAAGGAAAACCCACAATTAAACTAACTACAGCAAACACATTTCCATTTGATTCCATATACGGAGAAAATTAAAATAGAAACTCACCGCTTCATCGCAATTGATAAAACAAACAATTGGGGAACACAATTTAAATCTCCTGAAAGCCAACTTCAACAAAGATTCAAATCTGAGTCAACTCCGAGGCACGAATGAACATTTTATGAACAAGACCTTTCACCAACAACTCCAGAAAACAGATTCCTCTTCTTGCAATTCACCTAAAACGGACAAAATGCATTAACTCCATCAAAACCGATAACATCCCCAAACCCAGAAACAAAAATCTCAAAATACCCAAAATCCCCCAAATAAATAAAAAACTGCCCATTTTATTCATTCTTCCAGAAATACAAAAGGGGAACGATTTGAATGGACAAAAATATCAAGAACCCATAGTCCATAGAAACCCAATATTAGGAAATTGGCAAATACTAGTAACAAGTGAAAGTAACCTTAAAAACGAGGTTTCTTGACCGAGTTCGATTTGGTCAAAGCAAGAATTCTTGATGCTCTCTTCTGTGTCTCTCTATTTATTTTTGTATATGCATGTGTTGGTGTGGCTACAAGATCAACCAGCAAATAATTCAGGGTACAAGTATAGACAGACAGGCGAGCAACACCCACATATATATATATATGCATACAAATAAATATACACAGATATATTTGCAAAATTTTGTGTGTGAGCATATGAAGAGATCTGTTAGTGTTTAATGTAAAAATGCAATGGTTTTCCCACCGACATTTAATCCTTTTTTTAGCTCCTTCTGATCACTTTCTTAAACATTCTTAAGTTCAGAGTTCACTGGCAAAAATTATGTGAATATATACAATTTACTTTTTTTTTTTTTGCATATATATACAATTTTATTTATTTTTTTCAATTTGATTGGTCTGCAAGACGAGGAATAACGAGTCAATCATGAGTGGCAGTGATTCAGTTTGATGGAATTCTGTTTTCAATTTTAGTCATCTACCTACTTAAATTTTGGATTATCGTATTCTTCTTATTCTACAAAACCACATTATTTTTAAGTTAGGATAATAGAATAGATCAATTAAATTTGGCTAATGTCTCATGATTTTTAAAGGAGTGTTATCAATTATCATTAATTATTGAGGATTTGAATAATTAAAAGTTCCCCATTCTAATAATGTGCATAAAGTCCTTTTCAAAAAGTGGGATTATGTGCACTTTTAAGTTAATTGTCTTTTTGTCTTTGCCTCCAATTCAAACCCTAATGGGCAGCTATTTAATTTTTTCTCTCTTTTTTTGGGTTAAAAAAGCATTTAATTTTTCTTTTTCGGAGCGAAGTTGTATTTAAAATTTAATACATGCAATTAATTAAATATTTACAATATAAAAAAAATAAAAAAGGAAAAAAAATCACAATAAAAAAAGTTTGTACGTGGGACTCACTAGTGAAGTGCAAACAAATAGCTGATCTGGACCGTTGATGTTCAACGCACAGTTGCCTGGACACGTCGGAGAACACGTGGCATGTAGGTCGATCTAGGCAGTGATTGCCTCGCGATGCACCGAATAGAAATGAACGGTCGGATTTCAGTATTGTGGTCGGAAACACTTATCTCGTGTTTTGTCAAATTGCACATTTGAATTTTAAGGTATGTGTATCAGTGTATGTCGCTGTTAGACTGGGCCTGGATTTTGGGCTTTAAAATAAGCCCATTTAAATTATCAAAAGACCACTCTTCGATTTTGGTGTTTATTGCACTCTTGCTGTTGAACTTCGGGGATTTTTTCCCCCTTAAAACATTGATATTTGAATGGCAAATATGTGTGGTGGACTTTGGGAAAAAAAAATTAGTAACACATTCGTTCCATTACAATTATCTTGTTATTGTTGGGTACGTGA
Source organism: Hygrophila difformis (assembly GCA_030278955.1). Classification (NCBI taxonomy): domain Eukaryota; kingdom Viridiplantae; phylum Streptophyta; class Magnoliopsida; order Lamiales; family Acanthaceae; genus Hygrophila; species Hygrophila difformis. The sequence continues at coordinate 2,635,556 of JAOANR010000006.1, read as the reverse complement.
ATTAAAGTATAACTAATTTGTAAGTATATGATGGGAAAAATTATTTCTATAATAGGAAGAAAATATTTATGATGAGACATTTGAAAATAGTAAGCAAGACATTTTAGTTGGGACAGATGGGGTATAAAATATTCGGAACGAAAAAAATAATAATAATTGCATTCAGAAACTTCCAATTTCTAAATAGAGTTGCAATGAATCTATGTAGGAAAAAAAGATAAATAGGTCCTTTTTCTTTTCAAAAAATTTAAATCAGTCATTTTTCTATTTTATTACCAAAACAGTCCTCTACAAATGCTAATTATGTCCAAATCAGTCCCTTTTTCACTAATTATATTCTAATTGCTGACGTGGCAAGTGTTTTAATTTAAACCTGACACGTGTGCATAATATTAGTCATTTTTCTTTTATCTTTTGCCAATTCAGTCCTAAACTTTTATTTTGTTCTATTTAGTCCTCTACCTCAATCACTCATTTTTATATAAATTGGCCTCCAATCTTTTAAATTATTTTATTTTAGGCCCAGAACCTTAAATTTTTTTATTATTACTAATACATTTATCAAATAAATGCCCAACGTACTTCCGTAAATAAAATTAAATACCAAACCTCATACATTGGGTTTGACCGCCTTGTTACCGGGTCTTCGAAGTTCCGAATTTTACGGACTCTCTCTAACCACCCGACCGTAACGATGGTTCATTGGTTCTGGTTTCCTTCAGCAACAATCAACACAATCATACTTTGTGGACAATAAAATTCAGGCTATTTTTTTAATATTTTTAATAATATTAATATTTTTCAATAAAACCAAGGTTTCCTGTATCCATAACCTTCCAAAAATTCAAGTTAAATCATTTACTCAAATATTGCTACATCCTAAGGTATGATGCAAAGTAAGATTCTGTTGATTGTTACTGAAGGAAACCAAAACCAATGAACAATCGGTTGCGGTCGAGTGGTTATTAGAGAGAGTCCGTAAAATTCCGGTACTTGAAAGACCCGATAACAAAGCAGTCAAACCCAATATATGAGGTTTGGTGTTTAATTTTATTTATGAAAGTATGTTGTGCATTTATTTGATAAATGGATTAGTAATAATAAAAAATTTAAGGTTCTGGGCCTAAAATGAAATAATTTGAAAGGTTTGAGGCCAATTAATATAAAAATGAGTGATTGTGGTAGAGGACTAAATAGAACAAAATAAAAGTTTAGGACTGAATTGGCAAAAGATAAAAGAAAAGAGGACTAATATTATGCACACGTGTCAGGTTTAAATTAAAACCCTTGACACGTCAGCAATTAGAATATAATTAGTGAAAAAATGACTGATTTGGACATAATTAACATTTGTAGAGGACTGTTTTGGTAATAAAATAGAAAAATGACTGATTTGAATTTTTTTAAAAGAAAAAGGACCTATTTATCATTTTTTCCGAATCTATGTATATTATCTTAAAAATCTGAAGTTAAGTCCTATAAATTCAGCAGTTTCTTAATGCAATGGTTAATACATTTATATGCACCAGTTACGGATTTATTGCCTAAAATAAGTTTGGGTGGATATATTATATATTAAATGAATAAGTTATAAATATATTTAAATTAAATTTTGGTTACCAGAATCCAGAAAGTAAGGGAAAACAGAGCATATAAAGAAATGCAAACCAATTAAAACTAAACATAGAAGCTGGTATTATAACCACCATATAGGTCAGAATCTGTTCATTTATCAAAATGGATTTTGATGTAAACAAGATTTAAAGGCCTAAGAAAAAAAAAATAAGAGCACAAGTATGGATTTTGATGATAGCCCAAACCAGAAGAGTGGAAAGAAGATGACAGCTAACATGTGTGTGTGTGTGTGTGTAAATGTACTACTACTGTATGTAAATAGGAGCATATGACGCCTGAATCAGTGACCCTTTTTGACTCTCTCTGCCATCTGCCATCATCTTCTTTAATGCATCCCAACCCCAAAGACCTACTTTCAAAAGCAAAACCCATCACAGGCCTACAGTACGCTTCTCCTTTTCCTTTTCTAATCCTCGTGAAATTTCAAATTAACATTGGTCCTCTGTCTCAACTCTCAAGCCTGCCTCGTCCAACTAAGATTCTTGAAAGATTTTAGGAATCATCGTTTGTTTTATGCGATTTTCATTTTAATACACTTTGAAATATTACAAGTGCATTGGACTACAAAGTAGCCAACAATAATAATGAGACAGAGAAAATACCTTTTAAATTTCATTAAAAAATGAACATTTTATACGACATCTTTGGGAACTGAAACTATCCGATTCTCCATTGTGAACCATCATCGAACGCGACCCGAACGCGAGACTTGGAATTCCCACGGTCATGGGGCTTAATTAAAAACATCGTTTAACTTAAATTTGGGCGCTAGCTGTAAGGACAATGGAAATGAGTCGATCAATAGACACTTCTGAGAGAAACATAACCCCTTTCAAAGATGGGTTTTTTTTTTTTCGGTGAGATCAAAGATGGTTTTTGAGCGTGAATTCTGTGAAAGAATGGTTATTGTTTTTTCATCAAGTAAAGGGAAGAAATTTGAGTATACTACTAGTACTTGTTATCCTGAAGAGAGAGAGATCAACATTAATTAAGAAGCAGTAGTACAAGAGAGTATGGTGATAGGGACGTGTTGGTACTTAGGTGCACCCAACTGTACCCCAATGCTTTTGATTTTGAAGGGGCCATCAGGCAGGGGGATGGATCTTTATTACAATCCTCCCCCTTCCAAGTTCAAACCCCAATAAATTATTGCTTCAGTTGTGAACAGGAGAAAAAGGTATCATCATCCTTTGGTACTTTAGTTCAAAAGCTTTTAATTTTTTCCTATTTCATTCACTTTTGTCTTTACCCTCATCCCACCTCTTCTCCCTCCTCTGCTCCTCCTCCTCAGTCCTTTGCCTATTCCCCTCTCTCCTTGGGTGTTTCTTGATTTCTTGCATTCCAAATCTAGGGTTTTATTTTATTCTGTACCGTTACACCTCTCACCCTTAATTTGGGTTTTCTTGATGTGTTTGATTGTAGGACCGGACGATTCGAAAACTTAGTTATGGGTGGTTTAATTTGGTGTGGTGATGGCTGTTGACGATTTCCTACATTTTTCTAGATAATCTTTGATGTGTTCTTTCGGATTTTTTAGGCGGAAAACTCAAAATCCTTTTTAGTTCTCTTCTACAGTTCTACTTGATGATTGAGTTATTACAGTGTCGTGTCTAGACTCAAGACTCCTTTTTTTAAGTACTTTTAATTGCATATTTCTTTACTCGTGAATTCTTGGAAAACCTTCGTCCGATTTTGTTTAAAAACAAAAAGATTCCCACCTTTCTGGTTCGGTGTTAACATACATTTGATTTTTAATTTGGGGTTTATTTCTGATTTCTTTGGTGAACCAGTCTCATCTTTCTACGGATTCAGTAAAGAAGCAGCGTCTGCAGAAAAAAAAAAAAAAATCACTGTAAAAGACTCAAATTTGGATCTCCATTTTTTTAAATTCTAGCCAGTAAATGAATGGATGGAAGAGAGGGGTTGGCAATGCCTTCATACTACCTCCACAGAGGTGCAATTGGCGGGTCTGGTGGTCCGGGACCCGGCCTTAACATCCACGGTTCCGGCGCCGGGAGCTCAGCCGCAACTCCCCAAGGCGTAATCCATACGCCGCCTGGTTTCAAATCCATTTCAAACCCCAACATTCCAGTGCACTCCAGTGGACCATCATCATTCCATGTCGAGGATTCATCCCCCAATTTCGCACACGGCATGACCTCTGCCATCGTTTCCAGTGCTTCACAGAGTGGGGGGCCGGTGAAGAAGAAAAGGGGCAGGCCCAGGAAATATGGCCCTGATGGATCGAACGTGGCACTAGGATTGTCCCCCATGCCTCCTTCTAAGCCTTCCACCGCTGTGGTAAGCCCTGGGGAAAAGGCACGGCGAGGGCGGCCGCCGGGGACCGGCTGGAAGCAGAAGCTTGCTCCACTTGGTAATTTCCTTATTTCTTTTCAATATTCATGGAATTGAACTTTTGCAGGTTTCTGTCATAGGGTGTGCATAGTTGTTACCTGATTTTGGATTCCCCTCGGTGAGGTTTAGTAAATAATGTCGTTTGTGAGAAGGATCTCTTGCAGCTTAATAATTATTTGTAAACTGTTTACCGCTGAATTGTGAGAATTTGGGATATTAACTTCTAATGTTGGTTTTGTGTACATTTTTTCCCAATTTGAGTCATATTTCTATAAAGCGATCCATCCTCTCTTACCATTTCAGTTTTTGGGTTTCTAATTATGGGATTTCCCGCGAAAATCCAAAATGTGGCTGTTTGCGGAGGTCTTAAGTTATTTTGTCACACATTGTCTCACAAATTAGCTAATTCAATTTACCTGTTTTGCCAAAAAGGTCAATAACCAGTAGTGTTGATATCCCACATCAATTAAGATGTGTCCCCTTTACTACCTTATATGGTTGGGAGCAACTCTACCTATCACCAATTGGTTTTAGGTGTGAGCCTCCCATCCATTAATCTTTACATGGTATCAGAGCTATAGTTGTGCCCGGGTTGGGTATATTTGATCCTGAATTTGATTTCGAGATGAATATCATCTCGAGGGGAGGGTGTTGATATCCCACATCGATTAAGATGTGTCCCCTTTACTACCTTATATGGTTGTGAGCAACTCTACCTATCACCAATTGGTTTTAGGTGTGAGCCTCCCATCAATGAATTTGTAATTTCTACAAGTAGTTCTGGATTTTTTTAGATACTAGATTCCTATCCATTTTATGAACATATGAGCATTTATGCTTTGTTTATTTTCAATAGGCGAATGGATGAATGCCTCAGCTGGAGTAGCCTTTGCGCCTCATGTCTTGCACATTGAACTTGGAGAGGTAAGCTCAATTGCTCATCACTGTATTTTTCTTAGCATCATTAATTCCGGCCATCAACAGTGTTTCAGCTCAGGTCAGCATTTTATAGATCATTTTTACATAGTTATATGGTCTTGCTAATGCTTATGCACTTGAATTGATGAGCTCTTATCAATTCACAGCTCAATGTATGTGTAATTCTGTGCTGTTCAGATCCATAGTTAACACATTGGGTGCCAAGAAGTGTAACCCCTTTCCCTGGCAGGATGTTGCTGCTAAAATTTTGGCGTTTGCACAGCAGAGGCCGAGAGCCTTGTGTGTCATGTCTGGGAATGGATCAGTTTCTGTAGTAACACTACACCAACCCACAGCTTCTGGCAGTGCCATAACTTACGAGGTTATATTTCTCGTCTGAAATGATTTAACTTTGCATATTGGAGTTCTTGAACTGGAAAAGGATTCTAAATCTTTTTGCTTTCTTGTTAACATGAAGTCTTGTGATCTCTTCCTCTGGTAACTAATGTGGCTTGGAACATCTTTCAGGGCCGATTTGAGATACTGTGCCTCTCAGGTTCTTATTTAGTTGCTGAAAATGGTGGGCCTCGCAATCGAACTGGTGGGATGAGCATTTCGGTTTGCAGTCCTGATGGGCATATAATTGGGGGTGCTATAGGCGGGAAGCTCATCGCAGCAAGTCCAGTGCATGTAAAATATCTCCCACTTATTCTCTTGCCTGACAGTGGGATCACGTTTGGCCTTAACCATGGTTGTTTCCGCAGGTTGTGGCGTGCAGCTTCGTGTATGGTGGAACCAAGGGGAAAACCAAGGCTGAGTCGGAAGCCAAAGATGAAAAATATCAGCTAGAGCAATCTGCTCAGATGTCACTGACCCCAGGAGCTTCTCAAAGCTACACTCCTAATGTTGGAACAAGCATGTGGCCACCTGTTTCGCGGCATGATTCCCAGACGAATATTGACCTGACTAGTGGATGACATGCCGGTGACACCCTAAGCGACTAAAATTAGGCACATTGAAGTCACTGTACATAGATGGTGCTGTCAAAGGAAGCCTCCCAGTGGGTCTCAATGAGCTCAACAAAGAACCGTGAACTCACATCAGGTTGTGCGAAGTGCTAACATCTCGAGACAGGCTCCCTTTGAGGCTATTTATTGAGACATGAGATGGTAGGAAAAATTTGTTGTAGTAAAAAGTGGCACTGATGCGTGTAATAGGATTTCTCTGCAAAATTTATTTGACTTTGATTTATCTACTGGGTTTGGATCTTCCTAAGTGACCTGATTGTGTGCAATCGTGATAAAGTTTACAGCAAAAAAGAGAGATATTCATAGATAATGATAATCTGGTCACCCAGAAATCGCGTTGAAAGGTCACAATTTAAGACATCTGTAAAAACAGAAGTATCATATTCATATAGAAGGACAGGCCCCCCTCCGAGGGATTATTATTGTTATTATTTCCAAGTGAGTAAAACCATGGCAGCTGCAGTAGTGCTTATGCCTTCTCCAGGAGCTTCTTTATGTCCTTCTGCAGAATTAAGGACAAGGGGATAACACACTCTTTAGTATCTGAAAGAAACGCGTTGAGTTTGCTTACAATGGTGAGTAATGATACTGGAGGAATATTTACCTCAATGCTCAGAGGGCTTGTGGTGGGAGCATAGCGATCAACGACGTGGCCCTCTTTGTCTACAAGAAATTTGGAGAAGTTCCATTTGATATTGTCCCCAAACAGGCCCCCTTTTACTGACTTCATGAACTTGTAGATTGGAGCAGCATTTGAACCGTTCACATCAACCTATGTTTGTAAAACACGTTCACAGGTCATATTCTTGAAAAGACCCTTTACAAATAGCAAAAACTCATGACAAATCTCACCTTGTCAAATACAGGATATTCAGCCTTAAAGCGGGTGCAAACAAAGTTCTGAATCTCTTCATTGGTTCCAGGCTCTTGCGAACCAAATTGATTGCAAGGAAATGCCAGTATCTCCAATCCTGAAAGTTTAGAAACCGAAATATCAAAGTGTAGTCCTAGAAAGAACCTAACATTCGACATATACCACAAGAATGTGAAAATGCAACAGTGGGTTGAGTTGCACAACGGGCAACAACAATAGAACTTCTTGTGCAGTAAAGCAAACTAAGAAACATAAACCAGGAAAAAACATCTAGACCTTGATTCTTGTATTTATCATACAATTGTGTCAGCTCGGTGTAATTTGAATTGGTCAGGCCACTGCAGCAAGAAATAGAGAACAAGTTCAGCATTATCACACTTATATAGCAAACAAAACATGGTCAGCAACGAAAATACTTCCAATCAGCATACTTAGTTGTGTCATATGCAGATATGCTAGCAGATTACACATCAATCAAGGTAGCGCTTGTTTAACTCTAGAAGGTTAAACAAAAATAAGCTGGGAGCACAAAAACAAAAAAAAAAAAAAAAAAAAAAAAAGAAAGCAAGCCTAGTGGGACACCCAATAAATTTATAACGATGTCAAAATTATCTCCAAATTGATGGCTAAAATAATCAAAAGAACTCAGATATGTCAAAAACAAGCCACAATAAGTTTAACAAGCATAAATTTCAGTCACTATACTCAGATTTCAGTCACTATACTCGATTATACGGGAAAAAGGTACTATCTAATAATCTCCACAATAAAATCTTCTATTAACAAGCAGGAAAGCACAATTATGATATACATACAAACAACCAGAAATAAGTGTTTAGACAAGCCAAGGCATAATACCACTGTGATGCAACATTGACAATCAACAGGACCTTGCCCTTGTAGGTGCTCAGATTAACATCATTCCCCTTAGCATCCTGCAAATTACCAGGGTTGAAGCACTTAATTCGCATACACACATAACAATGGAAACTAACCCCAGAAAGAACAAGCAAGAGCACTTGTAGAATCAAAAATCGGAACAGAAGCACAGGTCATGAACCGAACCCTAATCTAAATCGAGGCATATATATCTTAAAAACTTCACTAGTTTGCCTAATCAAGATGTTTAACAACGTAAACCCACAAAATTTTGCGTCAAGGAACAGGTGAAAAAGCAAAACATGTGACAACTAAAAACAGTAAGCACAAAACAAACAAGAATTCCCAGTGCATAAAAACAATTAACACAGGTGAATCATTTACCAGAAATTTTCAGAAAAGCGCGAAGGGAAGAATGATACCTTAACAGTGAATTCATGGATCGATTGAGGCTTGCTCGACTCGCTGGTGGCCATCTCAGAATTAAACCTAAAAAACCAAACTTTCCTTAAAACCCACAAAGGATCGCGCTTAAATTATAAGCTTCGATGGAATCTGCAGATGAAATTTGGTTCAGCAGAAAGATATAACCGACAATATATAAAGATGGCACAGTAAATAAATACAAGAAATTTGAAGTGTGGAAAGGGAGATTAGAAAACGATTCTCTTCGGTATTTGGATAAGAAATCAAATGAAAAACCAAAAAGGTTATAATTGATGTGATGGTGATTTCAGGGGTGACGTGGGAACACGATATCCAAGCTCGCAAACCATTAAGATCTCCGGAAAATTATAGTTTAATACCCCATTGCAAGAATACTGAGACTGTGATACTCCTATACTATTATACTACAGTTTTGATACCTGCCCAATGTTATTGAGTTTCTTTCAAAATTAAAAAGAACGAAAAGACTATTGTGCCCCTACAGAAAACAAAGAGTGGAATTAATGGGGAAGGGCAGCAGGGAGAAATCAACTTTATGTCACTTCCATTGTGCCTCGGTTTTGAAACCGCCGAAGGAGTTATTTTTGGAGTGCCCACGTCTCCCACCACCGGCGTTCATTACCGGAGGAGTTAAAGAAGGTCGTCTCATTTCGCGCAGCACTTTGTGCATTTAACTTCGGCTTCCAGTGGAGAAACGAAGAGGGAGACACGTTTTAAAAGGCCGAACAATCGAAGAGGAAGGAAGAGTTTTCAATACCCATCGATTTCGGCTTCAAAGGTACCAAATTTTAGGTCTTCATTTCGCAATAGGAGTTTACATGGATTTATGGTTGAATGTGTGTTTTGTGGCCTGCGGTTATGGTTGAATGTGTGGTTTGTGTGTTTTGAATACCCTCGATAGACTTTGAGAATGGGTTTTTAGGTTTTAATATGGGTTTTTGCTTTGAAATACATAGCGGTTGCGGTCGGGCTTTTGTAAGAGGGTTTAGGGTTGCTTTGTTGGACTGTGATTTGGCATTTATTTCTCGTATAGCATGAAAATGTTTGTGTTCGATGTTTGTTTATAGATGCGGTTCATGGTAATTTACATGAAACGTTTTGTGCGACACCACGATTCACGTCACAATACACTTGTCTTTGTTGTCGTTTTGAGATACCATCATGATTCATAAGGTACACCACTGTTTTGGGGTTGATTTTGTTAAGTTTGGCAAATACAAATGGTTAGGGATGAGTATGTATGAGATACCACAGTGTTCGTGGAATACACCACTGTTATTGAACTTGATTTTGTGAATCTTTGTGAGTTGAATAGAGATGAGTATGTTTGATTTAGGTGTGTGTGTGTTTCGATAGCAGTGATTCTAGTGAATATTAGAATGTTTTTGGCATGGTTTTGTCCACTCCGTTGAATAGAAAATAACAATGATGTTGCATATGGTGTTTCGGGAATTAAGAGTAATATATGTTGGTGTCACTTTATTTTACCAGCAGTGTTTTGAACTTGTCCATTGTTCTAGGAGTGTAGTATCGTTCATTATCTTGTCCAGTACCATCAGTGTTTTCAATGACCTGTCCATTGTTCAGGAGTGTAGTATCGTTCACATCTTGTCCAGTACTCCATGTTATATGTTCATCGAAATAGTGATGATTAGTGGATTTGGCAGACAATGGCACCGAAGATGAAAGGAGTCGTCAAGAAAGAGACGAAGAAGACAACGAAGAAGACAACGAAGAAGGGGGGAGAAGTTGGGGCGGAACTTACTGCCAGGTGCAGCCTTAACGTGCTGCACGACGCCATGGCGGAAATTAAGAGTAGAATAACCGAGCAACAGAAAAAAGCGATAAAGATGACGCCTTTCTACCATTTTTCAAAGGTGGAAGCACAGTACCAAAGCAAGACCAGGCTCCAATCGCTTTTGGAGAGATTCGACGCTGAGAGGTGCGCTTTTCACCTCGGGGAGGGATTTTACTTGCCCTTCAAGTCGTGGGAATTTTCAGTGGTGTTGGGACTCCAACACACAGGGCTGTACGTGAACCCCGACTGTGAGCAGAAGTCATCTTTCAAGCGCAAGTATTTTGGAAAGAAAAGCGGGCAGCTGAAGAGGGACCATGTCGTCGATTTGTTGCTGCAGTTGGCGGGGACGGAACATGACAAAGATTTTGCAAGGGCGTTTGTTCTGTTGGTATTTAGTAGTCTTCTATTCCCGACATCCTCCCTGAGAATACCCGAATTTCTTGTCCACCACGTGGACAAACTGCACAGGCTTGATGAATATAGTTGGGGGGAGGCAGCGTTTGAGTTTGTTGTGGAGTCGATGAGACGACGGAAAGAAGGGAAGATATACGTGGACGGATGCACGGCTGGTGTTCTGGTAAGTTCATAGTAGTACTATAAGACGCAAGGCATGGTGTACCAAAGAGCAACATACATATGCTTGAAAAACACTGTACCGACCCATTTATAATACCATTCTCATCTTTGGGTGAACTGTAACCACGTGAAATTGTGTTTGTGCAGGGATGGTTCTACGAAAGATTTCCACGAATGGCAAAAGCCGTAGCCGAGCCTGTCATCCCGCGTTTTCTTAGGTGGCAGGAGAGACATGCACGTTTGAATGAATGTCGGGCTGATCTCTTAAGATTGAGTGCAAGCGAAGCGCGAAGATTTGAGCTAACCAGGCGAGAGAAGAAATTTGTGACCCAGGTGGTGCCCACCCCGGAGGGTTCGTCAGTGATCATGGAGGTTGATGGGCTCGCGGACGAGATTCCCCGTAAGAAGAAAACAACAAAGCGACTACTGAAAAAGAAGGTTGTGGAGAAAAAAATCGAGGACGAAAGAGTGGAAATGACTGCGTCGATAGAGGTACAGTGAACATTTTATTGAAATTGTAGGTGTTTTGTTAATGTGGTATCATAGCATCGCTGGTTAGTACTCCAATTGATGATCACTGTTGTACATCTGGGCTTTTGTTTGCTCTGGTATATTATTCATCCACAATGTCGTTGAAAGTGAATTGGAGTGTTGTTCATGTGTTTACACTATCACAGGCTGAATCAAGTGGAGAGGACGTACATGAGATTGGAAGCGATGAAGCGGAAAGCGCGGAGATTGGCTCAGACAGCGGGAGCGAGGGAGGCGAGCAGGAAGCAGAACACGAGGCTGCGTCGGGAAGCGAGTACGAGGTTGATGAGTCTGGCGAATCCCAATCAGGCGACGACGAGGTCAGTTCGGCGGCAAGCGAGGACGAGGGTTCGGAAGACTCGTACGACAAGGCGGTCCGAGGTCGGACGGCTAAAGCAGAGGAAAAAGGTATTGTTGTGAATAATTCATTAATCCAAGTCCCTACCATAAAGTTGCTAACCGTTAATCCCCTGGTTACAGTGGCTCTGCCGGAGAAACGGAAGGCGAGCACCCCCATCGCGTCGCCTGCAACTCGAAACGTTAAGCCGCGTGTGGACCGAAAGCTGGACATGAAGTTACCTGTGGGAAAAAATGAAAAGAACAAGGTAAGTATAACTATGGTATTATGTCTGAATAGAGTGGTGTGTTTATGCTTTTACTACGGTGCATGGAATAATGGACAGGACAAAGCCGATGACGTGAAGAAGAGCAAAGAAATGGAGATCCGAGACAAGTACGCAGGTAAGAGGGGCTATGGAGGAAGGCTTTCTTTGTCGGAAGCAGATCGGGAGACGATTGAGCGGTTCATTGATGTTATAGATGAGAGGTATATTCAGTGTTGTTTGGTATTACACGTTTACAGGTGTAGTGTAGTTCGCCTTTATCTATGGTGTTGTTTTGTAATCTATTGCCCTTTCCTGTACAGCATCAAGTTTGTCTGGAGCCAGGGAATATATGCCGTCGCACCATCGGGTGTGGTACTCCTTCGGTTCAACGAGGCTGTTTGCAATGACTTAGTGGGTTGTTGGGCCGCGTATTTGTGTGGTCAAAGTTATCGGGCTGCATATGATGTTCAGACAAAGGTGGCATTCCTAAGCCCGTACACGACGGTACGATTTGAGTTTAATAAATAACTTGTATCCTTTCTGGCATCATTGGATTTTTTAACATATAGTTGTTTCGTTCGGCAAGCAGTCGAATATTCTACAGCTGATGTGCGATGCCTCAAAGAAGGCCACCCTGACTGGACGGCAGTATGACAAACTTTGGATGGATATGTTGCTACCGGGAAAGAGAGAATTCGATGTGATGGACAAGGGGTTTGAGGAGGGGTTGGATTATGTTTTGGTGCCCGTGACCACCTCGTATCATTGGTTTCTCATTGTCTTGGACTTGAATGCGAAGGAGGTCGTGGTATACAATTCATTGTGGGCTCAGCGATATAACATGGCAATACTCAGAGTGGTAAGTATAGTGCATTTTCAAACTGTCAGTAGTGTTTTTGCTCTTTCACACAATCCTATAGTATAGTGCATTTTCACCTATCTGAGGTGTTTGTGTTTTGAAGCTATGGTGTTTTATTGTATGTATAGGCAAATTTCTTGCGGTGGTATTTCATCCAGAGGCATGAAGTGGATTTCGATCCTCACATTGTGAATCGGAAGACATGTAGGCAGCAGTCGGAGACCTCGGTTGACTGTGGCGTACATGTTATGTGGTGGATGGAGGCTTTTGTGCGCGATACAAAAGCTTTTTGGGATACGGAGGGCACTGCCGATATCAAAGCATATCGTTCTCGGGTAGCACTCCAATTGATTGTTGACGGGAACCGAGCTGCTGAGGAGCGGGCGAAAGATGCCGTTCAGGGCACGGAGAAAGAGACAGTGAAGGAGAAGGAGATTGAGGCGGCCCCAGTGACGGATCAGGCGGCCGAGAAGGGGACAGACAATGAGGGGGCACTAGTGATGGATCACGCGGCCGAGCAGGCGACAGAGAAGGAGGCAGTAGCAGTGACGGATCAGGCGGCCGGCAAGGGGACGGAGAAGGAAGCAGCAACAGTGACGGATGAGGCGGGCCAAAAGGGGGACAGGAAATGCTGCAGCTGCTGATGATACCACTGTTGATGGTACCGATACCAACCGTTTACTGGTGGCTGATACTGCCCTTGGCAATCCGGACACCACCCCTCTTCAGGCGGCTGCCCCGAACACCTTGCACGGTGATCCACCTCCAGTCAACACGGATGCACCCACACGGATGCCACAATTGTGCATCCAAACACTATGTGGGTGAGGTTCAAACATAATGGTGCTATCCCCAACCAGAGGAGTACATCACAAGAACAATGTCCAGTGTATTCCATGTACTCAGGTGGTGTGTTGTAGTGTAACCATACATCCTATGTACTAAGTTGTTGATTTGAGAGCGTTAATGGCATCCAAGCACTTTAATTTACACTAACAAAGCATCCATATGATTGATTATGTTGAATGAGGCACGACCAAGCTTCATTAACACAGTTCCCCAACCCTATGTGCCACAATTGTGCATCCAAACACTATGTGGGTGAGGTTCAAACATAATGGTGCTATCCCCAACCAGAGGAGTACATCACAAGAACAATGTCCAGTGTATTCCATGTACTCAGGTGGTGTGTTGTAGTGTAACCATACATCCTATGTACTAAGTTGTTGATTTGAGAGCGTTAATGGCATCCAAGCACTTTAATTTACACTAACAAAGCATCCATACGATTGATTATGTTGAATGAGGCACGAACAAGCTTCATGAACACAGTTCCCCAACCCTATGTGCCACAATTGTGCATCCAAACACTATGTGGGTGAGGTTCAAACATAATGGTGCTATCCCCAACCAGAGGAGTACATCACAAGAACAATGTCCAGTGTATTCCATGTACTCAGGTGGTGTGTTGTAGTGTAACCATACATCCTATGTACTAAGTTGTTGATTTGAGAGCGTTAATGGCATCCAAGCACTTTAATTTACACTAACAAAGCATCCATATGATTGATTATGTTGGATGAGGCACGAACAAGCTTCATTAACATAATGGTGCTATCACACTATGAAATTCATGCAGCAACATCGAATAATAAGCAATCCATAATAAATCAAAACCTGCGAAAGTTACTTCTTTTGCATTTACATGGTATCACGTTTTGAAACCATCCTTGCGGAGGATCGTTTCATGAACTGAAACCATATACAAAAATACCACCTATCAAGTCAAACCTGTACCAGACATGTTCCAAAAAAAATATTACATGCCAATATGTGGTATACCACAGTGTCTGAGCCATCAGCACCATAGTGACACAGCTGTGTCGTGTGGTCAAAAATATCAAAAATGTGTCGGTATGCGTCCTTAGAACTTGGTCACTGAACAACAGTGTACCGGTGTGCTTCCTTGCAGGTCGTTCTGTTATGCCCACCCTTTCGGCACAACCCGCATCTTACCCTGCTCGTCTCGGTCTGGGATGGTATCCGTCGTGTCTTCCTCCGCCCAGGCTGCACGCGAACATCAGGAGGCAGCACGAACTCCTCCTCGATACCACCACCCACATTATCACTTTCCATCAACATAGGATAGATCACCCCGTCATACGTTATCCTGTAGTACTCAACAGTGTAAAAGGGATCGCAGTAATCATGAATATTGCCCTGCATTTGCTCGATGGCTGCGCACCCGTGCTTGCACGGGATCCTCAATAACTGCCAGTACCCGCAAGTACAGGTCATCCGATCCACATCCACAGCATGTATTTTACCATGGTCACGTACCTCAAACAACGAACCCGCCGCCACCTGCAGATCCAAATCACCGGACGCATAGTAAGACCTGTTCAACTTTTTTGCTGGTTCCGGACAAAGTTTTCCAGTCATCCGAGCTCCTGCCTCTCGCTTCTCATTCATCATCTTCATGATCTTCGACCGTATTTTGTCAAGCATTGCAAATGGCGGCAGGTGTCTGGCCTTCTTGATCCAGGAATTCCAACTCTCGACAAGATTCGTGTTCATTACGCCCCATTTGTTCCCCGGGAAAACTGAATTCGCCCATTGACGAGGATCCGCATTTTCAAGCCATGCAGCTGAAGCAGGCATTGCTTGAAGTATGGAATTCAGGTGCCGGATCATCTCGTCGTAAGTTGCCGCGTATGCAGCAGCCTTGAAGACCCCTGTCCAGTAATTTTTGTCCTTGTACGGGTACTTCCTCAGTACCTGTCATCCGTAAAAAATATAATGAACAGATGTCCTCCTGGTACCATTGTGGCTTTCATTCTACACCGTACTACACTGACAGTATACTATAAAATACATAACAAACTATTACCTCCTTTTTGAAATTCTCCACAAGGTGTCGAACGCATACTGCATGATTGCTCCCAGTGAACACATTTGGAATAGCTTTCATCAAACCGGAGTGTCGGTCACTGAAAAACGTCCACCCGTGCCACGACGCCCGTTCATTGCCCCCTTCAATTACGTCCTTCAGCTTCATGCAGAACCATTGCCAGTTCTCATCTGTCTCCGCATCGACAACTAATACACCACACCCACAATGACAAACACAACAAATATTTTCACATATAACAACATGGTTAGCACAATAAGCAATAACCCTTAATACATACAACACCAACGTTCATATGTATCAACAACAAATATTGTACCTGCAAATGCTATTGTAATAAATCCACCCTCCGCATCTTTCCCCACGGCGGCCAATACCTGCCCTTTCCACTTGGTTTTGATATGGGTTCCGTCGAGCTCGACAAGGGGCCGACACCCTCTCCTGAAACCATCTACGCAAGCTGCAATTGCTACGAAGACCCTCCTAAATTTTTTGGTACCTTCAACAATCTCTAAATCCGCAACACTCCCAGGGTTCGACGCTAGTAGCCTGTTGCAAAATACCCGTATTTTGTCAAATGAGTAGTAATCGTCCCCATGCAATTCCTTCATCGCCACCTCCCTCCCGCTCCATGCCGTACGATAGCTGATATCGACTTTAAACGCTGCGCGAATTGCGTCCACTGCATGGTTCGGAGTATAGTGCGGGTCCCGTCTCAAATTCTCCTTGATAAATGCCGCAACCCATGGTGCTGTCGCCTTGGGGTGTACCCTTGATCGTAGATTGTTCACACCACAATCGTGCATCAATGTGCAAGTGCGAATCGCGAAGGACTCATCAGATTTGTGGCGGGATGCATAAATCCGCCATCCACAATTCTCCATGGAGCATTTCACCTGAACTTTTTTCTTATTGTTGTGCACATACTTGAATCCACGACGGACCGCAATACAATGATTTTTTAGGACCTTCCTGAACTGTTCGGCATCTTTGAATTTCTGTCCTTCACCTTTGATTGCATTAGCCCAGATGACCCTTACATCTTCCTCGTCCTCATCCGAGTCGTTGTCGAATTCCTCGTCTGCTTCAGTATCCGTCCTGCAGCACAATTCATACAGAACATGATCCTATTGATAAAAAACTGGTGATCCAATACCGTGATCCTATTCCTGCAATACTAATGACCTGGTTTGCATTACAACATTGTGTTGGCACATGTATACCACAATTAGATAAGACGATACCGATGTTATTGAAATTAATACAGAAAAGGTCACGAGGACCGCACAATATTCTTTCAGTACCAGTGGAGTGATAATTCTCATGTCTAAATGCATGTTCCATACACTACATCAGTCCAAACACGTATACAATCGCTAGAAAAGGGATTCGCTCTATCCGTAACAATACCGCTGTGCACAGAAATATAACAAATACAGTGACACCAATGTACAAATTAAAGAGCAACATAAATAGATATAACAATACCAATGTCTATACAAAAATATAAAAAGCTGTAAATCAGATCATCTACTAGGGTTTTAACACAACATTACCGTGCCCGCTTGTTTGCAGGTTCCCGATTCGTGACCTTCATCTTCCCAAAAGTCAGCCCTTTGGCCCGATTCAAAAGGCACATCCTTCTCACATCGTCGTCCTTTATCAGCTCCATCAAGTATCCACCGTCGGGTTCTTCGTAATGCAGGGTCTTCGTTGCGGCATTCACATCAATCCATTTATCATTCACCTTTCTATAGACATCCGAAAGAAGGTCGGCATCATATATTCGCACAAGATGCACTTCCCCTTCGTAATGACAAAACAGTAATGACTCTAATCCTTGCATTTCGGCTTCCTCTTGCCCCTCATCTTGTTCTTCAATGTCACTCATTCTTCCCCACGCTTTCCTTCACAGCTCCTACCAAAATCCTTCACAGCCGCGTCCCACTCTACCCCTAACCCCTCCGACAGCCCTCCTACAACAATCCTAACCCATCGTCGATACCCCTCCTCTCCCGTCCAGCTTTCCCCCTCCAAGAACCCTTCTTAAACTCGCCCCAAAACCCTACGTCCAGCTTTCCCGCTCCAATAACCCTTCCCGAAACGGGGGCTTCCCAACCCTAAGCTTCTACCCTTCCCCCATCCCTACCAAAGCTGGGCGAACCACGTCTTCCGACACTCTCGCGCGCGAAATCGAAGCTCCACTGGTGCGAGTTCGATTGTCGCAGGTTGGAGAAGGTGAGAGAGACAAATGGGTTGTGTGGGAGAGTGAGACAAATTCGTGTCCTTCGTGTATGATTTCAAAAAAAAAAACGGCTGCCTACTACCATCATCACACGTCCTTTCTCTGCCAAAAAGGGGGGTTATTAGTGTCAATTCACCATTTTATTTTAGTTTTGAGTTTGTTTTATGTAATGGGTCCTGAACTTACAGGTATTTGTTTGTTGGGTATCAATACTATATGTATAGAGTATACGGGTACTAATACGTAACACTTGTGAGCTCTGGGTATTAATCAATAACTTTCCCTAAGATCTCCGAATCCTACGGTGGAAATGAATTAAACAAGTGTAGAGTGACGCCATACAAATTTTGGACCAAGAAACTAGCCAACCTTTTCTCCCAAATTCTTTTAACCAATGGAACCTTCTATAAATGCACCGTGTGAATGTAATTATTCTTCACGACTTCACGTTCAATGCCATTTAGTTTTAGGTGTTGGTTGTTTTTTTTTTTTTAGGTGTTGGTTGTTATTTTTAATACTCCTTCTGTCCCAGCCATCTTGTCATGTTTGACTTTTTTGCACTGTTCATTGTTTAGCTTTGACTCAATGTTATTGAATTATATATTTGAACAAAAATAATCGAGTTGGATCTTTTTAGAATCGTATGATCGTGTAGTTTTAGAATATATATTTTACATAATTTTTTGTTTATTATATTTTGAGATATGAACGGTTAAAAAAGTGCATTGGATTGTGTACAGAAGTCAAACAAGACAAGTTAAATGGGACGGATGGAGTACTATATAAGTACTTGTTTTATATATAAATTTAAAAAATACTGATCAACACAACAAAAAGAATTCCAACTTGGGTTCTTCAAAAACAAATCTTTATGGCAAAACAAAACACGACGACAAAATATATACCCTGTATGCATCTTTAAAAAAATGTATAGAAATGTTAGATATAGACAAGCATTCTGCCAGGACAGTCCTGTACTCTTTACAATTCGTTCAACCTGCTGACTCTCTGAAGCAGATTGTTCATAGCTATTGAAAAAGCATCCTGAAACCTCTCAAATTTCGAATTCAGGTCTCCATAGATCAATCCAGGCAACAATTCATAAACAATGTATCTTCTCATGTTCTCCTTCTCCCTGGCCGAGATTTTCACCAGCCTTTCCACGACGTTCACACTCCCGTTCCTTACATCCTCTTTCTCCACAAATACCGAATACCTGTCGTGCTCCTGAGGGAAATGCCACGGATACTGATAATAAGCCGTAAAGGGATCGAACACCACAGGAATGCAACCCGACACCAGCGAATCAAACACCGATTTTCTCGTCGGGCTGTCCCCTGGAGGCTGCAGGCAGAAATCAGACTCCAAGAACAGTTCCACGATGGACTCAGGCCGATCGCATTCCCCTGTCGTGCAGTTCAGAAACTTGCATCCGCCATTGGCCGCCGACATGCATTGCTGAATCAGCGCCGAACGAATGCTGCCCTGAGAATCAGGCCTGTCAGCACCGGCAAAGCTCACCAGGCTTCTCCTTTCTGCCCTGATGACTTTCATCTGCCAGGCGGCGATATCCTCGTCCGTCTGCGGGTGGAAATACGTCGGGTGAGGAATCCCGACATCGTTCACGTGCCAGGGTTGGCGTTCGATCAGGAGCTTCACAGGGTTCTGCATTTCGTCGAGCTCTAACAGCCTGGTCCCCCACGAAGACCCGTCCCTCCTCCTGAAATCCCACGAAATTTTTCCCAGAACGAAAACGTGGTCCTTCCCGAGATTCCGGTACCAGGGCGACTGTGACTCTAGCCATCTCACCAGGTCCAGGGCCAGCGAGTCCTTGACATCGTTGGAGACATTCTTGAAGTGCCATCTCAGTATGTCCAGACCCCCATAGTAGGGCACGTAGAACACCTTCGCCACGTCCTGATCGTGCACCCTGCACGGATGCCTCAAAGCCCGCGCGTGGAAAATCGGTTCCAGCGCGTACTGATGCGTGTTGTACCATTCCCTGCCGAGCTCCTCTATCGGCTCCCCCATTGCGTCGTTGGTCAGGAACTTGCAGAAGTCCGTCCATGGAATCATCTCGCCGCACTGCTTCAGCAACTCCTTGTTGAACTTTTCTGGCAGGTCGTACACGTATATCCCTCGCCCTGTACACGTGTCCTGAGGCGAACCTGAGGCCGCCGCCGCCCAAGATCGATGGATCTGAAGCTGCTCCTCCACTTCCCTGAATGCTGTTTCCAGGGTCACATTCCTGGGGCCGCCCCTGTCGCCAAAATCTTCCCTTTTCCCGTTATTTGAATCCTCGATCCGTTCATTAACTTCCCCGATTGCACTTTCCAGGGTCACATTTCCAGGGCCGCCCCTATCGCCAAAATCTTTACTTTTTGTGTCGTGATTCAAATCCCTAACCTGAAAATCAGCACCTGAAGTGGACGAAGTGTCGTTGGCTAAAGAAAGTACGGGGACGTGGAAACTGGGCTGAGCGCCGGCGGAGAGGCAGTAGAGACTGTTGAGCTTCCTGGAAGAGACGCAGACATGAACAACATTGCCTGAAATGACAGTGGTGGAAGAAGACCATATGTAGATGAATGCCAAGAGGAAAATGGCTGTGGGAATTCGGAAGAGGATCCTTGCGAGGCAGCCAATTCCACTGTCCTGGAATTTCTTGGAGGATTTGGGCTTCCTCCTGGAGACAGAGACAGCCATTTTAGGTTGTTGATAGAAACTGGGAATAATTAATGAGGAAAGTGGGATTTGCTATCATTTTATAGGAAGAATGATTGAGACATGGAAGCACGTCGGGGTCGGGGAGAGAGTAGCCTGGTAGTGAGGAGGATTGAATTTGAACCTGGCCCTGTTTAGCAGTGGACAAATTTTAAAAATAAGTATTTGACTACCAAAGTGTCAAAAGGCCATTGTCGGTTCATTGTATTTTCTACATGTAAAGGAGTCAATTATACTAGTAGTAGTAACATAACATATATGTATACCTAACCTAATTCATGTCCGAACATGGGGAAATCTGGTAATTAGAATTTAATTATATGCACTATAGTTATTGGATTTTCATGAGATACATGGCTAATAATCCGGACATATGAAGCAGTTTGTAATCAAATTCAAATACCCCTCATCAAAGTTAGTTATATTCCTAATACTATAATATAATGTTTTTCTTTTGGAACAATCAGGTAAAGTAAATAGAAAAAAGAAACAAACTAAACTTGTTAGGGTGTTAATTTTGGACACGACCCGAAAATACGAACCCGACCGACACGAAAATATTGCAGTTTTGAGTTTAGTCATTTTTTTATTTCTCTAATCAGGTTGACCCGAAATCCGACCTAAATTTTTTTAGGTCTTATTCGAGTTTGGTATTTAAAGTTCATTTCGTATTTTGGGTCGTTTTCGGGATTACAGATTTTGTGTTATACCCATACTCAACACCCGACACAACTACAACCTATGAAACATGAAAAACACGACCCGGCAAACCAAACACAAATACGATCCGAAACCTGAAATTGACACCCTATCCCCTACCTTGGTAACCGAGCCAAAACAACTTCACACTTGAAACCAGAGGACCAAAAATAACTAACGAGTCAGCCCATAAATGGGGAAACCCTAAGACTAGCAATAACCATGACCACCCCAACCACCCAACCATTCAACCATCTCATTATTTAATTAATATCTCTTTCCTCCAACTCATCAATATCCATCCCAACCCAACCATCCCAATTTTACATCCTCTATCAATAACCACCCAACCATCCAACCACAATATTATATATAATTATTTTAATTTATAAAATTTTAAATTGTGTTGAAATAAAAAAAAATAATGTATCAAAAATATAAAACATTTTTATCTTACTTATAAAGAATAAAAAAATCTAAAGTTTTAATATATTTTTTATTTATTTTTATTTTATATAAATTTTTAAATGGGTTATATATATTAAAATTAATATATTATGTACTTAACAAAAATATAGCAAGAGTGGTCTCTATTTGTAGAGAATGAAAAATTATAAAATTTGGTATATTTTTTATTTATTTTTATTTTAAAATATAAAAGATATAATAATTTTCATTTTTATTGTTCAAAATTTTAGTTGACCAATAGGAATGAGACAAATGTCTCAATCCTATTGGCCAAAAAGAGGGAGACCATGGGGTTGCTTTTTTTATATGGTCGAACTTGGTTGGTCTCCCTATCAAAAATTTTTTTTTTTTTAAAATGAGTTAATGATGTGAAGGTTGATCCCATGTAGACAGGTGGTCTAATAATGATGAAGGGGAACGGTTGTAAACATATTTGGGCCAACGTCTTTTCATAAGCCCAACATATTGTAATTGTAATGCACAGCCCATTTTTGAAAAGAAATCATTGAAATCTCAGATAACAATTTGTTCTTGGAAAGTGATTGCTTTCCCAATCTAAATCGTTGAATCAGTTTGCTGAAAATTTCATAAGCAAATTCCATTTTTTGCACGTATACCAAACTGAAATGAAAACGACATTTAATTGTAATCAAGTGTACATGAGTAGTGTTGGATCGCCCAATGCTTTAGCTTTACACAGCAGCTTACTTTTAAGTTTAATGTGATGTTGTTAGTAGCACTTGGCAGTTGGTAACACATTAAAAAGGGAAATCAGATGTCATGAAACAACGAGAGCCACAGCGTTGTTGCCCCAACTAATCACTTAAATTATGCTCAACCTTTTATAAATTAACTAGTAATGATCATTTCAAATTATGCCATAGTGGAGACGGTGGTGGTTCACAAGTCAAACATTTTGACAAATTAAAATAATACAAGAGGGAAATTTGGTTATGAGTTGAAGATTCCAACCACAAACTCCATAATTACACGACAAATGCATACTTTTGCTGCCAATTGTGTGTTGTAATAATGAATTCATTATTTATGCTCCCAGTCCCAACTTGCGCTTAGCTTTGTTCAAACGCAGCAGCTGTCGACAAATGAGTCATCGTTTTTCACAAACTACAGTACTCCATAATGGAGAACTTGTCGATTTATTGATATATACTCCGTAGTTATCGTCTTATCGTTATAGATTTGTGTACATTGATTTATGTCATTTTTAATACATAAAATGACAAAATTTCTAATTAAATTGTGATGGGGGGTTTCGTTGTTGAAAGTTAAAACAGTGCCTCATCAAATATTATGCAAAACGACAAAAACAAGAGTATTTGTGAAATAGCTCATCAGTTACAATTTCGAAATGGTTTTATGTTGGACAAAAAGTGATCGAAACAAAGAGATGCCTCATACAACTACTTGGATTCGTTCTTGTAAAACAAGAAAAACATTATCCTGAGTCCTGAATAATAATATCTACATCAGCATTCAGCACATTATTCTAATACAATCCGGTTACAGTACAACCCCTTCAAAAGTACGTAGGTATGTCATTATAAAAGAGACATATCGCATCACAAAACACACTGGTATCATATACAACACATCCCTCCCATCATACAAAATACATCATTTTGTCCATCGCACAATACTACTCACACATCATAAACCAGGTTGCCTGCACACAACCCTTCCCATTCTAATAATTAGGGATGGCAATGGGTCCGGGTCAGAACCGAGAACCGAAAAAAACCCGAGCTTGGATTGGGTCTAAGGCTTTATAAAAATAGACCCAGAACCGACCCGTTGACATCCCTAAGGATGGCAATAGATCCGGGTCAGACCCAGAACCGAACCGAACCCGAACCCTGGGTCGGGTCTTAAGTCTTGGCGGAACCGACCCAGACCCGACCCATTCTCATCCCCACTAATAATACCAATGAGTCGGTTGATGGTAACCCAAACATTTTCAATGGGAAATTAAATGGATGGCCACCACAATGACGAATAAACAAGAGACGCAAGACACTAACCATATGTAGATGCAGACATAAATCACTGCCATAAATGGGTTGGGTTGGACTCATCGTTTTCTTAGATTCTTTGCCATTTCAAATGAATCGCCCATGCCCCATGACCCCCACCATCATTTTCTAGACTCTCTGTTTTTTCCTAATACTACTACTACTAAAAAAATGAAAATTGGTGGGGCCTGGACACGCCGAGGCCCCCTACTACATACGTCCGCCCCTGCGGCTGTCCAAGTGTCCACATACTGTGAAACCCATCCGAGAAATAAATAAGCCATGTTCTTCTATTCTTGAATCATCAATGTCCATATATCCCACACTGCAGATTCCTTCTCTTGCATTGATTCTGATTCTGATCACAAGACATGTCCCTCAAGTTGTATGTAGATCGGATTTCCCAGCCTTCCCGGGCGCTCCTCATCTTCTGCAAGTAAGCTAATTAGGGAAAAGTGTGTCTGCTCGCTCTTCTTTCTTGAGATGTTTGGGTTTAATTTTAATTTATGGTTGTTTCTGGTTTCCAACTTTGAACTTGGAAGGGCGAACGGGATTGAGTTCGAGGAGGTGACAATTGATCTCTCTAAGGGCCAGCACCGTTCCCCCGAATATGCAGGTTTTCTACTTTCTAGTTTGTTTGCTTCCTTGTCCAAAATTCAGGATCTGACGGCTTGATGGTTTTTTCGTCTTGGTTTTGTCAATTTTGTGGTATTCTGGTGCAGCAGAGATAAACCCTATGAAACAAGTTCCGGCAATTGTGCACGGCGATTTCACGCTTTTCGAGAGGTCGGTCTTATTCTCCACAGTTTTTTCTATTCTTTCCTTTCTGTCTGTCCTTTGTATGTACTGTAGATCACTGAATCATACTCCCTCCTTCCCATCCAATGCAATTGTTAAATGCTTTATATCTCAAAATCCAATTGTTAAACACTTTATATCTCAAGGTACCAAGACTACACTTGACTATTTTTCTCTTTCTTGTATCAATACAATAAAATTGTTTCAAAATTAAACGATGAACAGCGAAAGTTATTAATGGGACGGAGGGAGTAATGTTAGTATTGACTGATTTCAGGACTGATTTCAGGATTGAGTTGAATTTGGGAGGTTATTCGCGCACCCCAAACAGTGCAATGATGTGACCTTTCTTTTTTTTTTTTTTTTACTTTTTTACAAAAATTACAATAAGTAAAAAAATATAAGTCGAAATTTTAAAAAAATTATATATTTAAAAACTACTCTTAAGGATCTTCGAAATGAGTATAATATTGAGTAGGTAAAAATGTACCGTTTAGAAGTAATTTTTTAACGGTACGTTTTTAACTATTTCACAAAAACCATAATAAGTAAAAAAAATACAAGTCGAAATTAATAATAAATTATATATTTAAAAACTACTTTTTACGATCTTCGAAATGAGTATAATATTGAATAGTTAAAAATGTACCGTTAAAAAGTGACTTTTTAACGGTACGTTTTTAACTATTTATAAAAACCGTAATAAGTAAAAATACAAGTCGAAATTAATAATAAATTATATATTTAAAAACTACTTTTTACGATCTTCGAAATGAGTATAATATTGAATGGTAAAAATGTACCGTTTAGAAGTCATTTTTTAACGGTACATTTTTCACTATTTCACAAAAACCGTAATAAGTAAAAAAATACAAGTCGAAATTCATAATAAATTATATATTTAAAAACTACTTTTAAAGATCTTCAAAATGAATATAATATTGAATAGGTAAAAATGTATCGTTTAGAAGTCGTTTTTTAACGGTACGTTTTTAACTATTTCACAAAAATCGTAATAAGTAAAAAAATACAATCTCATGGACTAAATCACTTTAATTAGAAAAAGAAAAAAAACAGTACGAAGTAAGGAATAATCACATGATTCATTTTACTCCCATCCAAGCATAGCCAGACTTGCTTTGAGGAGCCATTCCCCCTTCCATATTATCTGTCTGTAAAGGTTATCTCCTCGGGATTATAAATCACGCTTTTCAAGATTTGGACATACCTCCCTCCCCTATATTATACGGAGTCTTGCCTACTCCTCTCCCACCCCGTCACTACCCCTTTCAAAATCTAGTCTTCGTTCATCACTTACAAATTCAAAAATATGGATAACTTCGACCCTTCATTTTCTAGCAATTGGCCATCTGAATATTGGCCGTTCGACAACTCAGATAGTTGGCCATTTCATGGTGCAGCCACTAATGAAAACAATCATCCTCTCAATCATGAAGCAATTGGTCAATTTTCAGAAAATGTTCATGACTCTGCCAATGATTATGCGTCACAGTTTACAACGAGTAAGGTAATTTTCATTTCATTTTTCATTTTCATGCTATTTTTAATTTGAAAATTTTACTTATAAATATTTTTTTCATGCCCATAATTCAGTTAATGATTTATTCGATTGATCTTTTACTATGATACATTAATTTTTTAAAAATATTAGAATCACAAAAAAAATTAAAAATATCTACTATTTATAACAATTATAAGCAGAAAGAGTAGTTAAGTTATTTCACCCTTCTCGGTCCTTCGTCTCATACTCTGGAACATCTCATTTATGAAAATAGCTCCTATTGATTTATCATTAGTAATAAATAATAAAAATGGATTGAAAGAGCTTATACATGTTTTTTTTTTTTGAAGATTTTTCAATCTAGGGATGAAATGAGAGAATGGGTACAAGCCACTGCGACTAAGAATGGTTTTGTTGTAGTAATAAGCAAGTCCATGAATAGCACTGGAAATCGCAAACCGAGATGCATTTTTGGTTGTGAAAGGGGGGGGGGGTAAGTATAAGCCACACAGATCTGAAGATATGCCACTGGTTAAAAATACTGGGTCAAAAAAAAAATAATTGTCCATTTAAACTAAAAGGGGTCTCTCATGATTTGCAAAGTGACTTATGGCAATTGGTAGTAGAGTGTGGCATTCATAATCATCCACCTTATGAAAACTTTGAAGGTCATGAATATGCATGTAGACTGAAACCAGTTGAAAAGAAAATTGTATCAGATCTGGTTGACGAAGCAGCCCCTCGAGGCATTCTTCAAGTAATAAAAAAAAATTTTCCGTCAAATAGCACTAATATTAGAAGTATATATAATGTCATAAGTCTGAATAGGAAGAGTCAATTGGGTGACTTTAATACTTCTCAGTTCGTCTTATACAATCTTCAAAAAAAGAAATATCATTTTCAATACCAAGTAGATCCTAACACTAATAAAATAACCGATATTATGTGGATACACCCTACGAGTCTAGAATTATATAGTAACTTTCCAACCGTTCTCATACTCGATTCGACTTATAAGACTAATGAGTACCGAATTCCATTACTAGAGGTTGTTGGCATTACTTCTACTAGACAAACATTCTTGTTGATGACTGCCTACCTTAGTAATGAAACTATAAATAACTTTAGTTGGGCATTATCAAATTTGAAAAATATAATTGATCAAACTGGAGCGATGATGCCATCGGTACTCGTTACGGATCGAGACATGGGTCTTGTCGGTGCTATTCAGTCATGTTTTCCAAATTCAAACCATTTACTCTGTGAATGGCACATAAACAAGGCTATAACGGCCAAGTGCAAGGCTATTCTTAGATCGCAGTGGGATGAATTTTGGAGTCGGTGGCATTCGCTGGTGAAGTCAAAATCAGAGGTTGATTTTCAGAATGGTTGGCGCTGTTTTTGTGAAGATTATAGCTCATATCCACGAGTATTAAACTACCTCAATGATACGTGGATAAGGCCACACCACACAAAATTTGTTCATGCATGGACGAACAAGATAATGCATTTAGGCAGCACGACTACACAAAGGTAATTTAATTATATAAGAAGATATTTTGTTACTTAATTGCGGTATGACTCGAATTTGTCGATTTTTTTATTTCAGGGTCGAATATCAGCACTCTAAATTGAAGAAGTTTCTATTAAATTCGATGTCCTCGTTTCATGTCTCGTACCAGCGAATCGAGAAGATGCTGGAACAGCAATTCGCAGACATTGCTCGTCAGTTTGAACGTTCGAAAAATGTTCCCCGGCATAAATGGAGGAATGATAACCTTTTTGCCAACCTCATTTCCCGGATATCGATAGAGGCAACCGAGCTAGTTTTCAAACAAGTAGATGCTGCTTCAAAAGCATCTACCTTTTTAATTGGGCTTTGCGAATGTTCATTTAAGACTGTTTATGGATTACCGTGCAAGCATGACATTTCGTTTTGCCAACAAATGAACATGTCAATTCCGCTGGAATTTATACACATACATTGGCAAAGGTTATCATTCAAGCGGCATGATATAGGCGGTCATGGAGTTCAACACGATATGTCATCAAATATATTTGGAATGAGTGATAGTATTGATGTGCAACCACCGGCATACAATACTAGACACCAAGGTCGGCCTAGTGGAATTCAAGAATGGGACACAACTCGCTTTCGCTCTAAATTTGAGAAAAGTATTTTAAATGGACAGAAAAGACAGGAAAAACGACATTTCGTCCAATATGAATCTTCCATTCCTTCTGAATTTCGCGATTATGTGTCTCAGATTATTGATGTGGAAGCCGATGGTAATTGTGGTTTCAGAGCAATTGCAGCACTTATCTACGGCGATGAAGAGAAATGGCGTGACGTCCGAGCTGCACTGATCAAGGAGATAACAGAGCATTTTGATATATATGAATTGATCTATGGTGGGCCTGATTTATTGGGAAACGTTTTATACAGACTCAATAAATTTCAGAGTCCTATCGGTCAAGACTATTGGATGGACGCCATAGATCATGGAGTGGTCATTGCCTCGGCTTATAATGTTGTGCTTCATACATTCTGTCCAAATATGAATGCTTGTTTTACCCATGTTCCTCTTTGGTACGCTCCTTCACTTGGAGAGTACAAAGAAATCGCAATTTGCTTGGTTAACAATAACCACTTTGTCCAGCTGCATCTACACCATGATCATCCGGTTCCACCAATTATAATGTGGTGCACCCGGTTTGCGTTTGACGGGGCTATCGAATGGCAAAATATCTACCATAGCCGCATTCAACGCTGGATGAACTTAGTTCCACCTGCAAAAGCACCTGTATTTGGAGGAATAATAGATTAGATTATATGTAAACATTTGTATATGTAATTTTCACTTTTATAGTGAGATTTTTTTAAAATTCTACACTTTTTATTTGATTTAACCATTTTTACTATATAGAAAAATCGACTTTTGAACGGTACGTTTTTAACTCTTCAATATTGGTCTTGTTTCAAAGATTTCGAAGAGTAGTTTTTGAATATGTAATTTTTTAAAATTCGACTTATATTTTTCAAGTTATAACCATTTTAATTTTAATAAAAAAATTAAAGAAATTTAAAAAACGACTTTTAAACGATACATTTTTACATATTTGATATTATACTCATTTTGAAAATCGTGAAAGATAGTTTTTAAATATATAAATTTTCTTGAATTTTGGTTTCTATTTTCTTACTTATTACAATTTTTATAAAATAATTAAACGATAGTGATCCGCGCACCCCCCAAACAGTAGTGTGATGTGACTTTTCTTTTTTTTTTTTTTTTTTAAATTTGTTAAGTTAATTTTTTTTACTTTTTCTACAAAAAAGGTTAATAAGTAAAAAATTATAAGCTGAAATTAAAAAAAATTATTTATTTAAAACTTACTCTTTACAATCTTCGAAATGAGTATAATATTAAATAGGTAAAAATGTATCGTTTAAAAGTTATTTTTAATGGTACGTTTTTAAGGGTTAATAAGTAAGAAAATAGAAACCAAAATTCAAGAAAATTTATATATTTAAAAACTATCTTTCACGATTTTCAAAATGAGTATAATATCAAATATGTAAAAATGTATCGTTTAAAAGTCGTTTTTTAAATTTCTTTAATTTTTTTATTAAAATTAAAATGGTTATAACTTGAAAAATATAAGTCGAATTTTAAAAAATTACATATTCAAAAACTACTCTTCGAAATCTTTGAAACAAGACCAATATTGAAGAGTTAAAAACGTACCGTTCAAAAGTCGATTTTTCTATATAGTAAAAAT
The DNA here is from genome assembly GCA_030278955.1 of Hygrophila difformis. Lineage (NCBI taxonomy): Eukaryota > Viridiplantae > Streptophyta > Magnoliopsida > Lamiales > Acanthaceae > Hygrophila > Hygrophila difformis. Next base: position 2,605,874 of record JAOANR010000006.1, on the reverse strand, counting down.
GGTTAAATCAAATAAAAAGTGTAGAATTTTAAAAAAATCTCACTATAAAAGTGAAAATTACTTGTACAAATGTTTACATATAATCTAATCTATTATTCCTCCAAATACAGGTGCTTTTGCAGGTGGAACTAAGTTCATCCAGCGTTGAATGCGGCTATGGTAGATATTTTGCCATTCGATAGCCCCGTCAAACGCAAACCGGGTGCACCACATTATAATTGGTGGAACCGGATGATCATGGTGTAGATGCAGCTGGACAAAGTGGTTATTGTTAACCAAGCAAATTGCGATTTCTTTGTACTCTCCAAGTGAAGGAGCGTACCAAAGAGGAACATGGGTAAAACAAGCATTCATATTTGGACAGAATGTATGAAGCACAACATTATAAGCCGAGGCAATGACCACTCCATGATCTATGGCGTCCATCCAATAGTCTTGACCGATAGGACTCTGAAATTTATTGAGTCTGTATAAAACGTTTCCCAATAAATCAGGCCCACCATAGATCAATTCATATATATCAAAATGCTCTGTTATCTCCTTGATCAGTGCAGCTCGGACGTCACGCCATTTCTCTTCATCGCCGTAGATAAGTGCTGCAATTGCTCTGAAACCACAATTACCATCGGCTTCCACATCAATAATCTGAGACACATAATCGCGAAATTCAGAAGGAATGGAAGATTCATATTGGACGAAATGTCGTTTTTCCTGTCTTTTCTGTCCATTTAAAATACTTTTCTCAAATTTAGAGCGAAAGCGAGTTGTGTCCCATTCTTGAATTCCACTAGGCCGACCTTGGTGTCTAGTATTGTATGCCGGTGGTTGCACATCAATACTATCACTCATTCCAAATATATTTGATGACATATCGTGTTGAACTCCATGACCGCCTATATCATGCCGCTTGAATGATAACCTTTGCCAATGTATGTGTATAAATTCCAGCGGAATTGACATGTTCATTTGTTGGCAAAACGAAATGTCATGCTTGCACGGTAATCCATAAACAGTTTTAAATGAACATTCGCAAAGCCCAATTAAAAAGGTAGATGCTTTTGAAGCAGCATCTATTTGTTTGAAAACTAGCTCGGTTGCCTCTATCGATATCCGGGAAATGAGGTTGGCAAAAAGGTTATCATTCCTCCATTTATGCCGGGGAACATTTTTCGAACGTTCAAACTGACGAGCAATGTCTGCGAATTGCTGTTCCAGCATCTTCTCGATTCGCTGGTACGAGACATGCAACGAGGACATCGAATTTAATAGAAACTTCTTCAATTTAGAGTGCTGAGATTCGACCCTGAAATAAAAAAATCGACAAATTCGAGTCATACCGCAATTAAGTAACAAAATATCTTCTTATATAATTAAATTACCTTTGTGTAGTCGTGCTGCCTAAATGCATTATCTTGTTCGTCCATGCATGAACAAATTTTGTGTGGTGTGGCCTTATCCACGTATCATTGAGGTAGTTTAATACTCGTGGATATGAGCTATAATCTTCACAAAAACAGCGCCAACCATTCTGAAAATCAACCTCTGATTTTGACTTCACCAGCGAATGCCACCGACTCCAAAATTCATCCCACTGCGATCTAAGAATAGCCTTGCACTTGGCCGTTATAGCCTTGTTTATGTGCCATTCACAGAGTAAATGGTTTGAATTTGGAAAACATGACTGAATAGCACCGACAAGACCCATGTCTCGATCCGTAACGAGTACCGATGGCATCATCGCTCCAGTTTGATCAATTATATTTTTCAAATTTGATAATGCCCAACTAAAGTTATTTATAGTTTCATTACTAAGGTAGGCAGTCATCAACAAGAATGTTTGTCTAGTAGAAGTAATGCCAACAACCTCTAGTAATGGAATTCGGTACTCATTAGTCTTATAAGTCGAATCGAGTATGAGAACGGTTGGAAAGTTACTATATAATTCTAGACTCGTAGGGTGTATCCACATAATATCGGTTATTTTATTAGTGTTAGGATCTACTTGGTATTGAAAATGATATTTCTTTTTTTGAAGATTGTATAAGACGAACTGAGAAGTATTAAAGTCACCTAATTGACTCTTCCTATTCAGACTTATGACATTATATATACTTCTAATATTAGTGCTATTTGACGGAAAATTTTTTTTTATTACTTGAAGAATGCCTCGAGGGGCTGCTTCGTCAACCAGATCTGATACAATTTTCTTTTCAACTGGTTTCAGTCTACATGCATATTCATGACCTTCAAAGTTTTCATAAGGTGGATGATTATGAATGCCACACTCTACTACCAATTGCCATAAGTCACTTTGCAAATCATGAGAGACCCCTTTTAGTTTAAATGGACAATTATTTTTTTTTGACCCAGTATTTTTAACCAGTGGCATATCTTCAGATCTGTGTGGCTTATACTTACCCCCCCTTTCACAACCAAAAATGCATCTCTGTTTGCGATTTCCAGTGCTATTCATGGACTTGCTTATTACTACAACAAAACCATTCTTAGTCGCAGTGGCTTGTACCCATTCTCTCATTTCATCCCTAGATTGAAAAATCTTCAAAAAAAAAAAACATGTATAAGCTCTTTCAATCCATTTTTATTATTTATTACTAATGATAAATCAATAGGAGCTATTTCCATAAATGAGATGTTCCAGAGTATGAGACGAAGGGCCGAGAAGGGTGAAATAACTTAACTACTCTTTCTGCTTATAATTGTTATAAATAGTAGATATTTTTAATTTTTTTTGTGATTCTAATATTTTTAAAAAATTAATGTATCATAGTAAAAGATCAATCGAATCAATCATTAACTGAATTATGGGCATGAAAAAAATATTTATAAGTAAAATTTTCAAATTAAAAATAGCATGAAAATGAAAAATGAAATGAAAATTACCTTACTCGTTGTAAACTGTGACGCATAATCATTGGCAGAGTCATGAACATTTTCTGAAAATTGACCAATTGCTTCATGATCGAGAGGATGATTGTTTTCATTAGTGGCTGCACCATGAAATGGACAACTATCTGAGTTGTCGAACGGCCAATATTCAGATGGCCAATTGCTAGAAAATGAAGGGTCGAAGTTATCCATATTTTTGAATTTGTAAGTGATGAACGAAGACTAGGTTTTGAAAGGGGTATTGACGGGGTGGGAGAGGAGTAGGCAAGACTCCGTATAATATAGGGGAGGGAGGTATAGCCAAATCTTGAAAAGCGTGATTTATAATCCCGAGGAGATAACCTTTACAGACAGATAATATGGAAGGGGGAATGGCTCCTCAAAGCAAGTCTGGCTATGCTTGGATGGGAGTAAAATGAATCATGTGATTATTCCTTACTTCGTACTGTTTTTTTCCTTTTCTAATTAAAGTGATTTAGTCCATGAGATTGTATTTTTTTACTTATTACGATTTTTGTGAAATAGTTAAAAACGTACCGTTAAAAAACGACTTCTAAACGATACATTTTTACCTATTCAATATTATATTCATTTTGAAGATCTTTAAAAGTAGTTTTTAAATATATAATTTATTATGAATTTCGACTTGTATTTTTTTACTTATTACGGTTTTTGTGAAATAGTGAAAAATGTACCGTTAAAAAACGACTTCTAAACGGTACATTTTTACCATTCAATATTATACTCATTTCGAAGATCGTAAAAAGTAGTTTTTAAATATATAATTTATTATTAATTTCGACTTGTATTTTTTACTTATTACGGTTTTTATAAATAGTTAAAAACGTACCGTTAAAAAGTCACTTTTTAACGGTACATTTTTAACTATTCAATATTATACTCATTTCGAAGATCGTAAAAAGTAGTTTTTAAATATATAATTTATTATTAATTTCGACTTGTATTTTTTTACTTATTATGGTTTTTGTGAAATAGTTAAAAACGTACCGTTAAAAAATTACTTCTAAACGGTACATTTTTACCTACTCAATATTATACTCATTTCGAAGATCCTTAAGAGTAGTTTTTAAATATATAATTTTTTTAAAATTTCGACTTATATTTTTTTACTTATTGTAATTTTTGTAAAAAAGTAAAAAAAAAAAAAAAAAGAAAGGTCACATCATTGCACTGTTTGGGGGTGCGCGAATAACCTCCCTATTGTTTTGAAGGATCTCTAAAGTGCTTTTTCTTTGAATTCTGCAGTCATGCGATACTCATATATCTGGCATCTGCATTTTCTTCGGTTGCTGATCACTGGTATGACATTATTGTTCCATTTGGCTGCTGCAGCCTATCTATCTATCTATCTATTTTGGTGTGCTCACTCGAGATCATGTAACTGTTATGTTTTTTTTTTTTTTTTTTTTTTTTTATGCCGTATATGTGGTAGGTACCCAGCTGATGTGCGCCAGAGAGCAAAGGTCCACATGGTACTGGATTGGCACCACACAAACTTGCGCCGTGGTTCTGGTAAAATTCCTTCCATTCATTCACTCAAATCACTCCCACTTTACCTGGAAATCACTCTCTGTTTCTTTGGTTGATGGCTGTAAGAGTTTGTCAAAAAAATCCACTGTTAAATAAAAATCCTTTTATTATTCTTCTATTACAGTCGGCTACATATTCAATTCCCTTGTTGCGCTGGCACTTGGTGTGCCCGTTGACCGCCAGGCTGCAGCTGAAGGTGAAAAGCTCATGTCTGCGTCTCTCACAACTATTGCACAATTCTGGCTGGAGGAAGACAAGCCATTTCTGCACGGCAACTCAGAGCCTTCCATTGCTGATCTTGCGTTAGTCTGCGAAATCACGCAACTTGAGGTAACTAACAAAAGTGAATGATAGTAGACAAACTTCACTTTGATTCTGAAATTGCCTGCCTGTCTGCCTGTCTGTCTCGTGTTATATCCAGTTTGCTGAAGAGAGTGAACGCCAACGTATTCTTGGACCTCATAAAAGAATCTTGAAGTGGGTCGAGGACACCAGGAGCGCAACTGCGCCTTACTTTGGTGAAATTCACTCAATAATGCCCACAATTAGAGAGAAGCTGCAGGGACTCAAGGCGGCCAAAGCAAACAACAAGGAGGCACCCATTCCAAGCCACGGAACTTCCTAAGCCAGACAGACAAATTGCAGTGTAAACTCGTTGAGACATGAACACAATATGTATTTGTCTGTTTTATGCACTCTGCTTTGTGTACTACTCCTACTAATTAGTACTTATAAGAGAGTTTATGCAAAATCCCTGGTGTTTAAGATCATGGAATAAAGTATTATGGCCTTATTGCCTATTGAAGCTGCTAGCTAGCTCATGTGGCACTGAAGAACATTTAAAAACTCATCTTAAGTTCCATTATTAGACGATGGAAGGAACTGGAATTTTCCAGTACACTGGCACGAGTACGACCAACTTGGAGATTCAGATTCAGTCATCAGCAAACACCACATACTAGTATATAGCATCACCTTTGCTCAAATGATGAGGCTTGACCTTTTGCAAAAAAACATACCGTTTTCTCCAAGTGAAGATCCCCCAATTGGAAGCTTGTTTACCAGTATGATTGATTATTGGATTAAAATCCCCAGTAGTTTGTTAGAGTATTGAATTGATTCTTATCTATATTGGGCTTTGGAATGGATGATTATCAGCCCAATTGACTATTGTTTCATTTGTGGGCAACACACATTACATAGCTCTACCCATTTTCACGATTGGCAAATCGAATTACCTGCGCAATGATCTATGAGTGAATTAAATTGCAGATTATACACTCACGTTGAAATTGAAAAAAACGTGATATAAAATCAACGCACGTACAAAAATTTGGGGTAGAACAAAATCAACCCCTCCTCACTTAATTTTTATTAGCATGACAGCGAAAGGCTAGGGAAAAGAAAGAAAAAAATAAATCCAAACTATTGTCTAGGAAACCAAGTCCCTAAAGCATCAGCAGCAAGAACCAACTCATCCGAAGGGAAAGTTTTTTGCATCAATATTTCTAAAGTTTTTTTTTTCTTTTTTTTTTTTTTTTTACTGTGGAAAGGTATATACACTTAACTGTACATACAATTTTTATTTTTTATTTTTTTACTATGGAAGGTATATATACACTTAACTATACATACAATTACCATATTAAACAAAACATAAACTAATACTTCATCCGTTCTTGAATATTTTTTATAAACTAACTTTTCACGCAGTCCAATGCATATTTTAAACCATTAATAACTGAAGTTCGATATAAGTAAAAATTCTAGAAGTTCGATATTTAAAAACTACATGACGAGATGAATCTAACAAGGTCTCACTGGACTATATTTTAACTTGTATAACTATGATAAAACTTTAAGTAAAAGTTTGTGTGTAAATAGTAATATAGTTTCAAATGTCAAAAACATTCAAGAACGGAGGAAGTATATACGTAGTATATAAAAAAATTATTAAACCCAACTATTTACACATATACTACTAGTATATACTCCCTCTGTCCCATTTAATAGAATACACATTCCCCTAAAGCCAGTAAAATTGTAGTACCCAAAAAACAAAAATACTACTAGTATATATTCCCTCTTTCCCATTTAACTTGTCTTGTTTGACTTCTGCACACAATCCAATGCACTTTTTCAATCGTTAATATCTCAAAATATGTACAGTGAAAAATTATGTAAAATATATACTATAAAACTACATGATCATACGATTTTAATAAGACCCAACTCGACTATTTTTTCCCAACTATATACTTACAATAACAATATAACATTGAGTCAAAGTTGAACAATGAACAATGCCAAAAAGTCAAACATGGCAAGTTACCTGGGACGGAGGGAGTAATAATTACACAACTACTGTAACCATGTTTGTGGGTAGATTCGTTCTCACCAGTCACCACCCTAACAATGACATAGTCAAGAGTACAATCATAAAAGAATTACATAATATAATAGTAAAAATTATGAAATCACTCTATATACTACAGTACATCATAATTTTAATTTGAGACAAAAAAAAGGGCAACTCCCCTTAGAATATTTATCCGTCAATGTGTTACGTCTTTTATGTAAGAACCGCATCAAATTTCCCGTGCTTTAGCAAGGTAATACTACTACTACTGATGATGATGATGATGATGATGATGATGATCCGTACTATTTAAAAATTAGTACTATACAATAATTATTATACACACATTATATGTAGTATATATTATACAATTTTACAATAATTGGACCAATGCAAGTCGACATGGCATCTACCAAGAAGGTAGCGGCAAACAAATAACTATAATTGGCCGTGAATAGACTACACTATACAAAACTTGTATTATACTCCCTTCATTTGGAAATAGATTTAACATTTGCATAGTTATTATTGCCTAATCATATATGTTTAAAATATCAAACTTTTATAATTTTTATTTTTACACAATTTGAGAAATTTGAAATATTAAACGTTAAAAATGTGCATTGGATAACTTGAAATGGTTACAATTTTTTTTTAAAAAGGTAGTATTAACTAAAGGCAGTACGTAAAAATAAACAAATACAAGTAGTATAAACAGAAATAAGCGCTCTTGCCACAGTTTATTAAGTACACAAATCCGTAGCCACATATTCATAAGTGCGCAAAAGGAGGTGGGCTTGTTGTGCAAGCGGTGTGGGACACGCCACATACTAACAAAGAATTCCAATACTAGATTGGGACAACACTAACTAATTAATTGAATATTACTTAACTAATTATTTATGAATAATTACCGGCCGGACCGAATAATTTCATGCGTACATGCAAAATTAATTAATAACTTTAATAATGAATCTTTCTATGCACTCTCCATTAGCAACTCACTTATCTCTCAATATTATTTAGTATAATAATTTATATAATATGGAGGAGAAATAATTAAATACTATAAATTAAAAGTGTTGATAAGAATTCCACAAAGAGAGATATATGCCAATTAAGTAGTCCATCGTGTCGGAATTTGTCTTTTGCATGGCTACTGCTTACTTAATTACGGAAAGCTAATCATGTATCATTACCAATAGAGTTACTATCCAGATTCTGAGAAATCTGGATATCAATACGTGTTCTAATTATGAAGAGAGTGTGATACATGTCTGATTGTTGTGCAATATTACCATTTTTGTGTAATGAAAAGAAAAGGAAAGTGTATCTGTCAAAAGCCCTAATTAATGGAGTAATTGACTGAATTATTATTGCCTTCCATGATGAACGGTTAAGTGTGGCCAAAACAAATCCATTAAAACACAATCCAATTGCGACGGGAAAGATCAAAATCGAAATGCTAGACCTAAATTCAGTCCCGGACGGTAGCACCGTCGAGCATGGACTGTCACATAAGGTGTTTTTCATACATTTAATTAATGATATCACATACTCCACAATACAGTTCCCAATTAAATTTTGACAACTCCAAAATGATTAAAACAATGAAATGACAATTCTGGGAAGACATATTCTAAGATTCATGACATTAAAACACCCCAGAGAAAAGAACATAACATACTGTAATGTATTCCATAGCACAATTTAAACTGGTGCAGAACACATATGTAGAGACTGTAAATCTCTGGTGGGTGCGGAATGAAAAGATAAATTGCAAGCAATAGTAAATCATGGGGAAAAAAAAGCTACAGTACGAATATGACCAATGTTCAGTAACACAATACAACTGCCTGCAGCCTGCATACCATAATGAAGGGACAGAGCCAACACTAACAAGGAGCACAAACATACTTTAATGTATTCTGTAGCACGGTTTAAACTGGTGCAGAACACAAATGTGGTGAATGGATAACACTTGCTATCTAATGAGGAAGCATAACTTTCAAATCCATGAGATTATGCCTGAATCAACACTCTGGCAGTACGCAAGAATACACAAAATAATCAACGACAAATCTTAAAAAAAAAACCAGATAACATTAATGCGGACCCCGTGTCTAATTCAATTAAATCATCCCAATAAAATCCCGTGATTTCTGGAAAAGAAAATGTAACCCCTTAATAAACGTACAATTACTAAAACATAAGAAAGGAAAAGGATATACTAATAACTACTGCCGTATTATACAATCCAACAAAATAGCACTCCACAAACATTCCAAAATCATCTCTGGATATCTAGAGTATGGATAGAAACCCATTCGTATCATTACCATTTTAATTTCGCCATTATTACCTTTCTAATAATATACTATTATGTTCATTATATTACAGTTCCGTTACTATGCAGGCAGCGGTTCCAACTCCATGTGCAGTTATTCTGGGTGCCTTTACTTTTGTGATGATGTCTGAAATTTGGACATTACAAAAACAGCCACACTTCATCACAGAATTTTTAAGCATTATAAAAATAATCTCACACATCACAAAAATTTTAAACATCACAAAAACTTAGTTCCTTCACATTGCCTGCATTGCAGGCGGCTGCACCACATGTGCATCCATTATATTGTACCGACATGGGAAAAAAGCTTCCATTCTTTTGTCTTATTTTGTCTCTTCACTATTTTAACGTCTTAATTATTTTGTCGCTTTTGATATAGTATGTTTTATATTTTGGTGTGGTGATTTTAATTTTGGGTAAAAATGGCTGGTTGATTTCGATCATGTACAAATTATTCCGGTGTTTTATAATTAGCTTTTTAAATACTACTACCTTTTAGTGGTTTGATAGTTTGATTTAAAAGCTTATTGATATTATAATTTTGTACTAATATTTTTCAATATCGTAAATTTCAAATCGATGGGGAGGGGGACCAATAATGACATTCAACCTTAAAAATGATATATGAAAGATAAAAACTTGCATATTTTCTATGGCCCAACATAGTGAGTACATGAATTTGATGCATAATGCACAAATGAAAATTGTTCCCGAAGTATATATGTTCAGATAAAAATAATACTAATATATTTTTATATTTCAATAATATATACTTTCGCTTGCCTTCTTAGGCTGAGTCAAAAAAAAAAAAAATATATATATATATATATATATGGTCATGTTTCAGTTTAGCTATTATATTGCCACACGTTAATCAATACTAGTATTTTATTACACAATAATTAATCACAGGAAACTATTTTAGTCAAGATTGGCTAGACATAAGTTTAACTTTTCCCTTCTGAATAGTTTAACTAAAAAGGAGCATGATTATCAACTCGATAAGAATGAACCAAAGGCACTAATTGGCAGACAATAGATTTATATATATACTAGTAGTAGTACAGTAGTACCAGTGTTATGTAAAGTAGTACTAGTATTTAATTTATATGTTGGTAATATAAAGTAGTTTAATTAAATATTAATGCACAGATGACCTCATGAGACACTATTTAATTTTTAATTATCCTTTGTTTCATCCAATCACAACAAATGAAAGTAGATGGTAGCAGCTGGTTTCCAATTAAATTATAGCAGTATATAATTGCTCCTCTTAATTAAATTAGGCCAAAATGGAGAAAAGGTCACCTAATAAAGCAAAAAGAAACCAAATTAATAAAAACAAACTGGAATATTAAACATATGGTTGATTCCAAATAATTGAGCTTTTTGGATGAAGTCAAAGCCAGGCTTGCAGCTTCCTGTTTGGTTTTTGATTCACTCAAATCAACAGTAGTGCCATATATAGTGGTACACTGGTGGTAATGCTACCTTTTATTTACTGATTAAAATTATAATATTGTTTTACAATCCGACAAAAAGATTAATGATGAAAATAAATAAATAAATAAATAGAAAACCATTAATTATTAATAATCTTCATACAATTTTAAATCCGTTAATCTAATATATGAGCCCTTAGTGTTATTGAAAGACCAAAATTGGTAAACACCGAAGTCTAAACAACCCCACATTTAAAGACCTTTTTATTTTTTTTGGGCGTAAAACTAAACAGTTTTTTACATAATTGAATAGTGATTTATTAACAAATGAACAAAGACATGCGTTGTCTATATCAAAGTGGGGCATGATGTCATTACATTATAGTATTACTCAAAACCTCATCATATATATAAATGTATGGGGGTCTTATAAGAGTTTAGGTCATCACACCCTACCTTAGCATTAAACCCAAAAATTAAAATTAAAAATAAAACTAGAGCGAGCTTATGACTATGGCTAAAATACATCCGAATCCATTGAAGAATAGTCGAAGTTGTGGCAATTATAACGACAGTAGCAGCTGTGCTTCAGACAAGGACGACGAAATAGTATACACTTTGTGGATGAAATCCCTAGTGTTTCATGGGAAGGGATGCACCGTTTTCAACTCAAGAGGCGATGTTGTGTTTAGAGTGGATAATTACCAGCAAAGATGCAGCAGGAAAGTCTTCCTCATGGATTCCAATGGAAAAGTGCTCTTCTCCATAAACAGAAAGGTGCTTTAATTGTCTGGTTAAATAAATTATTACATGTATCATGTATGAAAAGTTATTCAATTCATTGATTTTTTGTGCAGAAAATGGGGATATGTGGGTGTTGGGAGGGGTTCAGATGGAGTGACAGCTCATCAAGGCCATGGTTTCAAGTGATGAGAATTTGCAAGACGACATTTTTTATGACAAAAGACATTTGTTTAAGAGTTGCCCTGAGACACGGCGAAAACAACAACCCAAGTTATTGCTACAGAATCATAGGGTTGGAAGGGAAATCTGCACTCAAGATTGTCGACTTCTCCGGCCAGCTTCTGGCAGAGGTCAGTTTTCAGTATGTGTATGTTATTAATTTAGGCGCATACAAAGATTTCAGACAATATATATCCTTTTAAGAAAATGATTACAGGATGGCACAGGGACCGCAAAGAATTTCAGTTATAAACTAGTAGGTTTTAAATCTAGCTAGTAGTACTAGTATTATTTTGAGGTTTCAAATGATGTTTGTATGTGTATTGTCCCAATTAAGGGATCAATTCATGTTCCCTTGCCCCACTCACTGGGTAACTATTTAGTGCATGTATTGTAGATATTGAAGCATATATATATATATATAGGAGTATATCAATAGCCTAATACTAATAAAAAGTTGTTAGAAGAAAGTTTGACAAGATTTGAAAATGAAATGAATTAGTAATGTACTTATTGCTGCAGGCAGTGCAAAAGCAATCAGCAGAAGGGGTGAATTTGGGGGAGGATGTGCTGACACTAATGGTTCAATCAGAGGCTGATCAATCCCTTATCATGGCTCTTGTCACCGTTTTTGGACTCATCAATCACAAGCTCTAGTTTTCTAATTAATGTTTTACTTATTATATAGTATGACTCTGTACATACATATATATATGTGTATTAGTATTTCTTTTTGGGTTTTCCTTAACTACTCTGAAATAATGGCAGTTTTGTGTTTCAGCCCTAATAATACTACTCTTAATTAGCTCTAGGTAACAATTTTGTACTGTTATACTACAATTGTACTACCACTACTGTTCAATATTTAATTATACTTGAACATATATACAGCACAAAGCTACTAGTTCCATATTATTTATTTAATTTTCTGTGTATTTGAGCCTGAGTATTCTATAATTTTGATATGTACTTCCCCGTCTCACTTTGATTGTCACGTTTGATTTTTTGGCACTATTCACTGTTTAAGTTTGATTCGTATTTTTATCATAGTTATGTAAGAAAAATATAGTCAAGTGATATCTTGTTAGATTCGTTTAATCTTAGAGTTTTAGAATATCAAATTTTTATATTTTTTTATTGTACACAATTTAAGTTATTAACAGTTAAAAATGTGTATCGGCATACGTGTCAGGTGGGTCCGTAGCAATTATAATGAGACGGAAGTATTATATATTATAGCATGCAAAATACTAGTATAATATTGGAGAAAAAAAGATACAGCTTTGAACTTTTAATTATATATATACATATATATATACACACACACATATATATAGAACAAGTATGTGTGTAAGAGAAATGAGAAGATTATTTTTGACTATAGAAGTACATAATATTTCCTACATGAAACATAGATCTGCACATTGTAAAAGATTCTTACATGATCTCCTGCCTCTTGGATTTGGAATCATTTTATTCCAATTTTCATCTCGTTTCAACTTTCTATTAACGATACTCGCGCTAATTATAAACATTTGCATCCATATTCTTTAATGTTTCGTTTTTAGAAATAGTTATGGGTGGGATAACATTCTTCAATTAAAGGGGCTCTCACCTTTATACTTGATGTATGTTTAAATAATTTTGACCTAATGCATCGCAATGTGACAAGAATGAAATTGCGACGAACCCATGGGTTGTTTTGTCTTAGATGAGTGTATGTATACATTTATTTATTTATGAAGCAAAACATCAAAATCAAAATATGTACTGTTGGTTGCTGTTTCCACGTGAGGATGACCAGTAAACTTCTGATAAAAGTGCTCTACGACTACAAGTACTACCGTATTATTATTTTCTGATTTAATGCATGCTTAAGTCAGACCTAATTACTGCATTTTGGTCTGTTCCTAACCCTCAGGATGTATACCACCTAATTCAAATTAAAATATTACCCTATAATCCAAGATGCAAGTTGATAATAATCAATTTAACTCTCTTAAGCATTAGCATTGTCATCATTCAAGATAATCTTTAATATTACTGCAAGATCGTGATGGGAAGTTATTTAAAATTAAAGCCTTGAAAATGTATAATAATTCATGAATGTTGTTATGCAATGCATCTGTATTTGTTTTGCTTCCTGGAGTGTAATAATATACTCATTCGGGGCCCTTACGAAAATTAAATCGTTTTCTTTTCAACACACAAATGAAATACTCCTATTATTATTTTAGTGGCTGACCACGATATAAGTATATTTCATGTAGTTAATTGGGTCACCAAATTCGAGAGCTTAGATTTGATGCATAAAGATTTGGATGATTTTCACACATTCTATTATTTTTTTCTTAAAAAAAAAGAAAAAAAAATATTTTTTTTTCTTTTTTCTTTTCTGATGTGATCATCCCAAAGTGAACTATATATAGGAGTGAACTGGTGACTAGACCATAGTTATTAATTGCAATTTTTTTTCATCAAATGAAACATTACAATGCCCCATTAAAATCTTGATTTTGGCAGTGTGTATAAGTTGAGATTCATCGCAAAAGCACCATGTGGCTCAATTGTACACATATAGTTGAAGATCCTATGCCCAGTTCTTGCGTCAGGTGTGGTACTGATATCTCTTTCAACAAGATCATTGTCTGATTTCAATTTTATTATATTGGATGAGAGGCAGCCATTCATATTATTTTAGGTAGTTAATTTGTATTGATAGTGCATGCCAAATATTTTCAATAGTTTTCATGTACAACAATACAGCTCTCTTTACCAATATGTTGCTTCTCTTGATGAATACTGCAAAACTTTTTTTTAATCACTTTTTCATGTTCTATTGCTCTAGGATTTTTTTAATACAGTTTTTAGTTTATAACAAATAAAATAAAATTGAAATTCTTTTGGCACCATAAACACACAGTTCCATCCTAATGTTTACAGGAATATTTTATTATTTTCTGAATATTAGTCATGTATAGGATCTATTTGATCTTCTCAAATTTAATTATCCTCTTTAACAAAGTCTTTTTTCAATTGTCAACCCGTGAAAATACAGAAAATGCATCACGCATGGATCACAAACAGTAATATGGTTATGCAACGATTCCTGTCTAGCATTGAAAAACATAACTTCATTAAACATCAATTATTAAACTTTGACAAAGAATAATAACACCCAAAAAAAAAGAACAAGTAGCTATATAGTATATGTGCATCCCTGTCATTATCCAGTACAATGTAATAAAAAGCATATAGAAATGTCAAGTTTCCTGTATATGCATTAATGCTTATTTATCACCGCTTAACCAATACTTGGTTTTGGTCTTGATAATATTATATATGGTTATAGAGACAATGTCATGTCAAACTGCAATATTCAAAGAAAATTTACATAAATAATAAGTGTAGTAGGCATTAGTGTTACTTCATTTGTTCAGAAAAGGATATTGCATTGAAGGTACAAGAAACAGATAAGCCGCAGGGACTTTATATATATACCTAATTGATATTATAATCATGTTGGATTTATATTACAGGAAAATAAATGAAGAAATCAAAGGTATGCTTCCTGTAAAAAGACACATTTGGCTAGAAATTTACATGAACTTTATCCTTGCAAAGAATATCACGCAAAATTTGGCAATTTAAAGTAGAGTGATTTAGTTTACCTATGTATACGATGGAGCACGTTTAGTGGATGCTATGATCTCTTCTTTGCATTCTTAAGATTGCGTACTTTCATCACCAGTTGTTGGCGTTCGCCTTCTACCTCAGCAAACTTGAGACTTATTTCTGAATATCTCCCCTGCATTTCCCTTAGTTCTGTTTCCATTGATTCGTTCCTCTCCTTCAGCAACGCCACTTGGCTCTTTAATTCATCTAAACGTTGAGTTTCGTGCATAGCATTGCTGTCATGACTGCAATAGAAATTCCTTAGAAGTTTGGAGGAGGGAATGGCTTCTATCATCACAACAAAACAAACTTAGGGATGGCTTTAAATCCATTACCTTTCTCTTGATAATGATATGCAGCCATTTACATTGGATGGCTTGCTTCTATCACTTAAATTTTCGCTGAGGTTTCTCGTGTCTCTTATCTGCAATGCCAGAGGAAGATTAATTAGATTGTGGTGGAAAAGTTATAGTCAAATGATAGAGAACAAATTCGCGCACATATCACCTAAGTACTGTTTTTATAATTTTCCAACCTTATCATCGTCATTTTCATCAGAATTGCTGCTCTGGCATAGGGCACCCAATCTCCCTTCTAACTCTTCAATTTTGTTGAGCAGATCCTTTTCCTTCTCTAAAAATGTGCTGCTTGATGTTTTCAGATCACTTTCTTTCAACTTGATTTGATCCTTTTACCATGAAAATGAAATCATTATCTCAGAGAACTGAGCACCATCTAAACAGAATAAATAAACAGAGAGTGTGTGTTACCTCAAGCAACTTAATTGTCTCCTTAAGAATTGCAACCTCTTCAGAACCAGGAGTTGTTCCTCGGTCATTGCCATCCTTTATCATATTTTCCATGTGATCGATGGCCCCTTCCTTTTCCTTTAGATCGCTTTCCAGTATAAACACTTGTCTCCTTAGTTTATCTTTCTCTACTTCATCATCTGCTATACATTTCTTTAACTCTGTAAACTGCGCCTGGAGTGAGTCCAGCTCTGACTTCAGATTCCCAGCAAGCAATTCTTTTTCCTCCACGAGACATCTCATTTTATTCAAATTCTCCTGCAACTCTTTGGCTTCACTCTTTGCCAACGTAATCTTGTTTTCAAGTTCAACCTGTTTGTTATTCCCTTGTTCTAGAAGCAATTCCATTTGCTTAAAGGACGTTCTCATTTCTTCCAACTGATGAATCAAAGCATCCTTTCCCTTCATTTCCTCGGACGAAATTTTATTCTTCACCTTGTACACTTCAAGCTCATCTTCGAGTGTTGAAATCTCGCTAGAGAGGACATTCTGAGTTTCTTCAGCTAGCTTTCTCTGATTTTCAAGCTGCATTACTTTATCCTCAATTTCTGACTGCATCATTTCTATTTGATGCGACATCAACTTCACTTGACTGGCAAATTGATCCAATCTAGCCTCATAAGAATCTTTGACAGACTGGTGTTCTTCATAAGCTTTCTGAATCGTTTCTTCCAAGAGCCTTTTGTGTAGACGGAGGTTGCTCGCTTCTGCCATAGCTTTACTGGCCAACTTCTCATTAGCTGTAAATGTAGAAGTCATCTGCACAGAAAGCCTTTTAAATTCCTCTTGAATCCTTTCTGCTGTACTAGCATTATGCCGCTGTGTCTTTCTCAATGTTTCTTCAGCTCTGATAGCTCTCTGCTCCTGCTCTACTTTGGACAGCATAAGAGCATCTAGATCCGCTTCAAATCCTTTCGACTGCCTTTCAAGTTCTTCTTGTAAGCTACAGACATGAGCTTCAAGTTCACTTATTTTTAACAATGCCTCAGCAGATTCTCTTGAGCGTGTTTTCAGTTCATTCTCCAAGTTTTCCACCTCTGATTCAAGTATGCGGGCAGCTTCTTTTGACTGCTTTTCAAGCTCTTCCTCTAAACTACAGACACGAGCTTCGAGTTCACTTATTTTTATCAATGCCTCTGCAAATTCTTTTGATTTTGCTTTCAGTTCATTCCCCAAGTCTTTCCCCTGAGAGTCAAGTTTGTGGGCAGCTTCTTTCGACTGTTTTTCCAGCTCTTCCTCTAAGCTACAGACATGAGCTTCAAGTTCACTTATTTTTATCAACGCCTCTGCAAATTCTTTTGATTTTGCTTTCAGTTCATTCCCCAAGTCTTTCCCCTGAGATTCAAGTTTCTGGGCAGCGTCTTTTGACTGTTTTTCCAGCTCTTCATCTAAGCTACAGACATGAGCTTTAAGCACACTTATTTTCACCACTGCCTCTGCAGCTTCTTTTGATCGTGTTTTCAGTTCATTCTCCAAGTTTTCCACCTGAGATTCAAGTTCATGGGCAGCTAGATACGAGGGTGAGCATTCATACTGCAGTTTCAGTTGTGCCTGCAGCTCACTCTGCCCTAGCTTATATGTCATCTCATGATTTTCTTGCTTCAAGATCTCATAATCAAGGGCAAGCTGCTCCATTTGCATCTCAAGCTCATCTCTATCTCGCTTGTAGATTTCTATTTCGCTACGCATATCTATAATCTGCTGTTCCCAAAGATATGCATCCTTGGTTTCACCAGGCTCCTTCACAAGCTCCTCTAGAGCCTGCTGTTCTTCATCATTGTCTGACAGATGTGTTGAACCTTTTTCTGGAACCATTTCGGCCATATGTTTTTCTGGTGATCCACTGGAGAGGCTCAAAATTTCCTTGTTTTTCTCTTCCAGCATCTCATCAAGATCTTGGACAGCAAGAAGCAGTTCAGAGTTTGATTCTTGTGTCTTTTGTAGTTGAAGTCGAAGATTGGCATTAAGTTCTTTTGCATAACTTAGCTCCTGTCTAAGTTCTTCAATAATTGCCTTAGAATCCCTTGATTCAGACTGCAAGCTGGCTCTGTTGTTTGTATCATCCACACGTCTCTGCAAGGCCCTGAGCCTTTCACATTCTCCCTTCAAAACATCTCTTTCCTCTTTCAAGCTGACGAGTTCTCTTAGCAGATCTTGGCCCTTTTTGCTCTCCTTGACAATCTGCTTACGAAGCGTCTGCAGTTCTACTTCAGCCATCTCTGCTTGCCTGGATAATGCAGCAAAATCTGATTTCAGCTTCTCGATAACCATGTCTGAAGTCTCTTCCAAATGCTGCCTTGGAGAGGTTTCACTTGGCGTGCTTGAGGAATCATCCGTACTAGCTTCAGTAGCAGAACTTCCCAGCCATTCCCAATTTGACCGTTGATTCTCTTTGTATACTGGTGTTTGCACGTTGGTTTTCAGCACCTGAGGCCTCTGGGTTGATAGGAGTTCAGCAGCCTGATCATGCACACCGTCATTCTGCAGCTGAGGTTGCCAGGGAATTTCAACTCCAGATATGCTTTCAGAGCTTGACATCGTGACATCAGATCCACCAGACGCTCTCCTATCCCCAATCACTTCAGCAATTTGGGAAACTTCATGATTTAGTGTCATGTCCTGTTTAAAAATAGAAGAGCACAAAAGCAGCGACCACAGATCAGAAACATAAACTTTATATTATCTAAAGTGAGAAGATAACCCACTGTCGGGAGAACATGAAATTACTTCAGAGTTGCTTCTCATGACTCCATTGATTTCACCAATGTCCAAGTGTGCTTTCAGGCTGTGGTCTTTATAATCTAAATTTGCACCCACAGTTTCTTCTGTCCATCTGCCATAGCCAACAAAGCAAATCAACATTCTCGATTGTTTGCAATTCATATTCTGTGAACGGAATCATAATGACTGATTTCAACAGTACCTCATACTGGACTCCTGAATCCTCTGAATAGATACCTGTTGAAATACATAGATAACAATGAATTCTTCCCAACATACACGTAAAACAGCATGAACAGCAAAAAAAAAGAAGAAGATCCCATAGATCAACTTAGCAAGCAGTTCTTACAAACCAAAGTAGCTTACATGCAAAACAGCTTCAGTTTTTGAATTCACAAGTGGAAGAGACACTAATGAGACCTTGGTTGCCTCAGCATAATTTGAAAAATCAATTGAAGCTTCTCCAATGAGTCCAGCTTTAGACAATCCCTGCAAGGCACCATAAAACATCTGTTTGGTTTAGATGACCAACTTAGATGCAATGTGAAGTGTAAATCATATCTATCGTGCTCAATTTCATACCGTCCCAACAACAAAATAGTACACTCTCTCATGAATCTTCCTTGATTTGGGATCCCGATTGAACTTCACTGTTTCGTATATAGGATTCTCCCATAAACAATTCCCATCTCGGACGGATGCCCTGTCTGATTTTACAGTTGGTTTTCCAGAATCTGCTGGAACTACAGAGATCATCAATGCATTATCTCCAACATCTGGCACCTGAAATTTCACAATAGGCGCAGTTCAATTTTTGGCAACATACTTCTGAGGAATAACCAAATCCCTTGGTCGCATTGTAAATAAAATTCTGCAAACAAATAGATATGGATGGAAACCAAACAGTGATCCTACTGTGTGGCTCTTTTATCTGTTTGATCTTTACGGACCCAAAAAGGTCACCACCACTTGATAGAATAGACCAGTTATCACTAAATTCAGAACTTCAAAAATCCAAACACAGAAACAACTAAGATAATCAAAAGACTAAAAATTAACATATTTGACATATGAATTAAAGCCCGTTCCGCCAACACCACTTTATCCATTCACAGCACCCCAATGTATTCCCCTTTCGTCCGAAAACTATAAATCAACTTTGAATGCTCGGAAAATGAAACGAAAATTTCCTTCATTATACAGAAAATTCAACTAGTGCTCTTAGATGCTTATCATCATCCAAAAAAAAAATCGCACAAACATACATTAAAACAATGTGTATGTATATACCTACATTCTACATACAATGGGAGAATGAAAGTACCTTTGTTGCACGAAACTGCAACTTGAACTCAACTTTGAACTTGGTCTTCTCGCTCCTCCACAGCGCCGACTTGAACATTTTCACAATTTCACCCTCAATTCCACATTACTTCCTACTTTTTTTTTTATTCCCCACAAAACCGCCGGAGCTCAGCCAGAAATTGACCTCAGAGGAGCTCCGGCGACCACCTCCACAAAAACATCACTCAACCATAACACCCCCATTGCAAGCGCAGTTTTCAAATGCTGACTCCGTATTTTAAGCAGCAAAAACAGGGGGTTAAAAACAGAGATAGATCATCAAGTTACAAATGATAATTCTAGTGCGCAATCAGTAACTTCGGTGGATCAAATGATCGGAATAAAACTTTCAAGCACGCGCTATTGATATTGATCGAAAATCCCGTAGGGAAATCAGAGGAAATGTTAAACCAGATCTACAGACGATCTTCTCTTTGTTTGATCCTCTCCTCGCGAGCTGTGCTGAATTCCCACAACGGCAGCTCTCTCTCTCTCTCTCTCTCTGTATGTATATGCATATGTAGCCGTGTATGCATTTCCTTCTCTCTCTGAATATTTTGTCTACGTAACAATATTTTATCCGATGTCTTTTTATTTTATTATTAAGGCTTAACGGATTCATGTTTTATTTTCTAAATCTCTCACTTTTTTAGGCTTAACAATATATCTCATTTTATTTTATTTATTTATATAAAGTGATTTTTTGATAAGAAACTATAGCTCGCAACATTGCAGAAAAAACATATACGATTATATTATATATAATATGTTATTTTCATTTAATTTATTTAGAGTAGTACTGTATTTATTTTCAAATATTTACAGCTTTAGAAAATTTATAAAAAAAATAGTTTCAAAATTAATAGTAGTGAATTATAATAAATTAGACATATTTATCTTAAAAATTTTAAATGAATTTATCTATAAAATATCTTTTTATGTTAAAACTACAATTAGATTCAATCTATATTCGATGGAATGTATTGAAGTACTAGTAGTATTATTTTACTTTGTTTCCAGTATACCTTACCGTTGGTGTTTTGGAAGTCATTAATATTATTATTTTTATTAGGGAAAAATAATGGCATAAGAAAAGTTATTTTGTTTCTATTCATTTTTTCTTTATTATGGGTAGGAATAAAATGATTAAAAATATAAGGGGGAAGGTTCTGTGGGTCAAACTAAGATACCTTGATCAGATATTAGGTGAAAACTTTTTTATTTAAATAATTATGAAGTACTTATTGGTTATGCACCTAAGATTAGCAAATTCAAATGAAATGACATGGCTGCCTTTTCAAGGTTTTTATCCAAGTGATAAAGATTGATTAATACTAGTATAACAAAAAAATAAATATTGAAAAGTATTAAAATCAGGGGGGAATTAAAACAGGAGTGTCCATATATTTTGACTTGATAAAGAAGTTGCAAAATTTGATTTCAATGGCTGTTTTTGTCTCATTTGGAAAATTTATACTCTATATACTCATATATTTTCATGATGCCAAAATGAATTTTTTTTTTTGTGAATAACATTATTTTTTTGTGAACGGCAAAAGGATTATTGTTTATATATAACGAGAATTATTAGTGAATAACATGTCAAAATATACGAGCACCCCTATTTATTTCCCCTTATTTTAATACTTTACAATTCCTCTAGGGCATAATAACTTACTCGAATTGTTCCCATTTAAAATGTATTACTATTTGGAACTAAATTTTTATTGCATAAGTGAAATTTTGTTGGATTCATATTTTTGTATTGTTTTAAAATATATATTTTTATAATTTTACTTATCTTCATTTTAAGATATTAACTGTTAAATAAATTCATTCGATGAGTGTTAAAAAGTGTTTGAAATATTTAAAATGAGACAAGAGAGTAAAAGATTGCTAACATGGTTGTTCATTTACTTTTATGTTGATTATCTTTTAGTAGTAGGATTTCTTTAAAGGAATTGAATACTTGCTATTCCATAAATGAAGTAATACATGGAAGGTATTTACTATTTATGATATGCATTTAAAAATGTATGTAGGATATAAAACACTAGGAGTTTTTTCATTAATTTTTATGAATCATCATTTTTTTATGATATGTATTTCATGATTTTCCTAAAACATGAAAAAGGTTGTTAAAGGAAAATGTTAAAAGCAAGCTATTGGATTGCACAGATTGGGAATTTATGATTGCTATTTTCATGGTGGGACATGTTGACAACCTTGACCACTTGTATCTCCAACAACCCATTATTTTTATTAGTATTATTTTTAGCAAAAAATGGAAATAAAAAAAGAAACAAACAAACAAAAAGAGTATCATCACTTGTACCTTTATCTTCACTGTTTCGGTTTTTTTACCGATTTTTTCATTTTTTTTTTAAAAAAAAGAAAGAAAGAAAGAAAAATAGAAAACTTATTTTTATTAGGCATATTTGTTCGAGAGAGAATAAAAGAAAAAGGGAAAAAGAAAAAAAAAAAGAAAGAAAAAAAAAACCACATTCTAGTATGCATAATACCTTTAAACAAAAATATATGCATAAAATCGGTGGATTTAATTAATTTAAGAAAGCAACCAAATAACCCCCAAAAAATAGACTGTCTGTAATTAAATTTCACCATAAGTGTCAAATTGAAATTATTATTATAGTGGATGTTGAGAGTATTTTTATTTTTTTTTTTGGATGGGTCATTAAAGCTAAAGGCCTGAGAAATTGGTGGTGGGAGCCCATGCCACATAAATTATAAAGGAAACAAATGGGAGGAATATGAGGTCGGGTGGGGATTCGAACTCCAACTTATAGATTGGAAGTTGGGGACTTACCACAAGAGTAAGTCCCCAACCCCGTCGAGAGTACTTGAATGAGTTAACTTTGTAGTCCCCATTTTTACGAGAGCAGATGAGATTAAAGGAGTGTATTGGATAGAGAGTCTATGAGATTTTTTTTAGTTTTCAAGTCTGGGTGTATTCAATTTAGATTTTAAAAAGTTTTTAAAAATATAAAGGTATTCAATATAGATTTTAAAAAGTCTTTAAAAATCTAGGTGTATTCAATACAGATTTTAAAAAGTCTTTAAAAATTTTGAGGTATTCAACAGTCTATGGATTTTAATACTTCATAGACTTTAATGGATTCTTTTAAAAAATTATAACTATGCAAAATCTCTTCAAATTTCTACGGATTTTGTCAAGTCAGTCAAACTCTACATAGAGTCTGCACAAAATCAACCAACTCTACGTGGAGTCCATAAACTTTCTAAATCAACCAACATTTTAAACCCATAAAAATCTGAAATGAATACAGCCGTAAATACCTTCCAAAATAGTCATAGAAATTGGAAAGTCCGCTCACCACTTTGATCCACAATGGCCACATTAGGAAATAGGAATGCCAACGTTGGTTTTGAATTGCTTCTTGTAAAATTCAATACTCACTAGAGACTCGTGTTAGTTTGGTCGGTTCTTATAAAAATCCAATATTCGACCTAAAATCGAATTTGGATTTATTTTCAAAATTTATCTCGACTCGTTATCATCCTAGAGCGACCCTAGACATAGACGACACCACACCTTGTATTTATTTCATTTTGATAAACTTGTGCCTGTATTGATTAATTGGAAAGCTCATGTCTACTTACCCTATCCTTTGTATATGTGAATTATTGTTATTATTATTATTATTAAATTTCTATATGTGAGTTTCTTTTTTTTTTTTTTAAATATGATTTCCAAAAGGATTTTTATATAATGATATACGTAACAACCAGCTGTGTACACAGAAAAATAAAATTATTGACTTTGACTGACCTCTATATATTGTTCAAAGTTAATTTTCTCGATATGTTGACGAGAAGTGAGGAGGATTAATTTTTTAGGGGGAAGGGGTAGGATGGTAAATTGACCTGCCGACGGAGTTGCTTAAACTGCTCTCCATTATTACAATCCCAACTACAGACACGAGGTAACATATAGTACTCCATCTGTTCCATTTTAGTTGTCTTTTTAGAAACCAAAAAGCATTTCAAAATAGTTGTCATTTTACCTATCTATATCATATTTTTCCAATATTATCCTTACTTTTTCATAAATATTACTTCTAGAATACTGTGCACTCTTTCTCCACTTTAATTTTAACTTTTTATAGATAGGGGCAAATATGGAAATTAGGGGACTAATCATTACATTTTCTTGGTATACTAAATTTTACCTAAAACGTCTACTAAATATGAACGGAGGGAGTACTAATTAAATAAATTAATAACAGCTTGAATTATTTAATTACCGAAAATGACCTTTAAACTATAAATTATTATTATCATCCAGATTCCAGACAGTATAGCCCCGTCTTTTTATGCTCAACATTACGTATTAGAAATTCCTCTTCCTGATCACAATACTACTATCTTTTTCCCTATAAAGTGCATAATATTATAATCCTTTTTCATTTCTGTTGGATGTTCCGTGCAAACTTTTTTTTTTATAATTGTTTTGTTGATTATATAACTTTTAGTTAAATGAAGTAGTAATTTGTTCGAGAATTAGTTTTGGTATTTATTTAGAGAAGGATACCTTACAAGTCACAACATCCCTAGTTAAGCACTTTTTTTTGGCGTATACCCGTATTCCCATGATATATTGAACCAAAAACTAATCCATCAATGATCTATGAATATTGAAGGATTGTCTCTCCAAAAATAGGATTTTTTATGCACAAAGGCTCAAACTCGGACCTAGTTAAGCACTTTTGAGATGCTTACTAAAAAATAAGTTAGTTTTTTACAAAATATATATATATATACTCCCTCCGTTTTTAAATTATAGCTACGTTGAATTTTTTATGCACAAAGGCTCAAACTCGGACCTAGTTAAGCACTTTTGAGATGCTTACTAAAAAATAAGTTAGTTTTTTACAAAATATATATATATATATATACTCCCTCCGTTTTTAAATTATAGCTACGTTGGAGAATTTGACACTATTCACACAATCACTTTGACTTGAAGTTTTATCATAGTTATTCAAGTTAAAATATAGTCAATTGAGATCTTGTTAGATTCGTCTCGTCTTGTAGTTTTTAAATATCGAACTTTTAAAATTTTTACTTGTAACGAACTTGAGTTATTACTGATTTAAAATGTACATTGGACTGCGTGCTGCGTGGGTCCGTAGCAAACAAAAAAAACGGAGGGGTATATATATATATCTTTTGGAGGTTCACGAAATTAATTCGATCACATTACTTTCACATTCATTCATCAACATAAAAAAAAGGGCATTCACTAAGTGCCGAATTTTTATTTTTATTTTTTTTTATAAATAAAAAAACTAGATATAGAGAATGAGTGCATGTATCGCAATCATTTTTGTTTGTCCGCAAGTAACCCCAAGTTTAGATAGCTAGATAGATATGTCAAATTGTCATCTACGTATAAATATGGAGCCTAATTACGTATTCACATGCTGACCCATTAATTTGTACTAAATACTTATAATAATTAAATGTACACATAGATATATACTAATTGTGATTATTATTTTTATTGTATTTTTAATTTGATAGTATTAGTACTGAGGCTCATCAGGCAATATGGTGGGAGAGCTGGGGTGAGCTAGGTGGTTAGAGAGAAATTGAAAAGGAAATCTTGGCTTTAAAGAGGAGTCATGGATTGGTCGTGCATGACTCCATCCATCGATACTACTTTTTGGTTCATAAATTAAATTGGCCCCCTCCCCCCATGCCTGCCTGCCTATATAGTACATGTATGTCGTGCGTTCCTACTTCCTAGCTATTACTCCGTCCGTCCCACGAAGTTTGAACCCTATTCCTTTTTGGGGTGTCCCACGAAGTTTGAACCCTTTCCGTTTTTAGAAAAATTAAATTAATATAAGTTTGATTAGAATCTTAATTATTGTCAAATCCCATTAAAAAGACTTACTTTTACTATTCTGCACAAATTCCAATGCATTATTACTTTCCTACACAAAGTCCCTTATATTTCTTTAACTCTTAATATTACAAAATTGATACAAATAAAAATTGTATAAAATATATATTCTAAAACTACACGATTAGACGATTCTAACAAGACCACATTTGAATATTTTTCTCAAATTACATCACTACGATAATATTAAGTCAAAGTTAAACAATAAACAATATCAAAATTCATTATAATCTTAAACACAAATACCCACACCACTTTAACTACTAAACTCCACTACCTAAATTACCGTGCCCAAAAGAAAGGCTTCAATCTTCGCGGGACGGAGGGAGTATATTGTTATTTGTTAATTAAATCCACACGTGAACTCCACGCGCGTCTGCTGTGCTGTCCTGTCGCTATTTGTACACATACATATATAGACATTCTTTGTGTAATAGTAGTACTTGTACTAGTAATAGTAATAATTCATTAAAACTAGTAGTAGAAAGAAGGAAGATTTTATTAGTCGGACACGGTGACACATAAATATGGATGGTAAAATTGGATGCAGAGGCAGCCGTAATAATGTAGCTAGTAATATGAATGAGAAAAGGTAAGGATGTCCGAACACCAAATATGAAGTGAAGTGAAGTGGGGAGCCAATCCATTATTGACTGATTGCCCAAGTCCCAGCTGCAATGTAGCCAACACTACTAGTATTCACCCCAATAATATACTTTAATTTAATTTCTCCAAATTATTAATTACTAGTACTAGTGTTATTCACCTGCATTGCATTGCACTGGTGTCCATCACTAGTTAGTAGTTACATTCATTTACTGCTAAAGCCTAGTAGTATGTAGTACAAATATACATCTTGTATTGTATGTATATATATATATATATATGTTGGGTCCCTTTTTTCTTGTCGAGATGTGTAACTTATTAAATCTGTTTGTTCAACAACACACGCTTCGAATACTATTAGTAGGTTAGTACTAAATCAAGCACAGCGGAATAAAATGCGTGAAAGTAAAGAAATGAACAAACAGAAAGTTGTTGACCCAGTTCGGCCCAAGGCCTACGTCTGGGGGATACCAATCCAGGAGAGTTCCACTAAGTGTTCCAACACCAGGTTCGAACCCGAACATTAGCGAACGTAAATCTGCCATCACTCCAATCGCCAAGCAGAAAGTTGTATTGACCAAAACATCCCCGTTTTGGTGAAGATCCCTCCGAGACCTTTCTCCAACCCCTCAAAGCTCCCCGCTTCAAGTTTCCCTCAAACGAAGCCTGTGATGCGATCCTCCTTGATCTTCTCCTCCTCGTCTTTGAAAGCACGGTGTCAACATGACGAATGCCTTGGATGGTCCCTTTGCTTGTTTTCGTCAACTCCAATCAAAGGGGCGTGAATTCCTTCTTTCAATGTTCAACCAAGGCGCAATGACATTCGAATGATTATAATATTACAAACGGAATGCCATTGCTTTTAGTTCTCCAACCAAATAATTTTTCCAAGAATTTCATGGCTGGAGAACTCTCTCTTCCTCCTCACATCTCTTGACGATTTTTAAATGATAATTTCTTTGAATCTCTCGTCCACTTTTCTTGCCAACCGGAGGGGTCTTCATATAGCTGCAAGAATCCGAGCATAAGGAAGGTGAATATTCACCATTGATTCACAATCATCCTTAAAGAGCTCCTTCCGGAAATAACTTGATTTAGCTGCCTTGAATATCATTCCTATATGTCTGAAATTCGTCCAGATTCATTGGGAGAATCTCCAGAGATCAGCAGATATTCTTTCCAAAAATAATTCGCCTCTGGGTAAGATTTGTCGTGGTGTTCAGTCTGGTGTTCGAACATCGGGTGGAACACATACAACAAAATCTGGTCCCAACAATCTCCCCCTTTTTGGCAGGATGTGGGCCAGTTACAAATGCAACCCGATGTTGAACATAAAAGAATAAAGCAAAGAAAAACACCCAAACATAAACCCCAACAAATCTAATGCTCCGTACATCAAAATATTCAACGTTAAAAACATGGAGCATGTACAATGATATCCTAACAAACAAAAACTCCCTCTCAAATCAAACATCACTTAAACTCCCCCTGAATTTGATTCCTGTTAAGAAAATAACACACGAGATTAGTGAAATCAAATTGACAGGGTTACGATTTATACCTTCTGTTTGATTTTCCAATAGGGTGATTCGGCGTGGGTAACTCCCCCTCAACACCACACAATCTTTCTCCTTTACTCATCTCGCCATGATGGATCTCACCCGAAGGTGTGTGGCTCTGATACCACTTGTTGGGTCCCTTTTTTCTTGTCGAGATGTGTAACTTATTAAATCTGTTTGTTCAACAACACACGCTTCGAATACTATTAGTAGGTTAGTACTAAATCAAGCACAACGGAATAAAATGCGTGAAAGTAAAGAAATGAACAAACAGAAAGTTGTTGACCCAGTTCGGCCCAAGGCCTACGTCTGGGGGATACCAATCCAGGAGAGTTCCACTAAGTGTTCCAACACCGGGTTCGAACCCGAACATTAGCGAACGTAAATCTGCCATCACTCCAATCGCCAAGCAGAAAGTTGTATTGACCAAAACATCCCCGTTTTGATGAAGATCCCTCCGAGACCTTTCTCCAACCCCTCAAAGCTCCCCGC
The DNA here is from genome assembly GCA_030278955.1 of Hygrophila difformis. Lineage (NCBI taxonomy): Eukaryota > Viridiplantae > Streptophyta > Magnoliopsida > Lamiales > Acanthaceae > Hygrophila > Hygrophila difformis. The sequence continues at coordinate 2,577,146 of JAOANR010000006.1, read as the reverse complement.
TTCAAGTTTCCCTCGAACGAAGCCTGTGATGCGATCCTCCTTGATCTTCTCCTCCTCGTCTTTGAAAGCACGGTGTCAACATGACGAATGCCTTGGATGGTCCCTTTGCTTGTTTTCGTCAACTCCAATCAAAGGGGCGTGAATTCCTTCTTTCAATGTTCAACCAAGGCGCAATGACATTCGAATGATTATAATATTACAAACGGAATGCCATTGCTTTTAGTTCTCCAACCAAATAATTTTTCCAAGAATTTCATGGCTGGAGAACTCTTTCTTCCTCCTCACATCTCTTGACGATTTTTGAATGATAATTTCTTTGAATCTCTCGTCCACTTTTCTTGCCAACCGGAGGGGTCTTCATATAGCTGCAAGAATCCGAGCATAAGGAAGGTGAATATTCACCATTGATTCACAATCATCCTTAAAGAGCTCCTTCCGGAAATAACTTGATTTAGCTGCCTTGAATATCATTCCTATATGTCTGAAATTCGTCCAGATTCATTGGGAGAATCTCCAGAGATCAGCAGATATTCTTTCCAAAAATAATTCGCCTCTGGGTAAGATTTGTCGTGGTGTTCAGTCTGGTGTTCGAACATCGGGTGGAACACATACAACAAAATCTGGTCCCAACAATATATAGATGGAGTGGAGATAATGGTGGTAAGAACCAACACCCACATCACATGGTCGGACCACCCATCGAATTATACTAAGTATATGAAAACGATTCATTTTGACGACGTGCCATGTGTTGGTAGACCACACAACCAGTTTGCAGATGGATGACATTTATATCATATATATATATATGTGTGTGTATGTGTATCCACTCAACAACAATAATAAATCACTATATATTTTCATCATTCACTTCACTTCACTTATAGGCTAGGCATGCATTTTCTTGCCCCCCCACCCTCACCATCTCTTCAATGCCAACCCTTTAATTTAATTTACCCACATCAATGCCCACATATATATACCTATTACTATACCTAGCTCTGTAAAATATTTTCACTTCATTACTTTGCGGCTGCCGCCCTTTCATTGCAAAAAAACAAATATGTAGTTTAATTTCCCACATCATAGAGTATGTAGCAGTTACTCCCTCTGTTCCTAAATAATTGTCTCTTTCAGCTCAATTTCAATAATCAATATTTGCATTAATTAACTCAGATATTTATCTTTTTACCCTTCAACTAAACTCGTTCTTAATAAATGTCAATAAATAGCATTATTTATGCAAAATGAAGGACAATATAGTAAAAACATAGCATAACTACCTATAACTACCTAAAAATGACAACTATTATGGAACATTTTTTAATTTCTAAAAAGACAACTAAAAACAACGGAGGTAGTATATAGTAGTAGTAGTTAGTTATATTCATCATCTTCATGAGTGTAATCAATTACTAGTTCATCAGTTAGGAAATTGTGCAAAACGCACCTGTGAAAAATAAAGTGGATAAACAGTTATTCATGTCATAGTTGTTAAGATCCCGATCCTGATTTTAGAATCTTACAATTTTACGATCACACCTCTCTAAAATGATCCCGATCCTTGTATGATCTTAAAATTAGTAAGATCCCGATCCTGATAGTAGAATGTTACGATCTTATGGTTATACTCCCTTAAACGCTTCTACGATCTTACGATCTTACCCTCTTAAACGCATAAAGTTCTTGTAGTATTTTATAATTTTGGATCAAAGTAACTTGTTTCTTTTAATTTTAAACTAAGAGCTTGCCTTATGTATGATGTGTAAAAAAACATAATATGTATGTATGTGGAAATATTTTATATTTGATTGTGATGTTTCTGTATTGTATTGTATTAATTAACTTGCAAGAATTATAAACACACAAAATAATGCTTTTACTTGTTAGTATGCGTAATTGAATTTATCCATTATTGCAATTTCATAAGATCTTAGAATCCCGATTCGATCATACGATCCCGATCTTGCAAAGAGAAAAACGATCTCATATTGGATCCCAATCTTAACAACCTTGCCCAGAATGATTGAGTTATGTGTCAGTGTTTAACTTCTATTGTGTATCATGATTCATGAATAAGCATGTTGTTAACTATCACATTCTTGTTCAAAATGAATCTAAAATAGATATTTCTAATTCTAACTATCACCAGTTTAATGAGATAATTAACAAGCATTAATTTAAAAAAATATAAATAATAATTTCATAGGATCTTAAGATCCCGATTCGAACCTACGATCCCGATCTTACAAAGATCAAAACGATCCTATATAGGATCCCAATCTTAACAACCTTGATTCATGTTATTACTTATTAGGAGAAGCATGGATGGGTTAGGAGTTCGATTCCCACTTTATTTTTATTTATTTTTTTTAAAAAAAATCCCTTGGTGCTACGTACTTTCTTATATTTTGTGGATTGTTAATACCAACCAAAATGTCTTATGTCTATATATGTTCACACTAATCATGCTGCAATTAATTAATTATGACAATATATATAGTTCTTGTGTAATACTATTATGCTTTTCAACCAAATCAGCCATCACCCTTAAATTTTATTTCGCTTTCAAACTTCAAATTTCACTTAAATTTGAAACCTTAAGCAACCATTTTCATCCATATAGAAATTAATTAAGTTGTTTAAACAAGACCTAATTAGTTGATTAATTTCAATCAAGTTCATATCATTTATCTATATATGAAGGAATCACCAATTGACAAAGGGGTGTAATGGTCATAGATTAGTTAGGTCAGTGAATATTAATTACAAATTACACTAGGGGTTAAATTAACTAAAAAAAATTGAGGATAATTGTATCGGGATACACTTGCAAAAAATTACTATAAAAATTTAATACTCACAGTTTATTGACAACGAACAATATTATATAGTATTGGTCCGTTTTAAATTCCTTGGTATATATACTACGTAGCTTATTGGATCATACTTGTAGGTGTACTTTTTAATTGATTTTAATGTCACAAGTTTTTAATACGAATATATCTACCCACCATGTCACACCCTTAATTGTCAAATGGCCATTCATTTTTTTTTTGGGATGAGCCATTGAAGGCCTGAGAAAGGGGTGGTGGGAGCCCATACCACACAATTACAAAGGGAATAAAAGGGAGGGATAGGGGCCGGTGGAGAATCGAACCTCCAACCTTCTGTTGGAAGTCTAGGAACTTAACCACTTGGGCTAAGTCCTCATCCCCAAATGGCCATTCATTTGAATCTCTTATTGTTTTTGGGTGAATACCAGGGTATCCACAGGCCACATTGGACCCAAGACTAATCCCCCGAGGATCGGGTGGGCATTTAAGGGTTGCCTCTCCCAAAGCAGAATTCTGCATACACAAAGGCTCGAACCCGAGACCTTTGCTTAAGCTGCCAGAGCCCCATACCACTCAGGCCAACTGCATTTGGTGAATCTCTTATTGTTAAATGGGGAAAAAACTAAATAAACAAAAAATTATCTTGTGGACAATGCATGCTGTGGCCCAATTTGGTTCCACTACTATTCAACAAATTTATAGGTATTCATCCTCCTGTTATTATTATTATTTTTTTAAATGTTGAAATAAGTTGTTTGCACAGTTATTATACACTATATATTAAGAGTATACGAAAACAATACCTAATATTTTATATTCTTAGGTTTTTCATCTTAATAAAATTTAAATAATCAACTTTAATCATACACACACCAAACAATAAAAATCAAGCTAATTCATGATGGATATAGAAATAATTAACTCATAGTAATTATTACGCTGATTCTGCATATACAGAATAAATTTAACCCAAAGCTCTCACATGTCAAACATGAGTTCTTATTAACCTTTAAAACAACCACACATTATTAATTTAATCAAATTTTAGTTTAATTTTTATGCTCGTGATTTTGTTCTTAAAGTGGATTTCGAGAAGCATTTGTTCACGAGGATAGAAATATGATTGCTTGTTTACACATAGTATATGAGGACCTCATATATACTATAACTTTTTCATATATAAATATAAATCATCACATGAGATGATAAGATGGTTCACCAAATATATGCCCCAACTCATTTATTAACTTGTACAGGGGGCTAAGTATTTATTTCTTTTATAAAAGAAAAGAAAAAGGAAAAGAGAAAAAAAGGAAAATGGAGGAGGGAAAGGTGGGGATGGAAGAGAGGACAGCAGAAGGATGTAATAATGAGAAAGTGTGGTGATGAGGGAGACAACATAAAAGAACTCCACGTGAAAATTATCGGTCCCATCTATCTCCCATGCATGCACATTTCTCACATACTACTGTATTTGCTCATACATATTACTCCTCATACATCCTCTGTGAACATTTTTCTTTTTGGGTCGTGGACATATGTATTCATGGTGGTAAGAGATAAAAATTTTTGAGTATCATTAAAGGTTTTTAATTCAATTTAAATCACCATTTATTTTATATATGTGACCTACACATAAGCAAGTACGTAGCTATAGCTTTTACAAATCGTGTTCCCCAAAAAAATTAAGAGAAAAAAAGGAATTTAATAGAAGTGGTTTGGGTTGAGACTTAATAATACCAACACTTATTCGTTTCGATTAGGGAACCCAACCCACTTTGTCTAATCAGGTTGGAGGGCTAACCTGTTTTATATGATAATAATTTTTTAAAATCTGGTTTTTTTTTTAAAAAAATTAATGAGTTTATCATAAAAATTAGTAGTAAACTAAATTATAAAATTGCAAATAAAATTTTAAAGTTTCAACTCCACCCCCATCAATTCTGACTCATTTATCCTCAACCGTATAAATTAGTACAGAATTATAACAGGTCAAATATTGCCACCCCTAACCAATCCTTTAAGTTTGGGAATTGGTTTTTGCTGTATAAAAATTACTACAGCAGTATTAAAAATCGAGTAATTAAATATATTAAAAAGGAAAAAAAAAAAAAAAAAAAAAGGTGCAGGAAAAAAGTAATAGTAGTAAATGTGAACAAGGATGACAAAAACTCTCTTTGTTATGCAACTGGTACAAACTAAGAATAAAGCAAAAGAAACAAAAAGAGGAAGAAATTAAAATCAAAACATGAGAAAGTGAAGGGAGATGATAAAAGAAGGAAGAACAAAGCAAAAAGAGATGCAATATAATTAAGTATAAACAATGAATAAATGCAGGAGAGATCATAGTAAATACTAAGCACGTGCTGGACAGCCAAGAAATCGGAGGGTGGCACGTGAGGAAAGCTTCAATTCAGATGTCATTTGTGTGTTCAAATAGAGATGCAAAGGAGAATTTGCAGATAGAGAATATGGCATCATCTATCTTCGATTTGATTATATGCACAAAAAAAAAAAAAAAAAAAAAAAAAAAAAAAAAAAAAAAAAACTAAAAGGAAATAAAATAAAGTTAATAGACGTACATTAGATAGCATGGGCTGCAAAACGAACGTAATGTATTAGAATGGAGCCCAAAAGGGCACCTGGCGAAATGGGCTCAGCCCAGTATGGTTTCCAACTTGCACTGCACACCTTGTAACTTTGGCACTAGGGTCCCAAGCAGCTAAAATCCCTTTTTTTTTTTTTTTTTTTTTATTTAAGCAACCAAGTTAATAAGGCAGTAACAAATTAAAAGCCTGTCAGAAGGGGAAAAAAAAATAAAAATAAATGAATACCAGTTCTGATAGTTGCATATGTACAGAAACTGACCTCAAAACTCAAGCATTTCAGGAGGAAGAATCATTTAACATTTACATTACCCTCCAGATATACAAAATTGGTTTCAGAATGAATTGTTTCAAGTGCAGGGAATGAAAACAATGCAGCACTTTCCCTGTTCCCTTTTTAGCTCTGGCAAGTACTTCATACTTCCAGTCAAGGCAACATGAATACTTTCTTCCCAGATGGGAGAAAACCTTTCTAACTCCTTTTCAAATAGCCTCTACTGCTCTCCAAGCTTCATCCCCAATAAGTGTTTTACAAATTGATTTAACAATTGTCTCTGGTTTGAAGAAAATCCAAAAAGTGCAAAATATAAACAGACCGCAGGTCAAGAAGTTACCACTTGAGTGACCCTTCCAGAAGCTAAGGACCCCTACTGAGTAAAGTTCACACCTCTATTCATTAGAAGAGTTCATTTTGCCCGTAGCCATAATGTCAGTTGATTCTTCCATGCCTTTGGATCTACATAAAAGCATTTGAATGTAACATTCAAAAAGGAGATGGTATACACTCTGCAATAATACAATAAATCATAGATTGTTTTTGTATAGGGGTTGGAAAAGAGCTTGCCAATAGGTTGGCATAAATTAGATATTCTTTCTGGAAAAAAATGATACACATTATGGGTCAAATATTACGGTCTACGGACCTCCTGCATGTAGAGTTGAAAAATAGGAAGTAGAACTAATTCAAGCATAATTTAGGTAGCCTCAACGATAACAAAAATGCATATCTACAACAAAAGATGTAAAACTAACATAATTAGCTTTTCTTCTGCATCACGAGAGACTTAATTTGTTTTCCCATTGAGTAAAAAATTAATAGCTAAATAAATCTAACCAACTGACCTTTCAACCATATAATCATATGAACTCCCGATAGATAATCATAATTTGATATGAAACTCAGTCAGCTGAGGAAGAAAACATTTTCCAAACTGAAGGAACTCACCTGACACCTGACTAATTCGTATTGTAAGTAATATACTGAATGCACAAACCCTACGGCTTATAGAGGCAACCAAAACATCTATCGAAGCATTTATGAAACATGTGTACAACATTCACCAGATTGAAATTTGAAAATCCACATTGAGGCACTTATATCAAATATGAGCACAAGCTGCACACACACACACACACACACACACACACACACACACAGAGAGAGAGAGAGAGTTGAGTTACTTAAAAAGGAAGAACATTTGTACTTTAGAGAAATTAAATCTCAAATCAGATAAAAGTTCTTATACAAGTCTGTAAACTGAAGCAAAATGGTGAAATGGGACAATTTTGAATTTTATTAAAGCGACACAACGACTAGAATCAACTTACACATTTTATATAGTCTGAATAATATCGGATCACTCAAACAAACAACAAAACTACAGAACTAGAAAACTACAAATAAAAGAATACTTAATGCTTTTTCAGAACCCTATGCTTATTCCACCCACTTCAACAGAGGTGATGGACAAACAGCAGATTGACACACAAGGGACACAACTCACGCTGCTGAACTGAAGCCTTTCAAGTTTGCCTGAAATGATTTCTTTGGGGAAGACAGTGCATACACAGACATACATACATATATATGTCTGTGTATTATGCGTCTTGGAATGGAAGAACAATACCAAGAGCAAATTCTTTAAGCTGGAGGTGAATCTGAGCCTCGTGAAACTGATGACATACAATGTTTGACGATAATAATAGTAAAGCCAACGCCAAAGATGGACCAACAAAGCAGATTGAGCCATAGAGGTGAGAAAACTGATATCAACAGAAAGAAGGCAAGGGCAGTAGATATATATCCCACTTGGACAAGATATTTGCCTAATGGAGTGGAGAGTCCAATGATTTTAGCCACAAAAACAGAAACAAAAGTGCATGCCGTGGCAAAGGCAAACAGACAAACCAAGAGAGGCAATGGTGTGGGGGATGAAGCCATTGGCGTTGGTGTTGGTGTTTTGGAATGATAAAATAGCGCAAAGAGTGACAGCACCGATGAAAAGCAGAAAATGAGTAGAAGGCTCGGAAGACTGAAATCGTCTAGGTCGTAGGGTGGAGTGGCAGTGGCGCCACCACTTTCTATGTCTGCGGGAAGATCAGGTGATGGTGGTGGATGTGGACGTAGGAGGGCTGGCATAACATTTTCCTTAAGAGATTGAAGGAATTGAGTGGCAAATTCCATTTCTACACACTGCTCTATATGCGTTTATTTAAATCAAAGTTCTAGTGTCATGCAAAATCAAGTTTTTTTGGTGAGAAAAGGAGAGGAATGAAGATGATCGATTGTATTGACTGAAATTCATTTACAGGGGAATTGAGTTGGGTGAGTTGGTGACATCATGGGGATTGAAATTCATTCATAGGTAAGTTAACTCTCCCCGACTCAACTCCCCTATAAATTTATTTCAATCAATACAAATATATACAATCAATGTTCGCACAAGGTCCATGTCACCCAGTGTCCACATCACACCTCTTCTTTCTCTCCCTGGAGGTCCAGTCACAGAGACACAGCCAATCAGCCATACTCTCCTTAGAGATTTTAAGAAAGAAAAACTAGATAATTAAACAAATATGAAATCTCAAATCTAACCTATTTGAAGTTGGGACGGAGTTCGAGTCCCCGACTCATGCTAATGAGTAACGATGATGAACCAAAAAAAAAAAAAAAAAAAAAAAAAACACAGTATGAAACACAATTAAACTGATTCGTGCTTCTAATTCAAACTCAATTGGTTACAAAAATCTCGTACTTTTAGGCGAACCTTGATCGAAGATTCAATTTTTGCCCCCAAACTCGGGAGGAGGGGGAATATGAAATTATGAAATAGAAAAGTTGAAAACTCACTCCATTTTGCATCTGTGATGAATGATGAATGTCGAGAACAAAGAACAGCGTTCAAAACCTCTACGTTTCTGCTGGCGGGGGAACTAGATGTGGGGGGCGGGGATGCTAGACGGACTCCACCCTTACCCTTGCCCTTCCCCAAAAAGTTCTCAACGGACATATTTTTCCTGGTGCAAAGTTGCAGAACTGTTGAGTGATGAAGACAACTTTGTTGCTCTAAGATTTGGGCTTGGGCTACAGTAGTATTAAAAGGTTTGATTAAAATGAATTGGGCCACCAAAATATCTAGCCCAAACTTTAATAAATTAATTAAGCTAATCATTTTTATCAATTTCTTTCCAAAGCATTTAATTCCATTTTTAGTCAAATAAATCAATAATTCTTTTTGTTACATAATAAAAAAAAAAACAAATTTATTATCATCAAACATACTCTTAATTAGCCCTCTCCGGCTGTCAAGCCAAAAAAAAAAAACAAAAAACAGATATTTAATAAATAATTAGTATTTAATTTACTGAAATTAAGTACTAAAAAATTATGATATCGCTCCTTCCAAAAAAAAAAAATTAATTATGATATCAAACAAATCTTTAATTCCAGAGCAATATTTATTATTGTTTTGGGGAACGAAGTGACAAATTTGAGCACATTATGGCCCTGTTTGGCAAAACAGCTAAACTAGAATTAGTTTTTTGTGAGACAGTTTAAAAAAATTAGCTTATTCAAAAAGACAAAAATAACTTAAAACAACATTCAATCAGCTCTTTTTGAAACCGCTGCAAATAGCAGCATTTTTAATTTTAGCTTATTCTAGGCAAAAAGTTGGTCTTGAAATTGTCAAATAGCTAATTTTATCTAATTATTACTCACATAATTAGTTAACAGCTAACAGCTAATTCCCAAAGAGAGTAATCCAGATGATTAAAATAGAGGAAAAGAGGAACAAAACTAGAAAATATCCAAAAGTTTCAGACTGGACCCTGCAATTTGCAAACAAGAAAAGGCACGGCCAAAAATATATACATGCTCCATGGATACTCATGCTGAACTCAAGCTTATTCATCACAAAGACAGACATCCAAGTTACAATCCCATTACAAAACATAAGATGAAACTCTGGATCAACGACTGATAGGCTGCATAATGCAATGCCAGGTCTCAGGATGCATTGTATAAAAATATAAAATATCAAACTCTTCAAGCAGTTTAAATCCATTCTTCACTCCCATGAATCATGATTGCCTGCCAATTCCATCTCACTTATAAACTGCAAAAAACACAGTCAGTCCATGGGAGCCGATTAAAAACATGTTGATAATTAGCTTCTAAACCTCATATCAAACATGAGGATGCCTCTTCATATTTTGTTACCACTAAATATAGTACAAGTTGTTGCGAACCTCACCATTGACCAAGACAACAGCTTTCCATTTCCAGTTTTAGCTACAGTAAATTGCTTGATTGATACAAGGGGGGATTTTTGTTATTTCTGCGCTAAGCTCCTTCTCGATCTTGGACCTGTGCCAGTGTCCACAGTGAAACAAAATTTGGTGAGTGTTGGTACAAACATGACACTGGCAGAAGTAGAGTTATGTGAAAACTTAAAACATACAGATTGAAGCGGTCCCCATGAGTAACCAAATTCACAGCCAATCCGAGACGCCCAAATCTTGCGGAACGACCCACCTAAACAAATACACCCAAACAATCCATTTCGTCACAAGATTGCCAAACAGTTGAGCAAGAAACTTATTAAATCTCCCTGAACTTGTTTCTTTCCTCTTATGAACTCTATGTACCCTGTGGAGGTAAGTTTCGGAAGTTCTGGGGAAATCAAAATTTATGACAACATTGACAGCTTGGACGTCTATTCCTCTTGTAATTAAATCTGTTGGTACAAACAAAAAGAAGATATCAGTGATAACCCAGGTGATGTGTAGAATGGTGCCTCTTGAGAACCGGATGTTGCAATTAGGTAGCAACCAAATGCATGAATTGTTTCTATAGAAATGGGATTAAAGTTAACGAAATTTTCTTTGAATACAAACCAAGACACGAACTGTACAACAGTAATGACAGAGGCCATTTCAAATAGCTCAACTGTGGTCCATGTTTACAGCTTAAAGAAGCAATAGACCCAAGAAGAAAGTTTAGAGACGAAAACTCAGAAAATAATTTATAACAAAAAGTTTAGCTCAAACAGGTGCAATTTTAAAAATGGAGCTTAAAAAGTACATTGCTTAAAACCATAATCATACCAGTACAAATAAGATTCCTGCATGCACCCTTTCGGAAGTCTTGAAACACTCTGTTACGATGACCTGGCAACATCTTTGCATGAATATAGAAGCAAGAATACCCCAGTTCTGTGATTTTCTTGGCCAGCAATTCCACTCGATTCACAGAATTGCAAAAGATTATTGACTGGTTAATTTGCAGCTGTAAAAGAAAAAATTGGTTTAAGTCTTTCCAAGGGGAAAAAAAAGGGGGTGGGGGTTACAAGATACTGTAATTGAGAAGTAAACATGAAACCTTTGAGAAGATTGTGTTCAGGCAGTGAACTTTTTGTCTTTCTTCCACAAAAGCATAATACTGAGTGATACCCTTTAGGGTAAGCTCATTCATGAGATTGATGAGGTAGGGCCTCCTCATATGCCTATCTATGAAATATTTTACAGTTACAGGAAATGTAGCTGAATACATCAAGATTTGCCGATTGGGAGGAAGAAAGGCAATCAGCTGCTCCACTGAAGGTTGAAACTCGTATGATAATAGCTTGTCAGCCTGAATATAGAGTCGAAGCAAGATCAGAAGATCTTAAGTAATATAATAACTTGAAAAAACCTATACAAATGGCTGAGAAAAAATTAGGGAAAAGTGACAGCTAACAAGCCATAATCCCATTTACCTCATCCAGAACAATCATTGAAGCACCCCTCAAATTGCAAACTCCTTTTCTTGTGAGATCAAGTATTCTTCCAGGAGTTCCTACCAGTAGATGAACAGGATGATGCAACCTCATTATATCATCCTTGACACTGGTTCCTCCAGTAGTCACCATTACCTGAGTTTTCAAGTACTTTCCTAATTCTTTACAGACTTGTGATGTCTGAAGTGCTAATTCTCGTGTTGGGACTACTATAACCACTGCAAAAAGAATAGAACTCCAAAATTAGAAAAATTACACATATGTAAGAGAATGCCATTGCAAATATACATATATACGGATATACATATATATGTAAACTGCTGGAGATAGATGTTACTTTAGCACCAAAACACAATCTGAGACATTCAAGAGCCTTGTACAAGTATTTGTTTGTTCCATTTAACATAAAGAAACATTAGCTCATTCATATAAAAGTACCATAGATGGCCAATAATGATTAACAGAGTAACAAGCTAACAACTTGAGAAATATAGAGTAAAAAATTTACCAAATTTGGATAGGGTTCCAAACAATTCACAACAACATTAAAGAGGTGCATCAACCAAACACAATGTCTCGAATTTGGCAATAAAGATGCAATCAAATCAACAACTGCACAAGCCTTTCCTTATCTGTACAGATATCGGTGCTATAATAATATGAGTTATGCAACTCCTTGTGTACTATAATAATATGAGTTATGCAACTCCTTATTCACCATATATGTGAACAGTCATCAGGTGAATAGTAAACAAATGAAAGTAAAATCTGTGCCTGGATATTTGCTGAACTGTGTCAATTTTTTTTTAACAATATCTTAAATAAAAAGAGATGACCATTTAATATCTAATTAGTCTTATTCCATATGTCAACAATTTTTTTTTGTAGCAAAGTTGCGCACAGAAAATATCTTTTATAGATTTCGTAGCAGTGACATTTGAAACAAGACCTTTGTAAGTCTAGTAGATGTCTCTTACTCCTCATCCAATAGCTTGTCCACAACTTTGTAAAATTATCATGCAACTAGTGTCTTTCAAAAATACAGAAATTCAATCAACCAGATAAATGGGGTATATGTTATTGTTCATTAATGCATTGACAATGTTTCACATATTTACACAACAAAGAACTTTTCCATCTGAACTTTGTTCTCAAATATTCTAACTATATCAATATCAATTTTAGAAAAACAACCAAGCAAGATCAAACTAGATTGAGAATTAACTCACTTCTTTTAATAGAAAATAAATTCTCATAGTTGCAGAGGTACCTTGAATGAAGTTGGTTCCTGTATCAATTTTCTCAAGTGCAGGAACACAGAATGCAGCAGTTTTCCCTGTACCATTTTTAGCTCTGGCGAGTATATCACTTCCAGCCAAAGCAATAGGAATGCTTTGCTCCTGGATGGGAGAAGGCCTTTCAAAACCCTTTTCATATATGCCCATCAACAGCTCCCGTTTAAGAAAGTAATCTTTGAACTCATTTCCTTTTGTTGAAGTGGCATCCTCATTGAAATAAAACATATTTCGTGAGGCAGGAAAATAAGCAACAAAAGCCAAATTGTTCGCTGAACGATACATTCTGCATAAAATTTCTCCTCCGGAAATTGAATTGAAGAAAGGAATTTTCAAAGATAAAAGGAGATCAACACTTGAATACCACTCCACATTTGAGGCCATTATATTAAAGGTGATACAAGCGGTTACTGCTTTTTCACCTGCCACATAAGCCTCCTCCGCGTGTCCATGGGAAAACATTTGCGTGCATGCATGCATATCCAAGTGTCATTGTGCATGTCCTTATATGTGAGGAGCGTCGGTGTTTTGCAAGGTGAATCCAACTAAGAAAGAGGTGAAATAAAGGCGAGAAACAGTAATTTGGCGGTTACGGTTTCAGCCATAACTTACATGAGAAGAAAAAGACAAAAACATGATCGTTTTTCACAACAATCTTAATGTTGTGTTGAATTCCAACTTCCAAGCTTCTCAAGCTACTAATTGCAATGTTTTTAGTCCAGAACAAAAAAATGGCTGATAAGTACGTGTCCACCAAACTTGCAGCACCATATACTACTGAAATTCGCAAGCAATTCGAATAAGAATTTGAATAGGATACATACTATGAGATGGTTGGTCATAAATTAAAATATCAAAATTGTGGAGGGAACAAAACTGGGAAAAAAACTAGGATGATAAAACACTGAAGCTATTCCTACAATTCAATAATTTAGGCGTAGAATTCTGATAGAGGTCACAAGATTACAACATTGTCCAATAAAAGGAAAAGCATGCAGAAGAACAGAATCACTGGATCATTTCTCTGACAGTGATCAATGAACTGACTCATGCATCCAAAACCTTCTATCCCAGATTCCCGGTATGTGTATACTAAGAGATAGTTGCAGTAAAATGATCCAGATCTCATGTGCATATATCCATACAGCAACAACTGCCCTCCTTAATTTACCCAACTATTAACTTGAGCAACTAAGAGAATACATTAAACAAGTACATCTCAACGCATGCAGTTGAGTTAGGATAATTCTATAGAGTTGTTAATATAGATCACCTTGCCTACTCTACTCAACAGTATGAGGCCTTTAATGCTATGCGAATATATTGTGATTTGTCAACAACTCCAAAAGGAAGTAATGATGGATTAAATTTAAATCATACCTTAGTGTCATATTGTGTATCAGGGGTGGAAAAATCATTCAATCCTCCCAATCTTCAAAGCAACAATCAGAGCCTACATTCAACAGCTCCAAAGAGTAAGTATAGATTGAAATCGAAACCATACCTAAGTGTTTTATTATGTATCGGCAAGTGGAAAATAATGATTCGACTGTCCTAATCTTCAAAGCAACAATCAAAACGAAAATTCGTTGTTTATTAATTGCAGAGAATTTATGATATCTTATGCGCACCATTGCATGAAAATATGAAATATCAGTGTTCAGGGGATAACTTATCTTCCAACTAAACAAAATCAGAACGCCAAGACGAGAAGGTCCAAGTTCCTATTTTAGAAGGGAATATACAGAGAAATGATAAAATTGATGTAAAGGAATCAAGAATTAATTATACCATGGCGTTTGGCAAAATACTGTGAAAGTTTTAAAAAGAATATTTCTGCCCTGAATAAACAAAATTGATTAATGTACGTGAATTGTGGCGTCAGGCTGCGCGGACGCAGTGCTTCTAACTTCCTGTGAAGAATCAGAAATAGAGGAATCGGTAGGTTCCTCCTCGTCCATTGCTGTGGTCAATCCGGCACTGCTCGCTGGTGATACAGTTGCCGCATTTTCTGATAATCCGGAAATACGGTTATGGAAATCCTGTTTCACAGCTCCACCAAAACTTCGACCACCGCCAATCCCAGCGGATACCGCCCTATTGTATCACCACGCACGCGCGCGCGCACACACACAAAAACGCATATGCACAGAGAGCACAAATAATTGGCATCTTCTGCCTAGGTAAGGCATTCTGCGATTATTCATAAAAAATAATTGTTGTATTTAACATTTAAATGGTACCAACCTCAAAATCGAAGTAGCTATGAATTAATTACAAAAGAATTCCAATAAACAAACAGAAACACGAAATTAACTGCAAAAACACGAACCAGACCCGCTTGATTCTTCTGCGAATTGCAGAAATTTCTAAAATTTAATTTCTGCGTGATTTTTTTTTTTAAAAAAAAATCACGCATCGTGAAAAAAACCAACTATATATAGACACACGAATATACTATATATATGTATACATGTAAATTATACTTCTACACCTCCTGTGGGAGAGCGATGTCAGCAAGATCCGGCCTCGGAGAGCCGACGGTGGGCGGCTCGATTTCTGAGGACGATACGCTTCTCTTCAAGCTCATAGTCTTGGTGAGATGAGAGTAGCTTCCCTTCTGCTTGAATAACTGCGCAAAGTGAGGCTTGCAGTAGAGAATTCCATCCAGTGCGGCGTAGGAAGCCGTCGTCAGGTGGCAACCGCCGTGGGCACACCTGAAGCATGACTTGTGGTAAAATTCACCCTCCATTGTCACCTGCACAATTCGATCCCGCCCCTCTATTTTTAAACTAACTATTAATTAATTAGTTGTAAATAAATTAAATTAATAGTAGTAATTAGTAATTAATACCTTCTCCAGGGGGTAAACTGTCTTTTTACAGACCTGGCATTTGTCCACAGTTCCAGAGAAATAGGAGGAAAGTTTGCTGGGAGTCCTATTCTGTAATTTTAGACAAGACGGGGTAATTTAATTTCACAACTTTTTTTTACTGCACGTATATAAGCATTTCATTTGTTATCATCAGTATTCGGATTTCTCGATGAGAAATTTACCAGTTGTGCTTGCATGCCAGCTGAAAATATAACAAAGAAAAGTGCGTATATTAATTACTGTAGTGTAAAAAATAATAATAATAATAATAATAATAGATGATCAAATGATGGTAATTACGTGTGGTCAATTTTTTGGAGGAAAGGCTGCCAGTTTCCTTAAAGAGCTGTTCAAAATGAGGCTTGCAGTATAGTTTCCCCTCCAGAACTGAGTAATTGCTCAGCTGTTGAATGATTAACATTTATACCATGTATATATATATATATATTTATATATTTATATATTTATATAAATGCAAAATTTAATTATGTGTTAAAAAAGGATGATCAGAAATGAAAGAAAATTTTTCAAAATTAAATACTATCATACAGCAAGACGGCCATTGCAATCGCTGCATCGGAAGCATGTGTTGTGATAAGGCACTCCATCGGCAGATACCATTTCTGCCATATACACAGTTTTATCGCAAGCTTTGCATTTCTGCGTTGTGCCGTAAGTAGCATTAGACATTTTTTCTTTCCCTTTATATTTTTTTATCCTTTTTCCGAAGAATGGCTGGTTTTTTTGTGTTTATGCAATTTGGAGGAGAATTAAACCAATAAAAAAAAGGGGTAATATCTATCCTCCAAACGATAATTGTCCTAAGCAAAATGGAAAGAAAACAAAAAGCAAAAAGAATTTTTTTTTTTGGGGGGGGGGGGGGGGGTTGGTGTGGGAGGTTCTTTTGCAATTGTATAAGTTGTAAGTTTATAGGGTGAGAATTAAAGAAAATAGTGGATCTGATGAATTCTGGCCGATATTGAGGATAAAAGTGGTGGATGTTAATTCACCATAACTTTCTATATTTGTGGTAACTATGCTATATGTAACATAATTGATCTTACTGTCAATAATTGTTTTTTTTTTTTTTGCTGTACTACTGTCAATAATTGTTGATTGTTCTTTGCCTATTCCAAAATAATATCTCCATATCTTTTCTTTCAATAAGAATAAGAATGACTAGTAGTAGTATTTTTTTGCATGATAATTTAAGTCGGAATAGATGAGGTATAATTATGGTGAATTATAATTTTCATTAATTAATTTATTTATTTAATGAAATGATTGTGAGTAGTTTAAAATTTTAATTAATTAATTTATTTGTGTGATTTTGTAAGTTTATTTTTTTTTAAAAAAAAAATCTATATATAGGTGGATACACCAATAAAATACTGCGAAGAATATTAGTGTAAATATGCTGGAAGATTACTTACGGTTGTTCGTTAATGTCATTGCACCAGCAATATGGTTCAGGTGCTGGGAGCATTTTTCCCAGTATATGCTGAGAGTTTTGGAACATTTCGTACGTGCCAATACCACGTGCCAACCATTTCTGAAGATAATTGCAAGGAAAAGAAAAATCACCGATTTTCTTCAATTTGCTCAGCTTCACTTCCGTCGGACTCAGCACTGATAATTTCATTGGAGCAGGGCAATATCGAAAATTGGCTCAATGATTTTCATTCTTATCTGATGAGATTTCCCATTTTATCTTTCCAGAATGGATAGCAGTTTCTCTCTCAGTGCTTCAGCCTTCGCCAATGCCTCCTCGCCGTTTCAGTTCTCTCGCCAACCATTTTTCCATGCCAAGAAATCCAATTTTCTGGCATCGCCTGGTAGGAAATCCAGAAAGTTCCCCTGTTTTGCATCAAAAGATGACGCGAACCTCAGCGATTGGGAGCAGATGGAGCTAAAGTTTGGGAGAATGATAGGTGAAGACCCCAAAGTCACCTTAGCGAAGGTCATCTTCTTTTCCTTTGGATTGAATTACATTTGAGTTTTGCTACTTGAAGTTATTTATTTGGTGAAATTATGTTTAGGTGGATTGTTGTTTGTTTTTTATTGCACTGGAATGCCCTGAATTTGATGTTCTATTTAGGTTTGCTATAATGTACTGGTGATCATTTGAAATTTTCAGATAATGGGTAGGAAGTTAAATCCGGATATGTCTTATTTGGAAATTGAGAAATTATTGGAGAAGAAGAAGGGCAAAAGGTTGGATGAAGATATAGAGGAGATTCCATTTGATGTCTCTGATGGAAGGAAATTACAGAATTCTGTTCAAGGATTGAATTTGGTACGACCTGTGCCCAAAAAAGGAACCAAGTTTGAGGCAGCAGATAAACCAGTTAATGCCGAAGCTAAAAATTCTAATCCGCCAGTTACAAAGCCTACAAAAGGGACTAAAAGCAGTGTTCCGGATGTTATTTTGCGTAAGCCGAGTTCCTACTATGTGAATGATGCTGCGGGTGGAAAATCTTCCTTGCTCAGTTTGAAGCCAAACCTGTCATTGAAAATGGGAAAAGAGACTCAGAAGGATAGGTTTAGTGATATTACATTGTTGAAGAAACCTGAGCCGATGATGGCTGAGTCCAAATCAGAGGAAGGGAATGGCCAGTCTGACGGAAATGATGGAATAAAGGATCAAATTGGAGATGAGACTTCATTTGCCAAAAGCGATTCAGCCATACTGTTACAAAAACCAGAGGTTCACAATTTCAATGAGGAAGAGCAAGAATTATCTAAAGAGTATATTGAGTCTAGTTCCAGTGCTGCTGTGACTAAGAACGAATTAGGTGTTTCTCCCACCGATGATCAACTGGCAGTTGCTTCGGGCAACAATCTAAACCAATTCCAGGAAACCAGTCAAACAGATTCTGGAGGGGATAAAGGGTCTACAACAGGTAGATTGATTAAATTAGCCCATGGAATATTTTGTTAAGATGTTAAATATACCAAGTTGGTATCATAAAAATTGAATTCATTTTTATAATGTCTTGGTTCTTTTTCAAGAATTGCAGACTGACAAGTTATCTAGTGGGAAATCATTGTCTTCTAATGATCCTGATGGAAGTAGTCCTGCGACAAGTATGGATACTGTGCTAATAGGAAAACCAAAAAGGTATGCCGCTTCTTTTGATTGTCCCTTTCCTGCCGCTGGACATGATTTTCTACTCTTGGTCTGCTGGTCCACTTTTGACTGTGATGTTGTTTTATAGATTAGATCGCTCTACTAGAGCAGCAGAACAGAAAGTTTTGGAGGAAGCAAGTTCCATGATTCCTGGAAGCCTGGGGAATCCTTCAGAGCTTGAGAACTTCCTTGCAAACTCACCTATTAAGGTTGGTCATCGCCTTTACTTCATTACAAAAGATGGGAAGCGGTTTCCGGAAAAATTTGACTGTTGTTATACATTTAGGAGCGGGAGGGCGTTGACTGGTCTAGGGCTGAAGGATTGGTTAAGACAGGGGAAAGAGCAGAAGTGGAATTGATCAGCTCCAGCGTTAGAGGATTTGTGGTTAGTTAACTTGCTACTGTATTCGCTTAATTTCGATGGGTTAATAAAGCTAGTTTAACATCATTTTTTATCTATATTTTTGTCTTCGTTTTCAGGCATCATTTGGCTCCTTGATTGGATTTTTACCGTATCGAAATCTTGCTGCCAGGTGGAAATTCATAGCTTTTGAGTCATGGTTAAGAAGAAAAGGTTTAGATCCATCCGACTATAGGCAAAACTTGGGTGTGATTGGAACTTATGAAGCTATTAGCCCGATTACTACATCCGAATCTTCAGTAGGGTCTGATATTGTCAATATCGAGGATGGGAATATAACATCAGATATGAAACTGGAGGAACTTTTCATGATCTATGATCAAGAGAAGCTCAAATTCTTATCATCTTTTGTCGGGCAGGTCAGGATGACTAGATTCGAAGTTGAAACTCTTATTCTTTATGGTGCTATGTATACACATCTTCCGATGCTTGCAGAAAATCAAGGTGGGTGTTGTATTGGCTGACGGAAGAACACGGAAGCTTATATTTTCAATTAAACCCAAAGAGAAGGAAGAACTGGTTGAAAAGAAAAGAAGCCTTATGGTAAGAAGTCTGTCTTTCATTCGTCTGATTACTTGTAGGTAACTGACTCCTTACAAAATGTACAAATGGAAATTGTCATGGTTGAATTTCTGGTTATTCAACCTTGTCTGGCAAACCGATACATGATTGCTTATTCAAGTATTAGAGGCTTACCTGGAATTAGAAAGTCCTGACCACATAATCTGCTTTACTGTTAATAGCTTGAAAATCGCATTGCTGTAAATCTCATTAATGTAATTCAATAGAACTTTTCATATTTTACTTTGCGTGACCTGATATATTTTAGTTCTGACATGGAATGTTGTGTAAATTGAAAATGCCCCAACTGTAGATTACCATTTACCACCAAAAGAATTGCAAACTTAAAATTCAAAATATTTGAAATCACCTAAAATTCAAAATATATGAAATCAATAATATTCTCCTGCGTAACCTGGGAAATAATAATCCCTCACCAGCCACATTTTTGGTGAATCCAAAAGCAAGAATTTTTTATGATAAGCTGTAATTGTAAGTGTTGCGTTTTTTAAAAGTGTGTTAAATTTTGTGAAGTCTACAATATTCGTTACCCTTTTTACAGTTGGATCTATCCTGTGTTTGCAGGCACAGTTGCAAATTGGAGATGTTGTCAAGTGCTGCATAAAAAAAATTACATACTTTGGTGTCTTTGTTGAGGTAAACAAAAAGTTCTACTATGGTCTGCAGTGAATTTAGTCTGCCTTGTGTTATTCTGGTGTATGATGAAATTTAATTGTGCTTATGCATATTGGTGTTCTAAATGGTTTACAGTTGGAATAGCTGTACAATGCCGCATGTTTCTGTTCATACATGTAACATACTTATCATTTGATGATAGGTTGAGGGGGTACCTGCACTCATACATCAGACAGAAGTCTCGTGGGATGCCACTTTGGATCCTACATCATACTTCAAAGTTGGTCAGGTATCTCATTCTGACATATGAAAGATTCATTCACCTCCATAATTGATACTTTGGCATTTGTCTATGCTTGTATTTTTTTCTCAGGAAAAATTTATTTGATTGCAGATTGTTGACGCAAAAGTTCACCAATTGGATTTTTCACTTGAACGGATATTTTTGTCATTGAAGCAAGTAACGGTAATTGATACAAACTGTTGCTTAGAAAGTATTCCACCAAAAAAAAAGGGTAGTACTACTATTTGACAAGAAGTTTATCATTCATCTTAATGAAAACATCCAATAATTGACTTCACAAATACAAGTAGAGTTGTCAAATTTTAAGGGGGAAATGAAGCTGTGTGTCATGTCTAAAATTTGCTCATTCGCTATAAAAGAGAAGATAGTTTGCATTCGCCATTTACCAAAAAAGAGAAGATAGTTTGCATGCAGTAGTTTATTGCAAATAAAATGTTCTTGTCTCTCCTGTTTCAGCCAGATCCATTAACAGAGACCTTGGAGGCTGTGATTGGTGATCAGGATCCCATGAGCTTTAGACTTGAAGCAGCAGAAGCAGATGATGAGGTTATACAAGTCTATACTTGACTTCTTTTGACTTTCTTAACATAATTAATCTGGATACCAATGTTTTGTAATATTGTCTAGTGGCCTGATGTGGAATCGCTCATCAAAGAACTACAACAAGTTGATGGAATCCAATCGGTGTCAAAAGGGCGCCGTTTCTTGAGCCCTGGTTTGGCACCAACATTTCAGGTGAAGTTAATTAACTTGACAAAAAGGAAAAGTCCTTTTTACTATGTCTATATGTAGCATCCAATGGTTCGAAATCAAAAAGGAAAAGGAATATTTATATTTATTCGTATTTACTTCCCTCAGCAGAGTATATGAACCCAATGGTTTGCATCACTCTTGCAGGTATACATGGCGTCCATGTTCGAGAATCAGTACAAGTTGCTTGCTCGAGCTGGAAACAGAGTGCAGGAGGTTAAACCGTCACACTCCATTTTATTTTTGGCTTTGCAATATTGCTCCAGCAAACTATTTCACTTATTACGTCATTTTCCTTACACTTGTCAGGTGATTGTGCAAACCTCCCTGGGCAAAGAGGAGTTGAAATCTGTTATCATGACCTGCACCAACAGGGTAGATTGAAAACTAGCTTCCCGCTCCTCAGTTTTATCCCCCTGCAGGCTGCAACCAGAAATGGCTTTCCCATATGAAGCACTGCCAACATCTATAACCTTAATTTCATAAGGAATTATTGCGACAATCTGAGACATAGTATTTAATTTAGATCACTCCATTCAGCAGCCAGCCAGAGTTTTGTTTGGGCAGAGTATTATGTTAAGGTTTTATATGCTGGTAGTCGAGTTTTGACTGTGTTGTAAAGCTGTAGGGTGTGAAACTGTGAATTATGGGAATTTATTAGTTGTATTGGTTAATTAGTTTGTAATTAAAGTATGGCGTTCTGTATTTTCCCACTGCTGGAGAATTATTAATGATAGCTTGAGGTCTCATCCGGGCTTCCAATGGTTTCATATTATTTGCAACTCGGTGGTATATTCTATTGCTAAGCGTGGTGCGACATCTATTGAAGTAAGTTTTTTTTTTTTTTTTGGCTCCTCCCTTCCCCCATTTGTTGTACTCCCTCCGTCCCATTAAAAGTGGCCACTTTCTTTTGGGCACGGGAATTTAGGTTGTGGTGTTTAGTAGTTAAAGTAGTGTGGATAAATTTGACTAATCCATCCATCTAATTTATTGTAATACCCTAAAAGTTGGCTATGTTGATAATATTTTTCTAAAGAAAGAAGTTGGTATAGATTATTTAAAAGAAAATAAAGTCACTAGAGAAATATATTTTCCAAGAAAAAAATATTGGATGATATTATTTAAAATGAATTACTTTTCAAGGAAAAATAATTCAGTAATATATTTTCGAAGGGAAAATATTTATTAAAGAGAAATAAGTATTTGACAGTAGTTGTAATTAATTATTATTTTTCTTACAACTTTTATATTAAGTATAGTTGATTTTATTATTGAACTCAAAATTATCAATAACCTATTGACAGTAATGTGAGACTTCCGTTCTATAGCTTATAAGTTCGAACCCATTATTTATATTATAAAATATTATTTTACAAAAATAAGCAAAAATAATAATAATAGAATCGGCTAACTAAATAAAAGAGAGAAGCAACAGAACGGCAATACAATGTAAGGAATTAAAGTTGGAAAAAATAATAATAAAGGAAATGCACATCAGTATAGGTAATACCTGGCATGAAATGAGGATCAAGAAAAAAAGATAGTATACACGTACATGCATTCACCAATACGTGTAGTAGCAAATTAGGGGACAAGATTTAAAGCTATGTATAGGGTAGGAGAATCAGCAAGGCTATGAAATTTTTTTTAACAAAAAAATGCATGCTATCACCGCCCCTTCGGCTATAAATACCGGGCAAAGAAGTGTGCATGGACATAGAACAACTATAGAAAATAATGAAGAGAAGTGAGAGGGAAGTCTAGATTGTAAGCTCGTGGTGAGCATATTCAAGTTTCTAAAAGTTAAGTAGCTCTCGTTGGAAGAAACTGTAAGTAAATTTTTGTTCTGCGGGCTTTGTCCCAAAAGTATTTTTGCATGTCTAAATTCCTTTGTGTTTTAATAATTCTATGGTTTATTCATGCAATGATTTATGCAGAGGTTATGTCCCATTATGTGTTTAAATATTTTGGGCTATGCCATGCATGTGAAAGATTATATTTCAGTGTATGACATGTGAATTATGGAATTATTATGCGAGATATACCCCAGAGGTGGATATCTTCGTGAGATATTTCGTGGGATTATCCAAGGGACTCCGGAGTCCCATGAACAGGATTGTGTTTGACCAAGGGTCTCACAGTCGTTTTCTAGATCGCAAGGTAGGGCCATCATTGTGTACTCATATTTTGACTTCGGTCATTATGAGGGCATGCTAGGTCCTATGAGATACCCCGGGTGTAGGCATCATAGTCGAGCTTGAATTATTGCAACTGGTTTGACATGCCATTTACTGTTGAGTAATATTAAATTGTTTTTGTCCAAGGGACAATAATTTACTTGCTCAGCCAGTGGGCTGATAAACTTTACTTACTCCTTTTTACAGGGTTTGATATATGTGGACTCTACTAGGAGGCATGGGCACGGGCATGAGTGTCAGTATCACTTTACACTGGTTATTTTAATTTTTTTTATTAGCCATAAAATTGACTTTTGAATAGAAAATCATAGTTTATCATATTTTGTAAATTCTAATATTTGACCTGAATGAAATATATTCTTTTAAATTTATTTAACCGTGCTTTCGCAAATTAGCTAGTAAAGTCTTATTTTTAAACTTTAGTTAAAATGAAAAAATAGTTTTCGCAGCGGTAAATTATAATCGTCATATTTTATAAATTGTATTATATTATTCCAAAGATATATTTTTATAAATAATAAGTCAGTTTAAAGTATGGTTATAATTAAATTTAAAAATAGCCTTAGCGCTTTTCGATTAAGTTAGCAAATGCAAGGCAAATGCGAGCTTAATCGGGAGGCGTGGCGGTAACAACTCCGGGTTCCCGTTGGTAACTTCCGCTGCAAAGCAAGGCGTGGAAACGGGGGTGTTACAAGGTGGTATCAGAGCATTGGTTTAAAAAAAAAAAACAAAAATCCTTTTGGAGTCAAAATCTTTATTTTTTGAGTCAAAATCCTATTAGACTTTTTGAAAGAAAAGAAGTACTTCTTTCGGCTTAGGAAAAAAAATATCAGTTATTTTGGGATGGGACACATCGCACTTGCATTAGGCACAGTTCGTATAGTTATTATGTTTTGTAATTGCATTGTATCCATGGCAATATTTTTTTTCTAAATGAGTGATAAATAATTTAAAGATCTAAACGAAGAACAATATTTTACAAAAGGAGCCCAAAAGGGGATGACTCATAAGAAGAAAGAAATACGAAGATTAGATGATAGAAAGCCCTATGCCTCGAAGGCTTGATAATCAAACATGAGGATGTAATCTATTCTTTGCGAGAAAAAAAAATGAGAGTAAAGAATTCCTTGGTAAACTTCTTCCACCACAGTGTGGGAAGTGAGGTCAACAACATCTCCCGTGGCAATGCACTGGAAGTTGGGAATGCTACCGATATGGAAAAGTTAGACATATCACTAGAAATTTATACATCAGAGTAGAGAACCCTAAAGAAACTAGATTTTTAGAAATCTGCTAATATCATGTTGATAACACTTAGTAAGTTTAAAAGATTTTGTATTACGTTTTGAAATTCTATTATCATGCGCTGGTTCTGGCTAGTTAATGAAAATACCGATGATTATGCGGTTCGTCTATTTCTTACCGAAGATGTGTGATCTATCTTTTCTGACTCACTAACCTCTAGACTATTACTAGGAAGTTATGAACTTCAGCTTGGCTGGTAAAAACGACCTTTAGCAGGATAGGGTAGTTACGGCTCACTCTTGAAGTAGTGGTTCAAAAACAAGTGGAGAAATGAAAAAGTTAGGGAGATTATATCGAAATGGTTAATAAATTCCAATCACCTCAATATAACGTCCAACATAACCCAACTAAACTAGAATGGTGGATTGTGTCCTTCGAAAAGCTACTCGAGACAGTAGAATGCCCTGAAGAAGGTAAGATGAGAGTAGTTACATTCTTCCTAAAAATAATAGCGAATACTTTGTATAGGTCACAACAAGACCGCCAAGTTATGTTGAAGAAATTTCAAAGGAGTCCGAGGTAACAATTTTACCCACTCAGCCTAAAAAAAAAAAAAAAATCCAAATGTGAAGAGTTTGTTACTCTTCAAAAAGGTAGTTGATCCGTACAAGAGTACTATGTTAAAAGTAAGAACTCTTGAGATTTGCTCCAAATCTGGTAGCAAAGGATCAGACCAAGGCCAAAAAAAAAATTCATGCTTGGTTCAAACAAGTATATCCGAAAAATGTTCGGTGAGGAGAAATTTACAATTTTATGAAAAGTATAAGATTAAACTATAACTGTCGAGAAAGTCAAGGATAACTGTCAAACGGAAAATTTCCAGCAGAACAACATAACAAGTTATCCTATCCAATCTAATATATGGAACCAATACACATCCTGTGTAACAGGCGCAACAAAAGGTATTCAACTCACCAGTGTCTACAAGGTGAAGAATGTTAATGTTGTGGCTTGGAACATCATAGGGCCACAACTTGTGGTTTAAAGTTTGAACCTAACCGACTTCGGCCCAATTTGCGAAAAGAGGATTAATATTAGAAAATATAAAGACTTAAAAATAATAAAGGGGATCAAGGGCAACAGCCATCTTTCCATATGAATCCAGAAGTAGTCAATAGAGCTATATCACATCAAGGTGGACTTAATCAAGGAAGGCTGAACGTAGTCAACCAAGCGGACCTGCAAGATGTTAAAGATAGTTCGAAAATACTTTTGGAAATAAAAACTCCAAAGTTCATATTTTATTTGATTTTGGAGCTACTCGTTCATTCGTATCTCGTAAAAAACTGTCCGAATTTGGACTCGATAAAACCTAGGAGATAGACCTAGGAATTTCCTTACTCAACGAAGCAGTTGTTAACCACTCAAAATGCTACGAGGAAGTTCCATTTTTCTAATTCAAACAAAAGTTTTGAACAAATATATAACCTCAATCTCAGTAAAAGAGAGTCAACGCTCAATCGTTGAACAACTTTCACATTCGGGGATAAAGCACATTTGAAATCTGGAAGAAAAGATTTGAATCTGCAAACTCGATTTCCCGTTGATCTCACAGAATTTGAGTTACAAAGTTCTGATGTTATCTTGAGGAATGGATTTGGCTTACACAAAATCAAGCCACCATTAACTGTGCCCAACAAAACATAACAATGTTGGGGCCCAATAAGCAACGAGCAGTGAAGGTTATTTCATCAATGCAATTGGCAACACTAGTAAGAAAAGGAACCCCTTTATCTTTGTTATGTCCAGAGTTTGGAAGCAAGGATGTAGGAATAGATGATATTTCGGTAGTGCGAGCGTATCTAATGTATTCCCTATCGATATTTCTGAAATGCCACCCGAACGTTAGATAGAATTCACGATCGACTTCAGGCACGAAACACATATTAAAAGCTCCATACCAAATGGCACCAACTGAAACAACGGAATTGATGGAGTAACTCGAGGACCTTTTACAAAAATGATACATTCAACTCGATACATCCCCGTAGGGAGCACGTGCACTATTTGTACGAGGGATGGACAGTGACATGAGGCCCTTTGTTGATTACAGCGGCATCAACGAGAAAGCAATGAAGAATAAATACATATTACCATAAATTAATGACTCCTTGAACAACTCAAGTGAGTCAGAATCCATTCAAAGATTGATTGAGATCCAAATATCACCAATTTAGGATATCCCAAAGACAAGAATTAGAACACATTGTCGACATTACAAATTTACCATGACGTCGTTTGGATTAACCAAGCTCGAGCGGTATTCATGGCTCTCATGAACAATGTATTCCGACAACTATTAAACAAATCTATAGTTGTCTTCATTAACGACATATTGGTCTACTTCAAGAATGAGGAAGAACACGAACAACATCTATACCAAGTCCTGCAAACACTAAAAAAACCATCAATTGTATGCCAAATAGTTTAAACGTGACTTTTGGCTAAACAAAGTTGCACTCCTCGGTCACGTTGTCTTTACCGATGGAATATCAGTTGACCATGCTAAAGTAGTTGCGGTAAAGAATTGGCCTATACCAACTTCGAAATCAAAATAAGAACTTTTCTCGATTTGGCAGGCTACTACATGAGATTCCTCAAAGACTTCTCGAAAATTGCGAGACCACTAACACAAAATTTGAAAAATGATCAAAGGTTATATAAACATCCGAGTGCAAAATTGCATTCCAAACATTAAAGGAAAAACTAACCACGACACCAGTCCTTACCTTACTCATTGAAAATGACGATTTTGATGTTTATAGTAACGATTCCAGAATTGGATTGGGATGCGTGTTGACGACTAAGACTAAATAAGGAGAATTAACCAACTCTTGATTTGGAGTTAGCCACAGTTGCCTTCTCTCTGAAGATCCGAAGACGTTATTTGTTCGGCCAAAGTTGTCAAATATATACTGACTACAAAAGTTTAAAATATATCTATACTCAAAAGCACTCAAAAAGTCCCAAAAGGGAATGTTAGAATTGATGAAGGATTACAAATTCGGCATCGTGCATCACGAGGAAAAAGCCAATAAATTGTGGTTGTTGCACTAAGCTGAAGGTCAAAAAATTTTACTAATACAAGAATCTTATCGCCTGAATTATACATATAATTGGTCTGCTTAGACATTGAGTGGGAATAACAAAGTACGCTCGCTCAACTAATCAATGTTCAACCAACTATTTTTACGAAATCCGAGAAAGACAGGCTGGTGACGTCAAATTAGAAAGAGTCAAATAAAAGATAACTCAAGGTGAAGCTACGAACTTTCAAATTCATAAAGACGGCAGTATTCAAATTTAAAGGTCGCTTGTGCATTCCAAAGGCATGTGAGGACCTCAAAAGATGTATCCACGAGGAGGGACATGGAACTCCTTATTCGGTGTACCCTATAGGAGGTAAGTTATAAACGGCTTAAGTAACAAATCTTTTAGTGGCCTGTACTGAAGTGAAGGGTAGCAGAATTCGCAGAAAAGTGCATCATCTATTAAAGGTCAAGGCCAATCAGAAGAAACCTCCTGGATTCTTAAAACCAATTGGTGTCCCAAAATCGGTGATTGCTAACTTGATAGTATTTCCATAAACTTTGTATCAGGATTACCATAGACACCCAACTGTAGTGATAAGATATTGGTTATTGCTAAACGATTAAATTATAGCAACTATATTCATACCCATGAAAGAGACGTTGAATATAGATCAGCTAGCCAGGGCTCATATCAAGAATGTTGTACGAAGGCATGGGATTTCTTAAGGTATCGTTTTCGATCGATATCATCGATTCATCTCGAATTTCTGGACTAATTTACAAGAGCCATAAGTACTAGAATAATTATGAGCATAACATTTCACCCATCAACCGATGGATAAATAGAGAGAATAATCCGGTCTCTTGAAAACATGTCAAGAGCTTGCGCTTTAGAAATCAAATTAAGCCGAGAAAGTCACCTAACACAAGTAGAGCTTAGCTATAATAATAGTTATCATACTAATATTGACATGGCACTATTTTAAATGGATTATCTATTAAAAAGGGCTTAACAGAAGTCCTTATTACATTGGATCATTCGATATCATTGTCAAAGTTGGTGTAATAGCATATCAATTGGACTTGCCAGAAGAATTATCTCAAGTTAATGAGTACCACCATAATCTTCAGATAGTGATTCCCTAAGAGATTATTCAATTAGATGGTGATCTTACTTACGAAGAGAGGTCAGTTAAGATCCTACTTACTATAGAACGAGCCACAAGGCTCCAAGTCATTCGCATAGTCAAAGTCCAATGGTTAAACCATGCCGAGAATGATGCCACATGGGACTAAGGTAGAAATGCAAGCCAACTATCCAAAGCTATTTCTTAAAAATCGATTCAGCTATGGGGACATAGCTGTAAAAACAAGTGGGGGAGGATGTCATACCCATAATAAGAGTAGGATAAGAAAATTTTAATTATGTGCAAGCCTTACCCTATTTTCGTTTTGCAATAGTTATTTAGTAAACTTCGAGGGCGAAGTTTGTTTATAAGGAGGGTAGATTGTAATACCCTAAAAGTTGGCTATGTTGATAATATTTTTCTAAAGAAAGAAGTTGGTATAGATTATTTAAAAGAAAATAAAGTCACTAGAGAAATATATTTTCCAAGAAAAAAATATTGGATGATATTATTTAAAATGAATTACTTTTCAAGGAAAAATAATTCAGTAATATATTTTCGAAGGGAAAATATTTATTAAAGAGAAATAAGTATTTGACAGTAGTTGTAATTAATTATTATTTTTCTTACAACTTTTATATTAAGTATAGTTGATTTTACTATTGAACTCAAAATTATCAATAACCAATTAACAGTAATGTGAGACTTCCGTTCTATAGCTTATAAGTTCGAACCCATTATTTATATTATAAAATATTATTTTACAAAAATAAGCAAAAATAATAATAATAGAATCGGCTAACTAAATAAAAGAGAGAAGCAACAGAACGGCAATACAATGTAAGGAATTAAAGTTGGAAAAAATAATAATAAAAGAAATGCACATCAGTATAGGTAATACCTGGCATGAAATGAGGATCAAGAAAAAAAGATAGTATACACGTACATGCATTCACCAATACGTGTAGTAGCAAATTAGGGGACAAGATTTAAAGCTATGTATAGGGTAGGAGAATCAGCAAGGCTATGAAATTTTTTTTAACAAAAAAATGCATGCTATCACCGCCCCTTCGGCTATAAATACCGGGCAAAGAAGTGTGCATGGACATAGAACAACTATAGAAAATAATGAAGAGAAGTGAGAGGGAAGTCTAGATTGTAAGCTCGTGGTGAGCATATTCAAGTTTCTAAAAGTTAAGTAGCTCTCGTTGGAAGAAACTGTAAGTAAATTTTTGTTCTGCGGGCTTTGTCCCAAAAGTATTTTTGCATGTCTAAATTCCTTTGTGTTTTAATAATTCTAGGGTTTATTCATGCAAGTGATTTATGCAGAGGTTATGTCCCATTATGTGTTTAAATATTTTGGGCTATGCCATGCATGTGAAAGATTATATTTCAGTGTATGGCATGTGAATTATTGAATTATTATGCGAGATATACCCCATAGGTGGATATCTTCGTGAGATATTTCGTGGGATTATCCAAGGGATTCCGGAGTCCCATGAACAGGATTGTGTTTGACCAAGGGTCTCACAGTCGTTTTCTAGATCGCAAGGTAGGGCCATCCTTGTGTACTCATATTTTGACTTCGGTCATTATGAGGGCATGCTAGGTCCTATGAGATACCCCGGGTGTAGGCATCATAGTCGAGCTACATGTGGATTGAATTATTGCAACTGGTTTGACATGCCATTTACTGTTGAGTAATATTAAATTGTTTTTGTCCAAGGGACAATAATTTACTTGCTCAGCCAGTGGGCTGATAAACTTTACTTACTCCTTTTTACAGGGTTTGATATATGTGGACTCTACTAGGAGGCATGGGCACGGGCATGGGTGTCAGTATCACTTTTACACTGGTTATTTTAATTTTTTTTATTAGCCATAAAATTGACTTTTGAATAGAAAATCATAGTTTATCATATTTTGTAAATTCTAATATTTGACCTGAATGAAATATATTCTTTTAAATTTATTTAACCGTGCTTTCGCAAATTAGCTAGTAAAGTCTTATTTTTAAACTTTAGTTAAAATGAAAAAATAGTTTTCGCAGCGGTAAATTATAATCGTCATATTTTATAAATTGTATTATATTATTCCAAAGATATATTTTTATAAATAATAAGTCAGTTTAAAGTATGGTTATAATTAAATTTAAAAATAGCCTTAGCGCTTTTCGATTAAGTTAGCAAATGCAAGGCAAATGCGAGCTTAATCGGGAGGCGTGGCGGTAACAACTCCGGGTTCCCGTTGGTAACTTCCGCTGCAAAGCTAGGCGTGGAAACGGGGGTGTTACATTTATATTGGTTACATTTGAGTTTTAACCATATTTATTATTTAATGACTTAATGTTATCATAATGATGTAGAAAAGGAAAAAATAGTCAAGTGTGGTCTTGTTGGAATCGTCTAATCGTATAGTTTTAGAATATATATTTTATATAATTTTTATTTATATCTATTTTGAGATATTAATGGTTATAACATATATAGGGACTTTGTGCAGAAAGTACAATTGTCATTATTGTGGGGTTTTTAATCATGCTTATGTTAATCTAGTTTACTTAAAATGGAAAGTGACCAACCTTATTGGGACACTCCAAAAAAGAATAGTGACCAATTTTAATGGGACGGAGGGAGTACTTTTTAAAAAAAAAAATCCTCTTTGCATTCTATAGTTTATTTTTTGTTTTGAATTTTCTTATATGTTACGTTATAAGTGGATTTCTTTTTAAAGTAAACATTATTACTCATGTACGGTAAAAATGTATGGAGCCTAAACTACACATAGTGAAATTGAAACACCCCTTCAACGAGTTTCTTATTTAAAATATGCGTAAGGTGGTATACTATTATTATAAAACAATACGTATGATAATATATAAATAATTAGTATACTTTTATTTTTTGGCATTAATTATAATTATGCATATTAATTTTAAAAGACGTGATTGATAATAAAAAAAATATATAGTATTATTATTTTATAAAATGCGAAATACTATTCTCTTTGTTTTTTTAACTTCTCTACTTTTCACTGTACATAATCCAATTCACATTTTTAATTATTAATAACTCAAATTATATACAAGTGAAAATTGTTAATATTTAATATTATGAAACTACATGATTAGATGAATCCAACAATATCTCAATTGACTATGTTTTATCTTACACAACTATACTAAAAATTGAATCAAAGTTACTTAATAAATAGTATAATAATATCTCAATTGACTATGTTTTATCTTACACAACTATACTAAAAAATTGAATCAAAGTTACTTAATACTTCATCCGTCTCAATATAATTGTTATGTTCATCTTTGGCACGTATGTCTATACATATTTTTAACGGTTAATAACTTCAATTGTGTACAATGAAAAATTATAAAAACGTGATATTCTAAAACTACTATATTAGGCGAATATAATAAGTCTCACTTTATTATATTTTTCTTATATAATTATGATAAAACTTCGAATTATAGTTAAGGGCCCGTTTGGATTGGCTTTTGAAAAAAACAGAAGCCAAAAGTAGAAGCAGAAGTCAAAAGCAAAAGCATGTCACTTTTGTGTTTGGATGGAATGCTTGAAAAGCGGCTTTTTTTAAAAATATGTTTGGATGAATAAAAATGAAAAGTACTTTTGGAATGTGGTAATTACTAAAAAGGACATGCTATTTAATATGATAATAAGATATATTTATAGTGTAATTTATATTAAGTAGTGGGGATATTTAAGTCTTTGCACATTTTACGAAGTGCTTTTGGCTTCTGCTTTTGGGAGAAGCTCCACTGGGCTGCTTCTCCCAGAAGCACTTTTTTGGCTTCTCATGGTGCTTTTGCTTTTTTCCAAAAGCCAAAACAAACACCTCTTTTTTATCAGAAGTGCTTTTGGCAGAAGCAAAAGCCAAAAGCACTCCCCAAAAGTCAATCCAAACGACCTCTAAGGGCCCGTTTGGATTGGCTTTTAAAAAAAGCAGAAGCCAAAAGCAGAAGCAGAAGTGAAAGCCAAAAGCAGAAGCAGGTAACTTTTGTGTTTGGATGGAATGTTGGAAAAGCAGTTTTTTTTCAAAAGTGTGTTTGGATATGTAAAACTGAAAAGTGCTTTTGAAATGTGTAAATTACCAAAAAGGATATGCTATTTATATATAATAGTATATATTTATAGTGTAATTAAAATAAATTAATAGGGGCATTTATGACTCTGCACACATTACTAGGTGCTTTTGGCTTCTGCTTTTCGGAGAAGCACCCCCTAGGCTGCTTCTCCTAGAAGCACTTTTGCAGCTTTTCGAGGTGCTTTTGCTTTTTCTAAAAAGCCAAAACAAACACTCTTTTTTCTTCAAAAGTGCTTTTGGCAGAAGCAAAAGCCAAAAGCACTTGAAAAAAAGCCATTCCAAACATGCTCTAAATAGTGGATGGTATTCAAAAATAAAACGAAATAAATATAGTGAAACGGAAGTAGTAAATAATACTACATGAACTATGCAAAATTGCAAATGATTAAGATATAAAAAAGGTAGAGTACTTGGAAAGGTAAGAGAAACAAGATGCACAGCGCACTACTTCCAAATTCCAATTCCTCCACGATCTCAAGGAGCGAAATCAATGGCAGAGAATGCGAAGCAAGTGGGGCTTGGCAATAGAAATACGGTCGCTTTTCGGTATTTGGTTAACATGTACTGGTCCTGTACGCTGTAAATGAACTTTTACTATCATCTACTACTAGACTACTAGAAGTAGTTATATAATTTTTTTTGCTACACAGCCAATAAAGGCTAGGAAAGAAATGAAAAAACTGTAAGCAAGTAGTTATATAATTGAAATCTTTTACTAGGTTATAGCAGTAATTTTTTGGTGAACGGTTATAGCAGTAATTGAATTGTTAGTTTCATTTTAAAGTCTATATTAAAAAAAAAAATTAAATACTTCATATACTAGGACTCAGTGGCGGACGCAGAAATTTGCTGGTGGTAGGGCTGAAATTTGCTTTAAGAAAAAAAAAATACGCCCCCATCCTATTTCAAATGTCCACTATCTATTTCCGTCCATCCCATTACAATTGACATATTTTCTTATATAAAAAATTTTTGCTCCTTCAAATAAACATCACATTAACTATTTACTCCACTTTAACACAATAATGCATTCTACCTAAAATATCGTGTCCAAAAGAAATGGGTATGAGACTTCTCAAATGGGACGAAGGAAGTATGTGATTTCTTGTTTGGCACACTAAAACACGCGTGAAATGGCAAAAAATATCAAAGTTATGAACATTTTTTTCTCTTTCACATTCACACAAAATTAATCTCTTTTCAATTATATGACATTCACAAGATATTAATTTTAAGTTGCAAGGCTTTAAAAAAACTCATTTGTGGTAGGGCTTTAGAAACCAATTAATAATATACTAATATAATAATTACTATAAATTTTAAATAAATAAATACTATATTTATATTATAAAAAAAAGAGGCCCCACCCCGCCTAGGCGTGGATCCGCCACTACCACTAGGACTAACTTTGGTTCCGTGATATTATTAATATTTTGAGTTTTTGTTATTTATTGATTAATTTTAATTTAATTTTATCACAAATATATAATTATAAACAATAGTTGAGTAGTATAATTTTGTTAAAAACAATTTAATTATACTCCAATATATATGAATTTCATTTATATATTAAATTATTAAAATAATTTATTGTCAAAAAATATTAATAGTAGTAGTAGAATAGAGTGAATATTAGGGATATTTATTTACGAAAAATAAGTGGAGTTTGGGAAGGAACGGAAGAACTAAACACACTGAAGGAAACACGATCCTGTCCGTGGAAAAGAGCGGGAAAAGGACACATGAACGAACCAGATGCGTCTGTGCCCTCCTCTGACAAATATCCCGTCCCTTTCAATCCCCAAGTCCATATGCCTTTAATCCCCTCCTCACTGTCCATTTAGGGATTCCATTTTTCAAATTCCCCCCTTTTCACTCCCAAAACATGGCCCCCAAAAGGAAGCAACCAAGCGCCGATGCCCCCCCCGCCGCTGCCTCCATCTCCACCAGGGTCACACGGAGCTCCGCCCGTCGAACCAACCCTACCGCCGCGATCCCGCCGCCGCCTGTACCCAAAAAGAAGGTAAAAATCGCCGTCGTCGCGAAGGCGGCGGAAGTGGAAGCCCAGTCACCGCCGGAAGTTCTAGATGGTTCCAAGACCATCGTGATCGAGCACTGCAAGCAGTGCAACTCGTTCAAGACTCGGGCGGAGACGGTGAAGAATGGGCTGAAGCAGGCGGTCCCCGGAGTGAACGTGGTGGTGAACCCGGACAAGCCAAGAAGGGGGTGCTTCGAGATTAGGGAAGAAGGCGGGGGCATTTTCGTCAGTTTGCTGGACATGAAGAGACCCTTCAAGGCCATGAAGGATCTGGACATGGACCAGGTGGTTTCCGAGATTGTTGAAAAGATTAAATGATAAAAAAAAAAGTACTGTAAGCTTCTTCAAGCTTCTTTTGTAATTTAGGTTTTCATTTGGCACACATTTTGGTCTCATCAACTATGTTAAGGGTCTTTCGATTGGTATCTTCTCGGTGGTTTTAAGTGGAAGAATTGTTGGGGAAGGTGTGCCGTGTTTTTTGTCATGGCCATGGGTAAAAAAACTGGCTGCAGTTTGTCTTGTTTCTTTCTACTCATCTGAATGTCATGTCACTCTTAAGTGTTGGATATGAAATCAAGCAACTACTATTTGTTACTAGTATTACTGTTGGATTTAGTGGATCTGTGGCCTCTATTCTCTGTAGAGTAGGACAGCCATTTTTGATTTGCAACAATGTAGTTTTGGATGAGATTTGTGACGTGTTTAGTGTAGTGTAGTGGTGGGGAGAGAGTTTTGGTCCCCAGACGTTGCTTGATGCGTTAGTGTAGGGGTGGGCATCTTTACATTTATGAACTAAATAGAGTAATTCATTGAATAATGGATAAGGCTTGATAGTGGTAATGATAGAACAGAATATGTGGTCTTTTGAGTTCCTAAGTGTGTTTCAATACACGAGGAAACTTTGGAAGCCAGTTGGTAGTTGATGACTTGATGTGGATGGATTGTAGTCATCTGCTTGTTTGTTGATATACTTGATACTTGATTCTTCTATTGCTGGCAAAGAGAGTAGGCAGCCTGCCTGCCTGGCTTGAAAATGTCTGAATCTATCTGTTTTGGTACATTTCCAAGCTACTACTACATCTTTAGATTTCCAGTTACCATAGCATATTTTACCATGCTTGAATCGTCGTCAAGACTCAAGAGTAAACATAAGGCAGAGTTATGCTGAAATGCTTACTCTATTAAAATAGGTGATGTGTATATGGGCTAAGCACTAAACCTACATCACTTTATACCTGTTGCCTGCTGTTGCTGGCTGTACAACTGCTGTGCTGGCTAGAGGCTAATGGCTATACCATAGCTGTATCCATTAAAAGGGTATACTTCCCCAATCTATTTTTTTTTTTACAATATTTACGGTTTAATTTTATGAAAAAAAGCCAATATAGTCCTTTATTTTAAAAAAAAAAGCCAAATCAGTCTTTTTTTTTTTTTTTAAATTTTTTGGCCCAATTGGTCCGCTACATATACTAATTACGTCCCAATCGGTCCTTCATCCACTAATTATGCCATAATTATATATTTTTTGCCAAATCAGTCCTTTTTTTCTTCAAAAATCTAAATTGGTCTGTTATTAATTTTTGTCCTCTTTCATGCAGTCCAATGCACATTTCAAATCACTAATAACTCAAATTCGATATAAGTAAAAATTCTAAAATTTCGATATTTATAAACTACACGACGTGACGAATTTAACAAGATCCTACTTGGCTCATTTTAACTTGTATATCTATTTTTAAACTTTAAGTCAAAACAAATGTGTGAATAGTAGCAAATTAGATAATGAAATTATTAAAAAAATTGAGGGAGTATATCGCATAAAATGGTGTTTCTACATAAAACGTAGTTATTAAAAAAATGTAGTTATTAAAAAAATGGATCATCTTTTAGAGTTCGGTGGTTTTTGGTGTTTCTCCATAAAATGAAGACCAATTGCGATATACTCCCTCCATTTTTTTAATAACAACATTGTCTAATTTGCTACTATTTACATACTTGTTTTGACTTTAATTTTAAACATAGATATAAAAATTAAAATGAGCTAAGTATGATCTTATAGATTCGTCTCGTCGTGTAGTTTATAAATATCGAAATTTTAGAATTTTTACTTATACCGAATTTGAGTTATTAGTGGTTTTGAAATGTGCATTGGACTGCTTGAAAGGGTGCAAAAACTAATAACGGACCAATTTAGATTTTTAAAGAAAAAAAAGTACTGGATTGACCAAAAATATGTAATTAGGGCATAATTAGTGGATGAATGACCGATTGGGACGTAATTAGTATATGTAGCGGACCAATTGGGCTAAGAAAAAAAAAGTACTGATTTGACTTTTTTGTAAAAATAAAGGACTATATTGACATTTTTTCCTTTAATTTTGACTAGAAAAAAATATATTCAAGTGAAATTTTATTAGATTTATTTAATATTGTAATTTTAGGATATTAAATTTTTATAATTTTTTTTATCGTACATAATTTAAGTTATTAACCGTTAAAAATGTATATCGGTATGCGTATCCGATGGGTCCGTAGCAAAAATAGTGAAACGGAGGAAGTAGTAATTATTTTGTTACGCTTATAAAGAATAATTATTAACATATTGATTTAATGTTTTTGGTATATTTAAGACATAAGACATTTTGCATAAAATCATACTATTAATCTAATACTCGATCCCTCTGTTTCTTAAAAAATACTATATCTATTTCTTTTTAAATGTAACGTTTTTCATCTACACACATGCCAATGCACATTTTAAATTATTAATAACTCAAAATCGGTACAAATAAAAATTATAAAATTTTAATACATCATTTAAAAACTACAAGATAAAACGAATCCAACAATATCTCACTTGGCTATATTTTTGACTTGTATAACTATAACAAAAATAGAAGTTAAAGTGCTACAATTAACAGTAAAAAAAAGTCAAAATATTACGTTTATTTTGAAACGGTAGGAGTAAAATATTTGCATAGTAGTTATTATTTATTAAGTAATATTTATTTAATTTTTTAATATAGTTATATAAGATAAAATATAGTCAAATGAGATCTTGTTGGATTCGTCTAATCGAATAGTTTTATAATATCAAACTTTTATAATTTTTAATTTTATACAATTTAAAATATAAAATATTAAAAATATATATTAAATTATGTGAAATATAAAAGTATTACTCCATCCGTCCCATATTTATCTTCTTACTTTCCGTTTTTGGACGTCCCACATTTATCTTCCTACCCCAAAAAGGGATTTTTTTTTTACTAAAATATCCCTACATATCCATATATTTACAGAAAAACCAATCCTTAATTTTACTAATAATTGCACTACAAGACAAAAAGAGACAAATTTACCCCTCAAAAAGTACACATGAAAATAATAAAATACAACTTTCTTAAACTCCGTATCTACAGTGTCGAATAAGTTAAATATGGGACGGAGGGAGTAAAATTTTAAGAAAACAGAGGAGTACGATGTAGGCCAATATTTCTTAAAAAAAAGAGTATACTATAAGTCAATGATTGTGTATGTCACATTTTATTGCACGATTATTTGTAGTACATTCACTATGTTAATATAGTCATACACTGAAATGGTTCTTACATGACCACGATGCCTAAATAAACACAAAATAATTAAACAATTGTTTGGGTCTTCCCGCAATTCATAGCAAAATCTTCACGGTTAAACCCTAAACCCTGAGAGCATTTTCCCCCAATTCTGCAAAATGTATTTCTCCACCATTTTTGTCCACAACCAATCCAAATCTTTCTACACCCGATTCACTTTTCTCCGCCGGATGGGTGGCGGCCCCCGTACTTTCCCCGGCGGCCTCAACAAGTGGCAGTGGAAACGTATGCACGAGAAAAAAGCTCGAGACAAAGAGAAGCGCCTTCTTTCAGAGGAGAAGCAAGTGTATCAGGCTCGAATTCGTTCCGAAATTAGGGCCAAGCTCGCCTCTGCCGAGGACCTCAATTCGGGGAACGAAGGTCTTGATCAGAACAATCCCAATTACGGCCCGCTCACACCCCAATCCCACATCAAGGCGCTTGCTGATCGGTTCATGAAGGCAGGAGCGGAGGATTTGTGGAATGAAAACGATGGTCCATCGGCGAGTCCTGAAAATAAGCCGGAGGGAAGCCTCTTGAAAGCACCGGTAACTGATATGCGGTCGAACTACACCGGTGCTGAGATGGAGGGAAAGCGTGAGCCTTCCAGATATGCGAGTGTCCTTAAACCTAGGCATTTTTCTACGTATACTGGGCGAGGTAGTCGTATGATGGTTGATTTTGGGAACAAATACTTGAGGACAATGGATGGAGGATTTGATTTAACGGGTCGTAGTCCTAGACTCCAAGGTATGATGGGCATGAACAATGGACTGTACTTGAAATGTGACTATTCTGTTGGTTCAGCAAGTTTGAAAGGTGAAAAATTGAATTTTGTTAGAAAAAGTTCAAGAACTGACGGCCAGGATGCTGAAGATAGGTCTGGTGGTGCAAAAAGGGCGAAATGGCCAAGGTTTCATGGTGGTCGAATGGATTCATCTGACGACGAAAGTGATGATTTTGATGATGATGAGGATTTGGAAGGGGGAACTAAAATTGTTAGTAGTAGTGCTGCATTAGGGAAATATGACATTAAGATCAAGAAACGGGTGCCTTTGAAATTTTTGGAAAATGAGGAAGATTTATCTCAGCAGATTGAAGTGATCCGGAAGGAGATCAATGAGAGGAAGGCCATGAAGGAGGAAGAAAAAGAAAAGGGTGAAGACGAATCACTTCTAAGCAACAAAAGGTTAGTAGGAGTTTATCAATTTATCTGGTATGTTTGAGTTTTGTGAATCTTAAACTCACTTTGATTGTTTTGTTGTAATTTTGTAATGTTTATTTTCAGGTTTGATGAGTGTGGTGTGTCTCCGTTGACTATCCAAGCACTTGCTGAAGCTGGTTATGTGCAAATGACCAGGGTACAAGAGGCCACCCTTTCTGCTTGCCTTGAGGGTTTGTATTTATGGAATTTTAACTATGGGATTGATATGCTGAGTATTTTTTTTTTTCATGGCTCAATTAGTTTATTTGTTACTTTCTCTTCCAGTGATTAAGTGTTATAACGCCTGCTCTGTTTTTGCTAAATATAATGCCCTTGTTTGGATCTGCT
Organism: Hygrophila difformis; assembly: GCA_030278955.1. Lineage (NCBI taxonomy): Eukaryota > Viridiplantae > Streptophyta > Magnoliopsida > Lamiales > Acanthaceae > Hygrophila > Hygrophila difformis. Next base: position 2,536,684 of record JAOANR010000006.1, on the reverse strand, counting down.
TAATTGCGTTGAGATAACGAAAATGAGTTTGTTGATCCCTTAAGCCAATGCTTGTGTGATTAATTTATTTGATATGCTGTTTTATACTCTGAGTGGATGTGTAGCTGCTTCATCATAAGCTGTTAAGCCAATGTTCAGTGAAGATGTGTATTAGCACATGATTTTTGTTTTCCTGTATCCCTTATCAGTGTCTGAAGTTTCAAAATTAATACCGTTTCTGATCCAATAATGTGTTTCATTCAGCTTTTATCCTGAATGTCAAATCAATAATTTATGAATGATGAACAACTGATGATTGAATTGGTATATATAAAAACTGTGAAACTGCATTCTGATAGAGAGGATGGTCAAAACCGCTGAATTTTTTCCTTAATTTCTTTATATCCTTTTCATAGTAAAATATCAGAATATCTGGGAGCTTATCACTCATTGTCTTCTTTTCATTGGAGGAAGTAGGTGAGCCTCAATGTTCGGTTTTTAGACTCGAGTCCTTGTTGGTTCTGATGGCGAGATTTCTTGTTTTGTAACAGGTAGGGATGCTTTAGTCAAAGCTAGGGCTGGCACTGGGAAGAGTATTGCATTTTTGGTAGGAGCCTGTGCTTTTCATTATCAGTGTTTAAATTATGCTCGGTGTCCTTTTGGTTTTCTCCCATGCATCTGTTAAACAAAAACAGCTTCCTGCTATTGAAACAGTTTTGAAGGCGTTGTGTGCCAACAAAGATCAGCGAATCCCTCCAATATATGTTCTCATTGTATGCCCCACTAGAGAACTTGCTAGTCAATTATGTGCAGAAGCAAGAGTACTTCTAAAGCACCATAATGGCATAGGTGTACAAGCTTTAGTCGGAGGGACGCGATTTAAAGTTGATCAAAGACGACTAGAGTTAGAGCCATCCCAGGTATACACGTGGGCTTAATATGTATGTTCATTGTGGGTTATGACCCTTAGCTATCAGCATCTTGTTTAGCTATTATTAATGAGTATTTTTGTGTGAACAATGATTGCAGATCCTCGTAGCAACTCCTGGTAGATTGTTAGATCACATTGAAAGCAAGTCTGGTGTGTCTGTGCGCCTAATGAAACTGCAAATGCTCATACTTGATGAAGCTGATCACTTACTGGATCTGGGTTTCAGAAGAGATATTGAGAAAATCATTGATTGCTTGCCTCGCAAGCGGCAATCTCTGCTCTTTTCAGCTACTGTTCCCAAGGAGGTTCAAAATTATGAGCTTCTTTCTCATTTGTATTTGAATGAATTTGGAAAACTTGTGACTTAGAATAGAAAGTTATTGTGTTAATTGAGGTGACCGTGCCTGTCTTTTTATATTATATGATTCTGTAATTTCAGGTTCGCCGAGTCTCTCAACTTGTTCTTAAGAGGGAGCATGCATACATAGATACTGTGGGTCTTGGATCTTTGGAAACTAATTCTAAGGTATCCCCTTAACCTGTCTTTCCTACTGAAATTTCACTATGATGAAAATCTTGTACATTTTTGTACTTGTAATTATTATAGTCACAAAACATTTTTGCCCACCTTGGTTGAGTTATCTGCAAGTGCAAGTTCAGTTATTTTTAATTTTATCAAGTAGGTTAAGCAATTTTACCTAACTGCACCGCACGATCAGCATCTGCAAATAGTATACCATTTGTTGAAGAGCCATATTTCAGAAGTGATTGACTACAAGGTTAGTTTATATAGGTTTTGGTTCTCCTTGATTCCCACTTTCAACCCCCTTTAACTGATTGTTGTTTGACGACTTCTCAGGTTGTTGTCTTCTGTGCAACTGCAATGATGACATCACTCCTGTACTCTCTTCTCCGAGAGATGAAATTGAATGTCAGAGAGATTCATTCCAAAAAGCCTCAACTCTATCGTACTCGTATCTCTGACGAATTTAAGGATTCCAGAGGTGTCATTTTGATTACTTCGGATGTTTCAGCTCGAGGAATGAACTACCCCGATGTCACATTAGTCATTCAGGTAAAGCGAGTGACTGAATTTTCAGTTCAATCCTGTACGTTCTTCTTTAGGGCTTCCTGATTCTGAGTTGTTACGCTGATAGGTGGGGATCCCTTTGGATCGAGGGCATTATATTCATCGACTGGGAAGAACAGGACGACAGGGCAAAGAAGGTGAAGGTCTTTTGCTGCTTGCGCCGTGGGAACAATATTTCCTAGATGAGGTCAAAGATCTTCCTCTTGAGAAATACCCTCTGCCGGATCTAGATCCTACTTCAAAACTTAAGGCAAGCAACTGCTTCCCCAAAATCAATCAAATTATTTCAGCAATAACACAACTGACATCAACAGAATTAGCATTCAGAAGCACATTATGCGACTACGGCCATGAGACTGCATATTATCTCCACTAATTATCTTACATTCCTATGCAGCAGCTTCTACAAAGTGTAATAATTATCATTTTGAATTCAGTTTTAAGACCAGTTAAATACATATGCAGCTAGATGAATCAATGCAGAAGATCGATGCCAGCTTGAAAGAAGCAGCGTATCATGCATGGCTTGGTTACTACAACTCAATTGGGGCAATAGGGAGGGACAAAACATCACTTGCCGAGCTGGCCAACCAATTCTCAGCATCGATAGGATTGGAAAAGCCTCCTGCGCTCTACCGGAAAACTGCTTTAAAGATGGGGTTGAAAGGCATCCCAGGCATTCAAATACGCAAATAGCAGGATTGCTCACTTCCAGTTCAAGGTGCGTGCACTTCTTCTTGTCCTCCTCGGATCTGTACATTTTTTAAGTTGACTTTAAACTTTTATGCATTTATTTCCTCTAATTGTTTTTTTTTTCCTAATCTGACTGACAGATGAGAGTATTATTAATCCGATGAGTTGTTCATTTCAGTTCACAATTAATGAGTTGGATTAGATTTCAATGCGATGGATTTGAAGCCACTTCAATAGTGAATCTGAATAGGAAAGGTGCCAATGTACAGTAGAACCATTTAAAACGACGTCTGGCACATGAAAATGTTCAGTGGTCATATTCAGTATTCGGAATATTATTCTAATTAAACTTATGTGATAGTAATAAAAGAATGGATTGGCATTGTTTCTGCTCAGAGGTCAAAAATAGCCAACAGTTTAAGCAGAATGTCTATTCAAGAATTGAAATTGAAATGACCCCTCAGGCAATTCACATTTTAACCCGAATTAAAGACAAATTGGTGAACAAAAAAGTAGGAAGCCAAACCAGCCTGTTTGGTCAATGATCCACGATTGATAGCCACCGTATATTAATTAATTAATACAGTATACATTTTTCCCCTTCTCCATTTGTGAAAAATATATGGGACACGTTGAGTAACGTGTGGGAATCGACTTGTCTCCTTTTTTTTTTTTTTCTTAAAACCTGTGTTTATATAGCAGTGGTGTTAATAACATATACCCTAATTTCGTCAAATTATTTGGGATTAATTTCATTGTGTTTTTGGGTAAGGGCTGATGCAACAATATTTACAACTGTAGTGCTAACAGATGCTTGTGGTTCATTTTATAGTATGTCGTTGGCTTCTCTTCATTGGCATTTAAAGTTTCTTTGTCAAGGTGAAAATTATGCACTAAAATCTTATCCAATAATGAATCTATTGCGTAATGCGTACAGCAAAGGACAATCTTGGATTAAATATTAATGAAACATATAATCGTGTACATTGTTAAAATTATAAATGTTTTGCGGTCCTTTTGTTTGAATTCAGATTCAGATATATATCATCAAACTCATCGTTGTGAAAATATATGTCTATGAAAACCCCAATTGATGGAAATAGTTGAATAACACCGAGATGTTAAAAGGTTATATCAATCATATGAAAGGTTTATCCTCTTTTTTTTTTTTTTTTTTTTTTTTTTTTTTTTTTTTTTGAGCCAGAATATGAAAGGTTTCATTGATTGAAATACTCTTCTTTTTTTCTTTTTTTTTTCCAAAAAAAAATATTTAGTTTTTTAATATGCAATTTGTTATGGAAACTCGTATTCTTGGAAGGAAGTACAAAATTAATTGTCATCTCTTGTTCTTGGCTTCAATATAACTAGAATAATGCTTATAGCTTACATATTTATAAAATCGTAAATAATGATATAATGATTTAGCCCTCCACAAACAAATAAGCTGTGGATATGATCCTCTACTAATTTCAATAACAATTTGCACAGCAAATATCTAACAAATAATTGAATGTGGCCATAAATTATTACACGAGCATAGTTTCACATGTTTTGTGAAATTATACTTATTTAATTTTAAATATACTCACTTTATTCATTACAAATTAATCTGTTTGAAAACTTCATTATTTCCTCTTCATAAACCGTATGAATTCTAATAATTCAGTCTTTAAACGAACTGTAGCATTCGGTAAAATCCTTTACATTCGGTAAAAATTAATTAGGATTTGTCAACAGCCAATACCAGTGGGTCAGTCCGGTTTTGGTGCTGGCAATAATGAAAAATGATGTCGCAGGAATGGCTAAAAATGATGTCCACGCTATGAAAAATGATGTTAGCTCAATGAAAAATGATGTCGCCCATTTTATAATATTTTTTCATTTTTTCATACGCACACATCATTTCACACAGACATCATTTTTCATTGCTCTGTCATTATTTTTCTATGCGTAGCCATCATTCCATATTGCCTGTATATGTTGTTGATAGCACACAAGCCGTGCACCCCCAGTGGGCCGTGGCTGCAAATTAAGTATTAATGTTGCAAGCATGCATTTATGTATTAGTCAATGGGGATATTTCTGTAATAACGTTCTCTGCCAATCCCTCCATCCATTTCTGTAATACTATTATTACTTCATCATTAGTCGATGCCACTTGTTTCTTGGATCCCATCACAATAAAACCATCCCACCTGGCACTAACTATACATATTACATACATTCACCAATCCATTCAAAAAAAAAAGTCATACTACAACATTACTCAACTTCACCCAAATCAAACTATCTTCTCCCTCCAACTCTTCCCTAATTACTTATAAAACAGCCGAGAGCCAATATAGAGTATGATCAGAATCCATTTTCCCCTCATCACTCTCATCATCTTCCTCATCCTTACTCCTCTCTCTGAATCTCGGTATTCTTTCCCCAGCAAGGCCGCCGCCACCGCCGCACAACCACCTGCTGCACCACCACCAAGATTCCAGTCGCAGTTTTCGTGGTATAACTTCTCTGTACCATCTCCGACACCATCCAGGAATATGGACCAAGATTCGACCTACAGAGTTTCACACCGGAAAACTCCTGGTGGACCGAACCCCTTGCACAACTGACCTCTTTCGTGCTCCATCTCAACATGATACAAGTTTTGCAGCCATCTTTTGAATATTTTTTCCCTCTTCTTATCCGTTTCTTTTTTTTTTCCCTGTAGACATTGCTGCATAGTCGGATGCTGATAATATAGTTGAATTTCAGGATAATAGTATGTATACAAAAGACAGATTTGTCTTTGCTACAACTCTTGTCATCATGATGAACAGTAAAGTGATATGTTCTACTATTTCTTCGGCCCTTTCTTGTCTATGATACTCTTGATGCTTCTCATAATTGACACAAGAAATTGACATTAAGGATGTCACTCTAGACTCTATTTGTAAATGGTAATTTTCCCAAAACTAAAAAATAGTGTTTTTTTTTTAAAAAAAAATCTTTAAAAAAAAAATGAGGCCAACTTGGACATAAGGGTGTCACTTAGACTCTATTTGGTAATAATTTAAGGACATTCTATATGAAATTATAGTCCTATAACTATAATATTTCCCACAATTTGATTTTAAAAAAACATGACCATTAGCCTAAAAGTTCTAATATTCAAAATGAGGAGCATGCATTATTGTGTGATGTGGGTTGCAATTTTAATAATTAGTGGCAAGAATAAGGCCAAATGAGCCGGTGAGGATGAGGGGATAATGTGAAAGAAAGCAGGCTCGAGAAGTAAAATAAGTCAAACAAATTAGACTTTACAATTAACAGCAACCAATGATGTTATAAAGTCTGTGTAAGAGCTCTTGTATATTTATGTGTCGATGAGTATAATATAAGTATATGAATGATGATATCATATTCTCAGCACTTCGTGTCAAATGACAAGTTCAATGGACAGCATATAACGTCTGTTATCTGAAAGTCAAATGTTGACCTTAGGAAAAGCCAAGAAATGCAATTTCACAAGATCCCTTTTCTCGTGTCATTCTAGAAAACTAAATGGTGGTGTGTTGGATGTGTCCATATATCACCGGGTGGATGAACTCGGAAACTGAAATGTAGTACAAATAACAGAGAGAAAGATGCTTGCTTGTTCTACTTCAACATTTAAAATTACGTGAAAGTGGGTATCAATGGAATCAACACATGGAATCTTCAATGCATTCAAATGAATAATAATGTACATGGAACCTGTTCAGCTATTATACATGAATGCCAGATATTTCCCACCTTATCCAACAAAATACCCGAACCCTTTAATGCTACCAAATTATGCACAGCCAAAAATAATAAGTGTTGTCTCAAACCCACAAATAACATTAAGGAGAAGAGAAGGGAATGCAATCAAACTCTCCCAGGCGAATGTCATTCCGAAGTAGTTCCGCTCTAAAAAATACTGTAGCATTTTATGGGTCATTGTTCTCTCCATTCAGCAGAATACACTAAGAGATGGATCCTGCATAAAAGATTTCATGATTGGTACTCGTGGTATATTAAAGGAGATATGAAGGTACGAATCACTGAGGAATCTATAATGAAATATGACCTAGTTTATGCAGGGCTTCCTTCTTGTTAAGAGACCAGCAGGAACTGCGATGACTGCCTGGTCCTGCATTATATTAGAAGTTAGAACATAGACACAACATGTTTCAAGATACCTGGTTGGGAAATGTTTGTGAAGACAACCAACCTCTTTACATAAGCTCTGTGCCAATAGGATCAACAGAAAAATGAACAGACACAGCCTTTCGGATGATGGGTTGGAATTTACACTTCCACATCTGCAGTTTTCCAAATTTGTTAAAGCAACAGAAATTTTGGTTGTGGTTAACACAATTTGCAAGTAAACCAACCTCAATGGAAGAAGGTGGTTGTGGGTAACAAAGTTTGCAAGGAAAGAAAAAATGTTAAAAAAGGTATCGGAAGCAGAAGTTATATTTCTTATTTCAGGAATTAAAAAAAAAAAAAAAAAAACTCTTATCATGTTTAATGAGAATATTGTACAAACTACAAAGTTCCTTACGGTGTTATATTCAGAGCTGCTTGCGAACATCTTGAAGGCATCAGCTGGGAGAAACAAAAAGAAGTCAGATATAACAAAATTATGCTGTTTTTTAAACTATGCTGCATCAACTACTTTGAACAGTCATTTCAACTACCATATTCGACACCTATGATCTCGTGCCATTTGACATGCTTATTGAAACAGAATACTTTGATTCAACCACATCAACATCAATTAACAGCAATTTGTTTTCAATGTGGTTTTAATAAAACTAAATAAACAATACAGGACTGTTCCTAAGAAGAAAAAAAAAAAAGATGCCTTCTATAAACATGCATAGTGTGTGTGGCATGTTTTCTATCTAAAAGTGCTACAGCTAAAGAAGGCATGCAACTCACATGATCGAAATCGTATCACTGCCCCATGAGTATATTCCATGCTGCAAGTATTCACATTGGGACCTGCAATGAAACACAATCATTGCATAACCATGGTTGAGATCCTGCACAGCACAACATCCTACAGAAAACTGCAAACCCTACTTACAAGTCAAGACTATGGTAACTGAAAAACGGTGGAACATAAAAGTTAATTGGCATTCAGCAAGTAATAAATAAAATTTCGCTGACTTGAAATATTTGTTCTCTAGTTGGTTCCATAATGTGATAACAGAGCCACAAAATTTACCTTTAGAAATCTGAACAATCAAAGAAGGGAACTCAATGGCCAGGTGTGCCAGAGAAGTCATTGCATCTTCTGCTGGCCCACCCAGAGAACTCTTGATGAATGAAAGAAGCAGCACAAGCTCGACACCATAGTTGAACTCCTGCTAGCAAGATTATATGGTGCCAATGAGATGATTGTTACATATTCTTATCAGAATAAATAGCTAAAACGAAGACATGGGGCCATTGGGGAGCATAAAACTGAACTACAGCAGTATTAAATAACCACGATAATAAGTTCCAACCTCTCCCTTTCGAAATATTGAAAGGATATCATCTTCTACTTCAGATTCATAGTCCAAATTGATCAAACCCTAAGAATCAAAATGTCTGAAATTAGAAAAATAGAGATATAAGCATTAACAGCAGGGGCATCTAACGAAAAATGAATTCAGATTTTGGTGTTTACATGTCAGAGCATACATGGCAGTGAGGCATCACGTGTTCCTTAAGAACTCCCATATAAAAGGAGTTAGTGTAGAACTTTGCAAGGTCCTCTTGGCTTTGGAAACGCACAAAGATTGCATGGGTATATTGTTCTGAATTTTGATCACAAATACGCCCTACAGTATCCAGTATGTAAGGTGAGAAAGTGGATACCAACAGATTCCACAACGCCATCACTGATGATAAATAATACTCCGTGAAGCAGAAGAAAGGTAACAGTGACATGCATTTTACTACTAGTAATCTAGTACTAAACATTGGAAAGATCACCTAATGATATGGCAACAATGCCACGCATGTAATACTGTATTGTATAAAGATAATCCAGCATGTCTTTCTCTCGATCTTCTGACAAATCCTCATTTGCTTTGAGTAGGCAAATATGTTCAACAACCTTTCTGCAAATATCAGTATAAAACATGTATTACTGCCAAGCGCGAAGTGCACGACAATTCGTTCAAGTAAGAGACTTTTTATTTATTCATGTAACTGCGGTTTAAAGAAAAATGAATTACTACTTTTGAGCAGTGATGAAAAAGAATACAGGGTTTTACAAGCACTGTTCAAGCTCAGTACAGTGTACACTAGCAGGGTAAATTAAACTCCCATAGCGTCTAAAAGGTAAATAAAAAATGTTACACCAAGTCTGGGCATACATCATCAAGTTGCGAGACACATGTCAAATTTGGGGGCAGTTTCAAGAATCGAGAACAAATTCTATGCTTTACCGAGTAGAATTCAAAATTTAACAAAGCGGAAAAAATGAAAACCTCTTTCTTCGCATATTCGCCCCCAAATTTCCGTCCTCGACGGCAGAAACTTCAGTTCCCTTTCCACTTTTACCCCAATGGCATAATTTTCCCCTTGAATCCACCAAGAAAGAGTCTGGCATCGAAGTTTCAAAACAGGTCGCATTAAAATTGAGTTCACAACACGGAAGCCGCAAAGCAAGAAATTTTCAACCAGCAAGAAAAGAACCAAAAAAATTCAATTATACCACCACAGCTCCAACTTGTCGCCACCTTTAACCTCGAAGTCATCACCGAGAGTGGCAGCGGTTTTGAGATCACGCCTCGGCGGAGGAAACTGTCGAAGGGAAGAGTAGAAGGAGCAAAAACCTGCGCCGGGATCCGCATCTGAACTGGCGAGAGTTTGTGGTGTTGGCGAAAACGGCGGGGGTCTTAGAGATGTGCGGATTGATGGAACGAAATGGGTGGACTCAGAATTACGCAATTTTGGCGCCTAATAATTACTGTACTATTAAAAATAAAAACTAAATTTCAAACACATTAGTATTAAAAATTAACGCTTATAGTTATTTTTTTGGATTAAAATTTGTATTGAAATGGCATATAATTGTTACAAAAAAAAAATTAAAAAAACGAATACAATAATTTTTAAAACTTTTATACTTCTATTAACGAATGCTTTTGTAAATCACGAAATTTCTTTCAGGGATTTGAGGCCCATAATAAAAATATTTTTATCACCTTTAAATTCATTAATATTTCCTGTATAGGTATTCGGAAAAAATTCATAGATATTCACAAAAATTAATTAATTAATTATTGAGAGACAGCAACTTATTTTGGTATCTCCTTAATTATCGGGCATTCGGACATGCGCCGTGTCGAAACATAAAACGGTGGAAATCTATATTTAATACACTAACAGATGTCACGTCGATCAAACTTTGATGCTTGCAAGGCTTAAATTAATACTTCTAGTACATATATAAGGCGCATGTCAACATTTCTGGGCAATCCTAGCTAGACTATTCCATCGTACCAAAAAGACTCCGATCACCCATTTTTCCAAGTCTTCTAAGTTACACATTCAAAAATATTCTTTTATTGCAATAATGTGTTGAATTTATCCGGCAAATGTCAATAAAAATACGGAGTACGACGAATTTAGGAAGACTCAAACGCTCGCCCCTATTCACACATATATGTAAGAGTTACATTTATATTTAATTTTGCAATTCTTATTCCAAATTATTTAAAACATTGAATCATATCATAATGATTAAGGTTAATATGCACAGTTAAGAAACTCTGAGAATCTCCCAGTGCAAATTAACAAGTAAATGTGAGGATGTAAGATAGAGCAATTGTACCATTTTCATTAATGCGTTTATACTTGGAACATTCTTGAAAACGTGTAAGAGGGTTAATATGTTATGTGATCAGAAGAGCTGTCAAATATTCACAAAATCCAATAATCCAAACGAAATTACCAGTAACCACAATATAATCGTTTGGGGATTCAAACCATTCCATTTTATGATCAAAGTTTTTAATCTTTCCTTCATGCCAATTTCTGTAGGGCTTGTTTTCTTGATTTAGACTTTAGTTAAATTGATAACATTTTCAAAATCATTTAAAGGGCATATCAATTATTACTACAAATTATCAGAACATTTCCTTGCAAATATTTTTATAAACACATGCGTGCGTATTTGTAAGTTCCCATCTTAAATGATTGGTACAAAAATATGTTAGTATAAAATAAGGATGATGCAAAATCACCCCTGACATTGTTTATTAATGGACAGAATGACAAGATACAAAATATAATTAAATGACATGAATAATTAATCCCCCATTTCACTGTTATCTTATTACAACGTACAATGCATACGAAAACGCATAAAATTATTGAATTAAAATAGATAGATATATAGTAGGATGATAATTGATATATATAAGTATGGGGTTCTCTTCTAAGGACAGAAGAGAACGCTGTAGCTGGTGCTGGGCGGGCAAGTGAATGTGCTGGTGGGATCATCCTGTGGATACGTGAACGCGTCCCGGCACCGGGACTTGAAGAACCTCGAGAGCGCCGTCGGCCGGCACGCCCCGTCGTGGCAGCAATACTCCGACGTCTTGTGAACCGTGCACGGGTTGTGGCATCCGCCCGCCGTCTTCAGCTCCGCCGGGCACTCCCCGTTGATGTCCGCCGCGCATCTCACGGGCCGGGTGCACCCGTTCGTCGTCGGCCTGAACTCCATCGGCACGTTGAACCCTTCCATCACCGAGACGTCGTAGTAGTCCCTGTGCCCGAACGAGTTCAGCCCGTACTCCGCCAGGGTGTGCGGCGCCGCGCCGTACGTCTCGCACTCCAGCTTGCTGCTGCAGTCGCCGGTGAGGCAGGTGCCGTTGCCGGCGGCGTCGAACGAGCAGTTTGTGCGGGCCCAGATCTTTGCGAGCTTGGGGCCTTCGGGCAAGTTGATCGTCCAATTCTGGCCGGGGTCCAGGCGGCGTCCTCCGCCGGGGACGGCGGCGGGCCAGATGGTGTAGGAACAGTTGTTTCGAATGGAGAAGACGATGGCCTGAGATTGGAGGAAGAAAAGGGGGAGAAGTAGAAGGGGTACCATTTTCAGGGAAATCATTATTGCTTTGAAATTGAAACAATGGTTTTTTAATAAATTCGGGGGATTGTGATTATGGAAATTGTGAGGGATTATATAATGAAGGGGTGTTTTATCTTTGAATTTTCTTAAATTGAAGTGTCAAAAAGTAGTTTGGGATAATGCCATTGAGACCAAGTTATAGGTACATATTCAGCTTTCAACCTTTCCTCTTTTTTCTTCCTACTTTATTGTTGTTACAAAATGGATTTACAATTTCAATAATAATATCCTTATTTCTTCTTTGTCATGCTCTAGATTAAAATATGTTTGTTGTGGGACCAGTAGTAGTGAGTAATTGTGGTTGTTTGGGAATCAGCAGATCTACCAGCAGATAGCAGATTTGGAGAGCAAATTGTGAGACAATTCTCTCTCCGAATCTGCTATCCACTAGCAAATCCGGCGGCTCCCAAACATCCCCAATAGGATGACACCTCTTTCTCCCATATTTATTTATATACTCCAATAATATAAATGGGATGTTTGGGAGTCAGCGGATCCGCTAGCAGATAGCAGATTGTCTCACAGTTCTCTCTTCGAATCCGCTATCCGCTAGCGGATCCGCTGATTCCCAAACATCCCAAAGTATGTGTTGTTTGCAAACATGTGTATTTCAGTGACAATATTATAAAGTTAATATTTTTATATATATACAAGTAAAGTAATTCAAGTAACAAAATGTTATTGCTAATGCGACAAGGTTGATCTGCACCGTTGATGATTGGAATGGATGGTGTGGATGCATCTGGCATATGAGGTCCAATTGTCCACCTACACCACCCTGTGCATGATTAAATGTAATTGATTCGTAATTTCCTACCTAACAAGATTTGTTAAGGAAGGTGACCGTGTAATAATATTCAAGGCAGCCCAAGAAACTTGACCAATGTAAACGTTGTAATTTTGATCAGAATGAAAAAAGTTTCTCAAACACCTCCCGTGACAAATTATGTAACGATAAACATAACATATAAGCTAATGTATCCTGGAATGGAATATAGTAATGAAAAGATGATTAATAACTTGCCCTTTTTTTTGCACTCGTGCTGGCTATTATTATTATTATTATTATTATTTTTAAAAAAAGTTAAATATATGTTGATCGATTCGCTGGTTTTAGAATATGTATGTCCTTTAATATGGAATTCTCAAATTCAATTATAGTGTTTAATTAACACTTGTACGGTTAGACCTTTAAAACAATAAGACAAAGAAATTAGATTAAATAAAATTTTGAAGCTTCCGAAATAGAACTAGCATGAAATGCGGAAATGTGAAAGCCGCCTAGCGCCTGAGTACACAAATATGATATGTTATTGTTTATGTTGACAAACGTGGTTGTCGTTTTTCTCTTTTTTTTTTTTTCGCGAGGACAATTGCAAGTGGGAAGACGATTATATTCAAATCATTATACATAATTGGAAAGACCGATTAAAGTGGGTTTCGTCTTGAAATCCTAAGATGTAACTTGTTTAATTTATTACACAATCTACTTTCACAATTCCTTTAAAAATTCGCTTTCAAACCAATTCGGTTATACTTAACTCTTGAATAGTATGTGCAAACATTATATATAACATTTATGTCATTATATAGCACATATCTCTCGGCAGATATAATAAATACCCACACAAAATATCTTTCCCATTTTTTCCGATCGCATACATGAAATCTGCGTACGCGGTTGTATGCACCCACACAAAATATCTTTCCCATTTTTTCCGATCGCATACATGAAATCTGCGTACGCGGTTGTATGCACTCAATCCTCGTTCCTCCCAAACAGCTTCATTCTCTTTAATTTGTTTTTTTTTAATGTATGCACAATAAATATATGATTATATATAGACAAAGACAATCGACTAAGACCATGTGAAAGAAGTCGAATTCTTTATACCTACGGCATATTTGTCCTTTGATAGCACAGAAGTTACTAGTGCAATTTTTTTTGTATGAGATCCACATCGTTGATCTCACGACCAGTAAAAATATGGTATAAATTGGCCTAAAGATAGACATGCATACGGTGGCACTGTATTCTGGTTAAAAAATTGCTAGTCCTCAAAAGTTTTTACATCAGTATGTACAGTAGTTTCCTTACCATGGTTGTTAGTAGTTAATACTTCCTCCGTTCTCAAATGTTTACTACATTTAATTTTAAGGCACTATTCACGCATACACTTTGATTTAAAGTTTTATCATAGTTATACAAGTTAAAATATAGTGAAGAGAGATCTTATTAGATTCGTCTCGTCGTATAGTTTTTAAATATCGAACTTTTAGAATTTTTACATATACCGAACTTGAGTTATTATTGATTCAAAATGTGCATTGAACTGCATGCGCAGTAGGTCCGTAAGAAATATTTGAGAACAGAGGAAGTATTAGTACTTCCACTACTGTCCAATAAAAGCACTCAGGTGGGGATGAGGACTTAGCCCAAGTGGTTAAGTCCATTGACTTCCGACAGAAGGTTAGAGATTCGATTCCTCACCGGCCCCCTATCCCTCCCTTTCATTCCCCTCTGAAATTTATGTGCCATGGACTCCCACCACCTTTTCCAGGCCTTCAATGACTCCTTTATAAAAAAAAAAAAAAAAAAAAAAAACACTCAGGTCAACGTTTTTTACCTTCTGGAAGTTGAACAAAGGAGAAATCACTTTGGCCACATCTGCTAAACAATGAGTCGGAAACATGTTATTGGAAGACAGACCAGATTCAGGTTCATGTTTTCATTAAAAAGCAGTAATAGAACTATCGAATGCATTAGTAAGAATGAGCTGGAACTCAGGAAATTGAAAGAAGCACAACACAAAATCTATAGCAAGGCTGGAAGCACGGCAAAAACCAAAGCTGTAAATGCTGCATTAGCATCAAGCGACCAAGATCCAAACTTGTAATATACACAGCTGTCCAAGACGAGCTTTTTCAATATCGAATAAAACTAAACCAGAGGTGGCCAATGCACAGTAGCAAATGCAATGGTAGAAACAGCTAACATCAAATCAGTTCTTGATTGTCTCAACAGATTTACTATTACATTTGATAGTAACTGATTATTTCCATCAACATATGGTGGTAAAATTGGTTGATTACCAAAGCTGTTCGTTCATCTAAGCAAACACAAACTGAATTTGGGTTTACTCCTGAGCCCTAAAGCAAAACTTAACTCACTGAAACATTATATAAAATAAGCAAAGATGCAAAGATGACAAGATGAGAATAATTTACTTTGAGATGCCTAATAATGCTCGTTACACACCAACTCTATCAGGTGCTGAGGTTGGGATTTAGCTCCTAAATTGAATTGGGAAAATTGATGCCTTTTTATGCAGCCGAGACAGCCGAAGGAGCCTTCGACTGCAGCCACGATATTAAATCTTCTCGTGTTGCAACAAAGAACCCTGCTTTCTCCTCACTTTCCTGAAAAGGGGCAGCAAGCTTCTCAACATGGGAGGCAAAGGCACTTCCCAAACCTTGAGAGAATTTATGCGTTCCAGAACCAGTATTCGCAGAGAATAATGCAGGCAATGTTTCTTGTCTTTGTACAATTTTTGCTAGAGAACCCATCCACTCTTCGAACGCAGTGTGAGCTGCACCCACAGATAGTGACCGAACATTTAGTCTCCACTCTTCTTCGGTTTTGGTATGCAAACCTGGATACAATCCATATATCAGGCCCAAATACAGGAGCTCATGGGCTCTCTCGTGGAGATTCCTACTCCTGCAAATATCAATCAAACAGTTGCAGAAAGGTCTCCTGGACTCGATGCCTGTGTCGCTAAGTATAATCTTGAATTCTTCTTTGATGGTGTCCATGTCAGTGCTCCTGTTTGCAGCCAATAAGTCGATGAAGGCAACCAATTTCGGGTTAGCTCGTTCCAAGCACGCGAGGACTTTATCCGCCTCCTCATTTTTGCAATTAGCCACCACTGCAAGCAAGCACCCACACAACCTATCATCCGGTTTTATCCCTGACTCGACTGAGGTCTCAAAGACCTTAACAAGATCGTCGATTTTCTTTGCCTTCCCCAAGCACTGGATCAAACAAGTGCATCCCATGACATTAAGATCCACATTCACCTCCGACATTTCACTAAACAAATTCATGGCCTTGTCAACATTACCCTCACTCCCGTATATATTAAGCATGGCCGTGTAGCTCCAACTATCCGGTTTGCACTTTTCGGACACTTTCATGTCCTCAAAGAGCCTCTCTGCCTCCTCCACCAATCCAAGATCCGCACACATGCTCAACAATGTGTTGTACAAAATGAAGTCCATAGGCCATCCATTGGACTTCATCCTTTCCCAAAGCTCCAATGCGTTTCTAGCCCACCTAGCCTTCCCATATATCTTTATCAAAGCTGTCAAAGTTTTCGCGTTCGGTGCAATGCCCAAATCCACCATTTCCTCAAACAAACTCCTAGCCAGGCCAGGCTTCCCGGCCTTACCCATGGCTTCCAATAATGTGTTGTACACAACCAAATTTGGCTCCACCCCAAGAGTCTTCATTTCTTGCAATACATACCTAATGCCATCATAATCCCCAGCTTCACCAAACATCTTCGCCAGCACGGCGAATGCAATGGGGTCGGGTTTCCAACCACTTGCCCTCCCCCTTTCGTACAAACTCATTACCTCCTCAACCTTACCCAACTTGGCATACACATCCAATACGGCAGAATAAGTGACCTCATCAGGCATCAATCCGGTCTTGTACATCCTCTCAAACCACTCTACAGCCTTGTCGAAAAGATTGCACCTTTTCGCACAAGTAATAATCGTCGAATAAGTAATGTTGTCGAGCTCGATACCCTTCTCGATCATCTCCAATGCAAGTGCCTCAATTTGCTGAAATTGTCTCCCAAACCTCAAACACTTCATAGTCACATTGTAAAAAATCGTCTCCATTGGGAACACGTCCTTGGACTTGACCCAATTGAAGAACATCAGAGCCTTCCATGGCTTTAAACCGTGCAACACCAAAAGAGCATTTTCACTAGTAATAGAATGCTGGAAATTCTCAACAACAGACAAGAAATCTGAATCCTTACACTCGTTCAACCGCTTTGCCAATTCCCTGAGGTCTTTAATTTGAGGATTGTATGAATACGACGTCGACCTCTTGTGGCGCTCCAGAGATAGGACGGACGGTTTAGGACGGGTGGGATTAACCCAAGTCGATTTGGGTTTGGACAGCAGTGGCTGCTGCTGACTGTCCCCCTTTGGTTGGTCTGAAATAATCGTCGTCGATAATGGTTTGAGTTGCTCCGCTAAAGATGGGCCTTTCGACTCGGGCGGCGGACGCGGCGGAGCCCTCTTGGATGAAGCGCAGAAAATATGATGTCGATTCCTGGGGAGGTGGAGGGCGGCGGTAAAGGGGAGGGGTCGGTGGTTATTGGTGTCTGATGAGTGGTGATAATGGGAAATGGATAGGTTTGTGGCCATGGAAGGATAAGGAAGAAGGAAGAGATTGAGTCGAGGGGGTTTTGGAAATTCGACTTTTTGGTAAAAATATCTGAGAACAAATTCAGGGTTTTGGGGAAGAATGAAGATATATACTTCGTATTAGAGTGATGACTGATGGGAAATGGAGGGAGGAGCCTTATCTTCATTCAAGAAACGAAAATGGCCATTATTCCGCTATCGATTAACGAAAACGAAGGGGGGGTTCCGGAAGCCCAAAGAAAAACGGAATCAGACAAAGACAGTACATCTTTGGTTTGATGTAACGATAATAAAAAAAAAAAAAGTACTCATCTGATAATCTCTTTACTACATACGTTTAACGTTAATGATAGCCACTACAAAAAAGTATGGGCTTAATATGGGCCTAGTTAATTCATAAACTTATTGGGCCCATTCACAAGAGGAGATGTAATATATTGCACCATTGACCATACACCCTTGGCGACAATTCCCCACCATTTTTAGGTGGATGTAAAAGTGCTCGTGACTCCTTGTTTTGCACATGCTCGGTGTAATTGCCTAAATACTTCCTCCGTTTGAATTGTAACATTTCTCCCTAATGTAAATACATATTTTAAACTATTAGTAACTCATATTTTAAACTATTAATAATATTTTAGTTATCTTTATGTTTGAAATTTATTTTGTAAATAAACCTTAAAATTTCTTAAAATTTCTAATCTAATTAAATATAAATTTCATTTAATAAAAAATGGTATGATGTATAAAATTATTAAGTATAATACAAAATTAGTCAATATTAAACTTGCAACAATTGGAGGGATGAAATTGCAATTAATTTAATTGCAAAAAGTAATATAAGTTTATGAATAGTAAATACTCAAATTAAAATAGGTTTGATTTTAGAATAAATTTGGAGAAAATATGTCATCCCATTTTGAGACCATTGGAGATGCCCTAACCGTGTAAGTCCTCACCAATGAATTGTCAAGTTTCATACTACCTCCTCCTCCATCCCATTTATTGGAATATTTATTACTCCACTTATTAATAACTCAGAAAATTATCATAAAATAGGTTGTATTTTATTATGTACAGTACAACATATTAATAATAAAATTATCGACATAAATTAAATATCCGTCTCACTATTTTTGTTACGGACACATCCAACACGTATGCCGGTACATGTTGTTAATGATTAATAATTTAAATTGTGTACAACAAAAAGCTATAAAAAGTTGATTGTTTAAAACTACACGATTAGACGAATATAATATTGATTATATTTTTTCTTGTATAGCTATGATAAAAATTCGAATTAAAGTTAAACAGTGAATAGTGGCAAAAAACCATCCGTAACAAATATACTGAGACGGAGGTAGTATATTATATAATGTGCTACAATATTATGAAAAATGAAATAAATGTTATTACATACTCCCTCCTTTGAAAATAGTTCTAACATTTGTATAGTTGTTACTATTTACTGAATAATTTTGATTCAAATTTTTAACACAGTTATAGATAAAATATAGTTAAGTGAAATTTTAGAATATTAAAATTTTATAATTTTTTTTATACAATTTGAAATATTAAGCGTTAGAAATATGTATTGGATAATGTAAAATGTACGGAGTGAGTAGTAAATAACCGGTAAAAGTAGATTTCATACACAAGTTTCATACTAGTAAAAGGTTGTGTTGTATAGTTATGAGCGGTAAGAAATGGACATATATCCTTATCCAAGCAATTGTGCCATGCTTCGGACACGTAAGCGTTAAATGTCATTGGAGTGTGAGAATAAGATACTAATTGCTATGATCTCATGGTACTACAGAGGTCTCCCCTCTACGCATTCCTAATTGTACCGAATCGTGAAACACGTTAGTCTACCGTCGCTTTCGTAATGTACAACCAGTTGTAACAACAAGCGACTACACACTATCATTCCCCAGGGAAAGAAAAATAATGAAACAAGTGGAAATGAGATTTTTAGGGAACTTCTGGCACCTTCTCAAGGACTCCCGAATTTACGGCAGGTCCACCCGGACCCATTTTAACTTATGGAATGGAACGCCCATTTTATCAGTTACCTTTTCCTTTTTGTTTTTCTTCATTGCTCCTTAAATGTATCCTCTCTGCGTGGAGAACATTCTAGAAAGAAAGCGCTTCCCCACCCCACCACCACCACCACCCGCCACCCCACCGCCACCACTTCCATCTACCTTTCTCATGCGGTTCTGCTGTTCGTTTCGCGCTTCGTGTTACGTGAATGACTACATGCCATCTTAGAGATTAGATTGAGACGAGCGGAAGGCGAAGATCTTTTCTGCAGGTAATGATTAATTATTTGACGATTTGTTCATTTGCTTGAGGCAGCGATTATGATTGCTTGTGTGAACTGGAATTCGTTCCCAAATCATTGATCGGAATGTGTATTCTCGGGTGGGGAATGTGATTGGAGAATGATTATTTGGCATTCGATTTGAATCGCTGCCAGGGTCTTGTCGTTTTATTTTTTGGATTAAATAATTGTTTTTTCGGTGGGGATTTATTGCTCCTCGTTGGCTTTGGCTTGTTTGATTGTTTCTTTTTTTTTTTTAAATGTGTTGACATTATTGGCCTTTTTTTGTGAGTGGTTTTGAGGTGATCTTTTTTCTTATTGTTTGTTTCAGTTTAAGTGTACCTTTTTAATTAGGGTTTAAATCAGCAGCATATCGTTTGTTTTTATGTGATATGAGTGGCGAAGGCGCAGCTGGCAGCGGCGGCGGCAGTAGCTGCGGAGGAGAGTCGCAGAGGTCAATTCCGACGCCATTCCTTACCAAAACGTATCAGCTGGTGGATGATCCTTCCATCGACGATTTAATCTCGTGGAATGAAGATGGAACGACGTTCATCGTATGGCGGCCAGCCGAATTCGCCAGAGATCTGCTCCCTAAATATTTCAAGCACAACAATTTCTCCAGTTTTGTTCGTCAGTTGAACACCTATGTAAGTCTCTTCGGTTTTTCCTTTCGGTGTTTCTGCATCTGCGTTTGAAATCAGGAAAAGTCTTATGTGGATTGACGCGTTTTCGAGATCAAATTTCTTCAGGGATTTCGCAAGATAGTACCAGATAGGTGGGAATTTGCGAACGATTTCTTCAGAAGAGGCGAAAAGACATTACTCAGAGACATCCAACGCCGCAAAATCTCGAGCTGCACCACCGCTGCAGTGGCGCCCACTGTATCCCCGGCCGTGCCAGCCAATGGTCAGTACGTGATGGTAGCTCTCCCGCCTCCACCAGTCGCACAGATATCCCCATCAAATTCCGGCGATGAACAAGTCCTGTCGTCAAACTCATCCCAGGCCGGCACGGCGGCTCCGCCGCCGGCGCTGAGTGCTTGTGCATCAAGCTCGGAACTATTGGAAGAAAACGACAGACTAAGAAAGGAAAACACGCAGCTCAACCAGGAATTAACTCGTCTCAGGAGCCTTTGCAGCAGCATATACGGCCTCATGTCGAATTACGCGACAAATCAAGGCGAGATGGAAATTCCGGCCGTCGCAGAGGAAGGCTGTGCAGGCAATGGCAGCGGAAGGACGGGGGCGGAAGAGGAAGAGCAAACATGCCCCAGACTATTCGGTGTAATGATCGGTGCTAAGCGCGTGAGAAGAAACGACGACGGGAAGGCAGAGGACCGGCGGTTGTCGCGTGGGTCTTGTGTTAAATCAGAGCCGTTGGATCATTCAAGCGGTATGAATCAGGACCCTTAATCTTAAAAGTATAGCAATAGTAATTACGTAGTACGGAGTATATTACTGTTCAGGAGATTAGTAACATAGTGTTTGTTCAGTGGAGTTGGCGGGGACGATGATGTGACCAACAAAAGGATCGGCTGGACACGTGTTGACATATCCGCCAATACTTTTGTAATCCAGTTCTCTGTGCTTCCGAGGGTTTCTGTGTACAGTTAGTTGGGTCACACTGCGATTAATGTTGGGTTGGGCGTAGAGTATAGGATCACAAATCATACTCTTTAACTAAAATAATAAATAAAATGTTAAGGTTATTTTATGTTCTTGGCTTCTTGCTCGAATTTAGAGATAATTTGTGTGTTGTGTTTCGTGCTGATGGACGTATAAAAAATATAATATTCACAGCTGAATTCTTAAGCAATCAACATGAAGGTAAATTGATGTTCAAGAAAGAATAATTGAATTCACCTGTACCGTATGGCCGAAGCCTCAGCTGGCCCAGCATGTCTAGTTTTTTATTCACAGCTCTATCTCCATTCTTTAATGAAGTATTTATTACGGATCTAATTTCACACAATTCAATATATATTTTTAATCATTAATAACTCAAATTCGATACAATTAAAATTTATAAAAATTTAATATTCTAAATCTATAAATCTATTTAATTAAACCAATCTAATAAGATCTCACTTGACTAAATTTTGTCTTATATAGGCCCTGTTTGGCAAATAAGCTAAACGAAATTAGCTTATTCTATTCATTTTACGTTTAATTAGTTTAGACAAAATACCTTAAAATAGTGTTCAACCAGTTATTTTTGAAATCGCTGCAAATAGCAACATTTTGGAATTAGCTTATTTTAGGCAAAATATTTCCCTCAAAATTGTCAAACAGCTAATTTTAACTAATTTATTACTCAAATTACTCACATAATCAGTTAACAGCTAATTCCCAAACAGACCCATAATTATGTTAAAAAGTCGAATGAAAATTACTAAATGAACAGTAACAAGACACCAAATGTGTCAATTACTAAGTAACTGAGTAAGTATAACTGAACCAAAGGAAAATTTTAAAGTGTCTTTCGAGGCTTGGATATTTAAAATATTTCTATGATAGACGAAAGAAATTTAATACTCCCTCCATCGCAGGCAAGATGTGTGACTTTTTGGCACAGTTCATTGTTTAACTTTGACTCAATTTTATTCAAGCATATGTTCGGAAAAAAAATAGTCGAGTTGTGTTTTGTTAAAATCGTACAATCATATAGTTTTATAATATATATTTTTCATAATTTTTTGTTGTAAATATTTTGAGATATTACATATTGAAAAAGTGCATTAGATTGTGTGCAGAAATGAAACAAGACAACTTAAATGAGAGAGATGAGTATAATAAACTTAAATCATCTATTAATGATGTCCAATTTTGTTCATTTTTTAAACTATTAAAAATAATATAACAATTTTCGAAACGAAAATATATTGGAGTACTTAATGCGTATGTGAGTAAAATTAATACTCTTGTTAATTATGTAGTATTGGCGATAGAATATAATGTAGATGCGTATAAAAATCATCTGTACTGTACAAAATAGTTTATGTTACTATTATTAACAAAAATGGCTAAAGGAAAATGCTCCGTACTATTTCAAATCTTAACCGTTGTAACAAAAAAGTGTTGGATTCCATTATAAACATACAGAGTAAATAAAAATTTATATGAATTTAGTTGATTTAGAAGTATGAATATGATTAAATTATGTAAATGTATGTATCTTAAACATATGCTACTCCTATAACTAGATGATGAAGACAATAAATATGGGTCAAAAGACTGTAACTTGAATACCAATGTGAAATTATCGTAATTAAAAGGTAGCAAAATATAACTAGAATTCGAGTTTTGTTGTGTGCAGTGTGGTCTAGTATAGGTATCAACAAATTTTATAGATCCATGCACTTTCTTCATTACATGATAAATCTATGGCTATATAGGTTAAGTTGTTATTATGACATTTTAACTGAAATATTGATAGCTGTTTAACTTGTTTGATGGTGACCTCTATTCTTATTAAAACTTCTTAATTTAGTTAAAGGACTCTAATTGGGTCACATTGTGTGGAAATTTGAACGCAATCACGCATACTCCTCCAATAATATGGTAGGCTACCATCATAGTATTAAATTAATTTAAGGCTTTGACCTGTCTCTCTTCGTCTTCAACTTGCCTTATTCATATCGGTGCGGTTTGGCACCGTGGATAAAACCACACACAGAATTATTACAGTTGGAAAACATCCAACGGTTGCAACTTTAAAAGTATAATTGACATAACATAGCGATAGCGACAGACCATTTCAGTAACAGACTATTCTACGACAAGGGCATGACGATTTCAACGGCAAAGTATAGAAGAACGTAGGCATATGAATTTGAAGCTTTCATTAATGTGATTGTGTTAACATTTTATCATATAATCTAGTGAAATTACATGAACATTTTGTAAGAACTTTGAAAGTAACGGTTAGTTAAATATAAAATTGATGATGATATTTATGTGGCTAAAATGTACATAAATATGTCTATAAAATGTGTATCACTGTGTCGCTGAAATACTTATGTCGCACTAAATATAGCCGCACATTGTTCATTAAAGACAAATATGCTGTAACGTCTAGCGTATGCCGTCCCCTCAAATGCTAGCCCAACTAAAATTTTCAATAATTGAGGTTTTTAGAGTAAATTATATAAGTGGGATTATTTGGCACTTGGGGAGATTTCATTTGAGATGTTGTAATCCCTCTTTTAGACGTTTTTTTAGTAATATAAAGAAGGAAAAAAGTGATATAAGTAGGGCTGGGGAAAAATACCGAATATATCGCATACCGCACATATCGTGCCGAAAAAATACTGAGTATACCGAAATTTTCGGTATACCGTAATTTTCGGTACGGTATGATACCGTACCGTAAGACTTCGATACGGTAACGGTATAAATTTTTTGATACCGCGGCATACCGTTACCGTACCGAATTTCGGTATATACCGCGGTATCGGTATATCGGTATGTACCGATTCTTCGGTGTGTCGGTATATACCACGATACCGGTATATACCGCAATACCGATATGCTGGTATACATAGAATGTTTGGTATGTCGGTATATACCGCAATACCGGTATGTCGGTATGTAGCGAATGTTCGGTATGTCGGTATATACCGTGATACCGGTATGCCGGTATGTACCAAAGGTTCGGTATACCGGTATATACCGAACATACCGAAATGTCGGTATGGCAACGGTATAGAAATATTTCATACCGAAGATTTCGGAATACCGAAGATCGGTATACCGAAAGGTGCGGTACGGCAACGGTATGAAAATTTCCATACCGTAAGATTCGGTACGGTATACGGTACGGCGAAATTTTTTCGGCATATCGTACCGACCCACCCCTAGATATAAGCAGAAAAAACAGAGAATATATATATATTTTTTTAAAAAAATGAGATTGTTTAGGAGGAAAATTTTCAGGTAAATTCACCCTCACATTCCCTCTCATTTATTTTCTTCTTTAACTCCCAAACAAAAGAGTGTTTAGACATTTTGTTCCCTTTACTTTGCTTCCCAAATAATAGTAACTCGCAAGTAAGTCCTCTAAATTATTTTTTCTTGCATGGTTCTAATTCAGAATCTAGTCCCAATACATGAAACTAAACGCGTGCTTATGGCCTACCTGGGGGTTCATCTCATCAACTCTTGTAGTAAAAGTCAACTACAGAATGTCCACGTCTGCACCCCAATAATTCTCAATTATGTTAAGTCCGTGGGCTGTGCTACTGATCCTCTCTTTGCATGGGTCCATCTCATCAACTTTGAATCTCTGTATCACTTATCAGTGAGTTGGTTTTTTTTGTTTTTTTTTTTTTAATAAAAAATATTATTATTGTTTTGGTTCTAACTTTTACTCCTAATTAGGCCCACTACCACAGTTTGGGCCTCAAAGCCCAATTTCATTATGTCCACACCATCCAATAACCATACGATGCATTATATTCTCCTTCAAGAATTAGGGTTTGGGACAGTCGCGCTGAAGAACGGAAGCGGAACGCCGCGGGATCAGCTACACGGTCTACGACGATGGTTCTCAAGTAAGTTCCGTCTCGATGACTTCTACTTTCTGAAGTGCTTTGTGACCTTTAATATTCGATTTAATGTTCTCAAACACTTTGACTTATCTTTGGTGCGCTGTTGGGGATCAATAACTTTTCTTCTTTGGTTTGGCTGATGCTGTCTGACTTTTGTTCTTTCAATTTTCGTAGTTTTGTTTTATAAGTTTGTCATGCCTTGGTAAAGCACAATCAAATGTATTGCTCTATTTGTGTGTGTGTGTGTGTGTGTGTGTTTTTATTTTATTTTTTATTTTTTATTTTTTAATTTAAAAGTTTCCTCTATTTTGTATTGTGGTAATGATAGCTGTTTGGACGGGTATTTGAGGAGCTGGGCTCAATTTTAATAGAGGAATATGGCATGTCTATATTTGTCTATGGTTATTTGTTTTGTGCTGAAATGGATTTTAAGTTCTTGATTCAATTTTAAACTGGGAACAGGTTTTGTGGAAAGCAGATTTTTTTAAATTATTTATTTATTTTTTAATTTTTTGTGATCGTTTGATAAAACTCTCGAAGTGCCTTAATAATCAATTGACTGAATTATTATGTTATAAATTTAAATCAATCAAATATATTAAATTTAAAGTATATTTTCATTTTTCATCAACTTCTTATACAGCAGACAATCATGACGTTTGAGCATTTTACCTTAATGAGTGCTGTTATTATGGAATGAATACTTCATATATGCATCATTGAGTGCCACTGGAATGTATTAAGTTATGCCTGTTGATCACTGAGCGGTATGATTTTCATGATAAGGGATGGCTTCTAAAGAATGCAATGAATTCATGAATTCTGGTATTAATTCTCTCGGATGCTGTTGGTTTTTAAGTATTTTATGAATACCATGAATTCTGGTTTTATGCTCTCGGATGCTGTAGGTTTCTATGTATTTTCATATTCATGTTGCAGACCTGATAGCTAATGTAATTTGTTACTAGGACTGAGCTTTGCCGATTCAGTGGCGCCAAGATATACCCTGGAAAGGGAATCAGGTTTATTCGATCAGATTCTCAGGTAGGTTTATTGAGAGGGATTGCCATGTAGTTCAAGTGCAACACACTTGACTTTAATTATTTTTCTATTTTTATAAATTCATAATTCGGCTATTTAGTCTTGCAATACTGATACTATCAGTTTTATATGCTCTTATACTATTCTTTCCCATCAACCATATTTTTAATTTTACATTGTGTTTTGTTTCTCATAATTTAGGTTTTCCTCTTTGCTAACTCAAAATGCAAGAGGTATTTCCACAACCGCCTGAGGCCTGCAAAGCTTACTTGGACTGCTGTGTATCGTAAACAACATAAGAAGGTAAAATACTTGATAGAGCTAGTAGCGTGCTTTCTTTGGTTCTGCCACTCTTTAGATGCATTCTTGTTGAGAAGATCCCATAAACCCGTCCGTGTTCAATTGGTCCATAGGACATTGCTGCTGAGGCTGTTAAGAAGAGGCGCAGAACCACCAAGAAGCCATACTCAAGATCGATTGTTGGTGCCACATTGGAAGTTATTCAGAAGAAAAGAGCTGAGAAGCCGGAGGTCCGTGATGCTGCACGTGAAGCTGCTCTTCGGTATGTTAACTGTTCTATCATGAAACGATAGTGTTTCAAAAAGTGTGTTTAGAGCTTTGTTAGTAGAATTTTGTTTCTAGATGCCTATAATAATATAGCTTTCATCTCAGTGAAATCAAGGAGAGAATCAAAAAAACTAAGGACGAGAAGAAAGCTAAGAAGGCAGAAGTGTTGTCGAAGCAGAAGACTTCCAAAAGTAGTGCACCAAAAGGTGCTATGCCCAAGGGTCCTAAGCTCGGTGGTGGAGGTGGAAAGCGGTGATTTTTTTATTAACTGTGTTTATTTTTATGTTTCCTACGAGGCTATACTTAAATCTTTCTGCTTTTTGTTCGGAATCGGCTGTTGACACACAATTGTTTTT
Organism: Hygrophila difformis; assembly: GCA_030278955.1. Classification (NCBI taxonomy): domain Eukaryota; kingdom Viridiplantae; phylum Streptophyta; class Magnoliopsida; order Lamiales; family Acanthaceae; genus Hygrophila; species Hygrophila difformis. The sequence continues at coordinate 2,509,563 of JAOANR010000006.1, read as the reverse complement.
CTTGCATGATATATTAGACTTTCACCATAAGCCATGAGTTTTATTTATTTATTAGAAATAGCTTGCAGATGCAGTCTCATATTCAGTCATATTTTGTTTTCCTTACCGTATTTTGTAGATTGGTGTTCTTTTCCAAAGCTTTCTTTTGAGATGTATTGAAATCTTAAAATGAGAGGATCAAATCTAGGGCGTGCAACTCAACCCTAGTTTGTGTAGAGGCTGATATGTAATGTCTGAAGGTTCTTTCATTGTGACTAGTAAAATTTTGGCATAAATCATCTTTGTTTTAAACAATTACCGCCTCTTGCTACTCATTTCATTGCCACACTAGAGTGTTAATTGAAATCGAACTTCCTCATCTTTGGTACTAATGGATGCATTGCACGGGGCATTATTTCAACTGGTCTTTATGTAAGGGAGTCAATCTATATAGACGCCTAAGATATCCATTTGCATGTATAAAGATGATAAAATATTCCCACATACTGTCGTAATAATTCAACGACTCCATTTTTCAAATTGTAGTAAGCCACAATGATCTGTTTGGTTGGGACTTGGGACTCGGGGAAGTTTCCCGCTTGGCTTGTTTTTAATTACCGAAAGCTCTGATACGACACTTGTCTTGTCTGGTTGGTTGGTGGACTGGCAAATGGCAATGGCATAATTATACTCTCCTCACTCACCCAAAGTCAAAGTACATTATGTCATCCTGAGTCCTGACTCCGTATCTTCCCTGGATTCATGCAGCTCCTTCCTACTCTGTTTTATTGACCATGGATGGTGAGTTGTCCAATTTCTATGGTTCGGTCAAAGCAGTTATAACCGTATATCCATATCCAGTTAAAATACTCCCTAGTCCCTACTCATGAAAGTTGGTCCAAAATAAATCATGATTTTTTTTCCTTAAAGGAAAAAAAAAAAAAAACTTCTATAAGGTCATTGCCAAGTGTAAGTTAAAAACAAGGGCCTTTATACTTGACATGATCCAATAATAATTTTTCTTCTATCAACAGCACTCGGCACAGCAAGTATTGCCTAGTTGAAAAGCTATTTGAAACTACCCTCATGGACAATTAGTTGCTAACTACATAACAAGATCAGGGCCAGCTCCGCCCCCTCAGGCAGGAATACCAAGCCTGTTTAGGCGGCCAGATCCTGGGTAAGCTTTGCTGGTGAAGTTAAAATGTAACAATGAGCCTCTTTGGGAAGACCTTAGATCACCATATGTTTGATGTGAATACTTCTTTGTGGAGCTAGATCTCTCGAACTGGGGTCTGAGTTTTGGGGCGCTTAAGGACCTGACTTTTGCTTTTGATGATTCCGTGTAGGCCATGTAGTTTGGATTATCCGAGTAACCACTAACACAGCTCCTCGAGCAGTCACTGCTGGTGTGTGTAAATGCACCCCTCTTAGAGCTGCCCATTGATGATGCTGAATAGAATGTTGGGCTGTTGTCTGCAGTGCAGTAAGCGCTTTCATCGACGTACTGTGTACAATTCTTAGGGTGGCTCAAGGATTCAGCTTCACCATAGAGACTTAGACCAGATTGATGTTCTGTAGAATCCTTCGATCTTGAAAAGCTATGGCAAATTTTCTCTTCATGGACATGAGTCGAGTGCACAACTCTCCTGCTACCTCTGGAAGCAGGGTGTGGTTTCCCACTGTCAACCTCAAGTACCTTAACAGATTGACCATCATCTGTGGTATGAGGTCTAGTAAACGATCTTTGTTCCCATGCTCTTTCTCCTATTCGGCTGTCTGAGCAAGTCCCACCTGTATATATCTTCTCTGGATCATTATTGGTACTTCTGCTTGATCTTGAAGCAGTTCTCTGATTTACATGAATTCGTTGAATCAGGCATTTTGTTGGACATATAAAACATAAGCGACAAATGCTGGTACGGGAACATACCTTCAGCAATGACAGTGCTTGTTTCATGCTCCTAGATCGACCAACGTGCTCAAATTTCTCAGGAGTTGCTGGCCCCTGTATTTTTATGAATCAAATAGTTGAAAGCAACGCAGAGTAGATAGTAAATTTGAACGGATAGAGTCAAAGCCACAGTTACAAATTGAAGTTCAAACAAGTTGGAGGGAAACTGCATATGCTATTCTTACTTGATAATTGAAATCAGTCAATTTCATGCTCGAATATGGGGATTCTGGAATAAACACTCGTCCTGCCCGGGCCCTTGCTTGTGCTCTAGCAAGTGCCTGCAGACTGCGTAGGATATATGCAGTCTCCTTCCTCACAAGGTGGCCTCTCACAAGTGCTTGAAGCCTAACCAAAGCTTTTAGTGCCCGTAGAGCTCTTCTTGACTGCATATTATTCAACGAACTCATGAACAACACATAAACTAAATGTTGAATAGAAAAAACAATTCACGAAATTTTTACAGTAATTAATCAAGGATAAGTAATAAGCAATCATGAAAGTCTGCAGCATAGCCCAGAGACGGTACTTCTCAGTCCGCAGCAGGCAGCCACGAAATATTTAAAACTTTGTTGGCGCCACAAAAGAGTTCAAAATTGTTTCATGGGTAAAAAGGCTGGCATTATGGAAGAAAAGGACGTCTCATCAGCCCAGTTCTATAAAAGTGAAGATAATGCATGTAAAACCACAAATAAAAAGCTACCCAACTCAGTGTCAACCGATATCCAAATGTGTATAGAGAAAATCTTGAAGATTACACCATTAGGTAAGGCCTGTCCTTGTCTACTTTCTGTAACATGTAACTTTCACCACAAACCCATATTCCCCATTTCTATTAATTCCTTTAAGAACACAATGGATTATAGCCTTTAGAGTTAAGACCTAGTGGTGAATAGAAGACTGTAGAAGAAACAGTCTGAAACTATTACCAATTTTAGTTGCACACTGCAGAAAACTTACAAGATTATGACCAAAAGCATCCTTAGCCCAATCTGGACAAAACCCTCAAAGGTTTAAATCCACCCACCGCTATAAAAATACAGTAGTTTCCAATCCATCAATGAACAGGGGCAATTTGATACTAACATCATGCCAATCCATAGGGTTGCAGCTAATAGAGCAATAAATAACAATTAATTTTGGTCAGATGTTGCGTTTGCTAACCCCACCAGCCCCATTGCATCTGTAATGACAAACTCATATCGGTCCACAGAATTGGTTGAAAGGATGAAATTAATATACAAGCATAATTTATACATGTAGTACGAAGGAATCACGTCATCGAGATAAATCCGCCATCAAAATTCAAAATAGCACCAGACGGATACACCTGCTTTAATTAAAATAAACACCCACACAGGAAATAAGGAACAAAGAATTTTTATCCAGGGAACAGGGACGACAAAATTGCGCATGTATACGCGTTTTGGCGGACTACGATAGGTGGTTACTGCTTACAGGTTGGTTTCTTAGCGTACATTAGCGACACACGGCTCAACGTGCCAAAATGCGCCGTTTCGTTGTATCTTGAGAAAGAGTAGGGAAACTGTTGACGAGGGAATTGTGAAGGGAATTTGAAGCAGTTTCCAAGCATGAAAAGTAGGGATACTATGGAAAGTTAACAAAAATGCAAGAATCAAGGCAGTTACCAATGAACTCACCAGATAACCACGAAAATGCGACTGAATCGTAACCGCCGCCCGATTCTCGCGGCTTCGGTAACCTGCGACGCAGATATTCCTCCCGCTGCCGGTGAGCTGAACCACGGCAGCGGCAGCCTGCGCCGCCGCGACAGCTGCCTCGGCTACGGCGGCTGTTGCCGCCGCCACCGCTATAGCGTGCTTGCCGGCCTCCTCATCACCGTCGTAGCCTCCGGGCGCTGCAAGCACGTCGTTCCGATGGTCCTGGTCCTTCCTGGACCTAGTAAAACTCCATTTCTTCTTGGAATCTGCAGTTGTTTTGAGGCCTAGGAGGCCTCGGAACCATCTGGAAGCCTTCCCCATTGATGAATGCGAAATAGTTGCAGGACTGACGATTGAAGGAGGAGGTTTCTGTAGCAAAGCCAGAGATGGGAATAATATACTACTACTGCAAGGGATAGGACTTTAGAGAAATGATATTTATTGCATTTTCTATTCCATCACTGTATGAGAAGTCTGTTACCTGTTGACGCCATTTATGATTTTTGAGCTTCATTTTTATTTTAATTTTTAGAGAAAGTATGCCCTGCTCAAAGTGTGATAGTAGTAGTTGTAGTAATAGGTTTTCCAGAAAAAAATAATACTTCTGATTTTTATACATATTGGATGTTTTATTACCGTTAATTGAGTAACTTTGATTCAAGTTTTTCATACAATTATATAAGATAAAATATAGTCAAATGAGATCTCTTTAGATTCCGTCTAATAGCATATATTAAGAATATAAAATCTATATAATAAATCCTGAATACTTTTTGGCATGTGCAGACTCTTTTGTTTTTATTAAATTTAACCTAGTAATATGCTGACTAATTCCACGTTATCGGACACATCATCAATATCTATATTTAGAAAATAAATCTATCTATTAATATAACAAAATCTTTAGAAAATATTCATATATATTTTAAAAAGATATAATTGAATACAAATATATATAAATTATTTGATTGTATATATAATATTTTAAAAAATATTAATACTATAATATTATTAAATAAATTTAATTAGGTTACAGATTTATGCCTAAAAAATATACAATCATATATCAATATAAGGAATATAATAATTATATTTTAAATAAAAATATTTTATTAAAGATATGATGTAAACATTTAATTGACCTTAAATATATTGATTAATGTGTAAAATAACTAATAACCTAAAAACTTTTATACCATTCTAAACAAATTCTACATATTTTTTTCGTTTTAAAGAAGAAAATAAAAAGAAAAGAAAAAAAACTAAAACACATCATAATTTAATTATTCTCATATATTTCAGTATAAAATAAAAAAGTATATGAAATTTGGAGTAAATTGTTATACAATTAAAAATATTTTGTACTGTAAAAGAATATAAGAAGTATACCCCTAAAAGACTTGGTATCGGAGTATAAATTTGATTTTAAGGTTTATAATAATAATGAATTGAAAATAATAAAAATTTATTTAAATTAAGAGGGTGTTTGTTTATGCGTTTTCGGACAGATTATCTGATTATTGCGTTTTCAAAACGCAAGTAATCAGTTAATCCTGTTTGTGTACTAATTTCCAATAATCTATTATTTGCGTTTTGAGGGAATGAAAACGCTATTTTCTTGCAGCTATATTTTGGTGCTGCGAGAAAATTGCGTTTAGCCAAAAATAGATTTTATCATATTATTGCCTATGAAAAATACAAATCCAAACACTTTTTAATGATTATTTGATTATTGTGATTTGTAACATGATAAACTTATCCAAACACTTAATTTTCTACAGCACGTTTTGTTACAGCAATTATCTGATTATCCATTTTCTAAACGCTACAGCACTTTCTAAAACGCACATCCAAACACCCTCTGAATGAAATTATTAACTACCAATTTTTTTCATAATCAATATGAAAAAGAAAAAATTGGATAAAATATTATGGACTAAAATAATATTTTAAAAATTAACAGATAATCAAAACGTATTATAGTTAAAATTTATTTTATAAAATTATGGATTAGTCCATAAAAACTAATCAGAGCAAAAATTTAAAATAGTAATTTGTGTGATATGGGCTCCCACACACCTTTACCGGCACATGAGTGTCACTGTTTATCAAAAAAATTAAAAATACATTACATAATAAAATATAAGTTTTAAAGGATGAAAAGATAATAAAAAAGTATAAATAATATTTTTAAAAAAAATTTAGGGATAATAGTCAAAATGTAAAACATATTAGGAGTAAAACTAATATTTTTTTAAATCTTAATAATACAAAAAATACTCCATCAGTTCCGGTAATACCGCCCCAAAACTTTTGGGCACGGTATTTTAGGTATAATGGGTTATTGTAATAAAGCGGAGTAGTTAGTTGATGCGATGTTTTAGTTGATGTTTATGGAGTAGTTTTTCTAAAAAGGGAAATGTGACAATTGTAGTGGGACAGACCAAAAAGGAAAGTGAGACGTAATTAGTGGGACGGATGGAGTAATTTTTTCTAATTTTGAATAGTTAATGAGTATTTATTTTCCACTTACTCTCATCATTTTAGATATGAAATAAAACTATATACATTTAATTTTGTAACAGTAAAAATAATTTATTTTATATTATTTCCACATGAGTTTGAAATTTCTTTCATTCATCTTATTATCTCCTTTATTTTCCTTTTAATCTTTTTGTTGCATGCATTTCAATCACTATTTAAACAAAAAAATTGAATATCATGTAATCCAAAAAACATTATATTCTCATTTTATATCGTCATATTCGTTCAACACCCGTGCGTAGCGGGCGAAAAAATCTAGTTTTCATAATTTTTACTTGTATGCAATTTATTTGAAATCTGATCCGTAGCATTTAAAAAAAGAGCGGAGGTAGTAATAAAATGAAAGTATAATAGAGGGGAAGAACTTGACCAAGTGACCAATTCCTGTCTTCCATCCTAATTTGTGTGACATGTACTTCCACCACCGATTATGTTTCGCAAAAAAAAAAAGAAAAAATTATTATTTTCATTTATTAATTTTATTTCATTTCTTAAACACATTTTATTTTGTTTCTCATTGCTAATATTAATAATATATTACAAACAATTTATTTATTTAATACATATACCAAAATATGTTTTGATTACTAATACGTAATACTATGGTGTGATATCTTTCACATATGAATATTGTTTCAAAGGAGGGCGAAAAAAAACTAGAGGAAACGAAATGTGGGACCCGAAAACATAAATATTCTTTTTTTTCTTTTTCTTTTTTATTATTAAAAGTAATGTTTGTAGACTATTTTCTAAAATAAAAAGGTTGTTATGGACCCACCGTTAGCCCATAAGTCAATTTAGGTGCACTACTGGTAGGCCCACTTTTAACAAACGCAATTTAGAAATGAATGCTAGTGGGCCATTGCTCATATTTGGGCTTATTTCATTTAATATTGGCGATGGTTGGCTTATCAACATCAGAAAACTTCTATCTAATATGTTCGCCTCTTAGTGGGCCAGTGAAGCCCATAATAATTAATTAGCTCTACACTCTTGAGTCTTGACTAAAATAGAATAGATGATTAAATGCAAGAGAAGAGGGAAAATGACTAATGAGAAGGCCAAGTTTGATCTCTTCCATTCAACACTATAATATGATGGGAAATTATGCTATTCTGCCTACCCAGAATATCTTGCCTTCCTGGCTTTCTCCACCTCCTAAGAACCACCTCTCCTGATTTCATATCCTTTTTACATTGAAACCAAAAGATCAAACAAAAAGAGATACAACATAATTACAACAGACATGAAAGAAAAAAGATAAAAGAAAGCAAAAGCCATTGATCCTACAAGTATTTGTGATGGGGCACAAAGGGACCTGAGGATCATCCTTAAAAGGCTTGAAGCCACAATGACGATAATTCTAAGGTAT